>CM035845.1:88038130-88638130 GCA_020510985.1 Pholidichthys leucotaenia
TCTTGATGGCAGTGGGAAAGGAGGAGTTTTTCAGTCTGGTTGTGCTGCATTTCACACTTCTGTACCGCCGGCCTGAGGATAGAAGTGTGAACAGTCTGTGCTGGGGGGGGGGGGGGGGGGGGGGTGGTGTCCCCAGAAGATGGTGTCAGCTCTCAATGGTAAAACAATGGTAAAAGTTTAACAATGATTTTATTGAACAATAACGGAGTTTGCAGGAGGCGCGGGAAAGTCTGGCAACCCTGGGAGGAGAGAGCAAAGAGAGGTTGAGTATAGTAAATGACAGTATGTCTGATAATGTTATTATCTGTTTGGGGTTCCTTACAGGTACAGCTGGAGATGGGGACTACAGATGGGGGCTGCTGACAGCCTGGCTGACGATTCTGCCAACTGCCTCTTCTGCGGTGTGTTGCAAGCTGGCCAGGCCTGAACAGTGAGGGGGAAAAGAGGTGAGACACAGTGCACAGTGATGTTGGAAACTTACCAAAGTGGTTTAAAGCGTACCTCTGGTGGTCGTGAAGACGCATTTAACTTGAAAACATTATGAAAAAGTATTTCTTATTTTGGTAAATAATTCTTGCCAGCCATATACCACCAGACATATATTCAAATAGGACCTTGGCCATGGGCAGCTAATGAAAACTGTGGGCGCAGCCATGACACATGCGGATGTGACGTCACTTCGTTGATACTCAACAGTCAATGCTCCGCCTGTATGAGAGACTAGGGTGCTGTTGTGAGTGTTTTTATTCTATTGTGGCTGAATTGTCGGACTCTGAGGAAGAATTTGTCCAACATGGCTACAGGTTTGAGCCAGAAAGGTCTTCTGAGGGTTAAAGTGACGAAGTGGTCCTCACACACAACGCAATTTCGTCTGAAATTATTCGTCTGTGCCCTGTTTCCGCTCCGATCTTCTGACAAGGTGAGCTGGGTTTGGGTACACAAAAAAAAGTGTTTCTTTGTTTTTTTCGCTTATTATTCAGACATCCAAAGGCTTTACATTCCGCCATGTTGCGATATCCATATCGCATTGTATGTTTTTGTTTTTACAAGAGCACCGAGTGTCTGCTGCTCTGTATATAGTTGTAGAATCATCTTCCGTGTTGCGGCAGTTACGAGATCAGATGAGACAAGCAGCTGAATTTAAGCATTTATTTATTTATTTTCTACTCGTTTCAGTTCTGCATTTAATATGAACCCTGAGTTTGAAATAAACGTTTGAATTTTGGTCCTCACACAACGCAACGCGCTGTCTGCCGCTCTTTATAGCGGCGAGGGAGGAGCCGAATTATCTGCCGTGTTGCGGCTGTTAACGACCTCAGATCAGACAAGAGGACCCGCCAAATTTAAGCATTTATTTATTTATTTTCTACTCGTTTCAGTTCTGCATTTAATATGAACCCTGAGTTTGAAATAAAAGTTTGAATTTTGGTCCTCACACGACGCAACTCGCTGTCTGCCGCTCTTTATAGCGGCGAGGGAGGAGCCGAATTATCTGCCGTGTTGCGGCTGTTAACGACCTCAGATCAGACAAGAGGACCCGCCGAATTTAAGCATTTATTTATTTATTTTCTACTTGTTTCAGTTCTGCATTTAATATGAACCCTGAGTTTGAAATAAACGTTTGAATTTGAATTTGAATATCCCCAAAGCCGCTGCACATCCGGGTACTTGAGGCTCAGCCAATACTGATCCAGATCGCGGTAGCCACGAAATTACGTCACAGGAAGCGTCCTGGAAGTCCATGTAGCCGCTAGTATGGCTGTACCCATGTTTTGCTGACATAGCTGAACCAGCACATCAGCAATGGATTTATATCAAATTGCTTTGAACGTGAATTTCAACTTAAACTTAAACTAGAACGTGAGACAGGGGCTCAATATAATATCTTTTTTTTCACGACCACCATAGGTACGCTTTAAGGTGAATAGTCCGCCAAGAATCCGGTCCGCCACACAAGCTGGAATTCCTGGGGAGAGCACACAAAGGAGGTGAAAGCAATCCAAACTATACACAAGATGAGGTTATTTCTAGGCTGCACACAGGCGTGGGCAACAGACTTGGCATCAGATGACATGACGTGCCCAGGCAGAGTAACAGGAGAGCATCCCTTATAAAGGCCATCCCTAATTGCCTGCAGGTGTTCAGTGCTGCTGCAGGGAATTAGCCAGTTAGTGAAGGGAGAGACCTGCAGGCATGCAGACCTGGATCCTTACAACATACATAACAACATGATGTGATCATACAGAGGGCTAGAGGTGGAATACGTTTAAAGTAGACCCTCATCCTACCCTAACCCTGAGCACTATCAAACCTTAACCACTTATACATAGTCGTCGGCCTCCGTCGGTCTATGATGACCATGGAAGAGAATCCTAAACGTCTACTCTGCTGGAACAGAGTAGAACAGAGTAGATTGTGGAACTTATACATAAATGCATATTATTTAACGCATAAAATGAGGGGAAACTTGAACACATATTTAAAATGATCCAATGGGTCATAGTGAGAGGGTTGGAACAAATGACCTTGTTTCATGTGTTAGTTAGAGGACTTTGTTAATTGGAAGCAAAAGAGTCACCCCATTCTGGCTGGGGGAGGCTACAAAAAACAAAAAAATCCAGTCTCTCTCTGTCTGTCTCTCTCCTGCATGCGTGCAATATGTCATGCTTTTTCGCATAACTCATACTCAGACTCATACTCATATTTCTAAGTAAGACACAATGATGCAATCACAAGTATGTACAGAGTTACAAAACATCTTGTAGCCAGCTGCACAATGTGCTGTTCAAGAAAGGAGTCCTCACACACGAGAGGTATCAAGGAAAAACATGAATTTCCTACAATAATGCTGAGAAGGAGGGGAAAAAACACATCCTCCAAGTTATCTTAAATACTATTAATTGCGGGCCAACATCAAAACAAGGGGATGTTTTAAAGGTGTGTAAGATGTTTCTGCAGAGGGAGCTTCCAGTAAGTTACGTTATTTCTTCTAAGTGCATTGTTGTGTAAAGATGCTCAAGCACAGGATTGGGAAAGTGTAGATAAAATGGGATGAGTCAGCAAAAGCTGATTGTTCCATTTGAAATAAAAGATATTTAACATGGCTCTTGCAACTGTGTAAACAAATATTATTTTCCAAGACTACACAACAGCTGATTGTATTATGCATAGAGTTTATTTTAGGCTCAAAGGAGATTAATTTGGGTGTTAACCTTCCCGTTAACATGCTGCTAGCTGTGTCATGCGGGTTCAAATAAAGAAGGAAACAATAGGCAGTGTTGTTTGCTTATCTCATACCCCAACTTGATACTGTTTTCCAGTTTCCTCAATCATGTTGTATCTAATGCCAATATGAAGTCACATACTTAACACCTTTTTGAATAATATTAATATTTATGTCCTGCTTTTATTATTGTTATACAGAATATCCAAAAATAGTAATGTTACATCTGAATAATAGGAGACATACTGTATATAGCAAGGAACCAATAACTAGCCTGGCTCCGGAAACATTTATTTCATTACTGTATCATCTTTATATAATTTGGATTATAATAGAGGGCACATGTGGCTAGTTGATATTTTATTGTCCTCACACCAACACATGTAAGAGGAAAACCTCACAAGCTGACGGGAGTAGAGTTGCAAAACTATGAGGAGAAAATTCCAAAAGTGTCATTAAAGTTGCATATTTATAAGCAAGCGTCTCGGTGTGAATCTGGAGGGGGAAATAGTATGTAACAGAGTCAATAACAGCATCCCTACTTGGCTTTCCAGGTGTCGACCATCTTGTGACACAAATGAAGTGCAGAAGTTTGGAGCTGGGGGGTTGTGGGTTCAATCCCCTGGTTGGCTGCAGTTGGGCTTCAGTGCCCATCCTCTTGGTTGCACTGGGATACAAAAAAGTCACATTTATGAGGTCAAAAAAAAATCATAAATTTACTGGAAACATGTCACAAGTTTATGAGAAAAACCTTATAATTTGGCAAAAGAATCACCAATTTATGAACAAAGTCTTAAATTTATAGTAAGAAAGAAGTAAATTTACTAGATACAAGTAGAACTAAGAGGAGAACTGACAGAGTAAACTTATAATTCACAATTCAAGTTACTTTCTTAGTTGATATTTTGTATCTCTGAAGGTTTTTTGTAACTGTTCTTGCTTATCATAAGAAAACTCTACTTTTACTTGAGTCCAATAACTGATTGCCCTGCCCACCTATGAAAATAGCAGTCATTTCAAAAACAAAAACTACAAACAAGTGGGTCTCTATTACTTTTGCATAACAGCTCTATCTGCTGGAATTTAGTATGTAGTACAACATCATGCTGTATTTATCATTCATCTTCTTTACCGCTTAATCCTTGCCGTTTTTTTTTTTTTTTGGGTGTGTGTGTGTGTGTGTGTGCGCTGAAGCCTTTCCCTGCACCGTTGGGTGAGAGGCAAGACACACCCTGGACAAACTGCCAGTCCATAACAGGGACACAGACAACCATTCACTCTCACACTCATACCTAAGCTGATGCCAGTTAACCTAATACATGTCTTTGGAGTGTGGGAGGAAACCAGAGTCCTGGAAAAAAAAAAAATGTAAACACGGGAAGAACATGCAAACTCCACTCAAAAAGGTCACTGCTGACCAGGTTCAAACCCATGACCTTCTTGCTGTGAGGAGACACTGCTAACCACTGCACCACCAAGCTGCTGTATCTATGTATAAATGCAAGGAATCTCTGTCCGTGTCTGTGTCTGTTCTTCAAATATCTCTCAAACTGTTTGTCAGACTGACCTCAGATTTTATAAGTGCTTTGCTGAGGTTACGAGGGTTTGCATCCCTGAGTATGGAGTTGTTCAGTCAAAATGTGTAATTTTTATCAATAAAAGTTTAGTCATCACTCTCTCCTCATGCCCAGGCTTCTAGAAGTATGGGCGGGGTTTAGGATTGACTCCATACCGATTGGATAATACACAGCATCACGACCAGTCACTACAGCGTTCCGTGAGCAAAACAAGGAAGTGAAAAACAACAAATTTGACTAGATGCTCAAAAAATTATACCATAATGTTGCTGTGATTTTGTAGGTCTAAAGGACAATTCGGCATATGTGGAGAAGATGAGGCATGCGAGTACACTGGAAGGAGTGCCAGCAGGAACTCGAGGGTCTGGCAAAGAACACTAGTGGATCCAACACGGGACAGAAGCAGCGGTCGGACCGGTGTTCAGACCGCAGTCCTTCGTGGGGAGGCAAGCCCAGCCTGCATACTAGGTCACTGACCGCTACTTTGTGTGCTACCACTGTGCTTTACAGGACTGCTAGTCCCTGATGGCACTCCTCCCAGAGTGCTCACACAAGTATTTAAAAATTAAAACTTAATAATAATGCTGCCATGATTGTGGAGCGAAATGGCAAGATCAACTGTGTTATGTCCACAAACCTGGAAATAATGACGGATGAGGATGCTGTGCAAGAACTCGAACTTTATTACACAACTGTTTAATGAACACTACACATACTGGCACTTAGCTCCCTGATGTGCTATAGAGGACGAGTTGCCAAAGAAGAGGCCATAAGATGGCCGACTCTCTCTTATAAAGGTCGGCTTGATGACAACACCAGCCAGCTATGTCATCACGCAGTTTCTGTTGTAAATTCCCTTTACAACATTCACCCTCCCCTTGGAAAAACACAGATCATTTTATGAATAACAACCCTCCCCAAATTAGCATAGACACTGAACACCTGAACTAGGGTCAGTGGGTGGACCGCCACTGGACTCGACACAACTGAGTGGATTATTCTGCCACTTTGCCAGCCACGCTCCTAATTAAACAGTCACTTTCTTCCGGACAGTCTTCCATAAGGAAGGTGGTTCTGCCAGAGGGGCCTTGTAGTGGGCCTGCAGCGGACGCGTCCTTAGAGATGCTGGGCCCCCGGGACCAGGACCGATCTTCACAATGTTGGGGCCCGGGTCCCACACTGCATCAGCTGACTCCTGCGAAGCCTCACCATCTGGAGCAGCCACCTGGACACGCTGGAGTTGGTTTGCATACCGAACTGAACCATCTGTCAGTTGAAAGCACACTGATCCCAGTTTTGCCATGATCCTCAGCGGTGTCCGCGGTCCCGTCAGCTATGACTTGGTCAGCCGCTGTCCCGGTCTCTCGTCGGTGCGGACTCAAACCCAGTCCATGCCTTTGAGTGGTGTCTTGCTTGGCCTCACATGCTACTGTGATCACGGTGGCACTGCGTGCTCATCCGTCTTAGAACCTTCGTCGTGCTGCAGCAGTTCTGTCGCTACCGTGTTTGTCACAGACCCTTCACCTGACTTCACCATTGTTGTTTCCATAGTCCAAAGCTGGTCGTGGGTACTTAAGGTGTCTGGCATCTCTCCCATGTTGTTCACTGTTGCAGATTCTTCACCCATCGGCTTGGTCGTAACCCCCATAGACTGATGCTGAGCATGGGTACTGAAGCAGTCCGTTTTTTCTTCTCCCTCGTCTGATGTGCTTTGTTGTTGTTGTTCCGTGTCGTGGATAACATCTGTGCCTGGTTGTTGTGCCCCGAGGAACTCTGCATGCATGGGCTCCCTCTCCTGCAATTCCACAGCAGCCTCCGGCTGGGTGAGGATCTAAAGCGAGTCCGGCTGCTGCCCCCTTCCCGGGCAGCTCTTCTCCTGTGCAAATGGGACAGTTGGTTTGGTGTCTGTGTCGCCCCTTAGCTCGACTGTCCCTACATTACTGAGTCTGTGACCGCCGAATCCATACGGCTCCACTGGGTTCTTTCTTATCTTGTGGACAGGGAAAAATTTCTTCACCGTGGCCTAGTTTAGCATCAACCTAACCACCGCAATGTCAAGCAGCAGCGGCGGTATAGCCATGCCATCTAATTCAACCATGCTGTATGCATATGCATTGATTTCAGGGCTTACCACGTGGATGGTGGTCGCTGGCAGGTGGTTTTGCTTGCTTGGCAGGCTCCACAGCGTCAGTGACCGGCACTCTTTGGTGAAATGGTTATAACGTCCACACTTGTTACAACATTGTCCTCTTGCTGGGCAAAAACGTTCTCTCTCATGGTGCGTCGGGGAACCATAGTTACCACATGCGGGGCCTCTCGGAGCAGTTCTTCAGTTAACTCTGTTTGCCTCGTACTCCTCCACCGTGTCTTCATATTCCTCCATGTCCACTGCATTGGCTAATGTCATCTGTCCTGGTTCCCTCTGTTATTGGCACACACCTAGCTCTGATGCTAACCTCTCTGCTGACTCAAGCTGGAATGCTAGCTCTATCATGCTAGCTAGCATCACGTCAGTTGGCGCCGTTAGCATTTTAGCCCTTAGCTTCGGGTTACTCATGTGCTCAGCACACTGGTCCCGCACCATCTCGTCCTCCAACAGCCCAAAGCGGCACATGCTAGCCAGATGTCTTAAGTCAGCAATGAATTGCTGGGTGGACTCACTAATTCCCTGTCGCCTCTGGCAGAATCGAATTTGTCATGCTAGCACGTTGTCCGGTGTAGCAAAGTAGCTAGCTAGTAGCTCCACAGCATCTCCATACGAATCTGTTGGATCAAGCGTGTGAAAAATTTGTCTGACCTTCGATGCCCAGGTTGTGGACAAACAGTGCCCGCTTCATTACTTTATCCAGCTTTCCCAGGTCCAGTGTTGCAACATAGGTTTCGAACACATCCAGCCAACGTGGCCACAGGACGTCCGGTTCACCTGGGGACTCAAGGAAAGGCCTTGGTGGTCTTTGGCACGCTTCCATGGTTCGTAAATTCTCGTTGCCAAATGTTATGTCCACAAACCCAGGAATGCTGATGGACGAGGATGCTGTGCAAGAACTCGAACTTTATTACACAACTGTTTAATGAACACTATACATATTGGCACTTAGCTCCCTGATGTGCTATAGAGGACAAGTCACCAAAGAAGAGGCCATAAAATGGCTGACTGTCCCTTATATATGTCGGCGTGACGACGACACCAGCCGGCTACGTCATCACACCGGTCATTGTTATGAATCCCTTCATAACATCAGTCTCTGCTCCCGAATCAGTACACGTCAGTACACGTTCATGTAGTGAGAACTGTGTGGGAGGCTGCTGAATGAATCAGTAGTGTTTCCTGTCTCTGCCCCACAGTACACATTCATGTACTGAGTACTGTGCAAGAGGCTGATGAACGAATCAGTAATGTTTCCACTGGTCTCTGCTCCACAGTACAAGTTTGTTTGTTCATGTACTGACAACATGCGGGAGGCTGTTGAATGAAGCAGCAGGCAAGGTGGCTTGGATTCGTGCTGTGCATTTAAACATGGTAGACAGATGTAACGCATTATTACTATTATGCTGGATTATTTTAAGAGTAAATTTAACCCTTTTATTTTTTTATTTTTTTATTATTTTACTTGGGGGTTTTATGTAGGGGTGTTGGAAAAAATCGATTCACATAAGAATCTAGATTCTCATTTTACATGATCCAAAATCGATTCACAAAAATTAAGTTTGTTTTTTTTGTTGTTTTTTTTTGTGGTAGTGGTGGTGATGGGTTCCTGTCACGTGACATGCATTGCCACTTCGGGATACACAAGTACACATTGACGCTGCCGATACAGGAGAACCACGCAGAGTAGCTTACTAGCTAGCAGCTGGATGAAACAGTCTGGAATTAAGAAAAAATGGAGCAGCAAGAAATTCAGCCAGTCCCATCTTCAATGAAGGCAAGTGTGTGGGCACATTTTTGTTTCTACAACATTTGAGGAAAGAAAGCGCTAGACGTGACACATGTAGTATGTAAAGTTTACAAAACAAGTCAAGTACTTTGGTAACACCACAAACACTGGGGCTCACATTAACTGCCATCACCCAGAGTTGAAAGAAGTGGAAAAAGCTGTAAGTCCTCCTGCTGAACAATGCACACTGCACCATTTTAGCAAACTCCCAGCAAATTCTTAACAGGCAAAAAAAAAATCATGAAATCTTGTAAGAGCACTTTATTTTGTTTTATAAGTTTATTGTTTTTTTAAGTCCCAGAAGAATTTAGATACTTAAGTTTATATTAATGCAGGTTTAAAATTAATGTTACTTATCTTATGCATCAATTGCATTCAGTTCTTATTGAATTTGTTCACTGCATTAAGTTACTGTATTGGTAACTGTACAATGACTGCAAACAGTCAGGTAGCACTACTGTCTAAATGGATATTCAAAGTATTTGTGATAGAATTTACTTTTGTTTTTTAATGAACAGCCTATATTTCTAGAATGCTGGAGGGCGACCAAATCAACACGCTGTGTAAAAGCTGTTAGGAATTGTGATATGCTGAAAAAGAAAATTTTCTAAATTTATTTCACTTGTGTACAATTTCATTTTTGAAACTCAAGTTTTCAAGAAATAAAAAATGAAGTTACTAACCTATGCCTACTTTTTCATTTAACCCCTTGCACTCTGGTCAATTTCCCTAAAAACACCAAAAAATAACGTACCCAAAGTAAATCAAAAGCTGTTCTTCAACCCTTTGCAGCATCTTCATGGGGTTGGTCTCATTTAAAAGAAAACACTTTGAATTTTTTGGCAAAACAGTCATAATCTCTCTAAGTGCTCCTGCCACTGAGTAATAGTCATCTAAACATACTGAACTTGAATAAAATAAATTTCGCCTGGGTGTTTTTTTGGATATAAATGCTTGTGTAACCCAGCTGAGAAAATGACCCTTTTTTTTCTCAGATGTCAATTGTATTAATGCAATTGTGTGATTTTATTTTGAAAACCGACTATCTTGGGGAAGAGGAAGTGCAATCCTCGTCATCCAACTTTTAAATTTCTGTTTCAGAATCAGAATCAGAATCAGAATCAGGTTTATTGCCATTGTTCATGTAGTACACAAACTAGGAATTTGTCTCGGTACAATGCTGCAACATTAAACATGATAAGATAAGAGAAATAAACTATACATGTAATAAAGTGTAGGATAAGATTAAGTGATACTGGTCAACAGTTAAAATATATATTAGCCAGCAGCAGATACTGTGGAGAACTATATAGTGCAGTCGGTAATGCAGGAAGAAAACAGTGATGATTGACATGAGTCTGGTTGAGCTGCTGTACATGGTGCACGAGAGTCACTTAGTGTTCAGCAGTCAAATGGCAGAGGGGAAGAAGCTGTTCATGTGACGGGAGGTTTTAGTCTGGATGGACCGAAGTCTTCTACCAGAGGGGAGGGGGGCAAACAGTACGTGACCAGGGTGTGAGGGATCGGCTATGATCCGGCCAGCACGCCTCCGGGTCCTGGAGATGTACAGATCCTGGAGAGATGGGAGCTTGCAGCCGATCACCTTCTCAGCAGTGCGCACGACGCGCTGCAGCCTTAGTCTGTCCCTGGCAGTGGCTCCTGCGTACCACACGGTTATGGAGGTGGTGAGGATGGACTCGATGATGGCTGTGTAGAACTGCACTAACATCTTGGTGGGTAGCTTGAGCTTCCTCAGCTGCCGCAGGAAGAACATCCTCTGCTGGGCTTTTTTGATGAGTGAGCTGATGGTCAGCTCCCATTTGAGGTCCCTGGTGATGGTAGTGCCTAGGAAGCGGAAGGAATCAGCAGTGGTGATGGGAGAGCCTGAGAGGGTGAGGGGGGGCAGAGGAGTAGTGACTTTCCTGAAGTCTACAATCATCTCCACTGTCTTCAGAGCGTTCAGCTGCAGGTTGTTATTGCTGCACCAGGACGCCAGCTGGGCCACCTCTCTCCTGTAGGCGGACTCGTCGCCGTTGGAGATGAGCCCGATGAGGGTGGTGTCGTCCGCAAACTTGATCAACTTGACAGACTGGTGGCTGGAGGTGCAGGAGTTGGTGTAAAGGGAGAAGAGTAGGGGGGAAAGTACACAGCCCTGGGGTGATCCGATGCTGATGCTAGTATAGTCTGAGACAGTCTTTCCCAGCCGCACATGCTGCCTCCGGTCCGTCAGGAAGTCGATGATCCACCTGCAGAGGGAGTCAGGCACGTTGAGCAGGGACAGCTTGTCCCGGAGCAGAGCGGGGCGGATGGTGTTGAATGCGGAGCTGAAGTCCACAAACAGGATCCTGGCGTAGGTTCCCGGGGAGTCCAGGTGCTGCAGGTTGGAGTGGAGGGCCAGGTTGACTGCATCGTCTACAGACCTGTTGGCTCGGTAGGCAAACTGCAGCGGGTCCAGGAGAGGGGTGGTGATGGACTTGAGGTGGGACAGGACCAGGCGCTCAAAGGACTTCATAACTACAGAGGTGAGCGCTACAGGTCTGTAGTCATTAAGTCCAGTGATCCGTGGCTTCTTGGGGACAGGGATGATGGTGGAGGATTTGAGGCAGGATGGCACGTGGCATAACTTAAGGGAGGTGTTAAAAATGTCTGTGAATACAGGAGCCAGCTGTTTCGCACAGAGTCTCAGGGTGGAGGGAGACACGCCGTCTGGGCCGGGGGCCTTGCGCGGGTTCAGTCTGGAGAACTGTTTGAGCACATCCTGCTCACTGATGATAAGGGGAGGGGGGGAGGAGGGGGGGGGGGTGCCTTAAATGAAGTAGGGAATGTGGAGGCTGTGGAGCTGGAGGGAGGGGGGGAGTTGGACACAGATGACGAGGTGTCAAAACGGGCATAGTGTTGGGACAGTCTCTGACAAAGGGCTTTGTCATCCTGACCTTTAGGAGCCTTAGGTCGATAGTTGGTGATTTGCCTCAGTCCTCTCCACACGGAAGCCGAATCATTAGCAGTGAACTGCTGCTGGAGTCTCTCTGAGTATAGAGATTTAGCCCTCTTCAGCTCTCTGTTAAACCGGTATTTAACCTCCCTGTAGCAGTCCCTGTCTCCACTTTTCAGCGCTGCTTCCTTCTCCTTCCTGATCTGTCTGAGCTTAGCTGTGAACCAGGGTTTGTCATTAGAGTAACTCACCCTGGTGTGTGATGGAAGAATGTTCTCTTCACAAAAGTGGATATATGAGTTCACAGTGTCCGTGTACTCATCCAGATCATGCGTGGCTCCTTTAAGCATGCCCCAGTCAGATATTTCCATGCACGTTTCCAGCTTCTCCTCAGCATCACTGGTCCGTATCTTCGTAGTGCTCACAACAGGTTTAGTGAGCTTCAATCTCTGTCTGTATGTGGGAATGAGGTGAACCATCACGTGATCAGATAATCCCAGCGCAGCTCGAGGGACAGCGCGATATGCGTCTTTCACTGTGGTGTAACAGTGATCCAGTGTGTTTAATCCTCTGGTGGGGCATTTAATAAACTGTTTGTAGCGGGGGAGATCGTGGCTCAGATTGCACTGATTAAAGTCGCCAGCCACAATAATCAGCGAGTCTGGAAAACTCCGCTCTGTGTGTTGAATGTGATCCGCGAGCACGCGCTGAGCTTCGCGCGTGTCCGCGTCGGGAGGGGCGTACACAGCGATCATTATGAAAGAAGCAAACTCCCGCGGGGAATAGAAGGGCTTGCAATTGATAACAAGAAATTCCAAGGCAGGAGAACAGTGTTTGGAAATTACCGTTACATCAGAGCACCAGATGCAGTTGATGTAGAAGCAGACACCGCCTCCTGTGGTCTTGCCGGAAAGCTCTGTGTCACGATCAGCACGGAAGAGCTGGAAGCCGTCGAGGCGCAGCGCGCTGTCCGGTATATTTTCCCGGAGCCAGGTCTCAGGTCTTCATGGTCACGTTGGGTGATCTGGGTCTTTCCATTCGTTAAGAGCGATATTAGCCCCGCCTTCCGAGTAGAGGCAGCAAGCGCGCACTCGGAATTCAGTCTTTCACGATATGAGAGTGGACGAGAGAGGTTGTGAAGCGGTCTGATTCACAGAGATACCTCTTCTTGGTGAGTTTCATTCAGAAAGATGCTATAAATGAATCTAAACACTCTCCAAACGCTAATCTGCAACCTTTATTATCCTAAGTTGACGGGAGCACGAGCATGAGAAGCATTGTGGCTGTGTCCTTTGCTGTGTTCACACTGAGACCTCATCTTGGTGAGTCAGATACATGCTAACGTTAGCATTATGCTAATGCTAATCGCGAGTGGATTTTTTTCTGTTTAAAAGCAATGGAAAAGGCTATTTTTGTGTCTGTATGGTTTTCCTAAATGTGATTTCAGTTCCCAACAGTATGCTGAAGTACTTTTAGTTCATATGCACTATTTCTGTCGAATGCAATGTGTAGTTTGATGCTAAAAGCACATGGTGTTGGTCTACTATGTAAATCCATAGGTTATGCTAAACCAGTCCTTCTCAAATAGTGGGGCGCGCGTGTGACCCCGGGGAACAGGCTTTGCTTTTGCCGTGTAAAGTGTAATTGCACATCCACGGCAGCAGGTGGTGCAGTGGCGCTCTCATTGTCAAAGTCTGTGCGGGAGTTTAAAACTTTTTAAATTGCTGTCAACAAACCCCTCGAGAGACACCATGGAGAAATATTTAACAGTAACAAAAAGAAAGGCGGAGAGAGACACAGGTAAAGAGACAAATGAAAGTCTCCCAAAAGCTCAGACGAGGAAATATGACAAAGCTTATCTAGCGCTTGGCTTCACTCTGACTACGGTGGGAGACGAGGAAAGACGGGTGTGTTTACTGTGTCTGAAAATGTTTGCAGCGGACAGCATGAAGCCAAATAAATTAAGACGTCACCTACAGACATTACATCCTCAACACGTTGATAAGCCGCTTGATTTTTTTCAGCGAAAACGTGCGGAGTACGGCCAACAATCATCCCGCTTTGTGAACGCTACATCAGTAAACCAGCGAGCACTTTTAGCATCATTTAAAGTGGCGCACCAAATTGCGCAGTGCAAAAACCCCCACACAATTGCAGAGGAGTTGATACTGCCTTTTTCTACCTTTTTCTTCAGACTAAAATGTTAAATATATTGGTACTCCTGTGTTAATGTTCCAGATCAATTTACATTTAATATTATTTATTGATTGAATTATTTTTCTCAGCATCAAATGGTTCAGTTGGTCAAAAATGTTTCTAGTTTAAATAAGGATTGACATATTTTTTATTTCAGGCACTTTGATGCACTTTAAGTTTTTTTTTTCTGTTTTAGACTATAACAGGGTTTCTGTGTGGCAAAATAAAGTTAATATTTGTTGAAAGTTGACTTATATTCCAGCTTGGAGCAGGCTTAGGTTCTATATAGGTACATATAAAAAAAATTAGAATATCATGAAAAAGTTCAATATTTTTTGTCACTCATTTCGGAAAGTGAAACCCATATATGACTGGCGCCTAGCGGCTGCCCCGGCCTTGGATGCGCTCTGCAGAGCGTGCCCAAATGCCAAGTCACGTTTCGTTACCTTGTATTCATACATGTGTAATGACAATAAAGTTGAATCTCATCTCATCTCATCTCATCTCATCTCATATTGCTTTTTTCTTTTGTTAATGTTAAAAAGGATACAATTTTAGGTATACTTGTACAATTTTTATAGATAACGATCTTATTTATAGTCACTGCGGCGAGTTGGGGGGGCGCAAAATATTTTCTCTTTCCTAGGGGGGGCTTTGCAAAAAATAACTGAGAAGCACTGTGCTAAACCCAGTAGGTCAGACAGGGTTTTACTGATTTTTAAAAGGGAATATTGGAAGTTATGGGGCAGTATATTCCCTGGTTATGTGATAAATTAATTGCATTTCATTTCATGAATTACAAAGACAAGGTTAGAAAGGATTAATCATAATTTCATGGTTAAATGATGCAGAGATAAAAAGAGGAATTCATTTAATTCGTTACATGAAAAATGGATTGTAATAATAGTAATATGAGAGAAGAATTTAAACACTAAGCTATGGTGTTATATAAGAAGGGATTGGAAGACGAATTACTCTAGCTGTAAACAATAACACCATTATTGTCGTGCAAGCTAGGTTTTTTTGGTTGCCGATCAAGAACCTTCTGAATCCTGGATTCTCTCTGAATGGAGATGGCGAGCCTGACCCGAGACTGAACCGAGATTGATCTGAGATCTAACCAAGATCTCGAGTGAAGAGCATCCTTCCTCTCTCCAGTGCCCAGGATTCAAAGTGGTAACAACCCAAGTCGCCGCTTTAAAAGAGGAAAAGAAACCTGAGTCTGGAGATACAAGATATCTTGACTGGTCAAATGACTAACCCGAAAGGACAAACAAACACTGAGCTCAGTAGGACATCTTTGGGGTTTTATTTCATACCGTCCGTTGTATATTTGTATAGTGGTAAATTGTCTGTATATATTGCTCACTTTTTCCCTATAAATAACAACCATTATTGCTCATTTCTTGCCTCCAGCTATTTCATTCCACACTCACTTTAATTCCCTATTGTAACCCTTACGAACCTAGCAACTGGTCTACACTAATTATTTCCCTTACCTAATTAACATAAGGCAGGGGTTACACTTGCAAATAACACACAGCTTCAGATCCGGGCTGGAAAATGCAACAGAAATGTAGAACCAAGTGTTATCCAGCTGAGGACAAAATTTTGTAACAGTACCACAAAAAATGAATATATTACACAGCTTTTTTCTTAGGTTGTTCCCAGGCGTTTTTGAACTGTGCCAAATTGTGCCAAATGGCACAGTTTGGAAAAACGTCTGTAACTTTTGAATGATTCAATATAGAAGCTTCATCTTGGGCTCTAATGAAAGGTGACACGCAGGGCTGTGTGTGTGTGTGTGTGTGGGGGGGGGGTATTTATTCATTCATGAATGAATGAATGAACAAACAAGCCCCCACACATAAAGAAGCATGCCACGTAAAAAATGTGTGGCTTTTTTTTACAAGAAAAAAAATAACCTACAGTGCACTAAAAATTATTCTAAAATATCTGTAATGTAGAAGATAACAACTTCCTCCCCACCCCCCACCCCCCCGCTACAGAGGACAGACATCGCCCGGTGCGCCGCGGTCACGGTGCACTGCGGTCTACTACGCACAGTTGGACTAAAATATCTGCAATATATCTGAAATCCGCTACAGAAGAGTAGCGGGGGGGGGCATTCCCAACATGACGGGGGGGACTGTTCACAACATGACAGACGTCTGGACAGACGTCCGTCATGTTGCAATAACGCACAGTTGTAATTTACCGATCGGTCAAAAGTCATTTGGATTACAATTTTCAGGGATAAAGAATAATTTAGCTTATAACACTTACCTGTCCACAACAGCAGTCTCACTGGCGAACTTCTCTTCCTCATTGTCAGACGAACATGAAGCTGGTCCGCTTGTTATGGACTCGTGGTTCTGGTCACGCGACCCGGTCAAACCATAATTCCATTATTGTGGTTTTGCGCTTCCATGATTGCGGTTTTGGCGAATGATTTTTCAAAACAAATAAGAACAGTAATAAGAAAAAAAGACTGGCGAACGCCTGTGTGTCACCCAGCCTTACACAAAACAGCTTTCGAACTTCTGTGCTTCAATTGGCTGGCTGTATTCGCACCCGTTGGTAGGCGGGTCCTTCTTGCTATGTTTTCAGTCATTTTTCTTCAAGGTTTCAGAAACCCAATTCAAGGCTCTTATTAGTCGAATGAGAGGTCAATCACATCTAAACCAATCAAAGCACTCCTTTGGCTTTCTGTTCACGGCTGTGTCTGTAGTGGAAGAACGGAAATGTAGGTGGGGTTTTTTTTCAGTGCCTCCTAGGACGCACAGTGTGCGTACTAGGACACCCTCGTGCGCCCTAGGACGCAGAGACGTGCCCGCCCGCGGTACACCAAAGTGCAACAGGTTAACAGTATTTTATTTTATACACATAGCCATTTTTTTAATTTTATACACAAAGTTTTATTGAATAGTTCAAGCAGACTTCTTCCATCTGGGGTACAGTGTTCTTATCATGACAGAGAGCAATAAATATGTTTTTGAAACAATACTTGAAAACTGTCAACAGTATCATTTTACTGGCCGTTGTGGTACAGTATGTAAGTGCCTTTCATTTAAGAGTACATAGGAAGTGAGTTTATATTTATAACTTCACTAACAAACAGTTACAGCCGTATTTCGGAGTGCCTTAATCACTTTTTATGTTATTGTAGCATCATCAGCTGGATCCAAATTTATAAAATTACTCTTTGCTGTGGAAAATTTTTTTTCATCCAAAAGTCTGGTTGTAAACCCCATCCTTTTCACCCAAGACCGGAGCTATGAAGCCCTATGCCATCGGCTATAAAGTGGATAAATTACTCCCTGCTGAGGATCTGGAGTCATTTCCCCTCAAATCCATTTGCCAAAAGAATGCCAAAGTGACATGTTTACAACCTGATGTTCCACAGACTCTTGACCAGCAAGATTCCTCTCATCTGTGAAGGTCCAACATTGCCCTCCAATGGATAACACAGGAATATTTCCACTGAGGACTGAATATTTTCTCCCTCTGATGCTTAAAACTATTAATTGTGAACAATGGACTAACCTGTCATTCTCCACAGACAACATCAGCTATTGAAGACTATGGCTGGACCTTGTGATGGACAATTATGGTTTGAAATGCTTTTATTGATATGATGTGATATGTGTTCCTTTATCTTCACAAATAATTAATTTTGCACGTCCACTATAAAACAAATTATTACATTAACATTGTAGACACATTGTTTTGTTCCTTTATTATTAAGTAGAATATCTTAGTCACTGAAGTTTTAAAGAATTTATGCTCTTCATATCAAATGCTATGCATCCTTCTATTGCTCTCTGTGTGAGGTACACATTCCAAAGGCTGTGAAGATTCAGATTTCAGTCCTTCCTTCATACCCATTTTAGTCAATTTTACGACCCTAGACCAAACAAAGAAACTCAGTGCAATTGGTCAAAAGTTTAAGCTAATGGGCAGATCCAATCCTAATCTTTGAATGTAATTGGTCAGGCTCAGTTGTCATTCAAAAATACTGGGCCATCCCACCAAGTTGGAAAACTTTCCCTCTGTTTTCCAGTACAGTCTTGAAAAAGTCTGAGGAGAGTCATTTTCTGCTCTCCTTCCTAAGCAGGACCGGAGCGCAAGCTTTGTGCTCCTTATTTGTAACCCTTTCAACTTTTTTCTTTAGAATTGACCTTTTTCCAATTTTTTTTTTTTTGCCAACATTCTTTTTATTGATTTCACAACATAAAGAAATACAGTTACACATATTGAACAGACATATCAAACATATCAACCCCACCCCACCCTCCCAATTGTTCCAATTTTTAGATGGGGGTCCAAATAATTATAGTCCATTAAATAGTAGAGAAGGATACAAAACAAAACATTCCTGCAAAGGTGCGTATTGCATAGGGCTACTGTTCACACGTCACCACACTCTTCCATCACATGTGACAAGTCCGTTCCTGATATACAGGAAATGAAGGGGTCCCAGATATGGTGAAAATTATGTTCTTGATGTTTTAGTGTGTAGGTGATTTTCTCCAAAGGGAGAGTAGTAGATAACTCAAACAACCACTTATTGATTCTTGGTCTTCTGGTGTTTTTCCAGGATAGGGCTATTACTCTCTTTGCAATTAATATGCTTAAGTCTATAAATAATTGTTGATTTTTTTTTAATTTTCAAATTCTCTGGGTTCAAACCTAATATAAACAGCTGTGGGATTAAGGGAACTTGAATATGTAAAATATACTGAATGTATTGTTTCACTTCTTGCCAGAATTTTTGTATTTCTGTACATTGCCAAGTACAATGGAAAAATGTACCCTTTTCTCTCTCACATTTAATACAAATATCAGGAATAATTTTCTGGAGTTACATACGATCGCATCAACCAATTATATTGCACTAATTTCAGGCGGGTGTTAGTGGTTCTGGATTGTGCTTTAGTGCATGCTTCTTCCCACTCTATCATTGAGAAGTCCTCCTGTAGATCCTCTCTCCATGCTCCCAGCCGTTCTACTGATGTTTCTGTACATTCATCCACCAGGCATTTATACATTTTGGAAATTAAACCCCTCCCTAAACAATTCGTGTTCATTAGTTTCTCTATAACAGACATTTCAGGGATGACTAATGTTTGATTTTGTCGTGATCTAATGAAATTTCTCAGCTGCAAATATTTAAAGAAATGATTACGGGGTATATTAAATTTATCAACTATTTCTTTGAATGTCATTAACACCTTTTGCTCATTATACAGATCTCCTATTTTCCCCAGCCCCTTCATAACCCAAGATTTAAATCCCCCGTCTGCTTTTCCCGGTAGGAAGGAGTCATTCCTCTATATTGGGCTGAAGACAGAGAGAGAGGACATTTCTCTAAGGTATTTTTTAACTTGATGCCACACTACAATCATATTTTTCACAATAGGATTTTTTGTGTTCTTTTTAAGGATTTTAGTGTTTGCCGAATACAGGTATTTTTTTTTTTTTTTTTTTATTACTTATTTTGTACCCGTAGGTAGATTTGTTTTGCAGTCTGGTGACAAACCACCAGCTGCCGGTCGCCGCGTGCGCAAGCGCCCCTTAACTCCCTAACCTGCATGTTTTTGGCATGTGGGAGGAAACCGGAGAAATCCCGGAGTAAACCCACGCAAACATGGGGAGAACATGCAAACTCCACACAGATCACTGTTGGCCGGGGGCAGGGATCGAACCCACGATCTCACGGTCCTCGCGATCCCCCGGCCGAGGGTAAAACTGTGCTGCCACAGTGCTAACCACTGCGCCACCGTGCAGCCCAGGTATGTAGGGAGGGGTAGACTTAGCTGGAGTTCCTCCATTTCTTTCCAGAGAGGAGCATCTCTTTTTGTGAAGTAGAACAGCAATGTTCTCAATTGTGCTGCCCAATAGTACCAGAGTGGGTTAGGACATTTAAGCCCCCCTCTATCAAAGGGTAAGTACAGTAATGACAGTTGTGTCCGGGGATGTTTATTATTCCACAAAAATCTGATAAACAATCTTTTTAGTTGAGTGAACAGGTTACTTGGAGGAGGAAGTGGGAGGTTTTGAAATAGATACAATAGTTTAGGCAGTATATTCATTTTAAGGGCATTTATTTTACCTATTAGTGATATTGGTATATGTGTCCACCTATCTAATGATTTTGAGATTTCTTCCATTAATGGTTCATAATTACATGTTATAATATGTTTAAGTTGTGGGGCAATTTGGATACCCAGGTATGTGAAACAATCCACAATTTTAAATTGAGTGGCTATTTTAGGAGGGTTTTTACTTTCTAATTGATTTAGGAACATAATTGATGATTTTGATTTGTTTAATTTATATCCTGAGATTTTTCCAAATATATTGATGAGGTCTAATAATTCAGGAATGGATATTTCCATCTTTTTCAGAAAGATTATTATGTCATCCGCAAATAAAGCTAGACGGTGATCCTGTTGCCCAACTAATATGCCTGTTATGTTTTGGTGCATTCTTACAGCTATTCCCAGAGGTTCTATAGCCATAATAAACAGTAAAGGGGATAAGGGATCTCCTTGTCTACATCCTCTTTGTATTTTAAAAGATTTAGATATGTTACGATTAGTCATGATTTCAGCGTATGGCTCTGTATAAAGTAGTTTTATCCACTTATTAAAGTTTTCTCCAAAACCAAAACGTGTAAGGATCTCAAATAAATATAGCCATTCCACTCTGTCAAATGCTTTTTCAGCGTCTAATCAGAATCAGCTTTATTGGCCAAGTATGCACAATACATACAAGGAATTTGACTCTGGCTAAAAACTTGCTCTCGTTGTTCAGGTGGAGGATTTAAATAAGGATTCAATGACAACAGAGTATGTACAGTAAATTACAGTCTGTCCACGTTTCTATAAAAGGATGCAAATATATACAGGAATATATGCAGTTATTTACTCAGACTAACCACACTTTGCAGAAATATATGAATGACAGTAATGCTGTGTCTGCTGCCCCTTTTTCCTCAATCAATATATTCAGGATTCTCCTAACATTATGGAAGCCTTGCCTACCTTGTATAAAGCCATTTTGATCTTTGTCTGTAATATTTGGAATAATTTTCTCAAGTCGCCTGGCTATAATCTTACTCAAAATTTTTAAATCCACATTTAAAAGACTTATTGGCCTAAAATTTTCACAGTTGTTATTTGGTTTGCCAGGTTTTGGCAACAAAGTGATTAGGGGTCCTCTTAAGGATATTGGAAGGATTCCATTACAAAAAGATTCCATAAACATTTCTAATAGTGGTGGCATAACTCTCTGTTTGAACATTTTATAAACATCAATGGGTATCCCATCTGGCCCCGGGGTTTTCCCTCCTTTAATACTGTCAATGGCAGCAGATAATTCCATTAAAGTTATGTCTTTCTCTAGTTCTTCTTTAATTTCTTCTGATATCCTGGGAATCTGGATGTGGTCCAAGAAATTATTTAATTCAGATGTACCCAGACCTATTTCTGAACTGTAAAGCTTTTCAAAAAAATTCTTGAATGTTTCATTTATTTCGATTGGGTCCACAATAGTCTCGTTATTACCAATTTGTAATGAGGTTATAAGTCTTTCATTCTGCATTTGTTTAATGTGCCATGCCAGCACTCTGCCGGGTTTTTCACCCTGATCATAAAATGTCTGTTTAAGTCATAGTAAACCTGATAAAGCTTTTGTTGAAGATATTTCATTGTATTGCGCTCTTAGTAGAAGTAGTTCTTGGTGAGTAACTTGAGAGCCTGACTGGTAGTATTCTTCTTCTAATTTCTTTATTTTTGCTTCTAGTGATTTTGTATTCCTATAAGTTTCTTTGGCTTTGGAGCTAGTGATATTATTTGTCCCCTAATAAATGCCTTAAATGCTTCTCATCTGGTACTTCCTGAGGTCTCTGTTGTATTTGTTTCAAAACAGAATTTAATCTGTTCATCAAGAAAGGTAACAAAGCCTGTATCCACCAACCATTTTGTTTTAAATCTCCATTTAGGAGTATCACAAGTCAATTTGGGATCATAGTAAACTAAAGAGTTTGGGGCGTGATCTGACAGGAGTATGGCATCATAGGAAACCTCCTTTATTTTACATTTTAGTATTGCTGAAACCAGAAAAAAGTCTATGCGAGAATATGACTGATGTGTACTAGAAAAGCATGAATATTTTTTGTCATTGGGATTGTCTTCCCTCCACACATCAATCAAATTCATTTCTTTCATGAAATGATGAATAACACTCCTGCTTCCTGATTGTGATCGATCTGTTCCTGAACTTTTGTCTTTCCGTGGATCTAAAGTGCAATTGAAGTCGCCCGCCATAATGCAAGCACCAGGTAAAGAAGCAACAATAAAGAATAGATCTTGGAAGAATTTTGGCTCATCTGTATCAGGGGCATAAATATTTATCAGAATTAATTGTTCCCTGAGAATTTTCCCTTGAATAATCAAGTAACGTCCTGCCTTGTCCTTAATAACTTTGTGAATCTGTAGAGCAGGGGTCCCCAAACTGAGGGCCACATAACTTTTGCCTTCTCTGATGGGGGCCGGGGTCAGTTTGAAACAGAAAAATTGAGACGATCGCACTGGTGCCTAAACGTAAACATTTATTGTTTTCCAGAAAGCCACACATTGTGGAACACATATTTGAGTTGCTTAGGCTGCATATGTATATTACTGTTGCCTCACGTCTTAGAAGGAACAATAAGTCTGGGTCTCCTGGGGATAACAGGAGGGTGCGAAATGTGATCTTTAGAGATGGCCTTGAGAGACTTCCTGACCACCAGGGTTTTAGGTGGAGAGGAGAAGACCTGGGGGGGGCGATGTATTGTGTCTTGGGATTTAAAGACAATGTGACTCTGTACTTTGATTTCCCAGGTATAAAAAGGGCAGATGTGGGAGGATGGTTCTCTTTTCTGTTTGAGAGGATGTTGGAGATACGTGGATGTTAATCAACCTGAATTGAGAAATAAACTCAGCCTCATCTTTTCACGCTCTCCACAACATAACCAAATATTAATAACCCTTTCCAGGATCTTCACAGGAAAAAAGTCAGAAAATAAACAATAACACTATTTATGAAATAAATAATAACCAAATAACCCTCTCTGAGTTCTTCTCAGAAAAAAAATCCATGGAACATTAACTTTCTGTTGTGCCGTGCACAATCTTAACAGTTAAAAGTTCAGCTTAGTTGTCAGAGCAGAATCTCTTAAACTCTTACCTATACTTTGCCGAAAATATCCTCCCCGTCGTAGTCCCTGTGAGACTGTGGAGGGCTGCCAGCTCCTCGCACATGTCAAAGTTTGCGTTAACTCCACGAATAAAAATGAGCAGCTGCGCTGTGTCCTGCACGTCCGTGCTCTCATCCAGTGCTAATGAAAAAAAGTCAAATTCTTTCATCTTCTGCTGCAGCTGGGCATATACATTACCCCCGATTTCTTCAATGCGTCTGGTGATTGTACTCGCCGACAGACTCACGGCATTAAAGACGTCTTTCTTCTCGGGACACACCTCCTCCGCGACAGCATTCAAACATTTCTTGACAAATTCTCCATCAGTGAAAGGTTTACCACTGCTTGCTATCAGTTGAGCAACCCGAAAGCTGGCCCGAACGGATGACTGCTTCAGCTGAGCTTGGCGTACAAATGTATTCTGCTGAGCTAACAGTCCACTTTTTAGCTTGGAGAGTTTGTCTGCTCGCATTTGGCCTTGCAAGCTATCATACTTGTCTTTGTGACGGGATTCATAGTGTCGGCGCAGATTGTATTCTTTGAATACCGCCACAGTCTCTGGACAGATGAGACAAACAGCCTTTTCTTTGCATTGAACAAAAAAATAATCATTTGTCCACTGCAGGGTAAATACCCTGCATTCTGAATCAATTTTTCTCTTGCCTGACCTTTTCGCCATTATTCCGTTTTATTTGACAGGGGTACAGAGAGCCAGGGGAGTGGTGTTGAGCGGATTGTTCCAGTTATAGTTCTCATGGTTGAGTTGAGCTGGGTGTCTACATGGTGTGTGTAAGATGACCTGGACCAGACAGGGGCACAATATTCTGCTACAGAGTATGAAAGGGCCAGTGCTGAGGTGCGCAGGGTGGAGACTGCCGCCCCCCATTTTGCACCAGCGAGCTTGCAGAGCAGGTTGTTTCGTACCTTCACCTTAGCAGCCGTCCCCTTTAGATGTTCCTTGAAGGATAAGGTCCTATCAAGGGTCACTCCAAGATAAGTTGGATTTGGGGCATGCTTAAGCTTGAGTCCGCTCAGGTGGATGTTTAGTTCTCTGGCAGCTTTTGCATTGTGGAGATGGAATACACTGGAGACGGTTTTTGCTGGGCTTGGTTTTAGGCGCCAGATTTTGCAGAACTGGTCCAGTTTGGCAAGATCTTCCGTGAGCACCCGTTCCAGTGGTTCAAAGTCTGGTGCTTGGAATGCCAAACAGATGTCGTCTGCATAGATGAATTTGCGGGATTTTGTAGTAGGCAGGTCGTTTATGTAGAGGTTGAACAGAGTTGGAGCTAGAACTGAGCCTTGTGGGAGTCCGTTTTTCTGCATTCTCCATGCACTTGTGTTCTGACTGAGGTGGACTCTGAACCTTCGGTTGGTCAGCAGGGTTTTTATAATTGCTGTTGCCCAAGCAGGGATCTCCTTTATAAGTTTCAGGAGGAGGCCTTTGTGCCAGACCGTATCATAGGCGGCTGTAAGATCGAGAAACACAGCCCCTGTCTTCAGTCTGCTCTCAAAGCCATTTTCGATGAAGGTGGTTAGGGCCAGTACTTGTTCTCCTGTACTGCGGTCCTTGCGGAAACCTGCTTGATCCACACTTAGAATATCCTCTATTTCTGGGGAAATGCGTTGCAGTATTAGGCGCTCCATGATTTTGTAAGGAACGCTGAGTAGGGAGATTGGGCGGTAGCTTGCTGGTAGTTTGTGGTCTTTGCCAGGTTTTGGGATGGCAATGACCTTTGCTGTCCGCCATTTCTTTGGGATCGAGTTTGTTTGTGTGATCCTTGTGTAGAATTGTGTCAACCAGGTTAGGGCTCGGGGGCCAAGATTTTTCATGAATTCTGGGAAGATGTTATCGTATCCTGCTGCCTTTCCACATTTCAGGCCCTGTAGCACTTTCTCCAGTTCAGCAGCCTTGAAGGGTTCAGGGTTCGTTTCCTCTACAGGCATTTTTTGGTGTTTTTTAGCCCCTCCACACATCCGGCGAGCAGCATTAACTCAAAGGATGCTCCAAAAAGTTAAATTCTCCTCACTTACCAATCCATGCAGATATCTACACTCCACCCACTGCCCGACTTTCATCCAGACGGCCGATTTGGAAAAACCCTCCCCCAGCTGACTTTACCATCCAGACAGCTTGGCAAGAGGAATGGGAGACCAAGGAGGTCCCAAACAAACAGCTGGTGATAAACCCCAACCAACAGGTCCCGGGCACCAACCTCCCAAGGAGACAGTGGTCTACACTCAATCGCTTCAGGACTGGACATGGCCCCTGCTTGGCCAGCCTTCACAGATGGGGCAGTAGCCCTAGCCCACTGTGCACATGTGGAGAGGAGCAAACAATGGAACACATCATAGAGGCTTGCCCGCTCCAAAGACTGGAAGGAGGATTACACACCCTCCATACAGCAAACCAGGAGGCAACTGCTTGGCTTAAGGACTTTGCATTCGCTAAATAAATCAATTTGACAGCGGTGAGTCTAGTGTTGCAGGATGTGTCTGGTTCATGTGTTTAGATAGGGCACCTCAGTGCGTGAACGTGAGTGAGTGAGTGCGTGTGCACAGCCGAGGCACGCCCCCGTGTGAGTGGCCCCGCGGAGTGGCCCCGCGGAGCAGACGGTGTGTGTGAAGTGTGCAGGTGAGTAGAGAGAGAGGCGACCGGAGCAGGTAGCGAACTAGAATTGCTGTTGAAGGGTGGAATAGAAGGGTGGACTAGAATGTCATGTTCTATGCATGCATTAGTCTCGATCGCGTTGCCAGACTGAAAAAAAAAAATCATAATGCGTCTCTGGTATTGTTCAGGGGGCCGGGCCAAATGTGGAGGCGGGCCGTATCCGGCCCGCGGGCCGTAGTTTGGGGACCACTGCTGTAGAGGAACAGAATCATGGACCAATATCATGACACCTCTTGCCTGAGAGGTAAAAGGGGCTGACAAAATTTTTCCCTTCCACCTCGTCCTCACTTTAAGTTCATCTTCATGGGTTAGATGAGTTTCTTGAAGGAATACTATGTTATATTTTAATATTTTAATCCTGTTCATAACTTGTTTGACCTTTTTTTATTTTTTGTAGCCCTCTGCAATTCCAGGATGTGATTTTAACCTTTAGTGCAACAGACATATAGACAAATAACTTTGAATTTCCCCAACATTTTAAGTAATTTCAGATCAAACAAAGGGAAAAAAGAACCAGAAACAAAATGTTTTCCCTTGACCATTAACATACACCTGAGAGTTGTCCCTCCAGGTGTCCCCCCCAACCCCTTCAAATATTGGACTTCCAGAAAGCAAAGAGCTGGTCCACACAATGTGGGGAACAGTAAAACTATGCTGATGCATAATAACAATAATAAAAAGAAGAAGAGAAGAAAAAAAATTGGATAAACCTAACTGCTCTGCTACTATAATTCAGACAATTCTGTTAGAACAACCCAACAAGTAAAAAGCGTACCTATATGTAGCCTCCAGAATTAAGCATTGTATATTAAATCAGAGAGACGTTTCTTATTAATAGACAGGGGAGGGAGAGAACTCAGAACAGTAAATCAAATTAGACAACTTTAACTCTGCCCTCCACTTTTGTCTCTACAAATGCAAAATATCAAAGTAATGTACCAACAGCAATTTAAATTACATTTCTTATGGTGTCCTCTGTTTAGCAATACCTCAATCTCGTTCATTTTCCAACTGGATCTTCTTAATGAAGTTGTCGGCTTCATCCTCGCTGTTAAAGATGTGTGAGCGGTCTTTGTAGGTCACTATAAACCGGGCAGGAGGGATCATGCCGTATCGGAGCCCCAGTGACCGAAGTTGTCGCCTTGCCTCCTCAAACTCTTTCAGCCTCTTGTGCATCTCCGCTGTCATGTCATGGTAGAGTCTCACCGGCTGGTTTTTATAGAGGATCTGCCGTTTTGCCCTGGCCGCTCTCATCACTGCTTCCTTGTCCTTATAATTCAGGAACTTCACTATAAGAGTCCTCGGTGCAGAGTTAGTCTCATGTTGTCGTCTTGGTCCAAGCCTGTGTGCTCTTTCCACCATAATTGTCCCCCGGAGTGGAGCCAACTCTAGCGCCTCCGGTATCCAGCACTCCAGAAAGCCACAGGCGTCCTCGCCCTCTGCGCCCTCAGGTAAATTAACAAGCCTTACATTGGAGCGACGTGACCGAGCCTCCAGGTCCAGTACTTTCTCTTCGAGATCTTTATTTTTCCTCTCTAAATTTTTCACTTTCTCTTGGAGCACGGTTGCATTATCTTCTGTTGTCAAAATCCTCGCCTCTGCCTGTATGACTCTTTCTGAGCAGTCTGTCAGGTCCTTCCTCACGTTTTCCATGGCGGTAATAATACCATCAAACTTAGATGAGAACTCAGACTTCATGTTGTTGATAGCTGCTAGTATAGTTGCCAAAGTGGTACCAGACTCAGTCATACCAGTAGTGCCAGTAATATCCGCCTCCGACTGCTTCTTAGGGTCAATGCTAGCGGAGGTGCCAGTATCAGTGGTAGAATTCATATTGCTAGCGGTTAGCTTATCTTTAGTAGTTGTCGTTGCGAAATTAGTCAAGCTGGATTGATGTATCTGGCCATGGCGTGTCTTCTTTGGTGGCATCGGTATTCTTTTAACGCTGGTGTTGTTGTCGGGCCGGTTGACGCATATAAATTAGCTTTTAGAGAGGATTTAGAGATTTGAGTAGCAGAGCAGTCTTACATGCGTCTCCTCAGCAAGCCGCCATAACCGGAAGACCTTTTTCCAATTTTTACACTTTTTTCCTTAAATTACCGTGCTAAGAGGATTTTGTTTGATTTTCACCAAGCTTAAGTCAACTTTGTTCTGACCACAACATATCGGAAGAAACTGATTTGTGGCTTTTTTTTTTATTTATTTATCAAGTTTGATTTTCTGATCGGACTTTGAACGATAAACAAATATCTGGAATTTGACCAACCTGGAATTCCTTTTTCTGTGTATAAACTGAGATGATGACCAGTGTCACCAGCATCCAGCATTTTCATCTATCAGAGACAAAATCAGTCAGATTCTTCCCACTGTTAACTTAAATACAGCAACTACTACAACTCCTTCAATTGATATCTGTTTGGATGAGTTTACTCCAACTGACCTTTTAGAGTTAGATAAAAGCAATTATTTGACCACTTCCAGGGAAATGGTTTATTTGAAGAGTTTCAATCTGGGTTTAGAATCCATCATAGTACTGAAACAGCCTTAGTGAAGGTTACTAATGACCTCCTTATCACATCTGATAATGGACTTGTTTCTGTACTTGTCCTTTTAGACGTTAGTGCAGCATTTGATACTATCGATCACAATATTCTACTTGATAGATTAGAACACTATGTTGGACTTAATGGAACTTCGTTGCAGTGGTTGAGATCTTATTTATCTGATAGGTTCCAGTTTGTTCATGTCAGTAATGAGTTTTCTTCCAACTCAAAGCTCAGTCATGGAGTTTCACAGGGATCTGTGCTAGGACCTACTCTTTTTAGTATATGTACATGCTTCCGTTAGGCAACATTATTAGAAAGCACTGTATACATTTTCATTGTTATGCAGATGACACACAATTATACCTGTCAATGAAGCCAGATGATAGTAATCAATTAGCCAAGTTAGAAGCCTGTCTTAAGGAAATCAAAGCTTGGATGACTTGTAATTTTCTGCTATTAAAATCAGATAAGACTGACGTCATTCTAGTTGGTCCAAAAAACCTTAGTTTAGATGTGGTTACTCTTTCTCTGAATAGTTCTGTGAGGAACCTTGGAGTTATTTTTGATCAAGATCTGTTTTTCAATTCACATATTAAATTTGTTTCTAAGACTGTCTTCTATCATTTGCGTCATATTGCCAAGATTAGGAGCATCTTGTCTCAGAGTGATGCTGACAAACTGATCCACGCTTTTGTTAGCTCTAGATTAGATTATTGTAACTCTTTATTATCAGGTTGTCCTAAAACATCTCTAAAAAGTCTTCAGTTGATCCAAAATGCTGCAGCAAGAGTTTTAACAGGTACTAGAAAGAGAGATCATATCTCTCCGGTTCTGGCCTCCCTTCACTGGCTTCCCATAGAGTTTAGAATTAAGTTTAAAATCCTTCTTCTCACTTACAAAGCTCTAAACAATCAGGCCCTTTTTATTTAAAAGATCTGATACTACCTTATTATCCTAACAGAGCACTACGCTCCCAAAATGCTGGATTACTTGTAATACCTAGAATCTCCAAAAGTACAATGGGAGGCAGAGCCTTCAGTTATCAGGCTCCTCTCTTGTGGAACCAGCTGCCAATCTGGATTCGGGAGTCAGACTTGATCTCTGTTTTTAAAAATAGGGTTAAAACCTTTCTTTTTGATATAGCCTACAGTTAGCGAGGGATCATGTGTCTCTGAACCCTCCCTTAGTTATGCTGCTAATAGGTTTAGACAGCCGGGGGACCTCCAATAATGCACTGGGTTTCACTCCTTTCTTCAACTCTCAATGAAATATTTTTGCTGGTCATGAACATCTGTATGTTCTCTCCCCATAGATTGAGTCCCCATCGTGCTGTTTGCTCTCTACATGTCTTTTCTTTTCGTCTTCGTTATCCCCTCACCCCCCAGCCAGTTGCAGCAGATGACTGCCACTCCCTGAGCCTGGTTCTGCTGGAGGCTTCTTCCTGTTAAAAGGGAGTTTTTCCTCTCCACCGTTGCCAAGCACTTGCTCACAGGGGATCGCCTGATTGCTGGGGTCTTTCTGCAATTGTGGGGGTTTCCCCTACAGTTGAAAGTGCTATGAGATGACTGTTGTGAAATGGCACTATATAAATAAAGTTGAATTGAATTGAATTGAATCCAGGTTCTACAGTTGTGATCCAAAGTAGCAGTGCCAGTACTAGACCTGTTGGTGGCAGAACCGGCCCCTTCCTCTCCACTTCACCGACGAACATCCATCTGGACCAATGTTGGTACCTGAAAGGCCTGCTACCAAGACACAGTCTGACTTCATCTGCTGTGCTTAAGGTCTGTTGTCCAAATTTAATCCTCCAGAATATCTCTTTTATAAACTATAAACCCAGCATCTTCAAACTCATTTCAGAACTTCAAATACATTTATCTTTTCATTAATCTCCGTTCCTTTTCAGAGTAACACAAATTTTCCTTTTTATAAACAAATTTTTATCATCATTTTCTTCATAAAATTGTATCCAATTTTTCTAACCATTCTGCTTTACAGCTATTTTATGGGTTTTCATTTTCCATTACAGTACCAATTTAAGCTATGTTTTTCTTTGGTTCCACAAATGTTTGATAATATAGGTTATGCTCAGTAATCCATTAACAGTTAATGTGCTCATGATACCTGTTGAAATCACTGTCTTAAAGTCATCTGAATGTGTTCATCTATCCTGAAATTTCTTGTTAAACTGTTAAAAAGGCATATTGGAGTTACTATTTGATTTCATGTCCATCTTTTTGATTAAAAGCAGAAAAGAACTCACAGGTTTTTGAGACTGATTCATCGCTGGTACAAATGTTGAATTATTAATAAAATTGTCCATTTTTTTCTGGACTGGTGCCCCATTGAGTTTATGTGTGCTGGTAATAAAAAGAAATCTTCATACCTACTCACATGTATATTTACATTAATATTTGTACCCGTATAAACCACTACATTAATACCACACCATTTACTTCACTTCACTGTAGTGATGTGTGGGTGAAGAAGAAGGAGCACACATACAGCAAAGGACTGGTTCTGAACTTTTTTCTGGTAAATGCTGCAGGTAACAAATCCTAAAAAAAACAGTAAATACTCAGGCAATAAATTGCCTGAGTATTTACAATAATACTCACCACAGATAATGTCTTTAAAGAGGCATTATCTGTGGTCTAGCTGGTGAAAAATGGTATTTAAGATTCTTTTTATATTTTTTCATATCTTAATTATTGTTTTGCATTTTCACTTGATATTGAGAAATCATTAGAAAGTAATTTTTAGAAATGTAGAAAAGATAAAACAAAACTTATTAGTCTATATGCAGTTACAGTTACAAATTAAAGAAATCACATACAGATATTTTCTCCAAAAGGTTCTGCCCTATTTTATTAGTGTATATTTCTGTTATCTGTACTCCTACCCTGTTGTTCTGTATGTACACAAGTTATAGCTCTCACAGACTCAGAGTTTGATCCAGGTTTATGCTGAGGTGGGATACAAAATGGTCTAGATGTCTTCAGCTATTCAGGAGGAGCTTCAGGAGCTACATGAACCCTCACACAGCCTTAAGGAGATGTTCTATTGACAGGGAAACTGCACCAAATAATACAAACACTGGAATATAGGCAGTCGCTCAGGAGGTAGAGCAAGTCGTCCAATAACTGGAGGGTTGACAGTTTAAAATCCACTCTCCATACCAATCCTGCCGTTGTTCGTTCCTCTGGGGGCGGATGCCTGGCTTTCCTGGGGCTTGCTGACCTCGGATGTTTGTGCCCTGTGGGGGGTGGTGGCGCGGCCTTGCCTGCTCGGGGTTCCCGGGGGGGAGAGCTGCTGCGACCGGCCCTCTGCTTCATATGTTTCCTGACAAACCACTCACATGCACACACTTAGTTTGCGCTCGCTTTCATATATATGCATGCAGACGTACACGTACAAGTGTCTCTCCTTTAACAGGTGTGGAAATCAGACTCGTGTTGAGACATCTTTGGTGGAAGAAGCAGTTTGTCTGTTTGTTTTAGTTGTTGGTATGTTTGTTTTTTTTCTTGTTCCCCTCCCTTTTCTTTCCCCCTCCACACACTTCTTTTCCCCCTTCCCCATCCTGTTGGGTCTTCCATAGGTAAAATAATTAAAACTAGAAAAGCACTCGGAGAGCGCAGACCTCCGCCAAGCGCCACAGTTCCCCCCATACAGTGTTTGTGTGTACGTTTTCAGATTCCTTGACCATGAAAACATATGACTAGCAATTGGATTGACAATGATAGGATTAGTGGTTCAGTAGTTATTCACGAAAATGGCATTTTCTGTAATGGCGGCCACAGTTCCCCCCATACAGTTTTTTTGAGTTATGTTGCTAACAAACAAACAAACAGACAAACAGACAGACAAACCAACGCCGATGATCACATAACCTCCTTAGCGGAGGTAATAAAAAAAAAAAAAAAAAGAATCCTTTAAAAAATTCCTGGATCCAGACGGTGATCCGGATCACCACCAAAATCTAATCATCTGTAGGATACCCCATTTCTGACAATCTGTGAAAATTTCATGAAAATCCGTCCATAACTTTTTGAGTTATCTTGCTAACAAACAGACAGACAAACAAACAGACAGACAAACCAATGCTGATGATCACATAACCTCCCCCTTTGGCAGAGGTAATAAAGTATTAAAAGTTATTACAGGAGGAGTTTACAACAATATACAATACACAGTTAGGTACTGTATAAGCCCCTCTTGGCAAAGTAAATCTGTTTTGGCACAATAAGGGTGACAGATCCCTGTTCTGCTTACCTGACTGCCTGACAGGACAAGGGGAAAAAAAAAAAACAATCCTGCCGTTGTGTTCCTGGGCAAGACACTTTACCCGCTTTGCCTCCAGTGTCCATGACACTGGGGATGAATGTGTATAAATGTTTGGTAGTGGTCCGAGAGGCCGTTGGCATGGATTGGCAGCCATGTTTGTATGTATGTAGCCGCTGGAGTCTTCTTCAGTTCAAAGGGAAATGACAACTTTTTTTTTTTTTTTTTTTAATCTGCCTGCTTCCTGTGCAGGGGATTTAAAAAAAAAAAAAAAAAAATGGCCCTGGCATTTTTGGTCCAGGCAGCCCACCTTGATCAGTCAAACAACAACAGCACAGACGGTCCAGTTAAACATATGCAAGGCTTGTGCTAGGGCTATGCGATATGACGATATATCACTTGTCAGTGCCCTGCCTCTCCCTCGCAGTGCACGCACCGTGTGTGGTGTGTGGCTAGGCTCTCCAGTGGTTGCTAACTGTAAACTCCCATCCATCCATCCATCCATCTTCTACCGCTTTTCCGGAGGTCCGGGTCGCGGAGGCAGCAGTTCAAGCAGAGAAGCCCAGACTTCCCTCTCCCCAGCCACCTGCTCCAGCTCTTCAGAGGGGATACCAAGGCGTTCCCAGACTAGCTGGGAGACATAGTCTCTCCACCGAGTCCTGGGTCTGCCCCGGGGTCTCCTCCCAGTGGGACGTGCCTGAAACACCTCAAGTGGGAGGCGTCCAGGAGGCATCCTAATCAGATGCCCATACCACCTCAACTGACTCCTTTCAATGTGGAGGAGCAGCGGTTCTACTCTGAGCCTCTCCCGGATGACTGAGCTCCTCACCCTATCTCTGAGGGTGAGTCCAGCAATCCTACGGAGAAAGCTCATTTCAGCCGCTTGTATCCGCGATCTCGTTCTTTCGGTCATTACCCAAAGCTCGTGACCATAGGTGAGAGTAGGAACGTAGATTGACTGGCAAATCGACAGCCTTGCCTTAGAACTAAGCTCCCTCCTCACCACAACAGACCGGTACAACGTCCGCATCACTGCAGATGCCGCTCCAATCCGTCCGTCGATCCCTCGCTCCATTTTCCCCTCACTCGTGAACAAGACCCCAAGATACTTAAACTCCTCCACTTGGGGCAGGAGCCTGTCCCCAACCCGGAGAGGACAATCCACCTTTTTCCGGCTGAGGACCTCATGGATCGTCACCTTATCGTGGTGGGGGGGTTTGCGTGCCCCAGTGATCCCAGGAGCTATGTTGTCCGGGGCAATTTGCCTCTGATAGGGTCTCCCAAGACAAACTGGTCCTGGGTGAAGGGCCAGACGAAGAACGATCCAACAGACTCTCATGATAAATTGTATATCAAGGATTCAGTGTACCCCGCCCGGTATGGGGTTACCGGGGCCCCACCCTGGAGCCAGGCCTGGGGGAGGGGCTCGAAGGCTAGCGTCTGGTGGCCGGGTTTCCACCCATGGGACCCGGCCGGGCTCAGCCCGAAGGAGTTACATGGGTCCGCCCTCCAGTAGGTTCACCACCTGCAGGAGGGATCATGGAAGTCCGGTGCTATGTGGATTAGGTGGCAGTCAAAGGCGGAGACCTTGGCGGACTGATCCCAAGCTTTCTAAACTGACTGTAAACTCCCGGTTTAGTCAAATAGCTGCTACTCCTGTTTGCCAGAGAGGATGTGGGACTGTTTTCCATCATGCTGCATCAGAGAGGATAGTCCGCTAACCTTGTTTTAATAGGAGGTAAGTAACATTAACACCATGTCTAACTAGAAAAGCACACATAGAGCGCATACCTCTGCCAAGGCTCCTTCCGTTTGTCATGGATCACCTCCAAAATGTAATGGGTTTGTGTGTAGGCCTATAGCCACTTGTGGTGAAAATGGCATCAAAGTCTGTCCATCAGTTTTGGAGTATTGTTGCTAACACACTGTGAGAAGATAAGAGCCTTGGCTGAGGTATGCATTCTCAGATCATCACCAAAATATAATGGGTTCCTCTCTAGCCCAAGAACCACCTCTGGTGAAAATGTCATCCAAATCCATCCAGTAGTTTTTGTGTAATCCTGCTGCACAAATACAAACAAAGCCCTTGGTAGAGGTATGCACTCTCAGATCATCACCAAAATCTAATCATCTGTTCCCCGTGCCATTACACACCTTTCCTGAAAATTTCATCAAAATCCGTTCATATCTTTTTGAGTTATGTTGGTAACAGGCAGACAGACAGACAAACCCCAGTAAAAACATGACCTCCTTGGCAGAGGTAATTATAAAATGGCAAATGCTAAATGACGGTGCTAAGTTGTGCTAGTTGGAAATAGTAGTGTATCAGACCATCGTTTCTTTGGTTTGAATTACTGCTGAGTTTCTTATTACCTCCGCCAAGGAGGTTATGTTTTTACTGGGGTTTGTCTGTCTGTTACCAACATAACTCAAAAAGTTATGATCGGATTTGGACGAAATTTTCAGGACAAGTCCGAAATGGGACAAGGAAGAAATGATTAGATTTTGGTGATGATCTGAGAGTGCATACCTCTACCAAGGGCTTTGTTTGTATTTGTGCAGCAGGATTACACAAGAACTACTAGATGGATTTGGATGAAATTTTCACCAGAGGTGGTTCTTGGGCTAGAGAGGAACCCATTATATTTTGGTGATGATCTGAGAATGCATACCTCAGCCAAGGCTCTAATCTTCTCACAGTGTGTTAGCAACAATACTCCAAAACTGATGGACAGACTTTGATGCAATTTTCACCACAAGTGGCTATAGGCCTACACACAAACCCATTACATTTTGGAGGTGATCCATGACAAACGGAAGGAGCCTTGGCGGAGGTATGCGCTCTATGAGTGCTTTTCTAGGTTTTGTCTGATTTTTTTTTTTTTAATTAAAGCTGCAAAAGTGAATGATGTTGGCACATACACACAAAATAAATAACTAATAATTAAAACTGGTCGAAGGAGCAAGTTGGCTGCAAATGTAATTTATTTGATTTCTAATAATTTTAATTAGTCAAGTAGCAATAATGAATAAAGTTAAAGTTATCACATGCATTTTATTACATTACCTTTTGTGTCTTTGATTTTCAGATTATGACCAATCTGAAATATTTTTACTAAGAAGCAAACAGGTTAAATCAGGCCAGAATAGCAGACTGTGGATCTAGACTTAAATTTTCACTGATTTAAACTAACAGCTAATTTATATCTGTAGATTGCAGCCATGGGTAATTTTCTCATTTTCAGACATTTTTTATGCTTTTTTTTGGGGGGGGGGGGGGTGTCTTTTGTTTTTTTGTTCTTTTTTTTGCTATTCTCCTATGGCTTGGGAAATATTTAATATATTGATGTTTACTTTTTATTCATATGACATGATTTAGAAGAAAAACCTGAAATTTTTGAGAATCAAGTCTCAAATGCATTTTAAAAAAAACTATTTTATAACAACACTGCAAAATTATTAGGGGAAAAAGGTGCATGTAAAAAAGTAAACAAAAAAAGAGATGGTCCTTTTTATGTGATTAAACTATAGAATGTACAGAAAATGTATATTGTGATATATCGTTATTGTGATATAAGATGACTTATATCATGATATGAGATTTTTGTCATATCGCACAGCCCTATCTTGTACCATTCCCCAAAGCAACAATAAAGCTGAGTAGTAGTTTACATGCAAAACAGGGGAAAGAATAATTAGTCATATGATCACATTCCTGTTTAAAAGATGCATAACTGGGAAAAATTTCATAACATAAAGCTTCTCCCCTTACAACAATGGCAGGGATGTGCAGAGACATTTTGAGGGGCTAAAGTAAGGGCACCCTCCCATTCTAACTCTACTTGAGTAATTGCCAGCCTATTGTAAATCTTCTAATATTAGACGCTTTGTTCATGGCTTCCTGTCAACTATTAACAATTTGTTAAGTAGGAATATTGAATCATCACACTTAATGGCCTAACAGAGGTTAGAATTATCCCACTGTTGCCCTTGACAAGAGAATCCCTGTGGTTCTGAAGAAACAAAGAAGGAAAGAACTTTGTTATCTCTTTTGCATAAATATTTTGTCATAATTTTAAAGTCTTAAAATTTTGCAAAGGTGCAAAAACTTTGAAAAAAAAAGCCACAAAATTACAAGGAAAAAAAATCACAAACATATACAATAAAAGCTTCAAATTTACTAGAAAAACATAACAAATTTATAGGGAGCAGCCGAAAGACAAAGAAGAAGAAGGGACAAATGGCCATTTATTTAAAATATGTACTAAATTCATGAAAAAAATGCAAAATTACAAGAAAAACAAAGTTATAAATGCTTGGCAAAAGTTGCACATTTATGAGGAAGAAACTCATATGTACAATTGCAGTCATTGAGAATGTAAACATCCATCCATCCATCTTCTACCACTTAATCCTTTTCGGGTCACGGGGGGCTGCAGCCTATCCCGGCGTCTTTGGGCGAGAGGCAGGGTACACCCTGGACAGATCACCAGTCCATCACAGAGAATGTAAACACAGGAAGTTATTTAAAAGATTTAATAAATTAATTAAGAAAAAGTAAATGAATAAACTGTTGAGACAAAGGTCAGGAAATCACAAAAGAAATGTAGCTCATTTGCAAGAATTAAAGAAAAATTAAAGAAAAAAATCAATGAAAAGAGGGGGAAATTATTCAGGCAAAAGTACAAAGACGGAAGAAAAAAAACTGCCAGTTTATGACAGAAAAGTCACAAATTCAAGAAAAAAATGTCAATCCATGTGCAATAATTTTTCATAACGTTTCAGTTTTCATGAAGTTTCAATTTTCATGAAGTTACAAAATTTTGCAAAAGTCTATAATTAAAAAAAGAAAAATAATCATAAGGGAAAAAAGTAGATAATTTATGAAAACTCTCCAAATTCACATAAAAAAAATCCACATTTTCAATTAAAAAATTTCTCTAATTTAGGTGGTAGAGTAGCATGAAACTGTACACAAGTAAAAGCAGGTTATCATTATATACAGTATTATCACTCAAATATGCATAAGAGTAATCACCCAAAAGTATTTTAAGAAGTCACTGAGATGTGAGTTTAGTCTGGACAGTTTGAGGTTTTTCTCCTAAATTTATGACAGTTTTATTCTAAATTTACTACTTTTTCCTTGTAAATTTGAATGATTTTTTCCCCCCCCCATTTAAATCAACTTTTTCTCATAATTTGTGTTTAGTGCTAATTTAGGGGGGTTTTTCTTGTGCATTTGAGACTTTACTCTCATAAATTTTTGAGGTTTTTCATCATAAATTAAAAATCAAAAATAAAATGAGCAAAGATGCAGCATTTTCTGTTATATTATAGGTGCTATTTATAGCCTATTAATAGCCCCATTTTCTAACCCCCACCCCAAGTGAAAATCTCATGTACTTTGAAACCTAAATATCTGCAGGTATGTATCATACTCTTCCTGAATAAATTCAGACAGACAGAAAAATGATGCATAACTTCACAGAATATTCAAGACCAGGCTGGCATCATACATCATTATGAGATGTGACTAAAACACTTGGTAGAGATGAGTGAGTAGGCGTGGCTCAAACTGAACAGAAAAAATTGCCGACACGTTTTGTGTCAGCAAAGCTTGCTCTTTTTTGTGTTATCCATTTGTTTTAATGATTTGGTATATTTATACAAAGTTATGTTAATGAGGAACAACTAAACTAAACTACCTGTAGAAGAGCTGGAGGAGCCTCCTGTCTGCTCACCTTTCCTGCTGTTGGGATAGGGAGGGCCCTGATGTTGCATTCAAATACACTCAGAAGTTTGACTTTATGTCGGAATTAGTAGGGTAAAACATAAAGTTTGACACATAAGACTTTTTCTGGAGCTTTTTTAACCGACTAATATGTCCTTTATTTTAATAAATTTAGCAGCATCCATTTCCATTTTTTAATTTTTTCCCCTAATCTTTTCAACTCCACTTTTACACTTTTATTTGTCTAGTTTCATCCAACTCTTCTGCTGACACACAATTTCTTCCACAGTAAACTCAGCTCTGAAAGGGGCCGGTGCGCACTGCACACTGGGAAGAAAGAGGTGGGGGTGTTAGGGGTGCTTAAGCGATTTGATTGGACAGTCCAATGTCAGTAATGAAAATAAACGAATAGGCTGCTGTCAGTATTTCAAAAGCCAGTGCACAGCGGTCCTTGAAGGCGTGGTTCCATAATTATATTGACGACAATGCACTGGCCCACATGTGCTTCGACCCACCGGACAAATGCTAGGTAGAGGCGGGCTTACCGTTAGGCAAAGGTAGGCAACTGCCTTAGGCCCCGATCTGCTAAGGGCCCCGATCTACTAGGAACCGCATATATTTTTTAAAATGTTTAGCATGTTTAACATGATGTCCGACAAAATAAAGACACACCAGTATTTACATAAACGGCAAATAAAATCATGAATGTAACATCCTCTCCCTTCTCCTCAGACTGTTGGACTCTTCCATGTTGTCTCTGAGACATGCGCATATGCATATTGTTGGTTACATTGTAAACAAACCATACAGCATATAGAATAGCGGCAAAAAGAAACGAAGTTATCCGAGCGGTGCAGAGAAATGGAGAAAAAGGGAAGGAGACATAAAATTTATCAAAACAACCTTTTTCACTCCAACCAGGGAGAAAACTTACCCTCCCAAGGAACACATAGAGAGCAACGCGGCTTGTATGAGCGCACATGATGCTAATGACGAGCGCCTGTTGTCAATCAGGAGGCAGCGGTGACGCCTGCTGCTGACAGTACAGGTAAACAACATTTTTTTTTTACTATTTTTTCTAATTGCAAGATTTGCAGAGGCCAGGGCTCGCAAGGTTAAATTTATATATGACCAACTGTCCTCCCCAGGCATGCACAGGATATCTGCAGCCTCACAGAAGATGACATTACATGAGATTAAATATGGTTTGTTTGTTTTATTAAACTCCCCATTATCACTTGTATAAAACATTGGCTATTCTTCCTGGGGTCTAACATATATATTCTCCCTTGTGTCTATGTTGTACAGAGGGAGCACAATAGATGCCTCTGCAAAATGGACCAGCCAGCAGGCCATGAACAGGATCTGGCAAATGTGGGTAAGTCAGTCCCTCCAGGATTTCACAGAATGTTTTTATGATTGTTGCAGCCCAAAAAGCCTGAATTTTTTTTTTAAAAAAGTTGTCATGTTTTGAGAGGGTTTTTTTGCACTAAAAGTTGTGGGAAAAATTACAAATTTTAAAGTAGAGGCTTTTTTCCATAGTTTACTGCGATGATATTCTATATAACACCAAAAGAAAAGCACAGGATTGTCAAAAATGTCCTATTACAGTGATTTGTAAATTAGGCAGAAACTTGTGCTATACAGAAAAACTTTTTGTGCAACAGCAAACACAGGCCTTAACAGAAATAAGTGAGAATGAAGTAGCTATTCATAAATTTGTCATAAAAATGGCCAACACTGTAGGCTACTCTTGCTGAGAACTTGAATAAAAAGGATAAATAAAATAATAATTATCCATTACAACAGCTAAATTGCACTTAATGAATGTTAAGGAGTATAGATTTGAAAATTATGGTAGCACTTTCATCTGAAAACTCCCTAACTGCAGCGGTGCCCAATCACTTGGTACTGAACGCTGAGGAAAAAGAAATAATTTATTCTGTTGCTCTGTACGGTCCATCCAAGTCTGTGTTTTTTCTGAAAAAAAATCAGTGAATATTCTCTGTCTTTCTATGCCTGACTCTTACTTGTCTGTCTATCTGCTGTGCGTTTGAACTCACACCTGTTTAATCAGATATTCATCTTTCCTTTACAGGGAGTTTTAACAGGAGGAGAGACTCTCCTTGGGGGTTTTCCGCAGGCGTGCATTGGTCCATATCCAGACCGGAGATTCGTAGCTTTAAAGCTCATTGACAAGATGTAGTAATGATTTTACCTCTAAAGATGTATAAAATGTTACAACACTGGCTGCAGTGTTAGATTTGCTCATTTGTTTGTGGTTTTATGGCATCTCTCTTCACACGCGCTTGCACAAAGGGGTGCTTTTCAGGCAGGCGGACTTTTTCAACACAAACCCAGCACTTCGTACACGCGGTCAAAACGGAGACATGGGGAGACACCCACCAGCAGGCCGGGGAAGACAGAGGAAGGGACGGTGTGGGAAAACTCACGGGCGAGTGGTTTTTTTAAATCGCACACTGTTTTTTACTGATGTGTTCTGTTAATACTCACTGTAAACACTGAAGTGAGCACAGTGCAGCAACACATTTGACTGGTTAGACTGAGTGTTTGAGTGCTACTCAGGGACAAATTTGATTGGCAAAATTGGTGGAAGTTGACAAGGATTGGCCAAAATTGTGGGAAAGTTGTGGTGATTGGATAAAGTTGTGAGGTCACTCAAAAGATGCGGCGATGGCGACTAGTTTGTCTGGTGAACGCATCACTGGTTCATCTCCTTCATCAAAATTATCCATATTTGACTAAAAATGCAACAAAATTAAAAAAAAAAAAAAATCTGGCGGGGAAATCACACAAAGCGAGTAGACCCAAGTAGGGGTCTCTGCAGAGCACTGCCGCAGCTGATAATCACATGATTGGCTGGTCTGAGCATCTAGACACGTGATTGGCTGATCCTTGCTGCACCATTGAGTCATGCCACCCAAATACCAAGCGCTGATTTGCCATGTGTGGACCTATCTGGTTTTATAAAAAAAAAAAAAAACAGGGTCCCGACGTTTATCGGCTTTGGAAAAAATAACATTAGCTTCGTAGTGTATATAACAGCAGATTTAGCGGATTTTTAGAAAAAACAATTTGAACTTCTATAAGTAGGTAATGTGAACAGTTGTTTGTTGTACAGAGGGAAATTTTCTTGGAAACGGCGTTTATCAGTTTTTGCAAACGAACTCTGCATATAGTAACTACATTTCTTACTCTCAGAGAAACTGGTCAGTTGCTACTCTCGCAGTCATGTATCAATGGTCAGTTACAATATTTATCAGTTAAATTTGTTAAAACACAGAAACACAATATTTTTCCCTGTAACAGTAAACAATTAAGGCTTCCAGTACACACATTCCAACACATGCTGTTATCTATAATCTGGATTATATTTTGTATCATTTTACCTGTAAAAAAATAAAGACAATTAACAGGAGCACTGATTCAGACTGGTCAGTTCAGCTGGACCGTTAATGTACTACCCTGGTGTTACATTTGTAGCACTTGACACTGAACTTGAGTATAGAGCGCCCTCTGTTGGCAATGGTGTGTTTAGCAGTAGTAGGACAACCACATAGCAAAGGATGCACTAACAGGTAAGTTTTCACTGTATTAAAAAAAGGTAGGGCTAATACTTTTTACTGTTTATTCCACCAAGCAGTGCCACATACATGTTTTGTAGTCAAGTGGCAGCTAATTTCAGCACTTGCAGTTTTTGTATTTTTTGAATGTTTTGGCATAGTTCTGTTACTTGTTGCTAGTGTTCGTGGTTGGGCCATAGACTGTATACTGTACATCTGCTCTGAGGTAAATTTGATTATGTCCAACATCTTTTAAGAAAAGGCATCCGACTTTGTTGCGGTGGGGACATTGATATATCTCAGAGCTTTTGTTTGTTTACAGCATTAGCATCTTAGCAGTGGAGCTAACTAATGGAGCTACTGTCGGCGAGACCACTTTTTAAGGTTATCTTCCTATCCCTCGATAGTCATGGGAAGTGGTATGATTATATTACTCTTTTTGAGGTGCCAAAGGCCATGTTCCCGCATTTTTGATGCCAAAGTCATTGTTTTTTAACAAAGAAAAGTGTCCAGTTTCAGTGACAACTACACATATTAGTACCGAAAGTTGCGCACATAATTCACATAAGGCATCATGAGGGCTAGGAATAAGGTGGATTTCATTAAAGCCGAAAATTATGTAAATATAATGCACTACTGTGGAATAATTGGTTGTGCAAACACTGGTGGGAAGGAGAAAGTGTTTTTTATTGATTACCTGCAATTATTTTGAACCAAGGTGAGTCAACTTGGGAACTACCAGAGAAACGGAGGAGAACTGGGCTTTCTCCTATTAGTATTAGTAGAGTTGACGTGGCGCCTTCTTTGTTTTCCAACTTGCGAGTGCTCTGACCATTTTGTAATAGGTTTGTAGAAATAATTGACTAATAATATTGTTGAAGAGTCTGTGATGCTCTGTGGATATTTTCACAGATTCAAAAGCTCCCTGTTCTGATCAGCTCAGCTACTGACAGCCACATACACACACACAGCTAAACAAAAGTGCCTGTTTGTCTAATGCGACCTACCGAGGATCCGAGCCAACTTAAGTGTCACACTTTCAAGCTACAGGATATTATGAAGATCCAAATCACTATTTAGCCCTCCTTGCCAAGTTCTTACTTTTGACTGCAGTCTGTAAAATCAGCTGTGTCCACACAGGAGAGACAGAAGATGTCTCCTTCCACTCAGCTACGCAGATGCTTCTAATCATTCCAGCTGATTAGACCTCCGTACGGACCACACCTGGATCCTGCTCACCTCCTTTTTCCTTTCTGATGAAAGAAGGATCCAAAGAGGAGAAAAACAACACAACTTTATTCTTGAGGCTGCTCACAGGAAACCAGTAAAGCTGAAACACTCTGTGCTGGAACAAGCTAGCTGCTAAAGCTAACCTTGGCTGGAGTTAAGGCTTTTCGAGAACGAGGCTGAGATCCAGACTTCACCAACATTCAAGAGTGTTACTGTTATGTATGGAAACCTGAAACGTCACCACACTGCACTTCACAGTAAAGTGCCCATAAACCACATACTGTCATGATCCTGGGCATGGGTGGGCGCCGTGCCCAGTCTTCAGTTAAGTTTAGTCTTTTTCTGTCTGTTTCTTTATCCTGTCCAATTAGTGTGTCAATTTGTATTTGTTGTAATGTTTACATTTTGGGGTTGTGTTGCTGTTTCATTGTGGTTTCTGGTTTGTGTTTTACTTTGACAGCTTCCGGCTATCAAACTGGCTCGCAAGCTGCACAGCTGTCATTCATTCTGTTATTTTCTCCACTCATGTATCCACACCTGTCACACATTAAGCAACGGTATATAAGGGCATGACAACCTCTCCCCGTTATCATGTCCTTCTATCATTGTGACATCCTCAGATGTACTATCCGGCTCTGAGTGTGTTGGTGCTGCTGTTGAGGAGAATGGGAGTGCTCTGCCAAGTTAGTTTTTCCCTTTTATTTCCAGCTGTAAGCCCCACTGTCTCTCGGGTGCGCTCTGGCTGGTTCTGCCCCTTTGCCCGGCATTCCCAGGCTTCCGTTCCCCTGTGCGTTGAGCCCCGCTCTCCTCCAGCGCTTCTTCAGTCACGTTTTTGTATATGTTTTGTGTTCTTTGTATGTTCGTCTTTATGTTAATAAATGTGCAGAAACCACAGTGAGTGTTTGGTGTCCTTCAGTAGCCCTTAAAAAGGGTGATTTATGACACATATAACATTTACTACCTCCTTTAGAAAGTCCAAAACCACACATACAAATCAAACCCACCCCAATCTGGAACCTGAATCGTGCTCTAAAACAACACTTTATTTAATAGCACTTTATTGCTTTATGGCAGTGCGTCACAGACCCACAACCCCTGTAACGGGAGCTTCTCGGGGCAGACCTTCGGCTGGCAGCATTAGTTTCCCAATAATCTTCGTCCAAGCTATCCTCGCTATCAGGGTCCGCAACATTAGCTGAGGCGGGTGGCTCCGGCAGCTTCTGTAACTGGCGCCAGTTTAGCTCCAGAGCTAGCTTATCAAAGGCCTCCAACCGGACAGCTAGCTTGACGGCTCTAGCTAATGTCAAGTCAGTAGGTGCCATTAATAGCCTAGCACACAGCTCAGCGTTGCACATGTGCCCTGCTAGTTGGTTGCGCACCATCTCGTCTTCAAGCAGCCCAAAACAACACTCACTAGCTAGCTGCTTCAAATCAATGACATACTGGCGGATAGACTCACCGACCCGCTGGCATCTCTGGCGAAAGCGAATTCTCCGAACAGTCACGCTGTCTGGGGTGGAGAAACGCTTAGCTAGCAGCTCCACGATGTCCTCATATGGGTTTGATGCGCCGAGCGTCCACAGGACTCTCCGGCCTTCAATACCCAGGTTGTGGATGAGAAGCGCCCGTGCCCTCACCCTATTGAGCTTCCCGAGGTCCAGCGCCGTAATGTACGTTTGATAAGTGTCCAACCAATGTGGCCATGGAACCGGTGGATCACCCGGGAGCTCGAGGAAGGGGTGGAGTGGTGTAATGTACACCTCCATGAGTTAATCCTGATCGTCAAATGTTATGTATGGAAACCTGGTGATGAATGAGGCAAGATGAGGTAGCGTTAAACACAGCTTTATTGATGGCAAACACAACGGTTACACGGCAGGCACCTGGCGTGGGCATCCGGCATTAAGAGGCTGTGCCATGGCGGCTCACCCCACTACATAGGGCAGTGCAGTGACATGACAAGAAGTCCACGTCACCACACTGCACTTTATAATAAAGTGCCCATAAACCACATATACATAACAGTCACTCACTTGGGAAGTCTTAATTCTGCTGAACAGCAACTGAAGAAAATGACGGCGTAGTAACCCAAGGTTTGCTGTTCCGATGCCAAAATGTCAGAACACTGGCTAATTAGCCTGTGGCTTTGAGGATTATTACAAGTAGCTGGGAGTCTACAAATCAACTGCTTATTGTAATCAATAAGGGATAACAATTAGACACCAAGACAACGATGTCTAACTTCATCTGAAAGCACCTGGACAGGTGAGTGTGCTGAATGAAGCCAGCCTTTAGCTCATGCTAAATCAAATTGGATCACATAAAAAAAAAAAAAAACTGTGAGCAAAAACAGATAAACAAACAGGAGAAATTAAGTTGGGGCTCTGAATAATTTATGGGCTGATGTGGATAAACATGCATGATAAGTGTTATGAAGATCAAGAAATACATTTAGCTTTGTACATGTCTGGATAGGTGATGCTAGCCCACTTCTCCGTGTCTTTTGGCCACTTTTGCTTTGGAATGAGATAGGGGGCCTGCTTCTCAATTAAAAGTAATTTGTCGTCATACCGCTGTCTGTCATTATCAAGAGTTTCATCATAAATTTTGGACGTTTTCACTTTTTTTGGTTCCATTCTACTATGTGATTATCCCCCCCATAATGGCCGGTGATCCCACCAGAAGTCACATGATCGAAAACTATGAATATTTGCGTTCCCTGGTGCTTTCTCATCAATAAATCAATTTGATCACTTTCGCTTATCATTGTACATACTGGAAATGGTGTGCGGGCAGATCGTTTTTTTCTTTATAACATCCGTGTTTCACATTTTAATCTTTTCTGTAACCATATGGAGCTGTTTAATAGTTCCCCGGTTAGCTTAACGGCTAGCAGCTATCGTGTTTGTTGATGTCTGTGCCATCCCAAATACCACTGCATGGGCTATAAAAGACCCATGAAGCTCACTGTGTTATGGATGCCCCTTGCGGGGTCATCAGTGAGACGCTATAGGCGACCGATGAGTTTGCATATTTTTTAACACAAGAAATGAATAATAAAGGATGACAAAATAATAAGCCACGACGGGCAAAACCCGCACATAAACTCTGACACAAGAACACTGACTCAGGAGATAGACTAGGGAAGACAGTGAGGACGGAGCCTACGCTGAACAGTAAACACTTACGTGAGGATGAAAAACAGAACCACGAGAGAGACTGGAGTTGGGTGTAGGAACTCCAGCCACGTACACGGTGGTGCACGATGTCATAGGGTGAGGTCGCAGCGAGGAGTAAGCCTCAGCTGCTCCCTTAAATGGAGAACAAAACCCAATCAGGAAAAAGGGGAACGTAATTAATGACAATACCATACAGATGTCCCGGAGCGGCTCGGCTTTGACAGCCGGAAGTTCACCGAGACGCTGTCAAAATAAAAGCCTCGGAGGAGGCCATAAGACTAGACCCGGAATAAGATAGAACTGGGGAAATACTGGACAACCAGAGCACGGACAGAATCGGCCGGCGCTCAGACCATCACAGTACCCCCCAGTCAAAAAGCGCATTCCAGGCGTAACTTAACATCCAAGCCCCCACCCCCACCCCCCCACCCCCGCCAGAAGGCTACCAGGACTGGCCCAGGGAGGGTGGAGGGGGAAACAGGCCAGGAGGGGGAGAACCAAGAAAAAAAAACAACCAAAGAATGACAGAAAAAAAAACAAACACATGGAACGGGTAACATGGATAAGAAAAAAAAAAAAAAAAAACACCCCTGGCTAAAACACCAGAGTGACCAAAACTAGACCATACTTCAGGGAAATACTCAGGTACAACGGAATGAATAAACAAAAATATACGAAACATTTCGCCACAAGGCCACAAGAGAACCAAAATACAGATATACTCAAAAATCTATAAGTACCCTATAAGCCCTTAGAACAAAACGGAAAAAAAAAACTCAACTACAGGGTAGGCAGACAACACTATGACCCAGGTAAAGAAAAAACAAAACAAAACAAGAATAACCATGAAATGGTGTGGCTAACAGGAGTGATTAAAGCTAAACTCTAAAGAGGAAAAAAAAAACTTGGGCACAATGGAATGAATATGCAAACAAACTGTCCGGTAAGGAAACAGGAAAACAAAATACAGATATACTTCAAAAGATCCATAAGTACCATAACAACACTAAGAAAAAAAACTTCATAACTGCAGAGTAAGCAACACACTAAAGCTCAAGTACAGTGAGCCCATAATTAACAATAATAAGCATTAGAAAGTGAGTGTACCCAGCAAGTGCAGTATGATAACAACTTTGGTCTTAACCAGATAACCATAAGGAAACCAAAGTGCAGCAGGCGACAGAGTTGCACAGTACTGGTCACAATACTCTCCAAGCTAGACAAAATACAAAATAACTTTGAGAGCTGACAGAATAAACAAAAAGGAAATTTCACTTCCCAAGGTTCATATACAAAGAAAATCTATATAAAAATTGAAAAATAATTGCTGTCAAGCAAACAGGTCCTTCCATTCAGTAAAAATAGTGGAATGAGGCCTAACCTCAAAAATACAGATCTCCAGCATGTCGTTACAGAAAGTGTCAAACAAAAAAAACAATCATCTCCTCCTCTCTACAACGAGGTTACCAAAACAATTATACCAAGAACACATAGAACATACTACCCAAAATAAGAAGCTGGGCTGAACAGACAGAGAGCACATCAGAACCGAAATACTAATGACAATAATAAGCACAGAAAGCAGGGCAAAAATCAAGATTACCAAACAGTAGGTACAAGATGACGAAAATAACGACCACACTAAGGCTAAGGCAGGAAAACACCATGAACTGAGGGCGAAGACATGGCTGACTCATGTCCCGAAGGTCACAGAAAACAAATAAAGCGAGGACATCCAGACCCTAACAACAAGTAGTGAATTGATAAGAAAAAAAAAAGTTAAGGGAGAGGGGAAAAAAAAACAAAAAAACACTTCAGGGACGCCGGCAGGTAGAGAGCGGAGGAGAAGAAAAACAGTTCAGGCGGTCTACCCGCATCCCGAGTCCACCTGAATGTGGGGGAAAAAAGCAGTTTGGGTGGCCTATCCAAGTCCCGATTCCACCTGGCAGAGAGAAAAACAAACAATTCGGGCGGCCTACCCAAGTCCCAGACCCGGGAAAACAGTACCTCAGGCGGCCGAACCAGCTCGCCAAACCAACAGGGCAGTTCTTCAGGCGGACGTCCCAGAACGCAGAACCCACAAAGCAGTCTTTCAGGCGGCCAAACCAGGTCGCCGATCCCACAAGATGGTTCTGCAAGCAACCATCCCACGACCTTAGACCACCAGGAGCAGAGGGGGAAACTCAGATACGGTCTTCCTACCGAGAGGGAGGGCAGGAGGGAGCCGACCCGAATGAGGGGAACCCCAATGGCACCCAGCGGGGAAAAATAGGAGGAAAGAGGAAGAACCAGCCCAACGTCCGGTGAAAAGGAATCCACAGCTTCCTCACCGGCCTCGAACCGAACCGGCGCTGCACCCTCGATGGACCCCGATTGGGCCGGCACTGGACCCTTGATGGACCCCAATTGGGTCGGCGCAGCACCCACGATGGGCCCCGATTGGGCCGGCGAAGTACCCACGATGGGCCCCGATCGGACCAATGAAGCATCAGGGACGACCTCCGTGCACGAACCCGGAGCCCCCATAATGACAACCGGAGCGGATTCGTCTCCAGTGACCCTGGAAAAAGGCTCAGAGAAACAAAAGGAACCGGGATCAGGATCACCGGCAGCAGCAGAGCCCGACAAGACAAGCTCGGATGCAGCGGACGGCTGCACCTGGCTCGTCTCCCCGAGAGACAGGCAATAATGCTCCAGAATAGAAAAGAGGAAAACAAAATAGAGCACTTGCCTGATCTCGAGTTCTACCGCCACCCAGGACTTTGATGCTCCAGGTTCAATGCGCTGAAGGTCCGCTTCTGGTTCCCACTCGACTGCGGCGGGCTCCGCAGCGGGCATGATGGTCTCCACAGTCTGGGGATTCCCTGACACTGATGTCTACGCCGAAGGCCCGCACGGCGTGGTGGCAGGGGATCTGTGGCCTGCTGGGCCGGACCATTCCTCCATGAAGACCCGGGGACGCTTGATCATCAGCGCAGGCTCCAATCGGCGGTCCACCCTCCTCCTCTGCCCGTGATGTGACTGCGGGGCTGGAACCAGGCTCCTCAGGGCTGCAGGCTCCTTCCTCGTCCGGCGGTGTAATCCTGGCACCGGGGAACGCTCAGGGGAAGGAGACACAGAGGTTGCAGGTTCATAATTAGTGACTGCAGCAGGTGGAGGGAGGTCGGGGGACTGTGAACCCAGAACTCCACCCCCAGGGATCAGACAAGGCAATTCACCCAGTGAAGGAAAAGAATGAAAAGACACTTGCCTGCTCTGCTGAGGACCAATGGAAACTGCTGCAGTGGGCTTGGTTTTCTCCTCTCCCCTTTGGATGGTGATGGAGGACCCCCCGGGAGGATGAAGAGGAGCCGCTTGCACCGGATCCAGAATGGGAACAGCCGGAGTCAGACTCGTGGAGCTCACAGCAGCTGGGGAGAGCATTGAGGATGAGGGAGGCGCAGCCGAGGCGGTCCGGGGATGAGGAGCTGACGGAACAGCAGGAACAAACAACCCGGAGGAGACTGCTGTCATACCCCTCTGATAAGAGGCTGAGGAAACAGCTGACTGGGAGACAGAGTTCATGCGGCTACCCGGAACTGGATCAGGACGGGGTTCTCGCTGAGGCTTGTTTTGAGCATGGTGACGACGTTTACTGGCAGAGGGTGAGGCAAAAGTAAAGTCTGGAAACTGCCGCTGCTGCGCAGACACAGAGACTAACAGTTCAGCGTACTCTGGATAGTCATAGCGTTCCGGACTGATCTCCACTAATCTGACTGCCGCCGTCACATGCTCAATGATTTGGGTAGGATGGGAGGCAGAACGAGCCGCAGCCACACAGTCTTGGATAATCACCACTGTCCACTGCGTCTCCTCCGGGGAAATCCCGGCTGACGTCCTCCTCCACTGTTGACGGGAACGACACTCGGGCGACGTGAACTCCTGGGCTGGATGGGCGACAGGAACTGGATCCCGAGTCAAGGAACGGGGATGCCTCACCTTCAGCTTCCTGCCGGAGCTTCCCTCAGTCCGCGGATCTTCTCCTGAAGTGTCGAGATCTCTGCCATCCTCGTCGTGATTTCAGTGTGGTTAGAGTAGCGAGGATGGCGGTTAAATCTGAACTGCTTTAAATTAATTAGATATTACATACCTTACGAAGCAGCTGTACTGTATATGCATTCTATGGTTTTTTCTCATATATCATACTGTTTGACAGTCTGGGCTCAAGCAGCCCCTTCCACAATAAGACATACAGGTTCATTATATAATCAAACCCTAAAAATCTTGGACAAAAAGCCCATTAGGTGGCATCACTGTAATGTTTTAAAAAAATACAACCTATTGAGTTTTGAGAGTTTCATTGACCTCTGTTTTCTGAAATTAACGTTCAAATGTCTCCATAAATCAGCACCCGAGCCACTTGCTGGTTTCATCCAAAGACAGGACAGCAGCAGAGCCACCAGGAGTTCTGTTAACAATAACTGTAAAATATTCCACCGCAGAACCACATTTGGACAAACAGCTTTCTCTATAAAGGGCAGTCACATCTGGAACACAATGCCAAATGAAATTAAAATAATAACGGACTTTAAAACATTCACTAAAAAGGTTAAAAACTGGCTGAAAAATAAACAAGAATGTACTCATGTACATTCATACATGAATTGATTGTCTACAAGGTGAGAGTGAATGAAGGGAAGGAATGAATGTGTTTGTTTATAGTGAGTGACGGAGGGAGGGAGGCCTGAAATAGGCAAATGTGAGTCAGGTTGTTATATTTGTGTATTTATAATATTTATAATATTTATAATACTTATAATTGTGTATTTATAGTATTTATATTATTTATAATTGTATATTTATAATCTTTTTGCATTGATGTATGTGGTTATTGTGTATTTTCTTTATTTCTTTCCTTTCTTTACTTGATTCTCTTTTCTAAAGCCCATCCAGGGACAAGAGTTGCAAATTAGCTAATAGCTATACACTCCATGTGCAACACATCAGATTGATTGTCATTGATTAATTGTCTATGTTTATTGCACTGTCCCTGTCAAATAAACTAATCTATCTATCTATCTAATCACTGCCTCTGCGAGGTCCAGGTACCAGCGTAAGCCGCTGGGGGTGATGCTGCCACGAGTGCTTGAGAGGATTCCATCAATCTTGATGAGGGCTAAAATTAGCTCGTAGCCCAAGCTCATGGCGTATCTCTGGGGTGGCAACGCCATCTCCCAGCACACTGGTACGTAAAAAAAGGAAAATACTACAAGCCCAAATAAAGTAAACTCACGGTCACCAGCGTCTCGTTGTGGCTGCGACCTACTGTTATGGATGCCCCTTGCAGGGTCATCAGTGAGACGCTATAGGCAACCGATGAGTTTGCATATTTATTAACACAAGAAATGAATAACAAAGGATGACAAAATAATAAGCCACGATGGGCAAAACACGCACATAAACTCTGACACAAGAACACTGACTCAGGAGATAGACTAGGGAAGACAGTGAGGACGGAGCCTACGCTGAACAGTAAACACTTACGCAAGGATGAAAAACAGAACCACGAAAGAGACTGGAGTTGGGCGTAGGAACTCCAGCCATGTACACAGTGGTGCACGATGTCGTAGGGTGAGGTCGCAGCGAGGAGTAAGCCTCAGCTGCTCCCTTAAATGGAGAACAAAACCCAATCAGAAAAAAGGGGAAAGTAATTAGTGACAATACCATACAGCTGTCCCAGAGCGGCTCGGTTTTGACAGCCGGAAGTTCGCCGAGACGCTGTCAAAATAAAAGCCTCGGAGGAGGCCATAAGACTAGACCCGGAATAGGATAGAACCGGGGAAATATTGGACAACCCGAGCACGGACGGAATCGGTGCTCAGACCATTACACACTGAAACATATGTTTGACTCCCAGTTGTTACCTGACTTCTTTTAATATTACTTTGTGTATGCAGAATCCCTCGGTTATTGATGTTATCGTTACTGTTATTGATATTAGCTTAGTTAGCTTCCAGTTACTAGTGTGTTATTTAAACTATGACTCACTCCTAACAATGCATGGGCTCAAATGAATGTGAATGAGCTCGTGTAAAGATTTTGCACAATACATGTCCATTACACAACTCTGCCATTTCACTGTACAATAACTCACTCTAATGTTGAATTCTGGTCATAACTATGCTGTTATACTGCACCTTGCAGTCTAATTGGTACCTCACATTGCACCCTGCACCTGATAGTCCTGCATTGTACAGCGAGTACAATTCATCTACTCATCACATGTCATCATCTATTCATCCGCGATGCATATGTTATCTAGGCAGTTTTACTTTCCATGGGTAGTAAAACTGCCTAGACTGCCTAGATAGATTTCCATGGGTAATTCCTTTTCTTTTATGCTGTGTGTGTTTCTGTCGTTTTGGTCATCTACTGTCATGCTGCTGGTACACTGTAATTTCCCAGTTTGGGATCAATAAAGTACACCTATCTATCTATCTGTGAAACTATTAAACAGCTCAGTACGGTTACAAAAATGATCAAAGTGTGAAACACAAACTTTATAAAGAAAAAACGATCTGCCCACACACCATTTTCAGTATGTACAATGATAAGTGAAAGTGATGAAATTGATTTATTGACGAGAAAGCACCAGGGAATGGGCAAATATAATGGAAGCGGAACCGGAAATGTGGGTAGACTGGAACGTGGAAGAACGTTGCCCTTTATTGTGCAAGAAGTCCATACCCTCCCAAATTTTTAGGAAGTCAGAATCTGCCTTTCTGGGGCCACCAATGTTACCAAAAAAAAAAAAAAAGAGAGTGTGCCATCTGTTGGATGAATTGAGGACTGCAGCTAATTACCACACGTGTGTGTGGGGGGGGGGGGGGGTGGGGGGGCAGATTTCACCCTCCAAAATTTTTTGGGAGAGGGATTTGCTTTTCAGGGCTTCCGTACTGACCTGCTTCTTTCATCACAAGGTCAAATCAAAAGACAGAATCACAAGGTTATTGGCACTCTAACAAATTGTGCTCGGGTCACCAAACTTAGTGCATAGGCTGACTGCAGGACCCTCACCTGTACCTATGGTTTTAGAGTCCAAAGATCACAATCACAACTGGCTGGCCTTCTATTTTTTTTATTTTTAATCTCATGGAGAAAATAAAACAAACTTAACTAAAACCTGAATATATGCTCTGCTGTTATGTATGTGTGTCATGTCTTTTGAAATACATGAAAGAGATGAGGGAGCTACTCTAACTGTTGTTGAAGACACAGAGGAGAAGTGTGGGTCTGCATTTCTGATTAATGCAATTCTAGTTGAACTCTTGCATTCAAAAGAGGCCTGTGGTAATTATGAAATTAGCTTGTGTAGCAGATGAAGATTGTTGAAACTTCTCACTCATTTGGAAGAGCTGCAGGGTCAGCACAGTCAGAGAAGGGGGAGGGATGCAGAGTTGGGTGAAAAAGCACATTGTGGGTGTTTAGAGATGCAGCAATAAGAAGTTTCCAGTACATGGCCGTATGGGAGACGCTAGCCATCATGAAGTCACAAAACTGTGTGTTATTTATAGGCTAAAGCATGGGTATATTTGTGGTTAAGGATTATGTTGTCACTGAGAATAGAGATTAAATAAAAGATATGTAAAAGAGGGGAAAAACATGGATCTGTCTTTAAACTTTACAATGTTATGCAAAGCCACAAGAATGTTTAAATCAGGATTTATGGTACATTTTGTTTTGGTTTCTCATAATTCCGTACATGAGAAAAGATGTGGAAAATGTGGAGATGCATACAAAGCAATCACAAACTAGCTATTTCTATTACAGAAGAAAGCACTATGGAATGCATGTAGGAAAAGATATCATGAACTAAAATTAACTAACTTGAAAATCATGTAAATTATGCATAATAAAAGTAAATATAATCAGAGAGGGGAAAGTATTTTCAGAACACAAAATTGTGACCGATATTAAGAATAAATCAATAAATTGTTGTTTTTCTGTCAAAGGGTTTTGTTATGTATTGAAAACGTGGAGCAATGACGAGACTGAGTAGTGAACTAGATTGGACTTTATTATAGACTCACTGTATGACACAAGGCGCTGCAGTCGGGCTGAGAGGAGGTCAAGAGACCACCCCTCTGCCACACAGCCCTCTTATACTCCGGGTGATAGGCCATGGGCCAAAATCTGTTGCATGACTAGAAATTGAGGTTCGTCTTAACTTTCTAGTGGCAACTTGAAATAAAGTGAACTTTACTAATTTGATAGTGCTGAATCTGAATACAGTTGTCCACAACAGCCAAACTTGCACATTAAGCAAATATGACCCGTTTTTTCTAGTTTTTTGTCCATTTTTGGTAAAAAACAAGATTTTGGCCATAGTTTTCATTTAACTTTCAATAAGTACAAATTTAATACAGAATTGTTTTTTGTAGTCATACTGCACAACCTATATTTTGATTTATCAGCCAAAGTCACCAACAGAGGGCGCTATATCTGCTGTTTTGGGGGAAAAATCTTTGTTTTTGTGATTTTTGTCACAAAAGTCAATTATTTTTTTAGCTGCACAGGACCAACATCTATTTTTTAGCATTTTAGAGTTCAGTGGATATTTTGAAATCATGCCAACCAAGAGATCAGGAAGGGATCATTTGATTTTCACCCAAAAATAATGTAAAAAGAAAAATTGTTTCAATAATAAAACATTAAAATGGACATCGCATGCATATTTCACAGCTGTTTTAGTAGTGCGATCCACATTGTTTATAGTATTTTTTTAGTGTTTGGGTGTAGTAACCCTTCCTCTTGAATGGATGTAGATTATGTCTTGTGCAACTGATAGCAGTTTGCGTCGCAGATCATCAGAGGTGGAGACATACTTGTCATGTTTGCCCACTTCATCGGAAATTTCCGTTACCTAAGCTAAATAGTTGAATAGGTCAACTGGAACTATTTGTGACACTGCATTCATCTCCATGTCACTAGCCAATGGTGGCCACTTGTCCTTTAGTCCCTTCACCTGCCTGAGTACTTGACGAAGCATTTGAGCACTGTGGTAGTGAACCCGGTGGGTGCCCATCTCTGTTGACTCAGAGAGTTCTTGTTGATTCAGAGCCTCAGGAGCCCCTGTGCTGTCGGATTCAGAGTCAGAACTGGATGGATGAGATTCCCAATGATCAACAATAGTAGACTCGTAGCCTTCGCAGTACACAATACCACTCACTTTCATTCTTGATGGCCGATGAAATTGTAGCTGAGGATACTTACGGCACAATTTCTGCCTTAAGTATGTGGTGTTGGCAAATGCAGGTGGTGCTCCACCTTCTTCAAACATGCCTTGCAACAATGACTGCAACTTAGTCATATGCATGACCTGTCCTTTCCCAATGATTTCGTCCTCCACATACTTCTTGCAGAAAGCACTGAATGTATGCTGGATGGCACTTTCACTGTCAGGGTCAAGCGGCAGACTTGTACTTGTTGACATAATCTGAAATGAAAGAATGGAAACATGGTGTTTTATTTTGTCTGTTACATGCAGGAGAGCCTCGGACAACTATAAATGGGGATGTGGGGTGTGACACTAATGCGACAACAGATTATCCATGGTATAACAGATACACAGGATAGTTTCCCAGCCACTGCTTCACTATAAAGCAGGCAGAAGAAACATATTCCCAGCCAATATTTTCAACAGATGCATGATCAATTTTCCAAACAAAAACTGACATTCCTTTATTGCATAATTATGGGTAGAAGTTCTTGAAAGAGCTGAATGCAATTGTGCAAAACTGACATAGCCAGACATGACTTGCAATTCTAAGGATCTTACAGCTTAAAAGGGATGTCTGAAAGTACATTATTTTTAAATTGAAATTGTGTATTTGATTGGGATTTGCTTGATAACGTGACGGACTCGAGAACCTGAGGCTGAACTGACAACACCAAAAAATGTATTGCTATCACCAAGACAATCATTAACTTACCTTGATGTAGTCCTTGTAACAACTTCGATGGTATCTGACCTCTATTGCAACCATGTCTTTGCCTTTGATGTCCAGCAAAATTTGTTCATCGTTTAGGATCTCTGCAGCTTTGAGCAGTAAACCACCTGTAAAGAAAGGTATGTGTATTTTTAATAAATGGAAATAATGAAGGCAAACCATGCAAATGAACCCAACAAACTGACACACGTAGGCAATATGAAGTGAAAACATTTCTACATGTACACACCTGACTGGTACTTGCAGTTGGAGAGTCTTTCCCTTGAACGTTTACGGGTGTGCCTGTTGGTGATCCACTTGTCTTTTTTGCAGATGAGGCATCTGACTGGCAGGACATGCAGGTTGCGCCGTGGCTGGGACAGTGAAGCTTCAGATGACAGCCGACAGGATTTCCGTGACGGTTCTAGAGTTGGCTCCAGTGTTCCTTCAACTACAGTCGAACTGCTTTCAATGTGTGCAGCCTGTTTAGCTAAACGGCGTTCAGCTCTCTCGATCTGAGTAGTATCGCAAAACCTAAACAATAAAAATGTTTGAAGATAAGTTTTAATATAACACATGGTGCAGAGACAGCACAAAAATATTCTGCAGTTATGAGAGTCCTTGTGGTACATGGACATGTAGAATTCATGTTTGTATTGTCTTTGCTAGGGTTCTACTTCTATCTTTCATTTGAAATTGCTCTTGTCAAATCATCTTGAACAAAACCCTTTAATGTGGAAAAATCCTGACAAATTTCACATGTAAAGAATAAATGCAGTTGCTATAAGGCAAAACAAAATTGTCCAGTTAATGACAAAAATCAAGGGGAACAAAACATATTGTAAAATATGAAAGTGTACACAAAAACCAAGAAAAACTTCGTCAAGTTCGCAGCTTACCTTTTATAACAGCTCCGGTGATAACCGTGTTCGTTTCTAGGCTCAGGATTTTGGGCCAAGGTTTCATTTTTTTCAGCCAGTTCACGCTGTCTGCCATCAAGAAGCTTCCATTTGCTGTTGCAGTCACGAAACTTTTGCCAACTAACTTGTGTAAATGGGGTTATTTTTCCCTTTTCCTCCTCGATCAAATGACAAACACACGTTCGCACGCGTGTCGCCATGTTGGATCCTCGTATTCAGGTCAAATCGTCGACACTGTACATTGCAATGGCAGCGACGGTTCGAGGTTGAAAAATAGCGCCCGCATGCGGCAAGTCACGGAAGGGGAATTACATGATTAAAGCGTCGATTTTCTTTAATTAATTTCTCATTAACGTGCAAACAGTGCAAATGTGGACAGGTAAAATATCATTTAATATAGTCTAAACTACTTAAAACCGAGAGATAAAGTTGCCACTGCAAAGTTAAGACGAAACTGCACGCCAGAGGTTTTGGCCCATGGCCTATGACGCCACCACCTGTGTTACACCATAATGTGTCCTACAAACAACACTACATCCCCCCCCTTCAAAAAGGTCCAAAACACACACACACACACACACAATCAACACCCTCTCCAATTTAGAACCAAATCTTGCACTAAGAGTAAACAGAAATATATCAAGGCCTGTAACATTCACACAAAACAACTAAGACTAGGGGGAAACGGGTGGACTACTGTCCCACCCCCACATGGCCAGACGGATTATTCTGCCATCACTACTAAAATATAGTCCTTTAAACATAAAATTGCCATGCTCCTAAAATAAATAACCTAAAAAACAATCTCCTTAACAGAACATATATACAAACAGGTCATTATTCTATATACCATAGCAGAATACACTGCACACATCACATCTGCACAGAAAAAATAGGCAGCTGGTCTTCCTTCAACACACGTGACAGATACTAGACATGTCTGCAGTAACCCTCAGTCCACAGCGTCATTTCCCATTAACAGAACATATGTATAAACAAATTATCTCCAAGACCAACATCATGCAATAAACACATTGCCCCAACTACCAGTCAGTTCCAGTAGAGAAACCACCCCCCAGAAACCCGTCAAGCGAGTCCCGTCTAGAGCATCTTCTTCTCTTCATGCCCGGAGATGACCCACGTCGAAACCCAGACACGTCCTTCTCGTCACTGGCGTGCCGCAGCTCATTGGGATGTCTCCATGAGCCGTCAGAAAGCTGAAGGTAGCCATCCTCCCGAACAGCCACCACCTGCAGCCAGCCCTGGTCCTCCTGTCGTTTATGCTTTCTATGAACCCCTCTCGACTGGGCCTCCTCCTTGGGTCGGACCACATCAGCGACCCCTGAAGAGCCCAACTCGGCTTCCAGTGTCCCTGTGTGGCACATCGTTTTCCCGTGTCAGCCGGTCCTGCCCCGCTCGCTTTCATTTTCACTGCCGGTGAAGCCGTTGTGACCCCTTACTTCTTGCTACCTCCCAGCCAAACTCCAGAAGCAGAATGGGCCCTCCACTCGGCGCCACCCACCGTCACGGATGTCCCACCACGTCGCCCAGTTCCCTCAACTAGGGTTACTTGGGCACTGACACCAGAACCCTCAGAATGGAATTGGTCCTGCTCATTGTCCAGATTACTAGGCAAAAGTTCGTCCCACACAGCTTCCTCCATCGTTTGCAGAACCAGCCAGTCCCACAGACTACCGCTCTTCTCCAACCCAAGACTGTGAGAAGGAACTCCACACAGTTTTCCAATCCAACACCGATCTCACCACTCCCATGGCAACCAGCAACGGCACAGTCACTCTGTCCAAGTCCACCATACAGAAAGAACAGTTGTTGCCACTTGGGAATACACTGCAAACAACCGTGGGAGGCAAAATGGGGAGATCCTCTATGTGACTTGGATCCCCTCGTTCGAACTTGTAACATGCCATAGCAAAATGATGCAAGAATCCACACGTGCTGCAGCGTCGTCCTCTTGCCGAACCCTCTCTAGCCTTATAACGGTGCTTGGTGGGCCCACAACCCAAACATCTGGGCGATCCCAGGGCAGACCTTATCGTTACAGCAGTAGCGCATTCTTCATCTTTTGCATCATCGTTGCTGTCCAGGTCCACTACTTGCGCCGTCAACTGTGGTTCAAAATGGCGTTGTGCCACTCTCTCACCAAGCTCCCGTGATAGCCTGTCTGCTGCTTCATGCTGCTGAGCTAACCCGACAGCCATGGCTAATGTCAGCTTGCCCGAGTGTGTGATAAGCTTCGACCTTGTCGCCGAGTGAACGGTATGTTCCACCAACTGGTCACGGACCATCTCGTTCTCCAGTGCTCCAAACTGGCAGTCCTTGGCCAGCTGACGTAGTTCTGCTATATACCACTGCGTTGACTCACCAGCCCGCTGGTGGTGCTGTCGAAACTGGATCCTTTGGGCATTGACGTTTTCTGGGGTGCGAAAATGTCACGCCATCAACTCAACCACTTCTTCAAGACTATCACCCTCGCCTAAGGTACTAAAGATACGTTGTCCTTCCATTCCCAAATTAAGAACCAACAGTGCTCGTGCCCGCAACTTCTCCAGTCTTCCAAGGTCCAATGCCATTACATAACTTAGGAAAGCGGCAAACCACCTCTCCCAAGGGACGGGTGACTCACCAGGAAACTCTAGAAATGGCTGAATTGTAGACACACCAGCAACCATACTTTTATCCTCGTTGCCAAATGTTATGTATGGAAAGCGTGGACCAGTGACGAGATCGAGTAGTGAACTAGATAGGACTTTATTATAGACTCACTGCATAATACAAGGCGCTGCCATCAGGCTGAAAGGAGGTCAAGAGACCTCCCCTCTGCTATACAGCCCTCTTATACTCCAGGTGACGCCACCACCCGTGTTACACCATAATGTGTCCTACGAACAACACAACAGGCTTAGCATGGCGAATAAGTCAATTCATAATTAAAATGTTTAACAAGAGTAAAAAAAAGGCAAAATTGACTTTAATAGAGAAATAAAAATGTATTTAATTTATTGCTATTGAATGTAATTAATTACAAATGAATGTCTGCTATTTTGTTTCTGTGGATTGCCATACATGATTGTAAATAAATAAGTTGATGCTTTAGCCAGTCTGTGTTTTTATACATGGTTTTATTAGCATTAGCATGTTCTCTTGTGGAGATGGCTATATTTACTTATTTACAGGCAGGTGTAGTTTGAATATGAATTTTAAAAATTCAAATTGGCTACAACAGTGTTTGGTCTAGCTATAAAATTCAAAAAGAAAATTTGCAGCATGTTAACAAGGTACAGCGCAACAATTTCGTTAAGAAATATTTTAAAATTAAATCAAACCAGAGTTTTACGTTGTGACTTGCCCCTCATTTTCTATTACACATAAACACAGGTACACATACGTACACACTACAAAGGCATTATAACATTGATTTCTTCAGGTGTCTCTTTGTAATGCCTCAGACTGATTTACCTTTAACTTGCAGTCAGCCCTTTAAGCTATTCAGAATCAGAATCAGAAAAAGATTTATTGCCAAGTACATTAACAGATCACTGATAACATACGAGAGAATTTGACTTGACACAGAAAATGAACCTGCATTTCCGTGCCGCGGCGCATCTGAAACGCGCCTGTCAGCAGGAGGGTACAGGTAGCATAAGAAATTTACAATAGGAAGGAGCAAAAAAATCATTGATTCAGAATACTGGTCACATGATCAATATTTTGATTACAAGGGGAAAAAAAGCCCTCAATGCACATCAGCGGACCAAGATTTCACAGGACACAAAGAGAGCAGTGAGTGGATCTTATTTGTCAGTTCGTGGATCAATATGAGTGCACTGTTGAAGCAAGTGTTGTATCAGTAAGAACAACAAGGACACTTTGGCAGGAGATGTTTTGTCTGGCTACTGGCAATCGTCCTTGCAATTATCCGAGCAGCTGCTGTCCAAGGCCTTGTGCTCAACGTTTTGAAAAAACAGACTGCAGACAATCAGGAGGAATTTTTGTAGGGAAATTGAGCCAAATAGAACTGATCACAGAGAAGGAGCTTTATTTTCTTCTGTAGATTCAGTACTTAATCCTTCATTGCGGGGCGTTGAGTCCGTCGTGGATAGACCTAAGCATAATCATGATGTAATCCACCTTCCGAGACAGTTCTCCATTTGTCGCTATCAGGGTCTTCTCCAATTTTTCAATTTGATGGATGCACCTCGCCTGGCCAGCATTTTGATAGGTTGTATCCATCTTCAGCAATTTGCGGTACACCAGGACAATCCCAGTTCCAATCAGAACGATCCCAATCACCATTATTACGAAGACATACAAATCTTCAATATCTTCGATAGAGAGATTAGTCAGGCACAAGATCCTCCAATTACTTGTGTCCCGTAAATAGCCCGCTGGAGCCGTCCCTGTGGGGCAAACAGCTTCCCCCGGAGCACTTTTCCTTGTTGAAAAAATAGTGTCAACTGTGTTCAAAGCCCAGCTTATTAATTCCATAATTTCTTTCGATGGTCAGCAGTTAGACGCAGACAGACAACAGCAAGCTGGGATCCAGATAGTTGGGGGGGAAGGAAAAAAAGTCAGAAGCAAGAGAGAAGGAAAAAGGCGTCTGCTCTCTTTGGAGGCGGAAGTGAGAAGTGCATTCAGTCTGCACTGTAAGAAGTATCAGCATCACCCATTACAAGACAACTTTATTGTCATTGACTCTATACATCCAAGTCTGTAGAGTAGAACAAAATTACGTTTTCTCCTATCTACAATGTCAACCACATCTAGAATCGGAGAGGCTGCTGCCATGCAAGGCAGCCGCCACGACCAACTTTCTAGTAGGCGGGAAATACCATTTTATATGGTCTTTGGTATGACCCAGCTGGGTCTTGAACCCATGACCTCCTGGCTCCAAGATGGATGTGCTACCACTAGGCCACCACTCAGGTAAAACAGGTTCAATGGAATCTTTGAATAGGGTATCTGGTTAATGTAGTCCTCTATAAGAAAAAAGAGCAATTTTGCCATAATAAAGCATTTCATATTATCTCTATTTTATTAAATTTTATGTTACACAGAGGAAAAGGCATTTAATCATTTTTTAGTTATATGGAAATTTGCACTTCTGAAAATAATTCATTCTGTACTCAAAAAAAAAAATAATCACATTATAGTTTAAGTATTTTGATTTTATTTGAATTGCTAAACATCTAAGTTTTTTCTATTCAGATTGTTTAGAAATGGGATGATTGTCAAAAAAATTTATTTAACCAGGTACAATTTTTAAAAAATAAAACAGCTTAAACATGGTATGTGTTATGCCGGAACAAGGAGCCAAGGACAAGGCCAGGTGTAGAGCCGAACACATGTTTATTAACAAGCCACACAACACACCAAACATGTAGCCGTCAGGCAGAAGAGATGGCCAAGAGACCACCCTCCTGCCTACTGCCCTTTTATAGACACTGGTGGTGGCGGAACCGGTAGCCAGAGCCACCACCCTGTGCCTCACAAATAAAAGCATGGAACTATAATATTATAAATAACTCCACAACATTCTCCCCCCCTTCACAAAAGTCCAAAACACACATACACAATTCAGACCCACCCCAATTTAGGACCCGAATCATGCACTAAGATAACAAAGCAATATAACATAAGTGACCTAACACATTCACACCAAAAACAACTATAGCTAGGGGGAACGGGTGGACTGCCATCCCACCCCACACGGCAAAGTGGATTATTCTGCCGCTTATGCTAAATGAGAGTCCATGTAAAACCAAAATACCGCCGTGTCTCCTAAACTAAAATAAGACAACAGAAGAACAGAACACAAACACTTCAATGAACCTATGCATAACAGTCAACTTATGACACACACATAACAAAACATTTCAAACACATGCATGATAGTCAACCTATATACATACAGCTGGAGAAAACAAGCCCGTGGGCTCTCCCTGGACTGTCCTTTCATCAGTCCGCCCATGGAGGCAGTCCACGTCCTGGGCTGCCATTGGTCACCTCGGCCCCAGTGCGCCTCCTCTTCATCACCGCTGGATGAGTCTCTCGTCCAGGCCCATGTTCCACAGTCTCCTCCCGGGCACGCCACAGCTCATTCGGGTGCCTCCACGAGCCATCCGACAGCTGGAGATAAGCATCCTCCCATCTGGCCACCACACGCAGCTGCCCCTGGTGTGCCCCCAACTGCCGTTTGTCCCGTATCCGCCATGGTTGCAACTCCCAGAGGAGCCCTGCTCGGCTTGCAGGGTCTCTGCGTGGTCTCACCATGCCTAACAGTATGGCCCTGACCTCTTTTGAATCCACCGTGGACATTGCCGTTGTGGCTTCCTGTTCACTGGCCCACTTCAGCCGAGCTCTGGGAACAATTGGAACCAGCCCCTCGTCATCGCAGGCATCCCACCGTGCCGCCCAGTACCCTCGTCCAGGGCAACTTGGGCCCTGGCACAGGGACCCTCCTGCGATGACCTTGAGCGATACTGGTCCCGCTCACCTTTCGGGGTGCCGGGCAGTTCTTCATCCCACACTGCATTGTCTTCCACTCTTGGAATCAGTCGGTTCCACAGCCCGACCACTCTTCCCCAGCACCGCTTTTAATGGCGAAGCCCAGGCCATAAAAAAGGTCGCAGCCCATTATGTTGTCACCACGGGCCATCACAGTGAACTCCAGGTCACACATCTCCGCTGATTTGTACCGGGCTGTCGATCTCAGCGTTCCCACCGTGGCCAGCCGTCCTCCTCCATATCCACAAAGCGGTGCTGAGTCACCTCCAATCCTGTAGTGCGGGAAAAATTGGCTCACAGTAGCCCACTTCAGCAGGGAACCCTCCGCCCCCGTGTCGATTAGCAATGGCATCTCCACACCATCCAACTCCACCATGCAGAATGTGTATCCATTGGTGCTCGGGGACACAGTGTGAACAACCGTCGGGGCAGGAGGGTCCCATTTATACTGCGGACTTCCTCACTCAAACATGTGGCATACCCTGGCAAAATGATGCAAGCAGCCACACTTGCCGCAGCACTTTCCTCTTGCTGGACAGTCCCTGGCCTTAAAACGGTGCTTCGTGGACCCACAACCCATACACTTGGGCTTCCCCAGGGCAGACCTCAAGTCTACAGCGTTGGCATCGTCCGCGTCATCTTCAACGCTCCCATCGCTGTCCGGGTCCACTACTTGTGTGGTCGAAGGGGATCCCAGCTGTCAGTGTGACAAACGCTCACTCAATTCCTGCGTCAGCTTATCCGCAGCTTCCAGCTGGAGAGCTAACTCAATGGCCGTTGATAGTGTTAATTCACCCGAAAAAGTGAGCAGCTTCGATCTAATTGCAGCGCAGTTGGCATGCTCCGTCAACTGGTCGCGAACGATCTCCTCCTCCAACGGTCCAAACCGATACTCTCTAGCTAGTAGCCTCAGGTCTGCCACGAACTGCTGAATAGACTCGCCCACCTGTTGGCGGCACTGCCGAAACTTAATCCTCCGAACTATGACATTGTCCGGGGCACGAAAATGGAGCACCATTAGCTCAACCACGTTGTCAAAACTGTCACAGTCGCCAAGCGTGCTCGGAATCCACTGTCTCTCCATTCCCAGGTTGTGCACCAATAACACGTGTGCCCTCAATTTGTCCAACTTCCAAAGGTTCAGCACCACCATGTACGTCTGAAAAGTGGCATACTACCTCGACCAGGGAACGGGTGGCTCACCAAGGGGGCTCCAAAAACGGCCGAACAGGAGCAACACACACTTCCATACCTTCTTTTATCCTCATTGCCAAATGTTATGCCGGGACAAGAAGCCAAGGACGAGGCCAGGTGTTGAGCTGAACACACGTTTATTAACAAGCCACACAACACATCACACTAGCAGCCGTCAGGCAGAAGAGATGGCAAAGAGACCGCCCCTCCTGCCTACTGCCCTTTCATAGGCATGGGTGGTGGTGAAACCAGAAACCAGAGCCACCACCCTGTGCCTCACAAATAAAAGCATGGAACTATAATATTATAAATAACTACACAACAATATGCAGTGAAACAAGTCAGATTAATTTGGATTTAATGTACAAAATTAAACAAGGCAATTCTTCTACGTCTGACTGACAAATGGATAACCTATCAACGTTAGCAGAGATGGGTAGTAACTACCTAGCCAGCATGTCCTGAAATCATTATTCTGTTCTGGCTTTGCACATAAATGAGTCAAATTAGTAAATATTGAGGAAAAGTCACAATTTAACCATAAACTGTTTCAAACTTATCAGAAAATCATACTGGTTTTTTTTAATTATTTTTTTTAAATAGACAAATTCAGGAGTTAGGAGAAAAAAAATCTTAACACATTTACAAGAAAATAACTGAAATTTCTCAGGAAAACATCACAAATTTCTTAGAATAAAGTACAAGAAATAAAAACCCCCACAAACTCCTAAGGAAAAAAAAAGTTTGTGTGAACGTTTTTTTTTTTTTTTTTCATATTTAGAAAGAAAAAGTAGTACATTTACAAGAAAAAAGACAAATTTAGAAGAAAAAACTTTCAAATCTGCAAGATTAAAGTTTTTATTCACGGTTTAATAAACTTTTTTGCTACTTTATTATCCACCTTATTCCTAGGCTCCATGATGCCTTGCGTGAATTATGGTAGCAACTTCCAGTACTTGTTTACAACATATGGTGGTCACTGAAACGGGACGCTTTTCCTTGTTAAAAAACAATGACTTCGGCATCAGAAATGCAGGAACACGGCCTCTTGCACCTCAAAACAGTAACGTAATCATATCACTTCCCACGACTATTGAGGGATGGGAAGGTGACCTTAAAAAGTGGCCTTGTACACAGTAGCTCTGTTAGTTAGCACTGCTGCTAAGATGCCAACGCTGTAAACAAATGACCCGTGCTGGCAAAATGAGTCACTTTGAGGACATTTTCAAAACTGATGTCACATTATTTCCATATTCTGTATTGAAAGACCTTCAAAATGATATTTAATTTGTAGGAAGTGTGCAAAAACTGGCCCAGAAAAAAGACTATTTGTTTATATTTGAGCTAGGTTGAAAACTCTCGTTCGATCGGTCAGGAGTTACGTCTTCCGCAAAAACATAGGTATTTTTAGAAAGTACGATTTCTAAGCTTTCCAATGATACCAGGCAGTCATGGGGATTTCCCGGGACTTGCCGCTACCAAACAAAGAAAGAGTCATGATTTATGACTTCTTGTTCCCTGTACTTATAATGACGCGGTGCGCATTCCGACCGCACGTCTCCACCGCAATAAAGTTGGCTGCCATCCATCCACCTTCTTCCACTTAATCCTTTTCGGGTCGCAGGGGGGCTGGAGCCTATCCCAGCATCTTTGGGCGAGAGGCAGGGTACACCCTGGACAGATCGCCAGTCCACCGCAGGGCCAACACAGAAAGACAGACAACCATTCACTCTCACACCCATACCTAAGGGCAATTTAGAATCCCCAGTTGATGCCAATTAACCTAACTTGTATGTTTTTGGCATGTGGGAAGAAACCGGAGAAATCCCGGAGTAAACCCACGCAGACACAGGGAGAACATGCAAACTCCACACAGATCACTGTTGGTCGGGGGCTGGGATCGAGCCCAGGATCCCCCGGCCAAGGGTGAGTTGCTGTGCTGCCGCAGTGCTAACCACTCCGCCACCGTGCTGCCCAAAAAGTTGGCTGCATTTTGTTAAAATATGTTGGACATAATCAAATTTACCTTCGAGCAGACGTACGCCGCAACACCGTGCTTGGATGTCATCTGTCACCGTGTGGTGAGAAGCCTCCATTTATCCAGTCTATGGCACAACCACGAACACCAGCAAGTACCAGAGCTATGCCAAAACATTCAAAAAATACAAAAATTAGAAGAGCTGAAATTAGCTGCCACTTGAGTGCAAAAAACACGTATGTGGACTATACATTAAAATGAATTTGAAAAACTTTTAAAAACGCTATTTAAAATGCCCCTGCTACTCCACTCATACTGACTGATTTAACACATCAGCCGAAACCGGAAGTTCTGCCCATAATCGTTCCTCCAGGCACCCCCAGGAATAAGGTGGATACTCAAGGTTTTTTGTTTGTTTTATTTTATTTATTTTTTTTTTTTTTTGGGGGGGGGGGTGACTACTCATAGATGAGTATTAATTTTATAAGGTAAAGCTACTTTTACTTGAGCACAATTTCTGGCCACTCGACTCTGTTTATTATTAGTAGCCTATGTTTCACGTGAAAACTAAATCCAAATGGGTGGAAAAATGTTACACAGTTAAAATGGTTAAATACTGGCCTTTTTTAAAGTGTAGACAGCCTCCAGAAGCCCACAGTCCACCCGTGTCTGTTATTTTTTTCAGTGTGCGTCCATTGTTGCATCACATGACAGGCTAATCTTGTGTGTATTTCCGCCTTCACCAGAGCCGAGCCCGTTATCAATGACTCTCCATGGAGGTGTGCAGTCTTTAAAGCATCGCCGCCACCTCCTCCATCCTCCCCTCCGGCTGCACGGCTGTCCTTTCCCCTCCGAATCAATGAAATCTTAACCATCCGAGCGACTCCTCTTCCACCTCCGCCGCCTCTCATCCTCCATCCATCGAGCCTTCCGTCGAGCAGCGCGGCCGAGCTGGGGGGGAATCCGGGGAAAGGCAGCCGCGGCGCCGCTCACCGGCCCACGGATACCCCGCCGCGACGCGCCAACAACATGCTCACCCGGGTCAAGTCCGCCGTGGCCGGGTTCATGGGCGGAATCATGCCTGGGGGGAGCTCCGGGGCAGGCGGCAACCCTGGGTCCGAGATGCCGCTGAAATTCCCATATATGCGACCCGAGTTCCTGGGGCTGTCCCCGGATGAGATCGAGTGCTCCGCGGACCACATAGCTCGGCCCATCCTCATCCTGAAGGAGACCAGGAGATTACCGTGGGCCACCGGATACGCCGAGTAAGTATAGCCCGGAGGAAGGTGGCCTCTAAGCGGCCAGAGCGGTGATGTAGAGGCCCGTGAGGGCTGGAGATGCTCAACATTGTATGGCATCATTTTAGCTGATTAGGAAGTGGAAGATATAAGGACTTCATCACATGATTATTCTAGCAAAAATAATTGCAATTAACGATCTTATCACGATAATAATCAAATTATTATTAAAACGTATTTTATTGCATTTTAAATGATCATCCTTTTATGTGAATGGTAGCTTGATACATGAATCATAACAAAAAAGTCCAATTGGCACAGCAATATATAAATGAACTACTTATTTTAGGCCATCCATCCATCCATCTTCTTCCGCTTAATCCTTTTCAGGTCGCGGGGGGGCTGGAGCCTATCCCAGCATCTTTGGGCGAGAGGCAGGGTCCACCCTGGACAGATCGCCAGTCCACCGCAGGGCCAACACAGAGAGACAGACAACCATTCACTCTCACAGTCATACCTAAGGACAATTAGAATCCCCTGTTTTGATGCCAGTTAACCTAACTTGCATGTTTTTTGCATGTGGGAGGAAACCGGAGAAATCCCGGAGTAAACCCACGCAGAGACGGGGAGAACATGCAAACTCCACACAGATCACTGTTGGTCGGCGGCTGGGATCAAACCCAGGATACCCCGGCCAAGGGTGAGTTGCTGTGCTGCCGCAGTGCTAACCACTCCGCCATCGCGCTACTTATTTTAGGCCACATCAAGTAAAAAAAATAATTAAAGAAAACTGAACAGCACTGAGGCACTTTTCAGTCAGTAAACAGTACTGTAGCCATATGGTCTGGAAAGTGACAATATGTGATATAAACTACAGACATGGATATTGATTCACATTGCATTATATTTCATTCAAACTACTCATATTAAGGGAAAACTGTCAGTGTGCAAATATAGTACCTTTGCCTTGTTTGGTAACAATTCAAAATAATTAAAAGATGTAAAAAAAAATCCTGTTCAGCCATGACAGTGATTGAGTGAGAGGTTAAAAACCTTAAAAGACTTGATTGCCAAAGAACCTCCCCTTCAAGGTGTCAGTTCAGACTACATTTGGAAATCAGCATTGTACTTCAGCAGGCCAGGGGAACAGGTTTCTGAAGTCACTCATAAAGATACTGGCAATTATCACGATAAAAGATTATCCCAATAATAAAAATATTGTTGCAATAAATTAATTGCAAATGTTTTGTCTTGATGAAAGATAATACTGTATATGGTCCCACCCTAACATTTGAACAAATTACAGAAGTTTACTTGAGTAAGTTATTCATAATTGCACTTTACTGAGTATTTATTGGAGGATACTATTTTGCCATACTGTGTGAGTTACTGTTGACCTCACTGATTTGAAAACTGGTCAGAAATGCGGTTGTTTATTTAAGCAATATTACATGAGCGTGAGTTCGGTATCAGAGGGCACAAGCCGATCACACCCTGCTGGAGTTCGTATATTCATGATACCGTAACGAACGCGAGTGTAATATTGCTTTTATACAACAGTTCTGGCAAGCAAAATTTATTAAATGACAGCAATACTGGACAAAATATTATGATTTGTTTGTTTAACCAGTTATTTTGCACAGCTGAGGAAAAAAAAAGGTCCTTCTGAATGTAGCCACTAGCCACAAACTGCTGCTAAACATCTCAGTCAGCATGAAGACATCTATTTCACACACACGTAAACAAATTAGATACGGTTCGGTTGGTATTGGTGTTATGACGCAGCCATTTGGTGATGTCATCACGCCAATGTACATATAATGTGAGGGTTGGCCATCTTAGGGCCTCTTGCCTCTCTCTTTCTCCTCTTGGCTCTATAGCGCTCAGCCTTCCCGCCAGAGTCTGTAGCTATTATATAGTGCCGTGTGTAATAAAGTTTGTGTTCCAAGCCAACGCCACTCTCTGTGAGTCATTCCAGGTTTCCAGACATAACATTTGGCGATGAGAGTAAACCATGGAAGCGTGCGTGAGGCTACTACAACCGTTTCTGGAAAACCCTGGTGAGCCGTCCGTACCGTGGCCACGCTGGCTCGATGCTTTTGAGACCCACGTGTCAGCATCGGACCTAGGCAAGCCAAACGAGGTATGGAAGCAAGCTCTACTGGTTCACAAACTGAGCACAGAAGGCCAACACATCTACTTCACGCTAGGGTTAAAAAAATCATCTGCTGAGGCGGTTGAGCTGCTAGCTAGCTACTTCACTATACCCAATGACGTGATGGCCCAGAGGTTAGTGTTCTACCAGTGCCGACAGCGGGAGGACAAGTCATTCATACAGTATATAGATGCTCTTCGCTGTTTGGCTAGCACATGCGAGTTCAGACACGTGGAGGACATAGCGATATTGTCACAGCTGAAGTGCTACGCCACGGATCCGAGGACACAGAAAATGGTGGACAGAGCACAGGATGACCTGATGATGGTGATAGAATGGGCGTTACTGCTGGAGATGATGGCTCAGAAAGCACCGTGGCTGGCGGCACCACACCCGCGTTCCCCGCAGCCAGCTCCTCCTGGTTCAGATGGTTGCCCCGGTTGCTAAGCCCACCGACCTCACACCTTCTTGGGAGGGCCCCGAGGTGAACACTGCGGCACAGCAGGGCACCACAGAGCAACAACCCAGCGACAAAATTACTTTAGAAGACGAGCTAACCCGTGACAAGCTAGCCGAAGAGCACAGCACAGAGAGTGAACATAGCACAGAGAGAGAGCAGCAACCGGACTTGCCTCAGATCCTCGCCCAGCATAAGCCTCAGGTAGCCACTGCAGAGCTGCAGGAGAGGGAGCCCGCGTCTGTCAGGAACCCCAGGACACAACCCGACGCGGGTTCTACCAATGGCGGCGGCAACATATCGCCACGACCAGACTTCCCAGGAGAGAGGGTGAACAAACCAGACTCACCTCCGATCCTCGCCCGGCATGAGCTTCAGAGCTACTCAACAGGTGACCGGTATGCATTATAAACACTGATTTCTGCACTGGACAATATTTACTGTAATTTGGGCCTTGGACAAATCACCGCAGTTAATATATTCACTGATACCGCACTTCCTCTTGCGTAATATTACTTAATTTTTAAGCATGAGATTTTCACTATTATTATTTTTCTGGTCAAATTTGACGCTTTGCCTTTCCTTGTGTTTGTGTTAATCCCCACCCAGCAGTTTTTGGAGCCGCTCTGAAGTACCTACCACCGCCTAGGGTCTTATTTCAGCCACTTTAGAGTTCCAGAAAGAGCTCTTGAAAGTGGAGACACACATCATGGGAGAAGTTCTTGTAAAATTGGTTCCTGGTTCCTACAGTGGGAATGGGGCTTATGGTGGTGTATCCATGCAGACGGCTTTAATAATTAGCCTTGAATTAAATGCATTGAGTCTCAGCATGTGCAAGAGGATGCTTTACCGTTTACCTCAAATTTCTGAGGACTTGACCTCAGCAAGCTTGCTTTACAGCACATAATTTTAGATACAGTACACTTCAGAATCCCAGGTTTGGCTTTCCAAAGTGGCTGACTGGTCTATTAGATGCAGTTTAATGACTTTGCTGTTTCTGACACGATCAGCTGTGTGAGCCATCTGCCCTCTTGCTGTCATGTCACATTTTCCCACAGCAGCTTTGCAAACACATTGCTATGAATTAAATAAATAAATACTTGTTACATAAAAGCTTAGCATGACTTATAGAAAGATACCATGGTCCAGCAAATCACCACAATCTGTGAACCCTGCTGACATGTCAAAAGCACAGTTGATGTGTTAATTTGTGGCTTTTACATGACAGGAAATGCTGAGTTAGTTTGTGTTTTGCATAATGCCTAAGGTTGTATTATGCAAAAATGTACTTTTTGTATGAACTAGATGTCTGAATCTGGTTAATTAATGAGTCCCTCACAAGTTCAGCTTTGAATGGACAGTTATTACCTTACCATAACATTAGTACAATAAATGTAAAGGGAGTTGCCTTCTAAATACTGATATGATAGAAGATTATCTCAACAGTTATTGCAGTATTATGCTGTAGTGATGAAGGCAGTATGGGTGGAGTATGTAAATTAAGTGCTGACATGCAACATGAAAAATTAATTTCTTTCAGCGTGTTCTTTTTAAAATAATTTTACCTCCATAGTACATTACACATCTCATTGTCGTTAAATATGATTAGACTTTACATCAGTTTGAGTGACTTGTGCTGTAGTGTCTCACTTCCTTTCTTGGTTAATCCACAAAACGTTCAGTCCTTCATCTCTTTCTCCACCATGATACCACAACTTAATCTGCAGCTCAGTGCTGATTAATTAATAGGTATCACGTAAACTTTATTGTAAATTATGCAACAGTCAGTTCCGACAGTAATATGGTTGAACAAGAAGCATTCTAGGACTGATTGTAGGAACGACTGACTGTATAACAGGACAGGGATGTTTTGCAAAATATTGACAAGTGTTCAAATAATTGTCTATTACAGTAACTGTCACTCGCTTGTCTGCTCCACTTGTAAGAATTATAACTGAGTTACAGGTAATGGTAATGCTGTGTGTGATGTTGTTTATTGATATCAATACTATGTATTATCGTGGTTATGGGTGGCGGCTCCACCTTTCCGGTTCCGCCGCCACCCAGCGTGTAAAGGGCCAATGCAGAAGAGGCACGGTCTCTTCGACCACCTCTCTGCCTAGCGGGAGCGTCTGGCTGTACCCAGTGAGTTATATAATAAAGTCCTGTTCAGTTCACCACTCGCCTTCATTATTGTGCCATGTTTTACGGACGTAACATTTGGCGATGAGGATAAAGTATGGATGCAGGCGTGTCGTCTGGTCGGCCATTTTTGGGGACTCTGGGGAAGCTTCCGGTGCCTTGGACGAGGTGGTTTGCCGCTTTTCAGAACTATCTGGTGGCACTAAACATCGGTGAACTGAGGCAGGTATGAGCACAGGCTATTTTAATCCACAGTTTGGGTATGGAAGGACAGTGTATCCTTTCTACCTTGGGAGCTAGCGATAGCTTCGATGACATAGTTGAGCTAATGGTGTGACATTTTCGCGTGCCTGCGAACGTCATCGTCAGGGGGATCCAGTTTCGGCAGCGCCTACAGCGGACCGGTGAGTCAGTGCAACATTATGTTGCAGACCTGCGGCAGCTGGCTGGAGGCTGCCAATTTGGTGATTTAGAGGAAAAAATGGTCCGTGACCAGCTGGCGGAGCACACGCTGTGTTCATCAGCACGGTCGAGATTGCTTATACACTCCGGCGAATTGACTTTAGCCACGGCTGTGGAGATAGCTCAACAGTGTGAAGCAGCGGACAAGCTATCACACGACCTCGGTGAGAGAGCTACGCTATGTCGCCATGACTCGCAATCAACGACGCAGGCTGTGGATCTGAACAGTGAAGACAGCAAGCAAGAAGAATGCACTGCAGCTGTGAAAATGGCAAATGGCATTCATTTATATAGCGCTTTTATTCTCATCACTTGATGACCAAAGCGCTTTACAGATCCTGCTATCCACCCATTCACACACACATTCACACACTGAAGATGAAGTCCACCCCGGGATCACCTAAATGTTTGGGTTGTGGGTCCACTAAGCACCGATATAAGGCTAGAGAGTGTCCGGCGAGAGGTAAACGCTGTGGCAAGTGCGGATACCTGCATCATTTTGCCAGGGCTTGTAATAGGTTCGAGCAAGGGGAACAGCGACACAAAGCGGATACCCCTGCTCCAACTCCTACGGTGATTCACACCGTCTCCCCAAGCACAGATGGCCGTGCATACTGTATGGTGAAGTTGGACGGCAAGGAGGTGCCCTTACTGGTGGACACGGGTGCGGTGAGGTCCGTGCTGAACTGGCCTACTGTGAGGAGTTTTTTCCCATATCACCAAGTGAGAGGTCTTTCAACGTCATTTTATGGATATGGTGAGAATAGACTTCCCATCTGGGTTCGCTGGAGCTGATGGCTAGATACAAGGCAGCATAGGTAGCCACATTGCAGTTTGTGGTGACCGGCAGTGTAGCGATTGTGATGGACTGCGACCTTTTCTATGGACTTGGCTTCACGATCACCAGCGGTAATGGAGAGGAGTGGCCAGGCTGTGGCTTGTGGGACTGGCCAATTCTGGGAGTGTTGGACGACGCAATATGGGACAAACCTTGGCCTAGTATTCTGGGACATGAGCAGGACCAACTCCATCCAGGGTGATAGTGGGAGGGTGCCTGCGCCAGGGTCCAAGTTGCCCTAGCTGAGGGAACTGGGCAGCACGGTGGGACGCCTGTGATGGCAGATGGAGCCAAGTGGCTGGCCCAATCTGCCACCGGAGTTCGGCTGGGAGGCACCGAGAAGCAGGGGGTCACAACGGCTTCTCCAGTGTCTGAAATGAAAGCGAGCGGGGCAGGACCGGCTGGCACAGTGAAACAATATGCCACACAGAAACACTGGAAGCCGGGTCGGGCTCCCCTAGGGGTCGCTGATGTGGTCCAGCCCAGAGGGGTAGCCCGGTCGAGAGGAGTTCATAAGAAGCGCAAACGTCAGGAGGACCAGGGGCGGCTGCAGGTGGTAGCTGTTCGGGAGGGCGGCTACCTTCAGCTGTCTGATGGCTCATGGAGACATCCTAACGTGCTGCGGCGCGCCACTGATGAGAAGGAGGTGTCCCGGCGTTGAAGTGGGTCATCTCCGGGCGCAAAGAGAAGAAGATGCTCTGGATGAGACCCGCCTTCTCCGGGGGGTGGTTCCTTCATGGGGACTGTACGGTAATAGGGGGGCAATGTATTTAATATGTGTTATTACTAATTGCCCGGGCTATGTAGTTGATATGTTTTTGTTCATCACAGTGTTGCTATGTGAGTTGTCCATGTGGAAAAAAAAAGACCAAGTAATGTTTGTGCCGCTGTGTTTGGAGCGTCTATTATGGTGTGGTTTGCCCGGGTTACAGGGGTGGTTTTGGTTGGGCGTATTTATGGCATGGTGTGGATATTAACGTTGACTGTGTTGTGTGTTGAATTAAGGTTTTATCCTGTTTGTACTTATGTTCATGGGATTATTTTATGTGTTATACTAGGAACACAGCAGTTTTTTGGTTATGGACTACACAGTACAAAAGACGGCAGAATTATCTGTCTGGCCGTGTGGAGGTGGGTCAGTAGCCCACCTGGCCCCCTCTACTTTAGTTATTTGTGTGCATGGATAGGTCGTGCATATTTCTGTTTATTGTTAGTGTGTGATTCGGGTAACAAATCTGGGAGGGCCTGAATTTGTGTGTGTGCATTTTGGACTCTTTTTTGTGGTGGTGGGGGGTGATGTTGTTTACTGATATTAATACTACTAGTGCATACCTGTGCATACCCGTGCATGCCCGTCGAAACCAAATGTAAGCAAGTATTTCTGCATGCCCGTAGAAAGCAGGTGTAAGCAAGGGTGTAAGCAAGCATGTCAGCACTCGTTCAGTGATGCCTGCCTTTGATCTTTGATTGTGTCATAGCGAGTCCTATGATCTTTGCTGATGTCATAGCGAGTCCTATGACCGTGAGTGATGACTGCCTTTGATCTTTGATGATATCATAGGGGTTCCTATGATCTTTGCTGATGTCATAGCGAGTCCTATGACCGTGAGTGATGACTGCCTTTGATCTTTGATGATATCATAGGGGTTCCTATAATCTTTGGCGATGTCATAGCGAGTCCTATGATGCCTGCATTTGATCTTTGCTGATGTCATAGCGAGTCCTATGATCGAGAGTGATGCCTGCCTTTGTTACACAGTAACATCATAGAACATTTCACGAGAGTCGTTATACATAGGAACATCATAGGACATCATGCAGACATCATAAGAACATCATAGGCGGTCCTCTGATCTTTCGCCGTGACACACAGACACACAGACACACACACTGACAGAGATTTCTTGAATTATATATATGAGTGATGAGTGATATGAGTGAGCGAAGAGTGAAGAGTGATGAAGTTATGAAGTGATGATGATGATGAAGTGATGTATTATTGTGGTTATGGGTGGCAGCTCCACCTTTCCGGTTCCGCTGCCACCCGGCGTATAAAGGGCCAATGCGGAAGAGGCCGAGGACACAGTCCAAGGACGGATAATTTTTTTCACACATAAGGAGTTGTTCAGAACTCCTTATAAGAGCTCCTTATACAAACATACAGAGTGATGATAATCAAGTCAGTGGCAGTAATGCACCTGTTAGCTGGTTGCCAACCGCCAATCAAATCTAAAAGAAGAAGAAGGCATGGTCTCTTCGACCACCTCTCTGCCTAGCGGGAGCGTCTGGCTGTACCCAGTGAGTTATATAATAAATTCCTGTTCAGTTCACCACTCGCCTCATTATTGTGCCATGTTTTACGGACATAACACTGTGTAGTGTATTTTCTTGGTCACAGTGGGGAGCTGCTTGATTAGAGCCACAGATATATTTTCTTCTGTTTTGTCCTCTTAGGTTGTAGGTGTTCATGGTAATTGTTAACCTGCTTAGCTATGTTTTGGTAAAAGAGTGAGATTTTTTTTTTAAATCATCAACAGTACTGTAGATCCCATTCTTAATTGCACATATTGTCTCCATTAATTCATTTTCTACCGTTTAATCCTTTTTCGGGGGGAGGGGGGTTGGCTGGAGCCTATCCCAGCTTCGTTGGGCGAGAGGCAGGGTACACCCTGGACAGATCACCATGTCCATCGCAGGGCCAACACAGAGAGACAGACAACCTTTCACTCTCACATTCATACCTAAGGGCAATTTAGAATCCCCAGTTGATGCCAGTTAACCTAATGTGCATGTCTTTGGCCTGTGGGAGGAAACCGGAGTACCCGGGGACAACCCATGCAGACATGGGGAGATCATGCAAACTTTACACAGAAGGGTCACCAATGGTCAGGGGTGAAATCGAACCCACAATGGTCAAGGGTGGGATTGAACCCATGACCGTCATACTGTGCTGCCACAGTGCTAACCACTGCTCCCCATAAATAATAATTTCCTTCATTTATTTTCCAGTGGATTGCCCTAAAAATAAAAAATATAAAGAAAATTTAAGAGAATTTTTTTTCTTCTATGTGTATTTGTTGGGAGATTACTAGGTAACTCTGGGTTATACAGCTTCTCCAGGACGGACAGTAAGAGGAAAGATGTAGAAGATTTTTGAAGAAAAATTAATAAAAATGAGTTCACTGATTACTTTGGGTAGACTTATTTTGTTAAAGCTAGATTTTTTTTATTGTTTGGGATTGGTAAAAGTACTATACTGTATGGTGTGTGGTTTGAACATTTTGGTTTAGGGAGAATTTGTATTATTTTTTTCTTCAGGTGTCTTGTCACAATTTTTGTTTCTCTGTCACACACAGAGACACACATAGTGAAAATGATAGCATGGATGAATCTCCCATGTCTCCTGTAGATCAGTGTGGTTACCTACAGTTGCCAGAAACTTCTAGGCATTGGCCACCAACTTAACTCCGACATCTCCAGCGCTTATTCCAGTAATCAATACCACATCCCCGAGGAGATCGTCAGACCACCGGGCACTCCATGGATTGTTACCAGGCCCAGTAAGAGGCGCAGACGGCACCGAGAGAGGAAGAAGAAACAAGGCTGCAGAGCTGACCTCCATGCACTGTGCAAACTACGCGCCAAATGTCCATTACCTTCAGTTTTCCTCACCAACGCCAGATCCCTCGGCAACAAAATGGATGAGCTGCGATTGGAGATCATCTACAGTCACTATGTCCGGGACTGTGGTATTCTGATTGTGATCGAGTCTTGGCTTCATCCACTTATTCCAGCCGCCACTGTGGAATTACCCGGCAACTACACTCCGTTTTGACCGCACCACCGATTCTGGTAAAGGCAGAGGTGGTAGGCTTTGTGTTTTTGCGCTTCAGACTTGGTGTAATGACAGTAGAATAATTCATAGCCACTGTTCACCGGACTTAGAGGCCATGTCTTTTCTGTGAAGGCCCTTCTACCTCCCCCATGAGCTAACGGCAGTAATTATAACAGCTGTTTCTATCCCTCCAGACGCTAGCATTAGCTTAGCACTCAGCCACCTCCAGCACATCGTTAGCAGGCAACAGAAATATCACCCCGACGCAGTCCACGTTATTGCAGGGGATTTTAACAAAGCATGCTTAAAGGCTGTACTCCCCAAATGCTACCAACATGTTAAGTGTCCCACAAGAAGGGAAAGAACACTAGATCATGTTTACAGCAACATTAAGCATGCCTACAAAGCCACCCCCTTCCCTCACCTTGGACAGTCAGACCATCTCTCCCTTCTTGTAATACCTGCTTATACCCCCTTAGGAAGATTTCCCCCCAACCAAACAAACAATTAAAACCTGGCCTAAAAATGCTCTTTTCCAGCTCCAGGACTGCTTTAGCTGAATCACTGGCCCCAATGGCATCCCAGGAGCGTTGGTCAAAGCATGTGCTGATCAACTGGCAGAGATCCTCACCAAGCTGTTCAACCTCTCCCTGATGCACGCCACCATCCTCTCCTGCCTCAAGGCCTCCACCATCATCCGCATCCCCAAAAAGTCCGGCGTTGACAGCCTGAATGACTACAGACCCATATCACTCATGTCTGTAGTCATGAAGTGTTTTGAGCGACTAGTGTCCCAGCACATCAGGGACTGTCTACCCCCTCCTTTGACCCCCACCACTTTGCCTACAGGTAGAACCGGTCTATGGAAGACGCTATCGCCATCACTCTCCACAAACCTCTGAGCCACCTGGTGTCATGTGCGCCTTTACGCGGTGCACAGAGATAAAGATGAACCCACTCACAGGAGGATATTTGCAACATTTATTGACATGAAACTTAAGTCCAAAATAATGCAAAACACAAGTGCAAAAACTAGATAAACTTACAACAGATGTGCTCCTGAGTTGTAGCCCAGGAGGAGACGAGGAAGTGGAGAAACAGGATTAATGTCATGAGGAGCACTCAGCGAAAGTCTAATGACGAAGCGGTAACATAGAGTGAGAAAACAGCTTAAATAGTGAATGAGCTGATAACAGAAGTGAATACAGGTGCGGGTTGGCCTGAGCAGGAGAAAGGAGCAAAAAACTGATCATTGGGTACAGTTGGTGGAAATGACAGGTGAGGGAGGGGCAGCTGGCAGCTTGACAGGCGGCAGGGCACACCCACATGAGGCTGCACAACCCTGACAGCTGTCAACATAAAAAGGGAACACTGGGGAAACAAAATCAAATGATATCCTAAATAATACATATCAAAAACTGCAGGCTGGAGCTTTGTTGCACCTGCGGTGGCTCCAGGCTGGAGCTTTGTTGTACCCGCGGTGGCTCTGGGCTGGAGCTTTGTTGCACCCGCAGTGGCTCCAGGCTGGAGCACTGCAGCACCCGCGGTGGCTCCGGGCTGGAGCACTGCAGCACCCTCGGTGGACCCCGGGCTGGGGCATAGCGCCCATGGCGGATCTAAATTGGAGCGCAGCACCCATGTTGGGTTGAGGCTGGGGCGCAGCACCCACAAGCGTCCCCGGCCGGGACGCAGCACCCACGGAGACTCAGACTGAGGAAGAACCCACACGATGACCTCGGGCAGAGAGGAAGCTGCACCCAGAATGACCTCCAGAGGCGAACCTGGACCTTCGGAGATATCAGGTGGTGCTGGATCATCTCCGGTGACCCTGGAAGAAGGCTCAGAGACAACAGAGAGAGAAGAAGGAACAGGGTCACCAGCTGCAGCGGAGCCCAGCGAGGCGAGCTCAGATGCAGCAGGCAGCTGCACCTGGCTCTCCTCACCAAGAGTCAGGCAAGATTGCTCTAAGACAGCAAATAGAAAGACAAAAGAGAGCACTTGCCTGATCTCGAGCTCCACTGTTGTCCAGGACTCCGATGATCCAGGTGATGACGACAATCCGGGTTCGGTCCTCAGGAGGTCCATCTCGGGCTTCCACTCAGCTGTGGTGGTCTCCGCGGCCGGTATGATGGTCGTTGCAGTCTTGGTTTCCCTCAGCGTTGGGACCCACACTGGTGGCTCCTCTGGCGTGATAGCCGGGGAACAGCTCCATGTAAGCTTCTCCAGAACCACAGGCTCCTCCTTCGTCTGGCGGCTTCGTTTGGGGGCCGGCGAAGTAGAGGAGACACGGAGAGGAAAAATGGGGTAGAATGGATTGCAGCAGGTGGAGGGAGCTCAGAGGACTGCACACCCTGAGTCTCTCTACCAGGGAACAGGCAAGGCACATTGTTATAATTAGAAATGAAAAGGGAAGAAACTTGCTTGCTGTCCTGGGGTGTGATGTTGCCTGCTGCAGCTAGAGGTGCATCAGCCCTCTCCGCGTTAGTGGTGAGCCTGAGCCCCTCTATGGTGTGTGAAAGAGCTGTCCCAGAATTCACGGAGGAAGTCATGGCCGGAGGAAAAATGGGAGGACCTCTTGGCAGCGGAAGGAGACACCGAGGGAATGGAGGATGCAGCAGAAACGGAGGGAAGCGGAGCTGACGGAACAGCCAGAGAAACAGATGAAGAGAAGAAATCTGCTGCGGGAGGAGTCAGGGAGAGACTGACCTAGAGGCAGGATTATTCCTCCGGTGATCCGGGGCAGGACGACGCTGTCTACATGGAGCTCGAGGTGCGTCTGCTGGCGCAGGTGAAGCGAGGTGGGCGGAGAATCTAGGCTGTGGTGGGCACCTCGGTTTGGCTGGATTCGTTCCCATCTTCAAACCAGGAAATGACTGCTGGAGTGTGCGGACCGTGGACAGCAGTTCCATGTACTGTGGATAATTCCAGAGACCGGGGTGCGCCTCCAGAATTCTCATCGCTCCATACAGACATTCCCACGCCCTCTTGGGTCCATGAGCTTCGAGGGCTTTGTCCACATAACTCCAGACAAAGTCCGCCGCCCACTCCTCTTCCACTGTTGGAGTCCCTGCTGCCAACCCTCCTTTGCTGGAGTGAGGACGGCGCGCTGGGGACATAATCACCTCAAAGACAGGTGGGTGAAAAATGGAAAAAGGGAGAAAAGTAAAATGTGCAAATATCTCCACTGGGTTTTGTAATGGCGGCTTTGTACTGTCATGTGCGCCTTTATGCAGCGCACAGAGATAAAGACGAACCCACTTGCAGGAGGATATTTGCACCATTTATTGGCACAAAACTTCAGTCCAAAATAATGCAAAACACAAGTGCAAAAACTAGATAAACTTACAACGGATACACTCCTGAGCCGTAGCCCAGGAGGAGACGAGGAAGTGGAGAAACAGGATTAATGTCCTGAGGAGCACTCAGTGAAAGTCTAATGATGAAGCGGTAACAGAGTGAGAAACAGAGCTTAAATAGTGAATGAGCTGATAACAGAAATGAATACAGGTGCGGGTTGGCCTGAGCAGGAGAAAGGAGCAAAAAACTGATCATTGCGTACAGCTGGTGGAAATGACAGCTGAGGGAGGGGCAGCTGGAAGCTTGACAGCCGGCAGGGCACACCCACGCAAGGCTGCACAACCCTGACAGCTGTCAACATAGAAAGGGAACACTGGGGAAACAAAATCAAATGACATCCCAAATAATACTCATCAAAAACTGCAGAAATAAGACACAACAGGAAGATGACCAATAGAACCTAAATACAGGCAACAGATAATGATCAATATAGAAAAAACAGAAGGCAGTATGGAACTCATAAGAAATAATACAGCAGATAAATATGAATACACAGGAAAGTCATGAAACTGAGTTTGGGGAAAAATCCAAACTCGTTCATGACACCTGGAGAACCCAAGGAGCTACGTGAGGATGCTCTTTGTGGACTACAGTTCAGCTTTCAACACCATCATCCCAGACATCCTGATCAATAAACTGCACCTCCTACAGATCCCCATCCCCCCACCTGCTCCTGGATAAAAAACTTTCTCCCCAACCACCCACAAACAGTCAGACTTGGCCCCCATCACTCCTCCACACTGTCTCTCAGCACTGGCTCCCCCAGGGCTGCGTGCTAAGCTCTCTACTGTACTCTCTGTACACCTTTGACTGTATTCCAACCCACCTAATCACCATGATCGTGAAGTATGCGGACAATACCAGCTTGGTTGGGCTCATCACCGATGACGATGAGAAGGCATACAGGGCAGAGGTAGAGAATCTGCTGCTGTGGTGCCAAGCAAACAACCTTCTTCTTCTTTTAGATTTGATTGGCAGTTGGCAACCAGCTTACAGGTGCATTACCGCCACTGACTTGATTATCATCACTCTATCTTTGTATAAGGAGTTCCGAACAACTCCTTACGTGTGAAAAAAATTATCCGTCCTTGGACTGCGTCTGGCCGGCCAGTTGAAACTTAATGTCTAAAAAACCAAAGAACGCATACTGGACTTCAGAAAGAACAGACAGGACCACAAACACCCCTCCTCATAAATGGTGACTGCGTGGAAACAGTCCCCACCTTCAGATTCCTGAGCACCTACATCTCCTCTGGCTTCTCCTGGTCTGTCAACACCAAGGCCCTGGTGAAGAAAGCCCAGCAGCGGCTGCACTTCCTCCATGTCCTGAGAAAGAACAACCTGGACCAGAAGTTGCTGCTGGCCTTTTACCGTTGCTCAGTAGAGAGCGTGCTCACTTACTGCCTGGGTGTGTGGTATGCCGGTTCCACGGCTGAGAACAGGAAGGCTGTGCAGAGGGTCATCAACACCGCCCAAAAAATCATTGGTGGCCCTCTGCCCTCCCTGGAGGACATTGCCAGATCCTCCTGTCTCAGAAAGACCAAGGCCATCACAGGAGACCCCTCACGTCCCGCCTACCACCTGTTTGACCTGCTCCCCTCTGGACGACGGTTCAGATCAATCAGGTCCCACACCTCCAGACTGACAGTTTCTTCCCCCGGGTCATCTGAGCTGCAGTCAAAGGCCCCACCTCCCTCCCTGCAATCGCTCACATGCACAGAACTGAGGACTTTTTTCAATTATCATAATAACCATACCTGTCTTTGCACTCCACACTTTCATGTATATTGACCCATCCGTGAAATCACCACCATACCTATGTATATTTTCCATGATCCTTGGGCCATTTTATTCAGTCGTATGTACAGTTGTGTGTTTGGCACTCCGTGCTTTGATGTACATTGTTTTATCTGTGAAGCCACTACCATACCATGTATATTCCCATAATCCTGGGCCATTTTTATTTCAGTCGTGTGTTTAATCGTGTATTTTGTAACTGTGTTTTATCTAATTCTTCTCTCTTACTTTCCTCTGCAGTAGCCTGGTGGAGCACCCACAATTTTGTTGTGCTGTACACTGTACAATGACAGTAAAGCCTATTCTGTTCTATTCTATTCTATTCTATTCTATTCTATTCTTAATGAGTTCAGCTCCTATCAGGATTTATCTGTAATTAAAGCTTCCTGTGTTCTCATTATAGCCTCTTCTCCACTGGGATTTAATGCATTTATTATTACACTTTTTTGATTAAAGAAATAGTTTGAAAAAGCTAAATCATGATTATATCCATAAATTCATAGCTTGCATTAACCAGCCCCTGGTATTATTATTTTTACTTAAGAGACTGCCCAGCAACAGAAAATGGCAATAGAAGGCATCTTTACCTGCAGGCATGGCCTGTGCTTGTATAGTAAATTAGCACAGGGGTTGTGAAAATAACTAATAAGTGATATGGTGGAGAGTTATCAGTGTAGTATGTTTAAAGTAGATCCTCACCTTACCCTAACCATTACCCTGCATTTAACCAGGCAGACTTAGTAATGAATCCTAATCCCCCCCAAAATGTGTATTTATTGCCTAACATAAGTGGAATGTAAAGCCAGAAGTGAAAGTAAACACAGAGGGCAGTGTAAAAAAGGAGGTATGAGGATGAAAACATGAATCACTTGTGTGGGATGGAGGATTTCAGTGCAACACACCAATCCTCCAACCCACCTTCCTGTTAGGATTTTAATTAAAGGGCCCATAGCATGCTTTCTCATCTCTCCTAGCACAAATTGGTTGAAAGCATGTTGAAAATATGGGTTTGCCAACTGTCTAAAAACTGTCCAGATTTGGTTGAAAAGCCACCTTTAGTTACACTGATATACATTGGTGTGAAAAAGTGCTTGCCCCCTTCCTGATTTCTCATTTTTTTGTATGTTTGTCACACTTAAATGTTTCAGATCATCAAACAAATTTAAATATTTGACAAAGATAACACAAGTAAACACAAAATGCAGTTTTTAAATGAAGGTGTTTATTATTAAGGGTAAAAAAAAAAATCCAAACCTATATGGCCCTGTGTGAAAACATGATTGTCCCCCTGTTAAAAGATAAATTAATTCAATTCAATTCAAATTCAATTAAATTAACTGTGGTTTATCACATCTTTGGAAAGCTGAGTTTAATTTCTCTAGCCACACCCAGGCCTGATTACTGCCACACCTACTCTCAATCAAGAAATCACTTAAATAGGACCTGCCTGACAACATGAAGTAGACCAAAAGATCCTCAAAAGCTAGACATAAAAGCTAGACTCTAAAGAAATTCAGGAGCAAATGAGAAACAAAGTAATTGAGATCTATTAGTCTGGAAAAGGTTGTAAAGCCATTTCTAAAGCTTTGGGACTCCAGCGAACCACAGTGAGAGCCATTATCCACAAATGGCAAAAACATGGAACGGTGGTGAACCTTCTCAGGAGTTGCCAGCCAACCAAAATTACCCCAGGAGCGCAGTGACGACTCATCCAAGAGGTCACAAAAGACCACTGCTGAGCAAAAAGAACATAAAGGCTTGTCTCAGTGTTGCCAGAAAACATCTTGATGATCCCCAAGACTTTTGGGAAAATAATCTGTGGACTGATGAGACTAAAGTTGAACTTTTTGGAAGGTGTGTGTCTCATTACATCCAGCATAAAAGTAACACAGCATTTCAGAAAAGGAACATCATACCAACAGTAAAATATGGTGGTGGTAGTGTAATATTGTCTGGAGCTGTTTTGCTGCTTCAAGCCCTGGAAGACTTGCTGTGGTAAATGGAACCATGAATTCTGCCGTCTACCAAAAAATCCTGAAGGAAAATGTCCGGCCATCTGTTTGTGACCTCAGGCTGAAGCGCACTTGGGTTCTGCAGCAGGACAATGATCCAAAACACACCAGCAAGTCCACCTCTGAATGGCTTCAGAAAAATAAAATGAAGACTTTGGAGTGGCCTAGTCAAAGTCCTAACCTGAATCCAATTGAGACACTGTGGCATGACCTTAAAAAGGCAGTTCATGCTCGAAAACCCTCCAGTGTGGCTGAATTACAACAATTCTGCAAATATGAGCAGGCCAAAATTCCTCCACAGCGCTGTAAAACACTCATTGCCAGTTATCGCAAACGCTTGATTGCAGTTGTTGTTGCTAAGGGTGGCCCAACCAGCTATTAGGTTTAGGGGGGCAGTCACTTTTTCACGCGAGGCCATGTAGTCTTGGATTTTTTTCCCCCTTAATAATCACCTTCATTTAAAAACTGCATTTTGTGTTGTGTTATCTTTGTCTAATATTTAAATTTATTTGATGGTCTGAAACAGTTAAGTGTCACAAACACAAAAAAAATGAGAAATCAGGAAGGGGGCAAACACTTTTTCACACCACTGTAATTCATTTTCTTAGCCCCTTTTGGGCTGTGGCAGCAACTGGTATTCCCAAGTAGTCTCCCATTAAAGTACTAACCAAGCCAGATGCTGCTTAAATTCCAAGATCAGATGGGACTAAGGATGTCTTGGGACACCAGAAGCACAATGTGTACAAATCAATTAAGAGCCACACCAGAAAGAGAAATTTACAAAACACACTTGTACTCAAATAGTGCCAATTTTCAGCATCTCTTTTTGAGTTAAATAGGGTACGTGTTAGATGGACTACACACAGCCCAATTTTCAACTATTTTTGGGTTAAATTAAAGCTTCGAGTTGTCAGCGACTCAACTGGCAACCCCGCCCTTCTGAGGGCGTAAAACAATATCTGTCACAGGTCTGTGGTGGACCACTCCCAGTTACATGGGGTGAGACTGGACATCCTGGCAGATAAGTACATCTGTCGCAAGGTCTGCGGTGGACTTTTGCCAGTCAGTGCATTGTGACATGCACTACACAAAGACCAGAGATAAACAAACCTATCATCTGGTCAGTCACTGCAACAGATACTGGAGTCAGTTTGTCTTGGCCTGTCCTTGCCACTGATAATACCTCTATCTGCCAAGAATGTGCCGCTAGTCTTGCAAAAGCTAGCAGTACTCAAATACTTTGCAAGCAGTTTCAAGAAATGGTCAGTCAGAAAGCAACTCATACTGGCTCGGACGTCACCCAGGTTAACAAGATCAGGAGTTCCTGGCAGCGGAGGGTGAAAGACAGAGCTGCATGGAGGAATCTGATCAGACCTAAATGAAACAGTCGTCGCCATGGACAGACTGCTATGATGATGATGATGATGATGATGATGATGGACTGACTGAGCTGATTTAACCAAAAGCACAACATCTAAATTACAGCTTGTGCTGGGGGGATGGAATCTGACTTATCTACTATGTTACAACAATATCATGAATTAGATTTATATGGCGCTTTACATGTCAAGTGACATCTCAATGCACTGACAGTGAGTCCATTATTCATTCATTCCAGACAGACATTGATAGTGGTAAGCTACTACTGTAGCCACAGCTGCCCTGAGGCAGACTAATGGAAATGTGGCTGCCAATCCGTGCCAATGGCCTCTCCGACCACTACTGAAAACTCATGCACATTCATCCCCAGTGTCATGGACACTGGAGGCAAGGTGGGTAAAGTGTCTTGCCCAGGGACACAATGGCAGGATGTCTGGGGAGAGCGGGATTTGAACCACCAACCCTCTGGTTATTGGACAACCCACTCTACCTCCTGAGCCACTGCCACCCACATTTCCCTTCTCCGTTCCATTTTTGCTGAGCACCAAGCTGGACAGCAGAAAGTTCCATTTTTATATGGTCTTTGGCATGACCCAGCCGGGACTTGAACCCCGACGTCCTGGTTGTGGGCCAGATGCGCTACCTCTCGGCCACCACTCTGGTATCATCTGAAAAGTGCCCAAAGGCTCAAAAAACAAGGTATAGATATTCTGAAGTAATTATTAGAAATAAATGTATTTTGTCCCAAGTCTCATTCACTCATGCTTGCAAAACCTTTCTTATGAGACCTGCAACTGCTGTATAATCTCCTAGTGGTGGAGTTTTCAATCATTAGCTTACACATTTACACCGTCTGCAATTTTTTGCCACACTTCTTTCCTGACGTCAGCTACTGCAGCTGTGTTTTTACCTTGTATTACATGCCAATACTCTTTATGTCTGTTTTATATATTTTGTTTGTCATCACTGAAGCACTCTGCTCTGCTGTAGGATGGCATTGTGGGGCAAACCCCACAACAGACTGAGACAGACACAGCGCTCGGCTAGGGCAAATAACAGAACAGTGAAATGTGTGTATTAATGTCTACAGGCAGCCCCGCTCCTTCTGGCTTGTTTCGGCTCAGTATTGTGATGTTAATGTCCCATTCATGCATTGTGTTCATGCTTCCTGTTCTCACTGTGTCTCTCAAATGCAAATGCCATACCCACTGCTGTGAATGCCCTTTCATGCATTGTCGGTAACTGGTATAAATACCGCACATATTCTGTAACTCACTCTCTCATTCCTGCAACTGCTGCTGACACACTCACTCTTGTGTCTCAGAACTCAGAAAAGATTTATTGCCAAGTACATTAACAGATAACTGGTAACAGATCACTGATAACATACGAGGGATTTGACTTGACACAGAAAACGACCTGCATTTCCGGTGACACGGCTGCATCTGTGAACGCGCCTGTCAACAGAAGGGTACAGGATGCATGGGAAGAAAGGATAATACAATAGGAAGGAGCAAAAAAACCATTGATTTTCAGAATAGTGGTCATATATGATCAATATTATGATTACAAGGAAAAAAAAGCCCTCAATGCACAGTCAGCAGACAAAAAAGTTCACAAGGACACAGAGAGAGCAGTGAGTGAATCATCTTTATCATCAGTTTGTGAATCAGTATGAGTGTAATGTTGAATGTAGGTGTTTGTATCAGTTAAGAACAACAAGGACTCTTTGGCAGGAGGTGTTTTGTCTAGCTGCTGGCATTGTCCTTTCCATGCAGCTGCCTGTCCGAAGGCCGTGAGCTCAATGTTTTGAAAACAAAAAGCTGCAGATCATCTGGAGGATTTGTGTGAGGGAAGTCAATTTCGTCGAATAGTACTGATCTCAGAGAGAAAAAAACTTTATATTCTCTTACAGATTCAGTACTTAATCCTTCAGTGCTTGACGTTGAATCCTTCATGGACGGCTCTGAGCGTAATCATGATGTAATCCACCTTCCTAGACAGTTCTCCATTTGCCGCTAACAGAGTCCTCTCCATTTTATCAATTTGATGGTTGAACCTCGCCTGGCCAGCATTTTGATAGGTTGTGTCCATCTTCATCAATTTTCGGTACACCAGGACAATCCCAGATCCAATCAGAACGATCCCAATCACCATTACTACGAAGACGTACAAATCTTCTACATCTTCGATGGAAAGATCAGACAGGCACAAGAGTTTCCAATTACTTGTTTCCCGTAAATAGCCCGCAGCAGCCGTTCCTGCGGGGCAAACAACCTCCCCCGGGGCACTTTTCCTCGTTGAAAAAATGGTGTCAATTGCGTTCAAAGCCCAGCTTATTAATTCCATAATTTCTTTCGATAATCAGCAGTAAAGACACGCAGACAGACGACAGCAAGCTGGGATCCAGTTAGTTAGGGAAGGAGGAGATAAGTCAGAGCAGGAGAGAAGAAAAAGGCGTCTGCTCTCTTTGGAGGGCGGAAGTGAGGCTCTCTGCTGAGAGCCTCCAGGCTCGCTCCCGGCACGCATGCACGGCGCCGGGGCGAGCTCCGTGATGGCGGTAGGATTTAATAAACCTACTTAAAACCTTCACTACGCTGCCTTTATTTTATCAACCGCTACAGGCATGTCCATTCTTGCTATTGGTCATCTGCTGAGATCACCGCCTCTTTTATGTGAACACACTCACAGCTAGACTAACTAACTAACTACTAACTAACCTGCACTTATATAGCGCTTTTCTAGTCACAAAGACCACTCAAAGCGCTTTCGCTAATACTAACCCTCTACTCTAAGGGCCTATAGGAAACAGATATCTAGGGACAATTTAGAACAGCCAATTAACCTAACATGCATGTCTTTGGATTGTGGGAGGAAACCGGAGCCCCCGGAGTAAACCCACGCAGCACAGGGAGAACATGCAAACTCCACACAGAAAGGTTCCAACCCCTGCCAACCTGGGGATTCGAACCAGGAACCTTCTAGCTGTAAGGCAACAGTGCTAACCACTGCACCACCGTGCTGCCCAACTCAGGGTCCACTTACCAAGTTGATAACCATATTTATTGGACACATTAGCCTTATCCTGAATATCTGGACTAGTGAATCAAAGATGAACCTGCTTCATAGTACAGGAGTCAGGTGATGTTTGGAGAATTGGAGCAGAGAGTTTCTGTGTGCACAACTGGAAAAGTTGTTATTTCAAGTCCAAGTTGTTGTTTGCAATGCTGGGATAGCAACATCTTTTTAGTTTTTTTTTTATTTTTTACTGCTATTGACTTTGGCTTTCATCACTAGTCTAAAGAGTTATTCACGTGTCTGCATACAAAAATCGTTTTGAAGTGGTTCTTGACAGAACTCTGTGGTTCTTCAGAGAGCTGTCACTGAAGAAGCTCGTTATTTAGAGGATGGTTCTTTGCACACTTTATATGGTTCTTCAAAGAACTGAGTTTTTAAATTCTAGTGAAGAACTTCTTGCTTAAAAGTTCTTTATGGAACTCAAAATGGTTCTTTTGTGTGTGATCTATAAGTAAAATCATCAGCATTTTAAGTAGCCTCTGATGGCATCTCACCCTTGACTTTCTTACAGCATAGAAATAAAAGGCCACAAGGGTATAATTCTTTTTTTCAATCATCTAGTATGAGATATTCTGAAAAGTTATTGGTGCCTTTGTCAAATTATCAATTTTTAAAAAAATCATAAAAGCTGCCCTTTATAAGTATAGTTTCTTTTTCTGTGAGTGTGTACTCTACAGCTTTCTGGACTTATTTCTCTGGGTGAATTCAAGGCTCTTTTAACACATAAATTAACAGAAATGTGCATGTTACTCTTAACTGTAAGTGTACTACAATGTTTTATGTTGCTTGTTGTTGTTTTGTATTTTATTATACTGCACCAGTTTAGCCTTTTGGCCAGGTCTTCCTCCCAAAAGAGATTCAATCTCAAGAGATTTCCTTAAATAAAAACAAAAAATCAAAGTTGAATATGCTTTAAAACAGCATATTCAGCTCTTTTTGTCATGAATGACCCTCCAGGTCAGAGAGGAAACCCACGCGCTGAACTGTGAGTTTGTGACGGTTTATTACAAACATAGAGTACAAAGTGCACAGCAAAACTATAAGGCTACAGGGAGACCAAAACGGTAACATAGAGGAGAAAAGGAGGACGTCAATCTTACGTCTGGTTAGTTGAAGACCGCAGCAAGGAATACACGGAGCAGCGGGTCTTAAATAAGGCACAATACAAATGATAAGAGGTGTGGATACCAGAGCGAGGAGAAGGATACAGTGATTACAGACTCGGGTCAGCTGGAAGCAATGAGAGGGGAGAAGACGGGACTGACAGCTGACAGGGACACCACCCACAACGGAGCAAAAACCCGGAAGTGCCACTGACAGCTGTCAACCCGGAGAGAGAGCACAACAGTACGATATATGCAGAAACCAAAAAACACAAAGTACAACAAATATAGAAAAAGGCCATGAGACTGAGCACGGTGGAAACCCCCAGTGCTCAGCTCGTGACAGAGCCCCCCTCTCAAGGGGTGGGTACCAGACACCCAAGGTAACATCGAAAAAAGAAAAAGACCCCCCCCCCCAAAAAAAGGAGTATGAGAATAAACCACCCCGGCTGGGTGGTGGGGGGAACAGGCTAGGAGGGAACAAAACAAAAACTTTGCTCAGGATCCATACCCACGCAGAACCAAGGAACTTAGGCCCAATGGACCGGAGAGCTGGACAGTTCAGGTGGTTGGCTAAAGTCCCAGACCTGGCAGATGGCGTGATAGAAAGAGTCGGGTAGCCTGCTGGAAAACGTGGGCCACCCAACCCAGCGGCACAGTCTGTCAGGCGGTCTGCCAGAGTTCTTCAACCACCTAAACAGAAACAGTGGTCCAGGGGTTGGCTGCCCAACAAGGACAGCCGGCGATGAGGAGGATGGAGGAGAAGGAACCACGATGGCCTCGGGCAGAGGAGAGGGAACCACAATGGCCTAGGGCAGAGAAGAGGGGACCACGACAGCCTCGGCCAGAGGAGAGGGAACCACGACGTCCTCGGACAGAGGAGAGGGGACCACAACGACATCTGGCAGAGGAGAGGGGACCACGACAGAGTCTGTTAGAGGAGGCAGAACCACGACGGTGCTAGGCAGAGGAGAGGGAACCATGACACCCTTGGACTGGCCAGTAGCACCCTTGATGGTCCCGGACTGGGACATCGCAATACCCGCGGTGGCTCCAAGCTGGAGCAAAGCTGCACCCGTGGAAGCTCTGGGCTGGAGTGAGGTTGCACCCACGGTGGACCTGGACTGGGCCAGAGCTGCACCTACGGTGGCTCCTGGGCTGGAGCGTAACACCCATGGTGGACCCAGGCTGGAGTGAAGCACCTACGTTGGATTAAGGCTAGGGTGCACCCACGACGGTCTCGACTGGGACATAGCACCCACGGAGACTTGGACTGAGGAGGAGCTGCACCCACGGAGGTCCCGTGCTATGACAGAGCACCTGCGACAACCTCAGCTGATGGGGAAGCAGCACCCTCGGAGGCCCCAGGCTGGGAAGGAGCACCCGCGAAGACCTCAACCGGAGGGGGAGCTGCACCCACGGAGGTCCCGGGCTTGACGGAGCACCCGCGACAACTTCAGCTGGCAGGGAAGCAGCACCCTCGGAGGCCCCAGGCTGGGACGGAGCACCCGCGAAGACCTCATCCAGAGTGGAAGCAGCACCCATGGAGGTCCCGGGCTGGGACGGAGCACCCACGATGACCTCAGCTAGCTGGGAAGCAGCACCCTCGGAGGCCCTGGGCTGGAACAGAGCACCCGCAACAACCTCAGCTGGAGGAGCTGGACCCACAGAGATCTCAGGTGATGAGGCTGGACCCACAGAGACGTCTGGCGAATTTGGACAAACCTCGGTGACCCTGGAGAAAGACTCTGATAGGACAGACAAAGAGGCAGGGTCAAGGTCACCAGCGGCAGTGGAGCCTGGCGAGGTGAGCTCAGGTGCAGCTGACAGCTGCACTTGGCTCTCCCCAGCAAGAGCCAGACAAGATCTCTCCAACATAGAAACAATGAAAACAAAGGAGAGCACTTGCCTGAGCTCGAGCTCCACCGCCGTCCAGGACTCCGTGGATCCAGCCGGCAATGTCTCGGGCCCGGCCCTCTGGAGGTCCAACTTTGGCTCTGCTGCGGCGGCCCCTGCATCAGGCATGGTGGTTGGTGCAGTCCCAGAACCCCTCAGTGAAGTGACCCACGCAGATGGCTCGCGGGGCGTCGCGGCAGGAGGTCGGCAGGAGGTCGGCTCACTGGTGGCGCTGGATCCTGCGTAGCTGAAGCGAAGGGATGCTCTATCGTCTGCACAGGCTCCAGGTTAATGGCAGCGCTTTCCATCTGTCTGGATCATGGCTGCAGGGCTGGAACTGGTCCTCCAGGCCCGCAGGCTCCTCCATCTTCCGGCGGCTCAATCCCGGGACTGGCGGTCATCCAGGGGATATAGGAGGAGACACAGAGGTAGCTGGTGAGGAATTAATATTTGCAGCAGGTGGTGAGGACTCAGTGGACTGCAGTGGCTGAGCCTCACCACAGGGAATCAGGCAAGGTAATTTATGAGTTGATGATAGAGAATGAAAAGACACTTGACTGTGTTCTCGGGGAATGATGGTTTCTGCTGCAGCAGGCCTTGAGTCTGTCCTCTCCATGGCTGCAGTGGCGATGGACCCCTCTGCGGAACGTGGAGGAGCCGCCCCTGTAGACACGATGACAGGCGGAGCCGGGGAGGAGATCACTGGACCCTCAGCAGCGAGAGGAAATGCCAAGGAGAAGAGAGAAGCAGCAGCAACGGAGGAGGAGGAAGCTGACGGGACAGCCAGAGAGGAAACCCAAGAAGAGGGAACTGCTGTGGGAATTTTCTGCCTTGGTGAAAGAGAAGCTGCTAACAGGGAGGTGGAGGAGTTCTCCCGGCAGCCTGTAGCTGGACAGCGGTGTCTTAGAACTGGTGGAGTGGGAGATGGAGGTAAAGCTGGAGGCAGGTGAGGAGATGGTGGTACCGAGGCCCAGAGACGCTTCCACATAGGTGCAGACCTCTGCTTCTTCGTGGAGCTCCTCTCCCTACCACTGTTCTCCCGTTCCAGGGCTGTCACCACCATAATCCTCTCCACCCCCTCAGCATGCTCCGCGAGCTGAGGGCACCGGTGAGCAGCTGACTCCATGAGACCCAGGTACCACAATGCGTCTTTAGGGGTAGGAGCTCCATGAGCGTTGGAGATTAGATCGTCCAATTCTATTAGCATCCTGCAAAGCTCCCACCCCAGGCTCATCAGGTACCCACACCCGCCCATTGAGCTAGTGTAATCGGGGAACATGCTGACAGCTCCGGTGAAAAAATGGAAAGGTAGGAGAAGTAAAAAACACAAACTCACAGCAGCTAGATCACAAAATAGCTGTGGTCTTCTGTCATGAATGCCCCTCTGGGGCAGAGAGGAAACCCACATTGAACTGTGAGTTTGTGACGGTTTATTACAAACATAAAGTAAAAAGTGCACGACAAAACTATAAGTCTACAGTGAGACCAACACGGTAACATAGAGGAGAAACTTCTGGAGCCACACGAGTAGGCTGCCTTTTGCAACAGCGGATCAATTTCTGCCTATTTCTATTTACTATCTGGCTCTCTTGCCAATCTTTATGATCCAACGTCACCTTTATTCCATCCGAACACATAGATCGCCCAAATGTCTCCTGAATCAGCGGACGGAGCCACTGTTTCTGGCAGGAGGCAGTACAACAGGGACCAGCTGTTAGCACCTAACCGGCCCATGTTGCTAACGCAAAAACTCGACATACCGGGAGAATTAAGACGAAAACGACGTGGGTGTCGTGCTGGAGTAAGACAGCGGGCAAGGAATATAAGATAAGATAAGATAAGATAAGCCTTTATTAGTCCCACAACGGGGAAATTCCAGGATTGCAACAGCACAGGGATAGCAACACTCAGAGCAACAATCAGAAGGCAAGAAAAAAACAAGCAAGCAAGAGCAGCTAATAAACATATGTACGTATTACTATAAAATATATATATATACACACACACACAGACACACAGTGCAGAGCATTGTAGCTGGATGGAATAAATATATGAATATATGAACACACAGTGCAGAGCATTGTAGCTAGATGGAATAAATATGTAAATATATAAACACCCACAGTACGGAGCATTGCAGCTAGGTGGAATAAATATGCAAGTATATAAACACACACAGTGCGGAGCAATGTAGCTAGATGGAATAATATGTAGATATATAAATATATAAACACACCCAGTGCTGAGCATTGTAGCTAGATGGAATAAATATGCAAATATATAAACACACACAGTGCAGAGCATTGTTGCTAGATGGAATGAAACAGCATAACCGTCTACTTAGTTATCCTACATGGTATGATTATGTGCCCATACATATTCTCACCCTCCATAGCGACCGGTATGTTCCTAGTTGTATGCCGGAGGGGACCATTGTGTAAGTCTATTGCATCTTTTGCATTCAAAAAACTATTAGTTTGTTACGTCTTTTTGCTATCTCTGCGAGCAGCCCTGCTTAGGTTGTACAGTCTGACAGCCGTTGGTAGGAAGGACCTACGAAACCTCTCGGTTGTGCACCTGGGATGATGTAGTCTGCTGCTAAATGAGCTCCTCAGTGCATTCAGTATGTCCTGCATAGGGTGGAACTCGGACTCCAGCAGAGATGACAGTTTAGCCACCGTCCTTCTCTCTCCTATCTCCTCCATCGGATCAAGGCGCTGCCCCAGGACAGAGCTAGCTTTCTTAATCAGTTTGTTCAGTCTCTTCCTATCGGCTGCAGTAACGCCACTGCCCCAGCAGACCACTCCAAAAGTGATGGCTGATGCCACCACCGTGTCATAGAATGACTTCAGCAGCGCCCCTTGTACACCAAAAGACCTGAGTCTCCTCAGCAGGAACAGCCTGCGCTGTCCCTTCTTGTAGAGTGCATCAGTATTGTGTGACCAGTCTAGTTTATTGTTCAGATGAATACCCAGGTACTTATAGGATGTCACCATTTCGATGTCTGTTCCCTGTATATTTACTGGTACTGTGAGGGGCTGCCCATGCCTGCGGCAGTCCACCACCAGCTCCTTAGTTTTCCTCGCGTTGATCTGGAGGCAGTTCCGATGGCACCAGTCCACGAAGTCCTGGATAAGCCCTCTGTACTCAGCTTCATCTCCATTGGAGATGAGGCCAACGATCGCAGAGTCATCAGAGAACTTCTGTAGATGGCAGTGTGTTGTGTTGTGTGAGAAGTCCGCAGTATAAAGAGTGAACAGGAAGGGAGCCAGCACCGTTCCCTGGGGGGCCCCCGTGCTACTGATGATCGTGTCGGACACACAGTCCCGGGTTCTCACAAACTGAGGCCGGTTCGTGAGGTAGTCCAGGATCCATGATGACAGGTGCTGGTCCACCCCTGCGCGCAGCAGCTTGTCCTTCAGGATCATCGGTTGGATGGTGTTGAAAGCACTGGAGAAGTCAAAGAACATGATCCTCACCATATTCCCGGGCTTCTCCAGGTGGGACAGAGAACGGTGAAGGAGGAAGATCACCGCATCCTCCACCCCAATGCCATGCTGGTAGGCGAACTGGAGTGGATCCATCGCTGGTTCCACCAGGGGGCGGAGGTGAGCAAGGAGCAGTCTCTCCAGGGTCTTCATCAAGTGGGACGTCAAGGCCACCGGTCTGTAGCTGTTCAGGTCTTTGGGGTGGGAAGTTTTTGGTACAGGTACCACACAAGATGTTTTCCACAGCTGTGGTACCCTCCCCAGTTTCAGGCTCATGTTGAAGATATACGTCACAATCCCACACAGCTGGTCTGCACAGGACTTGAGGAGCTTTGCGCTGATGCCGTCCGGTCCCGGCGCCTTCCTCGCCTTGATCTTCCTCAGCTCCGTCCTCACCTGGGTCCTGGTCAGGGTCAGGATGGGGGGCTGTGTGTTGGGAGTGGGGGGGTGTTGGTGGAGTGGGGAGTGGGCAGCAGGACTTGATTTCTTTAGAGGCAGCAGTGGTTGTTGTGCAGTCAGGGGGGAGGGCGGTTGGTCAAATCTATTGAAAAACAGATTCAGGTTGTTCGCCCACTCCCTGCCCCCTGTGGCCTGGGGGGAGGTATTCTGGAGCCCCGAGATGGTTTTGAGGTTTCTCCAGACCCCGCTGATGTCGCTCTGTTGCAGCTTGTCCTCCATCTTCTTCCTGAAGCTGTCCTTGCCTTCTCTGATCTTTCTCCTCAGCTCCCTCTGTACGGACTTCAGCATCTCCCTGTTCCCTGACCTGAAGATCCTCTTCTTCTCTCTCAGAAGTGTTTTTATCTCAGGGTTGATCCAGGGTTTGTTGTTTGAGTGACGCCGTATGGTCTTGGTGGGAACGGATTTGTCCACACAGAAGCTGAGGTAGCCCGTGAAGGTGTGAATGAGGCCATCGATGTCCTCACCATGTGGATCGCAGAGCTGCTTCCAGGCGGTGGCTTCAAAACAGCCCTTTAGGGTGTCCATTGTCTCCTCAGACCATAACTCCACAGTGTGCATGGCCGGAGGTTGTCTGTGCACTAGGGGTTTGTACACCGGCCGGAGATGAACCAAGTTGTGATCCGATCTCCCGAGTGGGGGGAGTTGTGATGAGGTGTACGCCTCCTTAGTGTTTGCGTAGAATAAATCCAGTGTTTTATTGTCTCTAGTGTGGCATGTGACATACTGGGTGAACGTGGGTAGAATGGGTACAGACCCGCCCTCCCATCTGTCATTATGGGGAATGTACGATCGTTACTCAGAAAAACAGATGAGCTAGTGGCTATCTCCCGCTACGATAGCATATACAGGGAGTGTAGTCTAATGCTATTCACAGAGACGTGGCTAACAGAACTAGCAACAGATGCTAACATTGAACTGGAGGGTTTCCACGCAATATGGGCAGACCGAACACCAGACAGTGGGAAGGCAAGGGGCGGTGGAGTGTTGATGTACGTCAGTAACAACTGATGCAGACCGGGACATATCACGGTTAAACAACAACACTGCAACAAAGACATCGAGTTGCTAGCTGTTAGCATGCGGCCTACCTATCTCCCGAGGGAATACTCACACGTGATCTGCATTGTTATTTATGCAAATCTGACGGCGAACGCGGGGACAGTGCGTGACGTCACCCACTTAGTAACTGGCAGGCTGCAGACAGAACACCCAGATGCTCTTCTCCTCATCTCAGGCGATTTCAACCATATTTCACTGTCTCCCATTCTACCCACGTTCACCCGGTATGTCACATGCCATACTAGAGACAATAAAACACTGGACTTATTCTACGCAAACACTAAGGAGGCGTACACCTCATCACAACTCCCCCCACTCGGGAAATTGGATCACAACTTGGTTCATCTCTTGCCAGTGTACAAACCCCTAGTGCACAGACAACCTCCGGTCATGCGCACAGTGAAGTTATGGTCTGAGGAGGCAATGGACGCTCTAAAGGACTGTTTTGAAACCACTGCCTGGGAGTGGGAGCATAATACAAATGATAACAGGTGTGGATACCAGAGCGAGGAGAAGGATACAATGATTACAGACTCAAGTCAGCTGGAAGCAGTGAGAGGAGGGGAGAAGAGGGGACTGACAGCTGACAGGGACACCGCCCACAACGGAGCAAAAACCCGGAAGTGCCACTGACAGCTGTCAACCCGGAGAGAGAGCACAACAGTACGATATATGCAGAAACCAAAAAACACAAAATACAACAAATATGCAAATATAAAAAAAGGCCATGAGACTGAGGACGGCGGAAACCCCCAGTGCTCAGCTCATGAAACTTTTAAGCAACTTGGGATGTATGTGTTGCAGTAACATTAGTAGCCTTTGAAGAAATAAATTAACAGTATGGCTGAGGCTCAGTTTATAAGATAAGATAAGCCTTTATTAGTCCCACAATGGGGAAATTCCAGGATTGCAACAGCACAGGGATAGCAACACTCAGAGCAATAATTAAGAAGATAATAAAAATAATAATAATAAGAGCAGTGAATATACGTACATATGTACACATAAATATATAAATATATATACACAGTGCGGAGCATTGTAGCAAGATGGAATAAACAGCATAACCGCCTACTCAGTTATCCTACATAGTATGAATATGTACCCATACATGTTGTCACCCTCCGTAGCGACTGATATTGTCCTAGTTGTATACTGGAGGGGACCATTTGCGTAAGTCTGTTGCGTCTTTTGCATTCAGTACTATTAGGTTGTCACGTTTTTTTGCTATCTCTGCGAGCAGCCCTGCTTAGGTTATACAGTCTGACATCCGTAGGTAGGAAGGACCTGCGAAACCTCTCGGTTGCGCACCTAGGGTGATGTAGTCTACTGCTAAATGAGCTCCTGAGTGCGTTCAGTATGTCCTGCATAGGGTGGGACTCGGACTTCAGCAAAGATGACAGTTTAGCCACCATCCTTCTCTCCCCTATCTCCTCCACTGGGTCAAGGCGTTGCCCCAGGACAGATCTAGCTTTCTTGATCAGTTTGTTCAGTCTCTTCCTATCGGCTGCTGTAATGCCGTTGCCCCAGCAGACCACTCCAAAAGTGATGGCTGATGCCACCACCGTGTCGTAGAATGTCTTCAGCAGCGCCCCTTGTACACCAAAAGACCTGAGCCTCCTCAGTAGGAACAGCCTGCGCTGTCCCTTCTTGTAGAGTGCGTCGGGATTGTATGACCAGTCTAGTTTATTGTTCAGATGAACACCCAGATACTTGTAGGATGTCACCATCTCAATGTCTGTTCCCTGTATGTTTACTGGTGCTGTGAGGGATTGTCCTTGCCTGCGGCAGTCCACCACCAGCTCCTTAGTTTTCCTCGCATTGATCTGGAGGTAGTTCCGATGGCACCAGTCCACGAAGTCCTGGATAAGTCCTCTGTACTCAGCTTCATCTCCGTTGGAGATGAGGCCAACGATCGCAGAGTCGTCAGAGAACTTCTGTACATGGCAGTGTGTTGTGTTGTGTGAGAAGTTCGCAGTATAAAGGGTGAACAGGAAGGGAGCCAAGACCGTTCCCTGGGGGGCCCCCGTGCTACCAATGATCGTGTCGGACACACAATCTCGGGTTCTCACAAACTGTGGCCGGTTAGTGAGGTAGTCCAGGATCCATGATGACAGGTGTTGGTCCACCCCTGTGCACAGCAGCTTGTCCTTCAGGATCATCGGTTGGATGGTGTTGAAAGCACTGGAGAAGTCAAAGAACATGATCCTCACCGCATTCCCGGGCTTCTCCAGGTGGGACAGGGAACGGTGAAGGAGGAAGATCACTGCATCCTCCACCCCAATGCCATGCTGGTAGGCGAACTGGAGTGGATCCATCGTTGGTTCCACCAGGGGGCGGATGTGAGCAAGGAGCAGTCTCTCCAGGGTCTTCATCAAGTGAGTTGTCAGACCACTGGTCTGTAGCTGTTCAGATCTTTGGGGTGGGAAGTCTTTGGTACAGGTACCACACAAGATGTTTTCCACAACTGTGGTACCCTCCCCAGCTTTAGGCTCAGGTTGAAGATGTGCTCCACAATCCCACACAGCTGGTCTGCACAGGACTTGAGGAGCTTTGTGCTGATGCCGTCCGGTCCCGAGGCCTTCCTCGCCTTGATCTTAATCAGCTCCGTCCTCACCTGGGTCTTAGTGAGGGTCAGGTTGGGGGGCAGTGTGCTAGGAGTGGGGGGGTGTTGGTGGAGTGGGGTGTGGACAGCAGGTCTCGATGACTTTAGAGGCAGCAGTGGTTGTTGTGCAGTCGGGGGGGGGGGGCGCGATTGGTCAAACCTATTAAAAAACAGGTTCAGATTGTTCGCCAACTCCCTGCCCCCCGTAACCTGAGGGGAGGTATTCTGGAGTCCAGAGATGGTTTTAAGGTTTCTCCAGACCCCGCCGATGTCGCTCTGTTGCAGCTTGTCCTCCATCTTCTTCCTGAAGCTGTCCTTGCCTTCTCTGATCTTCCTCCTCAGCTCCCTCTGTACAGACTTCAGCATCTCCCTGTTCCCCGACCTGAAGATCCTCTTCTTCTCGATCAGAAGTGTTTTTATCTCAGGGTTGATCCAGGGTTTGTTGTTTGAGCAACACCGTATGGTCTTGGTGGGTACGGTGTTGTCCACACAGAAGCTAATGTAGTCCGTGATGGTGTGAGTGAGGCCATCGATGTCCTCACCATGTGGATCGCAGAGCTGCTCCCAGGCAGTGGTTTCAAAACAGTCCTTTAGAGCGTCCATTGCCTCCTCAGACCATAACTTCACTGTGCGCATGACCGGAGGTTGTCTGTGTACTAGGGGTTTGTACGCCGGCAGGAGATGAACCAAGTTGTGATCCGATCTCCGGAGTGGGGGGAGTGGTGATGAGGTGTACGCCTCCTTAGTGTTTGCATAGAATAAGTCCAGTGTTTTATTGTCTCTAGTGTGGCATGTGACATACTGGGTGAGCGTGGGTAGAATGGGGGACAGTGAAATATGGTTGAAATCACCTGAGATGAGGAGAAGAGCATCTGGGTGTTCTGTCAGCAGCCTGCCAGTTACTGAGTGGATGACGTCACGCGCTGTCCCAGCGTTCGCCGTCGGATTTGCATAAATAACAATGCAGATCACGTGTGAGTATTCCCTCGGGAGATAGGTAGGCTGCATGCTAACAGCTAGCAACTCGATGTCTTTGCTGCAGTACTGTTCCTTAACCGTGATATGTCCAGGTCTGCGCCAGTAGTTATTGACATACATTATCACTCCCCCGTCTCTTGCCTTCCCACTGTCTGGTGTTCGGGTCTGCCCGTATTGCTTGGAAACCCTCCAGTTCGATGTTAGCATCTGTTGCTAGTTCTGTTAGCCACGTCTCGGTAAACAACATCAAACTACTCTCTCTGTAGACGGTCTCGTAGCGGGAGATAGCTGCTAGCTCGTCAGTCTTAATGAGTAGCGATCGTACATTCCCCATAATAACAGATGGGAGGACGGGTCTGTACCTTATATTCCTTGCCCGCCGTCTTACTCCAGCTCGACATCCACGCCGTTTCCATCTTATTTCTCCCGGTATGTCGAGTTTTTGCGTTAGCATTGTGGGCCGGTTAAGTGCTAACATCTGGTCTCTATTGTACTCCCTTATGTAATATAAGCCTTGTTTTTTGGACTAAAGCTGATTCATCCGTCTAACTCAGGATTTCCACTGACTCCGGATGTGGTCCGTTATGGCTGCAATCTGGTCTCCACAGCAAATAGTTCCCATTCTCGTCAATGATCTGCTTTCCACCTGGTCCGGACCATTGTGGAACGAATCCAGCTCGTTGGATTCGGATCACTAAAAATATGCAATGAGTCTATTTTTGACGGATGTTGGATCTAGTCCACAAGGAAATGCTGCATTATCTACAGTATTTGGTAACTGTTCATTAAAAACTATTTAAGGATTGCCCATTATTTTCTGAGGTCTACTCCTCTACTACTGTGTCAGAGAAGATAAACTTTGGCATAACATGCAAACACAGTATCTCACAAAAATGAATATACCCCTCACATTTTTGTAAATATTTTATTATATCTTTTCATGGGACAACACTGAAGATAAGAGACTTTGATACAATATAAAGTAGTCAGTGTACAGCTTGTATAACAGTGTAAATTTGCTGTCCCCTCAAAATAACTCAACACACAGCCATTAATTAAACCACTGGCAATAAAAGTGAGTACACCCCTAGTGAAAATGTCCAAATTGTGCCCAAAGTGTCAATATTTTGTGTGGCCACACTTATTTTCCAGCACTGCCTTAACTCTCTTGGGCATGGAGTTCACTAGAGCTTCACAGGTTGCCACTGGAATCTTCTTCCACTCCTCCATGATGACATCACGGAGCTGATGGATGTTAAGAGACCTTGTGCTCCTCCACCTTCTATTTGAGGATGCCCCACAGATGCTCAATAGGGTTTAGGCTTGGAGACATGTTTGGCCAGTCCATCACCTTTACCCTCAATTTCTTTAGTAAGGCAGTGGTCGTCTTGGAGGTGTGTTTGGGGTCATTATCATGTTGGAATACTGCCCTGTGGCCCTACGGCCCAGTTTCCGATCATGCTCTGCTTCAGTATGTCACAATACATGTTGGCATTCATGGTTTCCTCAATGAACTGTAGCTTCCCAGTGCCAGCAGCACTCATGCAGCCCCAAACCATGACACTCCCACCACCATGCTTGACTGTAGGTAAGACACACTTGTCTTTGTGCTCCTCACCTGGTTGCCGCCACTCACACTTGACACTATCTGAATCAAATAAGTTTATCTTGGTGTCATCAGACCACAGGACATAGTTCCAGTAATCCCTGTCCTTAGTCTGCTCATCTTCAGCAAACTGTTTGCGGCCTTTCTCATGCATCATCTTTACAAGGGGCTTCCTTCTGGGCCGACAACCATGCAGACCAATTTGATGCAGTGTGCGGCATATGGTCTGAGCACTGACAGACTGACCTCCCACCCCTTCAACCTCTGCAGCAATGCTGGCAGCACTCATACATCTATTTTCAAAAAACAACCTCTGCATATGACACTGAGCACGTGCACTCAACTTCTTTGGTTGACCATGGCGAGGGCCACCGTGCTGTAGCTCATTTTCAGGGCGTTGGCAATCTTCTTATAGCCTAGGGCAGGGGTGTCCAATCATGTGCCATGGAGGGCCAAGACCCTACAGGCTTTACCTCCAACCAGTGTCTTCAGTAGCAGATTCCACTGAATTTCTTCCCACTGATTGCTGATAAGTGAAAACACCTGCTGAAGAGACTGGGTAGAAGAGAAAACCTGCAGGGTCTTGGCCCTCCATGGCACATGATTGGACACTTTATGTAGAGCAACAATTCTTTTTTTCAGATCCTCACAGAGTTCTTTACCATGAGGTGCCATGTTGAACTTCCAGAGACTAATATGAGAGAGTGTGAGAGCGATAACCCCAAATTTAACACACCCGCTCCCCATTCACACCTGAGATGAGTCACATAACACCGGGGAGGGAAAATGGCTAATTGGGCATAATTTGGACATTTTCACTAGCGGTGTACTCACTTTTGTTGCCAGCGGTTTAGACATTAATGGCTATGTGTTGAGTTATTTTGAGGGGACAGCAAATTTACACTGTTGTATGAGCTGTATACTGTCTACATTGTATCAAAGTGTCATATCTTCAGTGTTATCCCATGAAAAATAATAAAATATTTACAAAAATGTGAGGAGCGTACTCACTTTTGTGAGATACTGTAACATATATAACATTAACAGGCTCCTTACATATTATTAGAGTGCATGAATCCAGGCGGAGAGCCGGTACATCACACTTCCTTGTTGTTAACATGTGATTGCAATTGGTCATCTTTGGTCTCTCTTGGGTCTTTCTCAAGCTCTCGTGTTATATTGTTTCTCACATGATTGTCTTGCATGATCTTGTAATTAAGATCAGACAAACTGGTCCTGGGTGAAGGGCCAGACTAAGAACGATTCAACAGACTCTCATGATAAATTGTATATCAAGGATTCAGTGTACCCCGCCCGGTATGGGGTTACCGGGGCCCCACCCTGGAGCCAGGCCTGGGGGAGGGGCTCGAAGGCTAGCGTCTGGTGGCCGGGTTTCCACCCATGGGACCCAGCCAGGCTCAGCCCGAAGGAGTTACATGGGTCCGCCCTCCAGTGAGTTCACCACCTGCAGGAGGGATCATGGGGGTCCGGTGCTATGTGGATTAGGTGGCGGTCAAAGGCGGAGACCTTGGCGGACTGATCCCAAGCTTTCTAAACTTGCTTTTGGTACGTGGAATGTCACCTCTCTGGTGGGGAAGGAGCCTGAGCTGGTATACGAGGTTGAGCGATACCGGCTAGATATAGTCGGCCTCACCTCAACACACAGCTCCGGTTCCGGAACCAGTCTCCTGGAGAGGGGCTGGAGCTTGGCCTTTTCTGGAGTTGCCCCGGGCGAGAGGCGACGAGCAGGGGTGGGTATTCTTGTATCGCCCCACCTTGCTGCCTCTATATTGGAGTTTTCCCCGGTGGACGAAAGGGTTGCTTCCCTGCGCCTTCGGGTTGGGAAACGGGTCCTGACCATCATTTGTGCCTATGCACCAAATGATGTTTCAGAGTACCCACCCTTTTTGGAGTCTGTGACTGGGGTGCTGGAGGGTGCTCCTCCTGGAGACTCCATTGTCCTACTGGGGGACTTCAATGTGCACGTGGGCAACGACAGTGAAACCTGGAGGGGGGTGATTGGGAGGAACGGCCTGCCCGATCTGAACCCGAGTGGTGTTCAGTTATTGGACTTCTGTGCTAACCACAGTCTGTCCATAATGAACACCATGTTCAAGCATAAGGGTGTCCATATGTGCACCTGGCACCAGGACACCCTAGGTCGCAGGTCGATGATCGATTTTGTTATCATATCATCAGACCTGCGACCGTATGTCTTGGACACCCGAGTAAAGAGAGGTGCAGAGCTGTCAACTGATCACCACCTGGTGGTGAGTTGGATCCGATGGCAGGGGAGGAAGCCATTCAGACCTGGTAGACCCAAACGTATAGTGAGGGTGTGCTGGGAGCGTCTGGCTGAGGCCCCTGTCCGGGAGGTCTTCAACTCCCACCTCCGGAAGAACTTCAACCACATTCCGAGGGAGTCTGGAGACATGGAGTCTGAATGGGCCATGTTCTCCACCTCTGTTGTTGAAGCGGCGGCCCAGAGCTGCGGCCGCAAGGTGGTCGGTGCATCTCGTGGTGGCAACCCCCGAACCAAGTGGTGGACACCAGTGGTGAGGGGGGCCATTAAGCTGAAGAAGGAGTCCTATCAAGCTTGGTTGGCTTGTGGAACTCCCGAAGCAGCTGAGGTGTACCGGCAGGCCAAGCGGAGTGCAGCTCGGGTGGTTGCTGAAGCAAAAACCCGGGTATGGGAGGAGTTCGGTGAGGCCATGGAACAAGACTTTCGGTCGGCTTCAAAGAGATTCTGGCAAACTGTTCGGCGGCCCAGGAGGGGAAAGCAGCTCCCCGTCCACACTGTGTATGGTGCGGATGGGACACTGTTGACTTCAACTGGGGATATCGTCGGGCGGTGGAAGGAATACTTCGAGGATCTCCTCAATCCCACTGATACGCCTTCCACAGAGGAAGCAGGGTTTGGGGACGAGGGGGATGACTCGCCTATCACAGGGGCTGAGGTCGCCAAGGTGGTTAAAAATCTCCTTGGTGGCCGGGCCCCGGGGGTGGACGAGATTCGCCCTGAGTACCTCAAGGCCCTGGATGTTGTTGGGTTGTCATGGTTGACATGCCTCTGCAACATTGCGTGGAGGTCGGGGGCAGTGCCTTTGGCATGGCAAACCGGGGTGGTGGTTCCTCTCTTCAAAAAAGGGGACCGGAGGGTGTGCTCCAACTTTAGAGGGATCACACTCCTCAGCCTCCCTGGAAAGGTCTATGCCAAGGTACTGGAGAGGAGAGTCCGGCCGTTGGTCGAACCTCGGATTCAGGAGGAGCAATGTGGTTTTCGTCCTGGCCATGGCACATCGGACCAGCTCTTTACCCTCTCGAGAATTCTTGAGGGTTCGTGGGAGTTTGCCCAACCAGTTTACATGTGTTTTGTGGACTTGGAGAAGGCATTTGACCGCGCCCCTCGTAGATTTTTGTGGGGGGTGCTTCGGGAGTATGGGGTATCGGGCTTGTTGTTACGAGCTATTCGGTCTCTGTACGACCATTGTGAGAGTTTGGTTCGTATTGCCAACACTCGGTCGGAGTCATTCCCAGTGAGAGTTGGACTCCGCCAGGGCTGCCCTTTGTCACCGATCCTGTTCATAATTTTTATGGACAGGATTTCTAGGCGCAGCCAGGGAATGGAGGGTGTCATGCTTGGTGACCACAGGATCTCATCTCTGTTGTTTGCAGATGATGTTGTCCTGTTGGCTTCATCCAGCAATGACCTACAGCTCTTGCTGGGACGGTTTGCCGCTGAGTGTGAAGCGGCTGGGATGAGAATCAGCACCTCCAAGTCCGAGTCCGTGGTCCTCAGCCGGAAAAAGGTGGATTGTCCTCTCCGGGTTGGGGACAGGCTCCTGCCCCAAGTGGAGCAGTTTAAGTATCTTGGGGTCTTGTTCACGAGTGAGGGGAAAATGGAGCGAGAGATCGACAGATGGATTGGAGCAGCATCTGCAGTGATGCGGACGTTGTACCGGTCTGTTGTGGTGAAGAGGGAGCTTAGTTCTAAGGCAAAGCTGTCGATTTACCAGTCAATCTACGTTCCTACTCTCACCTATGGTCACGAGCTTTGGGTAATGACCGAAAGAACGAGATCGCGGATACAAGCTGCTGAAATGAGCTTTCTCCGTAGGACTGCTGGACTCACCCTGAGAGATAGGGTGAGGAGCTCAGTCATCCGGGAGAGGCTCAGAGTAGAACCGCTGCTCCTCCACATTGAAAGGAGTCAGTTGAGGTGGTATGGGCATCTGATTAGGATGCCTCCTGGATGCCTCCCACTTGAGGTGTTTCAGGCACGTCCCACTGGGAGGAGACCCCAGGGCAGACCCAGGACTCGGTGGAGAGACTATGTCTCCCAGCTGGTCTGGGAACGCCTTGGTATCCCCTCTGAAGAGCTGGAGCAGGTGGCTGGGGAGAGGGAAGTCTGGGCTTCTCTGCTTGAACTGCTGCCTCCGCGACCCGGACCTCCGGAAAAGCGGTAGAAGATGGATGGATGGATGGATCTTGTAATTATAAAACCGGAGTGGTGGCCTAGTTGATAGAGCATCCGGCCCACAGCCGGAATGTCGTGGGTTCAAGCCCTGGCTGGGTCATACCGAAGACCATATAAAAATGGTACTTCCCGCCTTCTAGCTTGGTGCTCAGCATAATAAAATGGGGGAAGGAAAAGTTGTTTGTGGTGGCACCTTGCATGGCAGTGGCCCCTCTGATTCTAGATGTGATTAACATTGTAGATAGGAGTGATGTAATTTTGTTCTACTGTACATGATCGGTTTTATGGATTGAATGACAATAAAGTTGGCTTCTTCTTCTAATTCGAACGCCGTTCTTATTGATGCTGCTTCAAGACACAAACGGAGCTGGTAGGGATGGCCGCAAGACTCAAATTGTATCACTGATGTAGTGGCCCGGTCACACCTTGACAGTTTAGGCAGTGTTTGTCAAATGTATAAAAATTGGTCTAAAACGTTGGCATATGCCGAAATTTTCACTTTTGGCCATATGCATCGCGTATCCATAACATGTTGGAGGTATGCATAGCATATTAATAACTTATATAGAATATTTCCCTAACTTATAAATAACCAACTTATAAATAAACCAACAAATGCTTAGCATGTTGCTGACTTTCACAACTTATGTGCAGCAATAGCCTAACTTATGCATAGCTTATCCTAACTTCTGCATGGCGCGGCCATGCCAAACTGCCGTTGCCTCCCAATCCATGAATCCTAGGTGTGCAAGTGGAAAACAGCTGAGCTCTGTGCTTCGGGCGATCAGCTGATTGGATCCACCTCCTCCGGTGCTCTGACATTTTGACATATCTATCAGAACAGCACTGGACAGCTGATGGTACAGACTGCAGTCAGAAGTAAAAAACATGACAAGGAGGGCTAAACAGCGGTTTGGATCTGTATCCTGTAGCTTGAAAGTCCTGGAACACATCCCTGACAGGTCTCGTTGTACAAAAAAGTATGTGGGTTTAACTCTGTGTGTGTATGTATGCGCTGCAGACAGCAGTTGAGCTCTGTATGGGTTTTTCCTGTGAGCCAACACTGCAAATATGCCATTATAGGGTAGCTGTAAAATAGAAACCCATTCAGTAAGTTACACATAGGTTCAAAGAACATTACTCATATGTTAGAAATAAGTTTTGGGTATGATAAACATTTATCTTAACGTATTTTGACGTATGAGTAACTTATGAGTCGCTTACAAGTAATGTGTGTGAATGAGCGCATAACTTCCCGACAACTTATGCCCCGCTTATGCGGCGCGTTTCAGCCATACGCTGGATATGTTGGAAAATTTTTAGCAGAGGAGCTCACTGTACAACTCCATATACCAGCGTTCTTCAGCGTGCTCTTAACTTATACAAATCTTACTCATAACTGATTTGACGTATGCCAGCGTATTCTCCAAATTTTTCATGTTTGGCAAACACTGCCTAAATCGACTAGGTGTGACAGGGCCTTAACGGACCTCATCTATGGTCAGTGGAAGTCCTGGGTAAGTCTTAATTTAGACTAAAAATAGTCATTGAAAATCGGGCTGTGTTTAGTCTGTGTAATACATACCATATTTGTGACCCGCCACGAGTACACCATCAACAAGTCGGCCTGACATGATTTCTAAAAAACACAGAAATACTTTTTTTTTTTTTAAATTGTGATTTTCACTTTTTTTTTGCAAAATGTGCTAGTTGAAATCACGAAGAAGCTACTCCATGCTTCAAATAACAGTGTGGGAGATTTTAAAACTGTAAACTTTGTATATGAAATAGAGTAGTTTCAGATGGAAACTTTGAACCTGATTTTCTCAGAGAAGTAGTTTGAGAGGTGATAACATTCAAATGGACACAGCTTCTTCAAATCTTTTCGGATTTCAATGTGTTAGACGTCATTGAAAAGCTTAGATTCCACACTTTTACAATCTGTTAATAACTCAAAATACCCTTCAGGAGACTTGTTCCTGATTTTTCCATGACCTGTCACTTTTAGCCCCCAAAATAGCCCAATTTTGAACAACTATTTTTGGGGTAAATTAACCCCTTAGCATTCCAATTTTCCTGAAAATGCTTAATAATAGCACAAGCAAAGTAAATCAAATTCTTTCTTCACTGAGTGGCAATAGAAGATTTGAAAAGTCCCACAGGTGGGACACCAGAATTTTAAGAGGTTAAGACTCGGATGAACTTCTGCCTGGCAGCTCCATCTTCGACATCCTTTGTCCAGGATATCCACTACCATCTTGTAAATCTTCCCTTTCACTCTAGCTGCTATCCTTCTGTCAAATCACCCGTGACACTCATCTCCACCCCCTCCCATCCTGCCTCCACTCTCTTCTTCACCTCTCGTGAATTTTCCATTGCTTTGGATGGTTGACCCCAGGTATTTAACCTCATCCACCTTCACTACCCTACTCTTTGCATCTTCACTGTTACACCTGCCTCCCTCTCATTCACACACATGTATTCTGTCTGACTTAGTAGTCCAGAAAATGTCTATATTGGAGCTGGGAGGGTATAAGCTAGTTACATCTGAGCTCTGCAGTAAATTTATTGATTAGTTAATTAATTACTAGATGAGCTTCAGTAAAGGTGACTAGTGTCTTTTCTGCCAGTGTGAAATCAGCAATCCCCTTTTTCATAAGACTTTTGAACATTAAATTAATTAAACATTATCTTAAGTGTGTGTAATTTCTATGAATCACCTTGTGTCCCATTAAAACTACTATGTCCTAATGAACAAATCGTGTCATCCCATTTTGCTGTTTTGCTTTTGTAAACCCATTGTAATATTGAATTCATGGCCTTTGCGCTTGTATTGTTTGTGAAGGGAATGTTGAACCATTGTGTTTTAGTTTATAATTATTCAATTTTTTCAGAACACTATTGGGACCCAAAATCTGTTTCTGTGAGTAGAGAAACAAAAAAGGCATTAGCTGTCTGACAATGGAGGAGAGAATTAGGTTTTGTTCCTAATTGGAGGAAAACTTGTTCTTCCCAGTGAAACAGAAATATGGTTGGCAGGAAAATAAAATCATTTTTTTCCTGCAAATGGTATAGTGAAGGCAAATGAGTTATGGGAGCATTAACAATCACATACACATAATAGGCCCAGCTGCATTGTTCATAAAACACTCATTATGGATGACAAAAACTGTTTGGGTTTTTTTTTGAAAGGTGGCTTATGTGGAGTGTTCATACATGCACACTGACATGCACATTAGTGTGTTTGTTGTCAGCATATTAGTTTGACCAGACAAAGACGTGCCGCATTGTGTGTGTCATCAAGCTCAAAAGTGGTTGATGCCTCAGAGTGTTTTATGACCGCAATAACCCAGAGGGCTTATTCAGCTGTAATTGTGGGTGCAGTGGTACGGTGTCAGGTTTGAAAGCAGACCAGAGCCATCACAGTGGGAACCATATCCTTGATCATGATAGCTTTGCATGATGAATGATAAAATACAAGCAAAGTTGTGTTACCACGAGTAAGAAACTGGGTCTTTACCACAAGACGAGCATGACATACAGTTCTGTTTTTAACATGCTGTTGTGTAGTGATGGGTGTTTGATTTGCGGTGCTGTGTTGTCACTTCTAATCAGATGCTAATGTGAAACTTTATAACAGCTAACATCATGTGCTTAGGTTCTAAAAATTATTTTACAACAAAAATATTATCGTGAAGTAGCATGCTTAAAGGAGGGCTTATTTAAATGGAAACTATTACACTGCTTTTCATCTAAATATTCAGAGGAAAAATATGTTTAATAAAGCAAGGGTAAGACAGAATCTTTATAAAATGTTAATTTGTGGCATAACTATGTAAGATAAGATAAGATAAGATAAGATAAGCCTTTATTAGTCCCACAACGGGGAAATTCCAGGATTGCAACAGCACAGGGATAGCAACACTCAGAGCAACAATCAGAAGGCAAGAAAAAAAAAAAAACAAGCAAGCAAGAGCAGCTAATATACATATGTACATATTACTATAAAATATATATATATATACACACACACACACAGACACACAGTGCAGAGCATTGTAGCTGGATGGAATAAATATATGAATATATGAACACAGTGCAGAGCATTGTAGCTAGATGGAATAAATATGTAAATATATAAACACCCACAGTACAGAGCATTGCAGCTAGGTGGAATAAATATGCAAGTATATAAACACACACAGTGCGGAGCAATGTAGCTAGATGGAATAAATATATAGATATATAAATATAAACACACCCAGTGCTGAGCATTGTAGCTAGATGGAATAGTTGGAGCTGAGGAGAAAGATCAGAGAAGGCAAGGACAGCTTCAGGAAGAAGATGGAGGACAAGCTGCAACAGAGCGACATCAGCGGGGTCTGGAGAAACCTCAAAACCATCTCGGGGCTCCAGAATACCTCCCCCCAGGCCACGGGGGGCAGGGAGTGGGCGAACAACCTGAATCTGTTTTTCAATAGATTTGACCAACCGCCCTCCCCCCTGTCTGCACAACAACCACTGCTGCCTCTAAGAAATCAAGTCCTGCTGCCCACTCCCCACTCCACCGACACCCCCCCCACTCCCAACACACAGCCCCCCATCCTGACCCTGACCAAGACCCAGGTGAGGACGGAGCTGAGGAAGATCAAGGCGAGGAAGGCGTCGGGACCGGACGGCATCAGCGCAAAGCTCCTCAAGTCCTGTGCAGACCAGCTGTGTGGGATTGTGACGTATATCTTCAACATGAGCCTGAAACTGGGGAGGGTACCACAGCTGTGGAAAACATCTTGTGTGGTACCTGTACCAAAACCTTCCCACCCCAAAGACCTGAACAGCTACAGACCGGTGGCCTTGACGTCCCACTTGATGAAGACCCTGGAGAGACTGCTCCTTGCTCATCTCCGCCCCCTGGTGGAACCAGCGATGGATCCACTCCAGTTCGCCTACCAGCATGGCATTGGGGTGGAGGATGCGGTGATCTTCCTCCTTCACCGTTCTCTGTCCCACCTGGAGAAGCCCGGGAATATGGTGAGGATCATGTTCTTTGACTTCTCCAGTGCTTTCAACACCATCCAACCGATGATCCTGAAGGACAAGCTGCTGCGCGCAGGGGTGGACCAGCACCTGTCATCATGGATCCTGGACTACCTCACGAACCGGCCTCAGTTTGTGAGAACCCGGGACTGTGTTTCCGACACGATCATCAGTAGCACGGGGGCCCCCCAGGGAACGGTGCTGGCTCCCTTCCTGTTCACTCTTTATACTGCGGACTTCTCACACAACACAACACATTGCCATCTACAGAAGTTCTCTGATGACTCTGCGATCGTTGGTCTCATCTCCAACGGAGATGAAGCTGAGTACAGAGGGCTTATCCAGGACTTTGTGGACTGGTGCCATCGGAACTGCCTCCAGATCAACGCGAGGAAAACTAAGGAGCTGGTGGTGGACTGCCGCAGGCATGGGCAGCCCCTCACAGCACCAGTAAATATACAGGGAACAGACATCGAGATGGTGACATCCTATAAGTACCTGGGTATTCATCTGAACAATAAACTAGACTGGTCACACAATACTGACGCACTCTACAAGAAGGGACAGCGCAGGCTGTTCCTGCTGAGGAGACTCAGGTCTTTTGGTGTACAAGGGGCGCTGCTGAAGTCATTCTATGACACGGTGGTGGCATCAGCCATCACTTTTGGAGTGGTCTGCTGGGGCAGTGGCATTACTGCAGCCGATAGGAAGAGACTGAACAAACTGATTAAGAAAGCTAGCTCTGTCCTGGGGCAGCGCCTTGATCCGATGGAGGAGATAGGAGAGAGAAGGACGGTGGCTAAACTGTCATCTCTGCTGGAGTCCGAGTTCCACCCTATGCAGGACATACTGGATGCACTGAGGAGCTCATTTAGCAGCAGACTACATCATCCCAGGTGCACAACCGAGAGGTTTCGTAGGTCCTTCCTACCAACGGCTGTCAGACTGTACAACCTAAGCAGGGCTGCTCGCAGAGATAGCAAAAAGACGTAACAAACTAATAGTTTTTTTTTGAATGCAAAAGATGCAATAGACTTACACAATGGTCCTCTCCGGCATACAACTAGGAACATACCGGTCGCTATGGAGGGTGAGAATATGTATGGGCACATAATCATACCATGTAGGATAACTAAGTAGACGGTTATGCTGTTTCATCCCACCTAGCAACAATGCTCTGCACTGTGTGTGTTTATATATTTACATATTTATTCCATCTAGCTACAATGCTCAGCACTGGGTGTGTTTATATTTATATATCTATATATTTATTCCATCTACCTACAATGCTCCGCACTGTGTTTTTATATATCTACATATTATTCCATCTAGCTACATTGCTCCGCACTGTGTGTGTTTATATACTTGCATATTTATTCCACCTAGCTGCAATGCTCCGTACTGTGGGTGTTTATATATTTACATATTTATTCCATCTAGCTACAATGCTCTGCACTGTGTGTTCATATATTCATATATTTATTCCATCCAGCTACAATGCTCTGCACTGTGTGTCTGTGTGTGTGTATGTATATATACTGTATATATCTTATAGTAATATGTACATATGTACAGTATATTAGCTGCTCTTGCTTGCTTGTTTTTTTTTGTTTTTTTTTTTGTTTTTTTTTCTTGCCTTCTGATTGTTGCTCTGAGTGTTGCTATCCCTGTGCTGTTGCAATCCTGGAATTTCCCCGTTGTGGGACTAATAAAGGCTTATCTTATCTTATCTTATCTTATCACTGTAAACTATGGAAAAAGCAGCTGCTTTAAAATTTGTACTTCCTCACACAACTTTGAGTGCAAAAAAACTCTAAAAGTGCCATAACTTTTTGGAAAAGCTCCCACAAATCCAGGCTTTTTGGGCCACAACAATCACAAAAACAGCTGACAAAATCCTGGAGGGACTGAAATACAGTGAGATTATGTATGCATGGTTCATGCATTGAATTTGTTTACTTACGCTGGGTGGTGAACTTGACACGACACACCCTTTGCACTAAAGAAAGCACCTGTGAGCACTTTATGAAATGATAAGTTAAATGATAAAAAGTGCATTATTGTAACTGATTTTGGGTCAGTTCTATGTGTGATAATTTATGTATTAACAAAGTTAGAAGATTCTTGGTACAATTTGCAGCATTAGGTCTCGAAGATTTTTGTTTCATGGGAAGTAAAATGGCTATTAAAATGGTAATTCCCCAGATCGAATCGGAATCGAATCGAATCGATTCAGAATCTCAAGAATCGGAATCGAATCGATTCTGGAAATTAGGGATCGTTCCCAGCCCTACTCCTTAGTGTTAGCATAGAAAAAGTCCAGCATTTTATTGTCTCTAGTGTGGCATGTGACATACTGGGTGAACGTGGGCAGAATGGGGGACAGTGAAATATGGTTAAAATCACCTGAGATGAGGAGAAGAGCATCTGGGTGTTCTGTCAGCAGCCTGCCAGTTACTGAGTGAATGGCGTCACGCACTGTCCCAGTGTTCGCCGTCGGATTTGCATAAATAACAATGCAGATCACGTGTGAGTATTCCCTCGGGAGATAGGTAGGCCGCATGCTAACAGCTAGCAACTCAGTGTCTTTGTTGCAGTGATGTTGTTTAACCATGATATGTCCCGGTCTGCACCAGCTGTTATTGACATACATTATCATTCCTCCGCCCCTTGCCTTCCCACTGTCTGGTGTCTGGTCTGCCCGTATTGCATGGAAACCCTCCAGTTCAATGTTAGCATCTGTTGCTAGTTCTGTTAGCCACGTCTCAGTAAACATCATGCTAATCTCTCTGAAGATGCTCTGGTAACGAGCCATAGCCGCTAGCTCATCTGTCTTATTGAGTAGCGATCGAACATTCCCAATAATAACGGATAGAAGGACGGGTCTGTACCTTATATTTCTCACCCGCCGTCTTGCTCCAGCACGGCATCCACGTCGTTTCTGTCTTATTTCACCCGGTATGTCGAAGTCTTGTGCTAGCATCTTGGTCCGGTTAAGTGCTTACTCATGCATACATACTTAAATTATGTGATCAGAGGTGGGTACAGTAGCCAGAAATTCTACTCATGTAAAAGCGGTGCTTTGAAATTAATAGTTAAAAGTAGACAACCAAAAATTTGTAGTTAAGGGTACAAAGAGCACCCACTTAAAAACTTGAGTAATGACTTCAGTCTTGAAGGTCTGAGGTTTTTCTCCAAAATTTAAAACAATTTTCTTATAGTTTTCTACTTTTCTCTGTAAATGTATCTAAATTTGAAGCTTCCTCTTGTAAAATTGACTTTTCTTGTACATTTGAGACTTTATTATAAGTTTGTGGATTATTTTGTGGCTAGATTTTGTCTATTTTTTTAAAAATAAAATTACTGTTTTTTCAATAAACTTGAAACAGACTGTGGTAACTCTTTTACTTTTTCCTTATAACAATTTACATTTTGACCATAATTTTGCAGAGCCAGAACAGAACAATAATTTAACTCTGATTTCAAAGAAAAACTGTAATAAAATTGTGTTTAATGAAATAAATGAACTTAAATGACCGATGCAGTTATCTGTTATAATATTTTTATATACTTTTTTTTTTTTTTAAGAACTCTCCTCACCACCCAGACAGCAGGAAAACCTCCCTTATTTTGAAATCCAAATGTTATCATGTTTAGTTTGTCTGAAGACTGCTGACAGATTAAAGTCATTGACTTCATGAATTTCAATCATCTTAACTTGCCAGGTACACAAATAGTGAATATAAATTGGTTAATTAATATTAACTAAGGTAAAGGTAAAACGGCTCCTTTTCATTCTTATCTGAAATAAGGAACAAAAAACGAATGATATAAAAGAAGACAAAATGAACCAAGTCAAGCTCTTAACCACATCTGTTAGCTAAGCGACTCTTCTATTATTGCTCCCGTTACCAGCGGGTTAAAACCATGATAAATGCCTTCACTACTTACATTCGTCTTCTGATATTTTCCACGTTTAAAGGACTTTAATAAGTACTTTAATAAGCTCATGTTTCTGTAGCGTGAAATATGGAATTTTAATAAATAATAAATATGATCAGGTATGAATTATTTAATTTATATTGATGTATTGGAATCTGAGACCAAATCTCGTTTCATATACATCATTTCCCCATTGTGGGACTAATAAAGGCATATCTTATCTTACCTTATCTTATCAGAAAAGTTAATAACACTCTTAGGGGCACCAGCTTCTATCTCTAAGAAGCAATTTAATCTTTAATTTCACTTTATACCTGTTTAATCACTCAATAAATTAATCAATAATCAGTCTCAAAAATTTTCCGTGAATTCGATACCTGTGCTTGAACAGACTCAGAATGAAATAGATTCTCAGCAACTTCTCTCATTTTCACATATTTATTAAACGAAATGATTAACAGACATTGCAGTAATTTCATTAATCATAGAATCAATCTTGTAAATGATAGATTAACAATGTCAATATTTTCGAAACCAGGGTTAACTGAGAAACCAATTTCTATCAGTTTGAGTTAACAGATTATGGAAACAACGCAAATTTATGGAGAAAGTTTACTAATTATATGAAAAAGTCCTGGATTAATCTTAAGAAAATAAAAACGGAATTTTAATAAAAAGAAGAGTTATGCTAAGGGCTTCTTAATTTGCATCTGATTAGATATACAAATTATTACCGAACCTCAGACGTTTAATTCAGCAGATGAATTAAAGTTACAGCTCACGTGATCCCTCGGTGATGATGGTTCTTTCGTCGTCCTCAGCCCAAGATTTCGTGGACGTTAATATCTACCCGCAGATATTTTCAGGGTCCACATTTCGACCTTTAAATTCAAGCGGTCGAAGAGGCTGGATTCTGGGCCATATGACCCACAGTTGAAACTGGGTTTGGAGCCAGATGGTGATGATGTTTCTTCAGCTGCACGCTGATTCCTCAGCTGCGCGTGATGTGGGAGCTGCGTCTTCTCAGAGGCCTTCGATAATAATTAATTAAAGATGTCTAATCCGATCTCAAATTAAAGAGTTTCGGACTTTAGATAAAAATGATAGCTTCTGGTGCGATTGGTCAAGAAAAATATTATAAAAATGAAGTCAAGATTAAAGTTTACATTAAAATTAAACAAACGGTGATTTTACAGAAAGTTTAACAAAGAAAAAGTGATGAGTAAAAATTGGAGTTTAACTCCGATTAAGAATTGAGCTCAAAGAAATAGGAATTCCTAGGCATTTAAGAGAAAAAGAAAAAACATTAAGATACAAAGTTACATAAACAAATTACGAGTTATCTGCTCTGTGTTCAGAAAAGCAACACGTGGTAGAGTCTTTGTTCAGACGGTCCTTTGTTCTTCCTTGCTGTTCCTTGCTGTGTGTAGACCATGGACAATAGAGAGAGACGGACGTCCAAAGAGATGAATCAGAGGCGAAGAGAAAGCCGAAAAAGAGACAGAGCTAAGAGTCTTTCGCCTTTTATAAGTTCTGTTGAGCTTCGCGGGCTTCCGGATTGACCGGAATCTCAGCCAATGAGCGTCCTTTCGTGGGCGGGCTCGATGAACCTTTAGTCCAATAACAAACAGTCTATTGTCAAGCTCTTTGGGATGAAGAATTGTCATGCAGAGATTGGCTGCTGGAGTCACATGGTTTTAGAGGCAAAACTTTGATACATATGTATTAAACTAAGTTAACTTTAGTAGACTTCCGGTTATGGCGGCCGCCTAGAAGGACACGTATCACTCTGCTCTACCCTTGGAAATAAAAATTCGGCAAATAACTCTCTCATTTGGAACAGAACTTTTCCCAGCGTTTGGGTGAGGATATGCCGGTGAAGACTAAGGCTGGGAAATCAGGAGGGGGAAAAATTGAATCGCCGAAGCAGTCCAAATTAACGGACTTTAAAGTTTGTGGCGCAGTAGAAAAAGCTGCGGATATGGCGGATGAAACTAGCGGTGGTGCGGTAACTGCTGCTGCTGACGATGGCGGCACAGGTGCAGTGCTGGCTGCCATTAGCTCAATGAGAGCAGACTTTTCCGCTAAACTTGATGGGATTATGGCAGTGTTGGATGCAATGAGAAAGGAGTTGGGTGACTGCGTGGAGCGAGTGACGCAGGCGGAGCTTCGTGTTTCAAGTGCGGAGGATGAAATTAGCGGACTTCAAATAAAGGTGCGCACTTTGGAAAAAAAAAAATAAAGATCTGGAAAATAGCGTTCTGGACTTGGAATCTCGGTCCAGAAGGAACAACATGAGGCTGGTGGGTCTACCGGAGGGAGCCGAAGGTCGTGATTCATGCTCCTTTTTGGAGGGGTGGATCCCGGAGGCGCTGAACAACGCGGAGCTAAAATCATCAGTCGTCTTGGAAAGCTCCCACCGAATTGGCCCACCGAGAGGTAATAAGGCAGCACCGAGGACGCTAATTATGAAGTTTCTCAGCTACAGAGACAGGATGACGATCTCCAACGCGGTGCGGGCCAAAGGAGAAATTAAATACCAAGATCAGCAGGTGCGGTTCTACCCAGATCTGGCCTCAGGAATCCAACAATTAAGGAAGCAGTTTGACCCCATCCGCAAAGAACTGCGCAACCTTGAGATTCGTCATGGAGTGATTCACCCTGCAAGACTTCTGGTCACATATGAGGGCAGAACACGCATCTTCAAGACCCCCGAGGAGGCGCAGGAGCTCATCAAGAAGATCCAGGAAGAGACTGGTGGGAGCTAAGCATGAACAGAATATAGGGTAGAATATTTGAGCATTTAACTGATTAGAAGCATATAACAAGATTACAAAATATAGAATGTATTACATATTAAAAAAAAAAAAAAGCACAAAATTGCTAAAAAAAAAAATTTGGAGTTAAATTGGAAAATTACAGAAGAGAGTTAATGTTACGTTATTAAAAGCAGTAGAGTTAGGGTGATTGGGAGGATGAAGAAGGAGTGGCTTTGGCTGTTCCTCGTGGGTGTGGAACGGTCGATGGCTATATCGGGAGACGGAATTTTTCTTTTGCTTTTGGGGGGATTGCCACAAATGTGGGAAGGGGGAATTTGTTTGTGTGTAGTTTGTAGGGTGAATGTTCAACCACTCATTTTTTTGCTTTTCTGTTTGAGCATGTTTACACTGCAAGGTAATCCCAAACTCCCTATTGATTATAAATCAAAGCGTTAATCTTAATTTAACTTCATGGAATTGCAGAGGTCTACAAAATTTAAAAAAACTTAAACAAGTTATGAATAAAATAAAAGACATGGGTTCAAAAATTGTGTTTTTACAAGAAACTCATCTAATAGAGCAAGATGTAAAAAGAATTAGGAGTAGATGGCAAGGAAATGTTTTCACCTCATCATTTTCATCCCGAGCCAGGGGAGTTATGACTCTCATACATAAATCAGTCCCATTTCAAGTGAAAAATGTAATTGGAGACAAATTTGGAAGATATGTAATCATTCAAGGATCTTTGCTATTAGAAAACATAAATTTGGTGAACTTATATGGTCCCAATATAGATGATCAAAAGTTCTTTGCCAATTTATTTCTTATCTTATCATCACTTACAGGGCAACATATAATAGCAGGGGATTTTAATTGTACATTGAATCCCAGTATAGATAGATCAACAGGACTGGACTGTACGCACAATGGATGTAGGATGACCATTAATCATTTTATGAAAGAATTGAAATTGATAGATATATGGAGAGAAATGAAACCACAAGTTAAAGCATACTCTTGTTATTCCAATACCTACAAGACATTCTCACGTATAGATTATTTTTTGATCTCCACAGAATTAAGGTCCAAGATTCAAAACTGTTTTTATGATAACATCGTGATCTCTGATCATGCACCCTGCTGTCTAATGTATGTAGATAAGAAATTGACAAAGGAACCAGGTAGATGGCAATTTCAGCATAAATGGCTTCAGGATGAGGAATTTGTTAAGTATATAGAAAAACAGATAGATGAGTTCTTTGATATCAATACTACACAAACATCAGCATGTGTAAAGTGGGAGGCTTTCAAAGCTTTTATTAGGGGACATATTATTAGTTATACAGGTTCAAAATCTAAGAAGACTCGAGAGGAGAGAGTCCAATTGGAACATAAAATAAAAATTCTTCAAGAAAGAGTATATGCAGGAAGAGATCCAAGGTTGGAGAACGAATTACTGATTTTGAGAGCTGAATATGACAAAAAATCAGCGAATAGAGCTGCCTCGAGTCTTCTAAGATTGAAACAATCTTTTTATGAACAAGGTGAAAAATCAGGAAAGTTATTGGCATGGCAGATTAAACAATTAGAATCTAAAACACCAATTACCAGTATTATAAGTAACGGACAGGTAGTTATAGATCCTTCAGAAATTAATAGAGCCTTTAGAGATTACTATGAAAAATTATATGATACCAAAAATGAATCTGACTTAACAAAACTACATGGGTTTTTGAATGAACTATTTATACCGTGTATTCCAAATGAAAATAGGGAGATACTGGAGTCTAAAATTAGTCAAGAAGAAGTTGGACTAGCCATTGATAATATGAAATCAGGAAAAAGTGCAGGACCAGATGGTCTTCCAGTTGACCTTTATAAAAAATTTAAGAATAAATTAACAAAACCTTTTTTGGAAATGGTTTTAGAAGCATTTCAAAATAGTAATTTACCATCATATATGAATAATGCCTTAATTATACTGTTGCCAAAACCAGGTAAGCCCTCTAATAAATGTGAAAATATGAGACCAATAAGCCTATTAAATGCCGACCTTAAGATAATTTGTAAAATTTTAGCAAGACGAATACAAGAAATTTTACCAAATATTATTAATCGAGATCAGAATGGCTTTATAAAGGGAAGACAAGGCTTCCATAATGTAAGAAGACTATTTAATATTATTTATTCTAATAAAGAAGCACCGGATACAGCTCTCTTATCACTGGATGCCGAAAAAGCCTTTGATAGAGTTGAATGGCCCTTTCTTTTTGAAGTCTTACAAAGGTTTGGACTTGGAAATAATTTTATAAAATGGGTTCAGATAATATATAATAATGCTACTGCAGAAATTCTAACAAATAACAATATTTCAAAATCAATAAAAATCAATAGAGGATGTCGACAAGGCTGTCCACTTTCACCTTTACTGTTTACTATGGCAATTGAACCTTTAGCGATGGCGATACGTCTACAGTCACAAATATATGGAATTAAAGTTGGACCAACAGAACATAAAATCTCCCTGTATGCCGATGACATAATTTTGTTTATGTCGAATCTTAAAAAATCAATTCCGACCTTGTTGAATTTAATAAAGAATTTCGGGGAAATATCAGGATACAAAATAAATAAAACTAAATCTTCAATATTAATGCTAAATGAGACCCAGAGAAATTACCCAGCCCCTGAGGTAAATCAATTCAATGTTGTAAATCAGTTCAAATATTTAGGAATCCAAATTGTGCCTAAGCTAGAATCAGTCGCCAGTGTCAATTATGAAGCCTTAATGACAGATATTGATGAGTTACTTCAGAGATGGATGTCACTACCAATGTCGATGATCGGGAGAATTAATATACTTAAAAGTAATATCTTACCTAAAATACTTTATTTATTTCAATACATTCCCTTACCACCACCTTTAGATTTATTCTCAAGAATTAAAAAAAAGTTAGTGGAATTTATATGGAACAACAGGAGGGCTAGATTACGTCTGTCTTTATTATATTTACCATTTGATCGTGGAGGTCTGAAATGTCCAAATTTTATGTTGTATTATTGGTCGGCACAACTGAGGTCTATGACATATTATTTTTCATCAAATGATCTCCCTCACTGGACTGAAATGGAATCATACAATTTACCTTTACCTCTTCCCATATTCATATACTCAGATTCGGCAAAAAAATTACAAAAACAAGTTAAAAATCCATTTGTAAAGCATATGATCAAAATATGGTGTGAAGCTAAAAACTATTTAAAAGAACCACAGTTATTGTCACAATTTAGTCCAATATGGGGTAATCAATATTTTAAACCAGGGAGAGCGGACGCTGTATTTAAAGTATGGAATTTAAAAGGGATACAAAAGATTCAGGATTTATATTTGCCATGTGCAGAAAACATAATGTCTTTTGAAGAGTTGAGGATCAAATTTAATCTCAATAGAACACATTTTTTTAAATATCTTCAACTTAGAAACTTTATTCGATCAAATCAAAATAAAGCTCTCACTCGACCTATCTATTCATCCTTGGAAAAAATGTTGATGAAAGATAGTAAAAGAAAGGGTATTATTTCAGAGTTTTATAACTCATTGACACTATTTTCAAGTGAAAATTCACTGAAAAGATTAAACTACTGGAAAGAAGATCTGCAAACTGAAATTCCAGAGGAACAATGGGAATTGGCTTGTACAGAAGCTCAAACCAAATCAATAAATGTACGCCTTAAATTGATACATTTCAAATGGTTAATGCGGATGTATGTTATACCGGAGGAGTTAAATAGATATAACAAAAATATACCAGATACGTGCACAAAATGTATGGAAAGTAAGGAACTCTATTTCATTGTGTATGGGAATGTAGATTAATAAGAATGTTTTGGGAAGAGGTGAGGGTAACAATTGAAAAAATAATCTCAAAACAAATCATATTGAATCCTAAACTGTTTTTGTTGGGTCTGTACCCAGAAAAGCATAATTTTAATAAAAGTGAAAGAACATTCATAGACCTCAGTTTGCTTAATGCCAAAAAATGTATTGCACTATTATGGAAAAAGACTTATAGACCAGATGTGACTCAGTGGTTAAGACAGATGTTAACAAACCTTCCATTAGAAAGAATAACATATATACTGAAATCAAAGGAAATTGCGTTTGAGAATATATGGAGACCTTTTATTGATTATGTAAAAAATTTAAACATAACTCTTGAAGAAGAAGGTGAATGATATGTGCGGACCTTGTAAATTCCAAACTGGTGAACATAATATGTATACTTATGTGTTGGATTGTCTAGACTAAACAGAGGAGCATTGTTGAAGATTTGATTTTGTTGGTGGTTGTTGGTGTTTTTTAGTGCATTTTTTTTTTTTGTAGTACTTTAGTGTTAGTGTTTGATTGTTTGTATCATGTTTGTTTAAAAAAAAAAGGTTCAATAAAGATATTGTGGAAAAAAAAGTTAACTTTAGTATATCTTATAAGCAGTGCTTCTAAATCAACATGCAGGAATAAACATTCATTTAAACATTTTCAACATGCATATATATATATATATATATATATATATACTGTATATATATATATATATATATACTGTATATATATATATATATAATCACAGATTAATGCATTTCACACATATTATTGATTTTCCACATTAAAACATCAGAGTCCATTTGCTTTTCATAGTTCTGAAAAGAAGAAGGTTTAGAATTGAGTTTGTAATAATGTACAGTGGTACCTCTACTTACGAAATTAATTCGTTCCGGAAGTATTCTCGTAACGTGAAAATTCCGTAAGTAGAGGCGCGTTTTACATGTAAATGCCGTAATCCGTTCCAAGCCCCCCAAAATTCGGGCATAAATTTTTTATAAATCATAAAAACGCATCAAAACATGTAACAAATACATGTTACAATTAGATTACTGCACAATAAACATAAAATGAGAGTTTAAAATGAGAGAAAGAATAATAAAAGAGAATAATAAAAGAGAAAGAATAATAAAAATTATGTTCATTTACCTTTTAACTGCTATCGTCGTCGACGTCGTCACCTTTTGCCTTCTTTGGTTCATGTTCTGTCTTATCAGTGGTTTTTGCCTGACGTTTTGTGAAGAAACGATCCAAGGACGTTTGCTTTTGTTGGCTTGTAAGTGCTTCCTTTTGTTTTAATACCGTACTGATCGTTGATGTATTACGGCCATATTCTTTGGCGAGATCAACCAAACGCATCCCCTTTTCATACCTTTCGATTATCTCCTTCTTTGTTTGTATGGACAAAAAAACTCTCTTCTTCTTTTCTCCTTTTCCACTTATCTCTGTCACTTTCTTGGGGCCCATAGCGAATAAATGTTAATTCTGTACTGTACACACACGTAAAACTTTCACCTTGTTCTTAATAAAGTTTTGGAAAAAAAAAAAAACAAAAAAAAACTTCGTGGCCAATGGGATACCAGGAAGATGCTAGGCGATAGCTAATGGCAGAGCAGCTACAGGTATGTTTACGTTCGGTAAACTACGGGAGCTGCGAGGAGCGCGTACTTTTTTGCCTTTCGTATCCTGAAATTTCGTTCGTAACAAGAGGCAATATTTTCCCGTTGAGGCGTGTCGTAACCTGAAAATTCCGTATGTAGAGACGTTCGTAAGTAGAGGTACCACTGTACTTTAAAGTTCACTGGTTAAATCCAGCATGTCCCAGAGTTTAAGGAAATTAGCTGAGTTGTGGGTCTGTGTGGCCAGGTCTGTTGCATGTTTTATGGGGGCAATAAACCAGAGCCGGACATTGGGGAAATTCCTTAGGCTGGTTTTAACAAAGGAATGGGATTTCAGCTGTGGCCTGGAGGAAGAAAATCCATTTTTTTTTGACTGTCTTACTCCTGGGTGAAACAAAATGTCTTTAAACAGAAGAGTAATTATTGCTGAGCCAAAGTGAGATGATGCTACATTTCTCTTGGACAGTGACACGAGCGAGACACTTCCTGGTGACTGGAGCGACGCTTCTGAATTCTGCGCTGATGACGGTCACGTGCATTGTTCGTGTGCGCACTTGCGGACTGTAATGCCTTCATATTTTTTTCTTAAATTTATATTTCTTCATAGAATGGCGAGAAATTTACAAGCGTGGCGGGCCGCCACTGGGAAATGTTACCAGAGGAAACCCTGTGCACAAGCTGATAATCATGAAATAAAGTTGAATTGTTCGTAGAGTATTCTATTAGTCATATAGAGGGGTTGCACCGACGTCACACGGGTCACGTGTCTTTTGTTTACTGCACCATTTTGGATGGCAACGAACAGTCAAATCACCAACAGCAAGCGTGAGTGAGTGTAATCAATGAGATAAATGGCTACACACAAATCAACACCGTGGTTCAACAACGAGGTACAGACTTTTCTGTGCTTGGTAGCTGACTAAAGAAATCCAGAGAAAGCTGGACGGAGCGACCTGAAAAGAATTCACAGCCACTGACCGGCAAAAGCAGATGGGAGGCAGAGTGGCACTGACCCAACCACAGCATCATCATTGATGAAAACAGTGATAGAGGATGGTGAGTGATGTGATATTATGCATCTTTGCCGTTATTTATCCCAGTGGTGGAAAGCTCACTTTGAACAAACAACACCATTGTCTCCTGTATGCAAACAATGAGCTAGCTAGTTAGCCATCAATGCTAACTCCGCCCTTGCTTGTATTTTGCGCTTGTGTCAACAACATCTGACAAATTAAGCTAGTGTTAATCCTGGTTAAAAAGTAGTTTTTTACATGTTGCACTTTTGTGCTGTGCATGTACTTAAGTTGTGTATTTTAATTTTAGAGTCCCACTGCAGGCTGAAGATTTGCTGAACCGGGACTAGCAGCACATACAGTTGCTTCTCAGTGAGGCAAGAGAGCATGAAACAGGAACAGATCAAGTGGACCCCTGACCAAGTGAGCACTCCAAGTGGACCCTGGGGTCCAATCTGTACATGTACAAGTACATGATTTACAAGCTGATTCAGCGCTTTCTAAAGCCTCATTCAGAACATTATAGTCCCACATACCTATTCTGTGCTCCAGATACATATTCATTACTCAGGAAATGTAGCATTTCTTAACTGTGCACATGAAAATAAAGCCTTTGAATCTTGAATCTGTGGATTTTCATCTGGGGGCAGCCAGCGGTGGCGAGCAGCAGCGGTGGAGAAGAAGTCTTTCAAAAGCAGAAACGGAGCCAAAACCTTCTCCGAGTCAGCTTAGTTGTCATCACACACACACACACACACACACACACACACACACACACACATCCGGGAAAAGTCTTTCCAACAGTTTAACACAAATTCTTGTTGTTGTTCTCCTTCTTCATGTTTACAAATCATTGGATTGAGAATGTACTTGTACAGATTGGATCCTGGGGTCCACTTGGGAGTGCTCACTTGGTCAGGGGTCCACTTCACCTGGATCCCATGAAACTACCTGGTGAAGGGAGGAGATGGCTCAGAATGCTGCCTTCAATCAAGCGTTCCTTGGTGTGCTGGGCCACTTTGCGAAGGCGATGAGTCGGCGTGTGTGGCTGACGTGTGTGACCATTCTGAGTTTTTTTTTTTTTTTTTTACAGTTTAAAGTTTGAATTTTGCACATTGTAAATAATCTGGATTTTGCTTGTGATTGTAATAAACAATTTAGTGACTTATGTATTTGCATCATGATTTTCTATTTTTCTGTTAAGACACTGGTGGGAAGAGTTAACAGGACAAACCAAACATTTATCAATGACGTTGAAAATAATGGCTCATTTTTAAGAAAAAGTAACCAAAACCAATTATTTTATTTACTGAAGACTGTATTGTTGGATGTGCCAGTGCAGAAGACACTGCACACTTTAGTGATAGTACCAGTATATGGAGGAATTCTGTGCCATATTAGCATCTGTATTTCCTAATAATGGGTTAGGGTTTAATGGGATTTAACATGTTTTAGCACAAACTACTTTATGGTTCATAATTCTGTTGACAGACTTGCACCAAACCAAAAGGGATTTCTCAAGCTGCTCAATAATATTTAGATAGCTTTTCTAATCTTTTAGCATTTAATTTATGTCACTAAATCTTGGTAACCTTCACAAATAAAACATAAACAAAAGTGGAGGCATATCTGCAAAAGGCACAAAAGTTTATTGTAAAAATTCCTAGTGCAATACAAAAGGAGTACATAGTACATTATTCATACAGAATATGTATTTATACAGTACATGTATATATCCAGTAAATCCATGTATTTTCCATGTAACCTTGCAACTGTATTATTTTAATTGCTTTTAATCCTAGATGAAGTTTGTTTTTGGTTAAAAATGCATCATAATTGTTAAATGTATTTTATTATACGTAACTCTGTACTATTTACCTGTTGCGATATATATTTTACGGCTAATATAACCCCATAACTCTAATATGGCACCTGGCGATCAATTTTTGGCAGCTGATCACTTTTTGCCAAGACACCACCGGCTGGAGCAGGTACATCCCATGATGTCTCAAGTCTCTCCATGATTTTCACTCAGATCAGAGCAATTTGTTGCACAGGAAGCTGAACGTTTCTACAGACATTCTGAAGTTCTGCAACCACTGCACATTCATGAAGCTGGGATGACATCCCATCACTGAGAAACTCGGTTGAACAGCCGGACCGACTGAAGCAATAATTTTGCCACAAGAGAGCCATCTGAAACGCACACACACACAGCATACATATTTTAGTACCTAATAGCGATAGCTTGCCGTGATTGCAATGTAGTACAGAGGACTTATTAGTGCTTAACCCCTTGCACTCTGGTCAATTTCCCTAAAAACGCCTAAAAATAACATACCCAAAGTAAATCAAAAGCTGTTCTTCAACCCTTTGCAGCATCTTCATGGGGTTGGTCTCATTTAAAAGAAAACACTTTGAATTTTTTGGCAAAACAGTCATAATCGCTCCTGCCACTGAGTAACAGTCATCTAAACATACTGAACTTGAAGAAAATAAAGTTTGCCTGGGTGTTTTTTTGGATACAAATGCTTGCAAATAACACACAGCTGTCAGATCCGGGCTGGAAAATGCAACAGAAATGTAGAACCAAGTGTTATCCAGCTGAGGTCCAAATTTTGTAACAATACCACAAAAAATGAATATATTACACAGCTTTTTTTGTCAGGTTGTTCCCAGGCGTTTTTGAACTGTGCCAAATTGTGCCAAATGGCACAGTTTGGAAAAACGTCTGTAACTTTTGAATGATACAATATAGAAGCTTGATCTTGGGCTCTAATGAAAGGTGACACTCAGGGCTGTGTGTGTGTGTGTGTGGGGAGGGGGTTGTTTATTCATTCATGAATGAATGAATGAACAAACAAGCCCCCACACACAAAGAAGCATGCCACGTAAAAAATGTGTGGCTTTTTTTTTTTTTTTTTTTTTTTTTACAAGAAAAAATAACCTACAGTGCAATAAAAATTATACTAAAATATCTAATGTAGAGGATAACAACTCCCACCCCACCCCCCCTCCCCGCTACAGAGGACGGACATCGTCCATTGCCACATGACGGACCGCGGGGACCGTGCGCTGCGGTCTACTACGCACAGCTGTACTAAAATATCTGCAATATATCTGCAATCTGCTACAGAGGAGTAGCGGGGGGGGGGGGGGGACTGTTCTCGGCGCACGGTCCGGTCCGTGCACCGCGGTCTGTCATGTGGCGATGACGCACAGTTGGAATTTACCGATCGGTCAAAACTCATTTTGATTACAATTTTCAGGGATAAAGAATAATTTAGCTTATAACACTTACCTGTCCACAACAGCAGTGTCGCTGGTGAACATCTCTTCCTCAATGTCAGACGAACATGACGCTGGTCCGCTTGTTACGACTCGTGGTTCTGGTCACGCGACCCGGTCAAACCATGATTCCATTATTGCGGTTTTGTGCTTCCATGATTGCGGTTTTGGCGAACGATTTTTCAAAACAAATAAGAACAGTAGTAATAAAAAGACTGGCGAACGCTACAGTTACACACAGCGGCTTACACAAAACAGATTTTACTCACGGGACGCACGCTTTCAATCATCGAACTTCTCTGCTTCAATTGGCTGGCTGTATTCGCAGCCGTTGGTAGGCGGGTCCTTCTTGCTAGGTTTTCAGTCATTGGTTCTTCAAGGTTTCAGAAACCCAATTCAAGGCTCTTATTAGTCGAATGAGAGGTCAATCAAATCTAAACCAATCAAGACACTCCTTTGGCTTTCTGTTCGCGGCTGTGTCTGTAGTGGAAGAACGGAAATGCAGCTTTTTTTTTTCAGTGCGCTCTGAGACGCACAGTGTGCGTCCTAGTGTGCACGAGGGTGCGCTAGGACGCAGAGACATGACTGCCCGCGGTATCCCGAAGTGCAAGAGGTTAACTAGCATTAGCAATCATTAGCTTACCTTCATGTGTGATCTAGTTTGTATCCTCACGTCTTCCGCTGCCCCATGGCTTCCTAAACTGTCCAGTACTTTTCCAGAGTTTTGTCTTGCTGCCTGTAGCCTTCTCTGGGTCTCCTTTTTTGCCTTTACTCTGACAGAAAGCCAGCGAGCAGCAGGCTCACCTCCATATCCATCTTGTGTTTTGCTTGTCACATACAAATGATGACCTATGAGTGTCAGGCCGCCCTGCTGTAAAGATCTCACTCACTTAAGGTGGTATTCAGTCGTAATGGATAACAAACAACACCGTGTTGAGTCAGGATGAGTAGATGCTCGTGGAATTATTATTATTCTCAACACAGGGTCTAGAGCTATTTGCCATCCAAAATGGCAGAAAAACAATGTGGCACGTGACCACTGACGTCACGTGCAACCCCTCTATAATCCTTGGAAATTACCTGAATTAACAAACTCTCGGCGCCACACCAGTCGGCTGCCTTTTGCAACAGCGGCTCGATTCCGAGTCTTTTTCCCTTCCTCTCTCTTTTGATCCGTCTTTTTTTTTCACCCCACTTATATCACGGACACACAGATCGTCCTAAATGTCTCCTGAGCCGGTGGACGGAGCCACTGTTTATAGCAGGATACGATACAGCAGAGAACAGCTGCTAGCATTCAACCGCCACCCGGTCCCATTGGAAAAACTCGACATACCGAGAGAACTGAGGCGAAAATGCCGCGGCTGCCGGGCTGGAGTAAGGCGGAGGACAAAAAATATAAGGTACAGACCCTCCCTTCCATCTGTTGTCATGGGAAATGTACGGTCGATACTGGGAAAGTTAGATGAGCTAGCGGCTATCTCCCGTTATGATAGCACATACCGGGAGTGCTCTCTCCTTTTGTTTACTGAGACGTGGCTAACTGAACTAGCAGCAGATGCTAACATTGAGCTGGAGGGTTTTCACATGATACGAGCTGACCGAACACCAGACAGTGGCAAGGCTAGGGGCGGTGGAGTGATAATGTATGTTAACAACAACTGGTGCAGACCGGGACATATCACTGTTAAACAACGACACTGCAGCAAAGACATTGAGTTGCTAGCTGTTAGCATGAGGCCTACATATCTCCCGAGAGAACACTCACACGTGATCTGCATTGTTGTTTATGCAAATCCGACGGCGAACGCTGGGACAGCACGTGACGTCATCCATTCAGTAACCAGCAGGCTGCAGACAGAACACCCAGATGCTCTTCTCCTCATCTCAGGCGATTTCAACCATGTTTCACTGTCTCCCATTCTACCCACGTTCACCCAGTATGTCACATGCCACACTAGAGACAATAAAACACTGGATTTATTCTACGCAAACACTAAGGAGGCGTACACCTCATCACAACTCCCCCCACTCGGGAGATCGGATCACAACTTGGTTCATCTCCGGCCGGTGTACAAACCCCTAGTGCACAGACAACCTCCGGCCATGCACACTGTGGAGTTATGGTCTGAGGAGACAATGGACACCCTAAAGGGCTGTTTTGAAGCCACCGCCTGGAAGCAGCTCTGCGATCCACATGGTGAGGACATCGATGGCCTCATTCACACCTTCACGGGCTACCTCAGCTTCTGTGTGGACAAATCCGTTCCCACCAAGACCATACGGCGTCACTCAAACAACAAACCCTGGATCAACCCTGAGATAAAAACACTTCTGAGAGAGAAGAAGAGGATCTTCAGGTCAGGGAACAGGGAGATGCTGAAGTCCGTACAGAGGGAGCTGAGGAGAAAGATCAGAGAAGGCAAGGACAGCTTCAGGAAGAAGATGGAGGACAAGCTGCAACAGAGCGACATCAGCGGGGTCTGGAGAAACCTCAAAACCATCTCGGGGCTCCAGAATACCTCCCCCCAGGCCACAGGGGGCAGGGAGTGGGCGAACAACCTGAATCTGTTTTTCAATAGATTTGACCAACCGCCCTCCCCCCTGACTGCACAACAACCACTGCTGCCTCTAAAGAAATCAAGTCCTGCTGCCCACTCCCCACTCCACCAACACCCCCCCACTCCCAACACACAGCCCCCCATCCTGACCCTGACCAGGACCCAGGTGAGGACGGAGCTGAGGAAGATCAAGGCGAGGAAGGCGCCGGGACCGGACGGCATCAGCGCAAAGCTCCTCAAGTCCTGTGCAGACCAGCTGTGTGGGATTGTGACGTATATCTTCAACATGAGCCTGAAACTGGGGAGGGTACCACAGCTGTGGAAAACATCTTGTGTGGTACCTGTACCAAAAACTTCCCACCCCAAAGACCTGAACAGCTACAGACCGGTGGCCTTGACGTCCCACTTGATGAAGACCCTGGAGAGACTGCTCCTTGCTCACCTCCGCCCCCTGGTGGAACCAGCGATGGATCCACTCCAGTTCGCCTACCAGCATGGCATTGGGGTGGAGGATGCGGTGATCTTCCTCCTTCACCGTTCTCTGTCCCACCTGGAGAAGCCCGGGAATATGGTGAGGATCATGTTCTTTGACTTCTCCAGTGCTTTCAACACCATCCAACCGATGATCCTGAAGGACAAGCTGCTGCGCGCAGGGGTGGACCAGCACCTGTCATCATGGATCCTGGACTACCTCACGAACCGGCCTCAGTTTGTGAGAACCCGGGACTGTGTGTCCGACACGATCATCAGTAGCACGGGGGCCCCCCCAGGAACGGTGCTGGCTCCCTTCCTGTTCACTCTTTATACTGCGGACTTCTCACACAACACAACACACTGCCATCTACAGAAGTTCTCTGATGACTCTGCGATCGTTGGCCTCATCTCCAATGGAGATGAAGCTGAGTACAGAGGGCTTATCCAGGACTTCGTGGACTGGTGCCATCGGAACTGCCTCCAGATCAACGCGAGGAAAACTAAGGAGCTGGTGGTGGACTGCCGCAGGCATGGGCAGCCCCTCACAGTACCAGTAAATATACAGGGAACAGACATCGAGATGGTGACATCCTATAAGTACCTGGGTATTCATCTGAACAATAAACTAGACTGGTCACACAATACTGATGCACTCTACAAGAAGGGACAGCGCAGGCTGTTCCTGCTGAGGAGACTCAGGTCTTTTGGTGTACAAGGGGCGCTGCTGAAGTCATTCTATGACACGGTGGTGGCATCAGCCATCACTTTTGGAGTGGTCTGCTGGGGCAGTGGCATTACTGCAGCCGATAGGAAGAGACTGAACAAACTGATTAAGAAAGCTAGCTCTGTCCTGGGGCAGCGCCTTGATCCGATGGAGGAGATAGGAGAGAGAAGGATGGTGGCTAAACTGTCATCTCTGCTGGAGTCCGAGTTCCACCCTATGCAGGACATACTGAATGCACTGAGGAGCTCATTTAGCAGCAGACTACATCATCCCAGGTGCACAACCGAGAGGTTTCGTAGGTCCTTCCTACCAACGGCTGTCAGACTGTACAACCTAAGCAGGGCTGCTCGCAGAGATAGCAAAAAGACGTAACAAACTAATAGTTTTTTGAATGCAAAAGATGCAATAGACTTACACAATGGTCCCCTCCGGCATACAACTAGGAACTTACCGGTCGCTATGGAGGGTGAGAATATGTATGGGCACATAATCATACCATGTAGGATAACTAAGTAGACGGTTATGCTGTTTCATTCCATCTAGCAACAATGCTCTGCACTGTGTGTGTTTATATATTTACATATTTATTCCATCTAGCTACAATGCTCAGCACTGGGTGTGTTTATATATTTATATATCTACATATTATTCCATCTAGCTACATTGCTCCGCACTGTGTGTGTTTATATACTTGCATATTTATTCCACCTAGCTGCAATGCTCCGTACTGTGGGTGTTTATATATTTACATATTTATTCCATCTAGCTACAATGCTCTGCACTGTGTGTTCATATATTCATATATTTATTCCATCCAGCTACAATGCTCTGCACTGTGTGTCTGTGTGTGTGTGTATATATATATATTTTATAGTAATACGTACATATGTATATTAGCTGCTCTTGCTTGCTTGTTTTTTTGTTTTTTTTTGTTTTGTTTTTTTTTTTCTTGCCTTCTGATTGTTGCTCTGAGTGTTGCTATCCCTGTGCTGTTGCAATCCTGGAATTTCCCCGTTGTGGGACTAATAAAGGCTTATCTTATCTTATCTTATCTTATCTTATCTTATCTTAATAAGTGTTCCTGCTTGGTATGTAAACTGACCTTTAGTAATCCATTCTTGCCACCGATTGGTGGGAATAGTGTACAGACTTAAAGGGGATGGATCTATGATTTAAAATTTCACTTTTTCAGTGCTTCTGTGTATGAATTTGGGTATCTGGAATGGCCACGAACTGAAGAAACACGACTCTGTCACTTTTTTAGGATTTAACTTGGTCTCCCGGGGTATCATTCAGTGAGCTGTTTGGATTTGCACTCTTAGCACCAGAACTTATTTGAGTGATATCTGCCTTCCAAACTTTATCTTAGCCCATTGCAATAACTGTGGGGCAGGGGTAGATGTGTCCTTACTCCCCATGCTCTTCCAAAATGAACAGACAGTGCAGCTAGCCTTGCTTAGTGATTGTGGTTTTTATGGTTATTACCTCCGCCAGGCCGAAAGGCCAGGAGGAGGTAATGTTTTTGCCGGGGTTTGTCTGTGTGTTTCTGTTTGTCTGTGTGTTTGTCTGTTTGTCTGTCTGTCTGTCTGTTTGTCTGTTGGTTAGCAAGATAACTCAAAAACTTTTGGACGGATTTCAATGAAACTTTCAGGCGTTGTTGGAAATGGTACAAGGAAGAACTGATTAAATTTTGGGGATGATCCGCATCACCGTCTGCATACAGGAATTTTTTAAAGCATTTTTCCACACTGTGACATACGGCCATTTTCAACATGTGCGCAGGCGCAATGGAGGGCGCTGGGCGTCGTGTCTGACCAACACAAACTCCGCCTTCTTCAACGTTTTAGCCACAAAAGCATGCGGAAAACACTGCTGGCCTGGGCCCGCCAGCGTGCCTGTGCCAGCCATAGGCGCTGCGCACATTGCGCTGGTCGTCGTGTCTGACCAACACAAACTCCGCGTTCTTCAACGTTTTAGGCACAAAAGCACGCGGAAAACACTGCTGGCCTGGGCCCGCCAGCGTGCCTGTTTTTGCGCCACGCTGCAAAACCTGACACGGCCACCTGTCCGCCGCCCGATTATTTGCCACAAATTCCCCGCCCAGCTATAGGCGCTGCGTAAAAACGACCTCACTGACGGGGAAGATTCTAAATTCTGTTTTGCCGCGGAGCGCAACCCCAATATAATATAAAACCCACGGCAACCTGTCTAACCAATCTGCATCCGTCAGTGGAGGAGATGGACACACCAACACTTCAGTTTATTACCGCCGCCAAGGAGGCAATGCTTTTACAACCGTAAAACGGGGCTATAAGGGACGGCGGGGTAATATGGGACACTTTTCTAAATGTAATTCTGCTTTTTTAATTTTGCTTCCGCCTAGATTTGATGAAGGATTCATGGATATTTGACAATAACAACACAACTCAGCGTCCTGCTCAAAATAAAAAAAGCAGAATTACATTTAAAACATTTCCCAGAAAAGTGTCCCTTATTAACCGGCCGTCCCTTATAGCCCTGTTTTACACTACTGAACCACTAATCCTATCACTATCACATTGTCATTCATTAATTGTCTGTTTATTGCACTGTCCATGTCAAATAAACAAATAATCATTGTGAATCCAATTGCTACTCATATCTTTTCATGCTCAGGGAATCTGAAAACGTACACACAAACACTGTATGGGGGGAACTGTGCCGCTTGGCGGAGGTCTGCGCTCTCCGAGTGCTTTTCTAGTTTTCTATATATTCTACTCTCCTCACTTGACAACTAGCTGTTCCTAGCTGGTGGTTCTTCTTCTTTCGGCTGCTCCCTTTAGGGGTCGCCACAGCGGATTATCTGTCTCCATCTCACCCTATTTCTTGCATCTTCCTCTGTAACACCAACTCTCTCCATGTCCTCCTTCACTACATTTATGAATCTTCTCTGTGGTCTTCCTTTTCTCCTCTTGCCTCGCAGCTCCAGCTTCAACATCCTTTGTCCAATATATCCACCATCACTTCTCTACACATGTCCAAACCATCTCAGCTTTGCTCTCTTACTTTGTCTCCAAACCACTCAATGTGAGCTGTCCCTCTGATATACTCATTTCTAATCTTGTCCCTCCTAGTCATTCCCATTGAAAATCTTAGCATCTTAAACTCTGCCACCTCCAGCTCCACCTCATGTCTTTTTGTCAGCACCACCGTCTCCAAACCATACATCATAGTAGGTCTCACCACCATCTTGGAAATCTTCTCTTTCACTCTTGCTACTACCTTTCTGTCACAAATCAACCCTGACACTCGTCTCCACCCACTCCACCCTGTCTGCATTCGCTTCTTCACCTCTCATGTGCATTTCCCATTGTTTTGGATGGTTGACCCCAGGTATTTAAACTCATCTTCATTCACTATCGCTATTCCTTCCATCTTCACCGTTAAACCTGTCTCCCTCTCATTCACACTCATGTATTCTGTCTTGCTTCTACTGACTTTCATTGCTCTTCTCTCCAGTGTATACCTCTACCTCTCCAGGTTCTCTTCCACCTGCTCCTACTCTCACTACAGATCACAATGTCGTCTGCAAACATCATGGTCCACGGAGACTCCTGTCTGACCTCGTCTGTCAGCTTGTCCATCACCATGGCAAACAAGAAGGGGCTTAGAACTGATCCCTGATGTAATCCCACCCCCACCTTGAATCCATCAGTCACTCCTACAGCACACTTCACCGTTTCGCTGTCCTCTTGCGTGTCCTGCACCACCCTCACATACTTCTCTGCCACTCCTGACTTTCTCATACAGTACCACACTTCCTGTCTTGGCACCCTATCACATGCTTTCTCTAGATCCACAAAGACAGTGCAACTCCTTCTGACCTTCTCTATACTTCTCCATCAGCACTCTTAGGGCAAACATTGCATCTGCAGTACTTTTTCTTGACATGAAACTGTACTGGTGCTCACTGAGACTGTGTGAACCTGCTGTACATCCTTTCCAGCTTGATCTCTCTGTCTAGCCAGTTGATACAACTCCTTGTCTTCTTTCTTAGTGTCCAGCCTCTCATACAACTCACTATATGCCTTTTCCTTTGGCTTTGCCACCTCTCTTTGCCATGTGACTCGATTTCAAATACTCCTGTCTACTTTCTTCATTTCCCTGACTATCCCAGTTTGCAAACCTCTTCTTTGGGATACTTTCCTGTACCTCCCCATTCCACCACCAAGTCTCCTTGTCTTCCTTCCTCTGACCACTGGATACACCGCATACAGTGGATATATAAAGTTTACACACCCCTATTCAAATGCAAGGTTTCTGCAGTGTAAAAAATGAGACCAAGATAAATCATTTCAAAACTTTTTTTCAGCCATTAATGTGACCTATAACCCAATTGAAAAACAAAGTCGAATCTTTTAAGGGGAAATATAAAAAATAAAAAAACTTACAATAACCTGTTTGCATAAATATGCACACCCTTAAACTAATATTTTGTTGCAGCATCTTTGGCTTTTATTACAGCACTCAGTCTTTTTGGGTAGGAGTCTGTCAGCGTGGCACATCTTGATGAGGCAATATTTGCCCACTTTTCTTTGCAATAACGCTCCAAATCTGTCAGATTGCATCTCCTGTGCACAGCCCTCTTCAGATCACCCTACAGAGATTCGATCGGATTCAGGTCTGGACTCTGGCTGGGCCAGTCCAAAATCTTAATCTTCTTCTGGTGAAGCCATTCTTTTGTTGATTTGGATGTGTGCTTTGGATCATTGTCGTGCTGAAAGATCAAGTTCCTCTTCATCTTCGGCTTTCTAACAGAAGCCTGAAGCTTTTGTGCCAACACTGACTGGTATTGGGAACTCTTAATAATTCCCTCCACCTTGACTAAGGCCCCAGTTCCAGCTGAAGAAAAACAGCCACAAAGCATGTTGCTGTCACCACCATACTTAACTGTAGGTACGGTATGGTGTTCTTTTGGTGATGAAAAACACTACTATAAAAAGACTCCATTACTGCCACACTGCTATAAAAGACTCCATTTTCATAAAGAACACAGACGAGAGAGAGGTCATTGAAATTGTTAAATCGTTTAAAAGTAAAACATCTACGGACTGTGATGGTATTGACATGCTCTTAGTCAAAACTATTATTGAATGCTTAGTGAAACCACTGACGTATATTTGTAACCTGTCTCTCCAAACAGGTATATTTCCCAATGCAATGAAAATGGCTAAAGTAATTCCGATATACAAGACGGGTGACAGAGGGGAATTTTCAAACTATAGACCAATTTCACTATTGCCGCAATTTTCCAAGATACTTGAAAAAATATTCTGTGAGAGAATTGACAACTTCATAATGAAGAATAATTTATTGTGTGAGCAGCAATATGGGTTCAGACACAAGAGGACAACTGCATTTGCTCTAATGGAATTTATAGAAAAAATATCAACTGCCGTTGAAAATGAAGAGTATTCAGTTGGGGTATTCCTGGATCTTAAAAAAGCATTTGATACAGTGGATCATAATTTATTACTAAAGAAACTACAAAATTGTGGTATTAGGGGGGTAGCACTGTCCTGGTTATGTAGTTACTTAAAGAATAGATATTAGTATGTATGTGTTGGTAACAAAAACTCAGTTACTGAAGGTTACTTGTGGAGTCCCACAGGGTTCAGTTTTGGGGCCACTGTTATTCAATATGTATATAAATGATATATGTAAAGTCTAGGAAAAAATGGATTTAATATTGTTTGCTGATGACACTAATTTATTATGCACTGGAAGCAATTTGGAACAACTTTTGGATACACTCAGAAAGGAATTAGGAAAGCTTAAACTGTGGTTTGATTCAAACAAATTAACGCTCAATTTAAGTAAGACAAAATTTATAGTTTTTAACAACCATCACAACAACTTAGTATCTAAACTCAGTGTAAATGGTGTAGAGATTGAAAGGGTATCTGAAACTAAATTTCTTGGAGTAATAATTGATAATAGACTGTGTTGGAAGTCACATATTAATTATATTAAAGGTAAAATATCTAAATCAATTGCAATACTACACAGAGTGAAATATTTGCTGAATCAACCCACACTATATACCTTGTATCATTCATTAATACTCCCATACATGACATATTGTACTGAAGTATGGGGAAATACATATAAAACAAACATATATCCAGTCTTTATGCTTCAGAAGAGCGCTATTAGAATAATAAACAAAGCTGCTTACAGGGAACCAACAAACCCACTTTTTCTTAAATTAAAAGCTCTCAAGTTGAAAGATCTGGTTGACTTTAAAACTCAGTAATTATGTTTAAAGTAAAGAATCTATCACTGCCCGCAAATATCCAAAAATTGTTCCAAATAAGGGAGAAACAATATAATTTCAGAGGAACATGTATATTTCAAAAACCCTCAGTGAGAACTACCACCAAGCAACACTGTTTCAGTGCAAGGAGTCAGATTGTGGAACGCTGTTGGACCTGAATTAAAATCATGTACAACGCTTGGACAATTTAAACAAAAACTAAAGGAAGAAATACTCCAAACATATGTACAAGATGACATGTAAAATCACATAAGGATTGTCATATCCAGTCTGTGTTGTGTTGTTGCTTAGTTTTTTTTGTCACATTTTGTCTTAGCTTTGTTCTGAATTGTAATCGCTCTTGTTTTGTTTTTCTTCTGAATTCTTGGGTGGAATATGGGTGGGCAATATAAGCTGTGGCTTCAGCCATCACCCATTTCAGATAGCTTATTTTGAATTGTATAATCAAAGGAGCTATTGTTTGATTTGACCTTGTTGGATTTTTTTCCCCCCTTTGTTATATTGTTCTTTCTTTTTTTAATCTTTACTTTTAATCTATCCGAAATAAAGATTCATTCATTCATTCATTCATTCATGAGCAGTGTTGTTTGCTCCAAATATACCGTTTGGAATTATGGGCATAAAGTTCAACCAAGGTTTCATCGGACCATAACACATTTTCCCACATGCATTTGGGAGATTTCAAATGTGTTTTTGCAAAATGTAGCCGGGCTTGGATGTTTTTCTTCATAAGATAAGGGTTCCGTCTTGCCACCTTAGACGGGATATTATTGTCACATGTACTTTATTATTTAGCGAATGCAAAGTCCTTAAGCCAAGCAGTTGCCTCCTGGTTTGCTGTATGGAGGGTGTGTAATCCTCCTTCCAGTCTTTGGAGCGGGCAAGCCTCTATGATGTGTTCCATTGTTTGCTCCTCTCCACATGCGCACAGTGGGCTAGGGCTACTGCCCCATCTGTAAAGGCTGGCCAAGCAGGGGCCATGTCCAGTCCTGAAGCGATTGAGTGTAGACCACTGTCTCCTTGGGAGGTTGGTGCCCGGGACCTGTTGGTTGGGGTTTATCACCAGCTGTTTGTTTGGGACCTCCTTGGTCTCCCATTCCTCTTGCCAAGCTGTCTGGATGGTAAAGTCAGCTGGGGGAGGGTTTTTCCAAATCGGCCGTCTGGATGAAAGTCGGGCAGTGGGTGGAGTGTAGATATCTGCATGGATTGGTAAGTGAGGAGAATCTTTAACTTTTTGGAGCATCCTTTGAGTTAATGCTGCTCGCCGGATGTGTGGAGGGGCTATGTTTGACAGTACAGAGAGCCAGGGGAGTGGTGTTGAGCGGATTGTTCCAGTTATAGTTCTCATGGTTGTGTTGAGCTGGGTGTCTACATGGTGTGTGTAAGATGACCTGGACCAGACAGGGGCACAATATTCTGCTACAGAGTATGAAAGGGCCAGTGCTGAGGTGCGCAGGGTGGAGACTGCCGCCCCCCATTTTGCACCAGCGAGCTTGCAGAGCAGGTTGTTTCGTACCTTCACCTTAGCAGCCGTCCCCTTTAGATGTTCCTTGAAGGATAAGGTCCTATCAAGGGTCACTCCAAGATAAGTTGGATTTGGGGCATGCTTAAGCTTGAGTCCGCTCAGGTGGATGTTTAGTTCTCTGGCAGCTTTTGCATTGTGGAGATGGAATACACTGGAGACGGTTTTTGCTGGGCTTGGTTTTAGGCGCCAGATTTTGCAGAACTGGTCCAGTTTGGCAAGATCTTCCGTGAGCACCCGTTCCAGTGGTTCAAAGTCTGGTGCTTGGAATGCCAAACAGATGTCGTCTGCATAGGTGAATTTGCGGGATTTTGTAGTAGGCAGGTCGTTTATGTAGAGGTTGAACAGAGTTGGAGCTAGAACTGAGCCTTGTGGGAGTCCGTTTTTCTGCATTCTCCATGCACTTGTCTTCTGACTGAGGTGGACTCTGAACCTTCGGTTGGTCAGCAGGGTTTTTATAATTGCTGTTGCCCAAGCAGGGATCGCCTTTATAAGTTTCAGGAGGAGGCCTTTGTGCCAGACCGTATCATAGGCGGCTGTAAGGTCGAGAAACACAGCCCCTGTCTTCAGTCTGCTCTCGAAGCCATTTTCGATGAAGGTGGTTAGGGCCAGTACTTGTTCTCCTGTACTGCGGTCCTTGCGGAAACCTGCTTGATCCACACTTAGAATATCCTCTACCTCTGGGGAAATGCGTTGCAGAATTAGGCGCTCCATGATTTTGTAAGGAACGCTGAGTAGGGAGATTGGGCGGTAGCTTGCTGGTAATTTGTGGTCTTTGCCAGGTTTTGGGATGGCAATGACCTTTGCTGTCCGCCATTTCTTTGGGATCGAGTTTGTTTGTGTGATCCTTGTGTAGAATTGTGTCAACCAGGTTAGGGCTCGGGGGCCAAGATTTTTCATGAATTCTGGGAAGATGTTATCGTATCCTGCTGCCTTTCCACATTTCAGGCTCTGTAGGACTGTAGACTGTAGACTGTGACTGTAGGTCACATGTACTAAACAGCCAGTACTTGCAGAAATTCCTGCAGTTCAATGTTGCTGTCGGCTTCTTGGCAGCCTCCCTGAACACTTTTTTGCACGTCTTTTCATCAATTTTAGAGGGACGTCCAGTTGTTGGTAATGTCACTGTTGTGCCATATTTTCTCCACTTGATGACTGTCTTCACTGTTTTCCATGGTATATTTAATGCCTTCTGATACCTTTGAACAATGAGATCCCTCTGATGCTTTGGAAGCTCTCTGCAGACCATGGCTTGTGCTGTAAGATGTGACTACAAAAAATATAAGGGAGAACGGCTGAACTTTATTTTCGGTTAATCAGAGGCACTTTAAATGGTGGCAGGTGTGTGCTGACTCCCATTTAACATGAGTTTGAATGTGATTGGCTAAGTCTGAACACATCCACACCCTGTTATAATTGGGGATGTGGCTATTTATGCAACCGGGTTTTTGTAAGTTTTTTTATTTTTCCCCTTAAGATTTGTTTGTTTTTCAGTTGGGTTGTACAGGTTATAGGTCACATTAATGGTAGAAAAAGTTTTGAAATGATTTATCTTGGTCTCATTTTTTTACATCACAAAAACCTGACATTTGAACAGGGGTGTGTAGACTTTTTATATCCACTGTTTGTCATCTACCCACCCCGCTAGACATTAATGTTCCCAGATTGTTGACTAATCTGCAGTTAGTTGTGTCTCATGTTTTTCTGGCCTAATTTGTTTGGGAAATTAAGCCATGAGCAGAGTTAATAATAGTGATGATGATAATAATGCATCAAATTTATTAAGTGTTTTTCATGGGCACTCAAAGATGCTTTACAATGGATACATTATTCATTCAGTCCACAGACAGACACTGATAGTGATAAGCTACTACAGTAGCTACAGTTGCCCTGGGGCAGACTGATGGAAATGTGGCTGTCAATCCATGCCAACGGCCTTTCCGACCACTACTGAACATTTACACATTCATACCCAGTGTCATGGACACTGGAGGCAATGTGGGTAAAGTGTCTTGCCCAGGGACACAACGGCAGCATGACTGGGGAGAGTGGGATTCGAAGCGGTTATTGGACGACCCGCTCTACCTCCTGAGCCACTGCTGCTCTTAGCTAAATTAGTTAGCTCAGTGGTGCAAGTTGGTGCCTTCACAGTTTTTATGGCTCTTTTCTGTAAATTCTAATCACTCCACTAGACATCTATGTTTCCCCTTATTCATTAATCCACAGTTGATAATACAGTATATTTTGCCTTGTTCTGACTTGTTTTTGTTTTAAATGTATATACTGTATGTATATTTGCCATGATAGCCCTGTATTCTCACTGGTAAGACTTCTGGCTCTCATTGAATAAGCAGAGCTGACCATTCAGGGTTGTGGGTGCTGGGTATAAAATGATGCTGCACTATTTAAACCCTGAGGTTTTTTTCATTAACACCCCCAGGAACTGTTCCAACATGTGGAATAGATTCATAATGTTTCCTTTAATGTTGAGTTTTGTTTCTGTAATAAAAATATCTTAATGTGATGCTAAGCTATCTGTGTCTTTTTTTTCCTCAAAAAAAATTAGAAACATCTAGAAATTTCTAGAAACATCTAGAAAACATCCCGCCCCACCCGCGGAGGGAGAGAGAGCTTAGACTTTCTGCTGCACATTCACCAACCATAATGCTCTGCACTGTGTGTCTATATATATATATATATATATATATATATATATATATATATAATATAGTAATATGTACATATGTATACTAGCTGTTCTTGTTTTTTTTCTTGCCTTCAGATTGTTGCTCTGAGTGTTGCTATCCCTGTGCTGTTGCAATCCTGGAATTTCCCCATTGTGGGACTAATAAAGGCTTATCTTATCTTATCTTAAATTGCAGTTTCCCCCCCCCCCCAACAATTTTTTGGGGAAAATCTCTATCTCTACTCTTTTTAAAAAGAGATATAGATAGTTTTGTTTAGATGGTATGAAGGTAATTATTGAGGAGAAATTTTCCAAAAAATTGCTCTAAAGAGGAAATGGAGGTAATTAAATCTTAAGTATTTTTAAATGTAATTATAGAGATGTTTGTGTATTCTGCAGCACTCTTCACTCATCATTCATCACTTGCTCCATGTGGTGATTCATTCTTTTTGTTTTCATTTCTAAATGGGTACCTACAACCCATTCTGCATGACAAGAATTAATTCTCCTAAATTAGTCGCTTCAGTATATGCTGTATGATGATGAAAGTCTGCTTCTTTCTTTTCTGTCATGGGTAAGTTTCGTTCTTCAGGACTGTCATTGACGCAGAAGAGGTCTTGACAGTGCAGAAGCAGAGGTTTCTGTAATTAGGAGCGTTGTGAAGAAGGGTGTCGTGTTAAATACACCAGTAATGGATGTAACCTGTGTTTATGCTCACAGTTTGTATCAATCATAATTTTTCATCAGTTGCTCTTACTGTAGTCTTATCTGTGTCATGGTTTGTGGATTCAAAAGTTGCTGTACCCTTGTGAATTTGGATACAGTTGTGCCTAGGCAGCTTTGTGTGTTTGTGTGTGAGAAGGCAACAGTTGGTTATGTGGGTAGAGATGCCAAGTTCACAAAGTGAAAATTAAGACTTACTGTGTTGTCAGGATGGCATGTATGCCAACTGCTACTGTCCATCTTTGGTAAAACAGTGAATTTAAAAAGCAATGGCCCAGAGACTGCCTCCTTCATGTAGTGGTGGGAATTGTCAGAGGCCATACAATATGACACAATATGATATTATCTTAATACATGGGTATTAAGACAAGAAGTCTTTATTAGTTCCACAATGGGGAGATTCCAGATATAATTGAAATATACAGTATCTCACAAAAGTGTGTACACCACTCACATTTTTGTAAATATTTTATTGTATCTTTTCATGGGACGACACTGAAGATATGACACTTTGATACAATGTAAAGTAGTCAGTGTACAACTTGTGTAACAGTGTAAATTTGCTGTCCCCTCAAAATAACACACAGCCATTAATGTCTAAACCGCTGGCAATAAAAGTGAGTACACCCCTAAGTGAAAATGTCCAAATTGTGCCCAAAGTGTCAGTATTTTGTGTGGCCACCATTATTTTCCAGTACTGCCTTAACTCTCTTGGGCATGGAGTTCACTAGAGCTTTACAGGTTGCCACTGGAATCCTCTTCCACTCCTCCATGATGACATCACGGAGCTGGTGGATGTTAGGGACCTTGCGCTTCTCCACCTTCCGTTTGAGAATGCCCCACAGATGCTCAATAGGGTTTAGGTCTGGAGACATGCATGGCCAGTCCACTACCTTTACCCTCAGTTTCTTTAGCAAGGCAGTGGTCGTCTTGGAGGTGTGCTTGGGGTGGTTATCATGTTGGAATACTGCCCTGCAGCCCTACGGCCCAGTTTCCAAGGGGAGGGGATCATGCCCTGCTTCAGTATGTCACAGTACATGTTGGCATTCATGGTTCCTCAATAGCTATGTTTACATGGACACAAGTAACCGGATTAAAAGCCTGATTGGAATAAAAATGCTTCAGGTAAACGCACCAATCTGAATATTCTAACCCGATCATGCTCATTCAGATCAAAATTTCATTCCGATTGAGAGGGGTGGGTTATGCTGATTGTTAATCCGAACAGTGCGCATGAAAACACTTATTCCGAACGTAGGGCAGAAAATACAGTATGTTTACTGCGCAGGTCTGTACACCAGCCGCACGTCGACGTGACGTATTTCCGCCTTAGCGGCAGCTAGCACAAAACATAGCGGGAATAAAACAAAACTGGTCTGTATCGTCCTGCTGTTTCCCTCTGTTCGTCATATGCAGAAGTGTGGACTTCTAGCTTCATTACAGAGACCAGCAGAAGCAAAAGTACAGTCTGAATAACACAACACAGGTCAATTTCAACACGAAGTGGGGCTTGCTAACACCGGAAGTTGCTCCTTCTTCTACAATTTTCGGAATGTCGAAATGTCGACGTGCGCATGTCAAAATGGTTTATTCTGTTCAAACGTGTGACACATGGAAACGCACGTCCTAATCAGATCAGCTTTTTCAGGATCCATGTAAACAGTAAAATTCTGATCTGAATTGTAATCAGACTGATGAAATTTTGCCCATGTAACCATGATCAATGAACTGTAGCTCCCCAGTGCTGGCAGCACTCATGCAGCCCCAAACCATGACACTCCCACCATAATGCTTGACTGTAGGCAAAACACACTTGTCTTTGTACTCCTCACCTGGTTGCCGCCACACACACTTGACACGATCTAAACCAAATAAGTTTATCTTGGTCTCATCAGACCACAGGACATAGTTCCAGTAATCCATGTCCTTAGTCTGCTTGTCTTAAGCAAACTGTTTGCAGGCTTTCTTGTGCATCATCTTTAAAAGGGGCTTCCTTCTGGGCCAACAGCCATGCAGACCAATTTGATGCAGTGTGCAATTTATGGTCTGAGCACTGACAGGCTGACCCTCCACCCCTTCAACCTCTGCAGCAATGCTGGCAGCACTCATACGTCTATTTTCAAAAAACAACCTCTGCATATGATGCTAAGCACGTGCGCTCAGCTTCTTTGGTCGACCATGGCGAGGCCTGGTCTGAGTGGAACCTGTCCTGTTAAACCCCAGTATGGTCTTGGCCACTGTGCTGCAGTTCAGTTTCAGGGTGTTAGCAATCTTCTTATAGCCTAGGCCATCTTTATGTAAAGCAACAATTCTTTTTTTCAGATCCTTAGAGAGTTCTTTACCATGAGGTGCCACGTTGAACTTCCAGTGACCAGTATGAGAGACTGTAAGAGCTATAACACCAAATTTAACACACCTGCTCCCCATTCACGCCTGAGACCTTGTAACACTAACGAGTCACATGACACTGGGAGGGAAAATGGGTAATTGGGCACAATTTGGGCATTTTCACTGAGGGGTGTACTCATTTTTGTTGCCAGCAGTTTATTTAGACATTAATGGCTGTGTGTTGAGTTATTTTGAGGGGACAGCAAATTTACACTGTTATACAAGCTGTACACTGACTACTTTACATTGTATCAAAGTGTCATATCTTCAGAGTTGTCCCATGAAAAGATATAATAAAATATTTACAAAAATGTGAGGGGTGGACTTCCGGTCTGGACGCCATGGCGACTGCAGCTTAACACTGAAGCTCTCAGACCCAATCCAGGATAACACCTTGAAAATCAAACTTAACGGATTTTTGGAGGAGTGAAAATCAAAAGACAAAATCATCATGTCTAAAGGAAAACAGAAGAAACTGAAATTCTCCAGGCCAGGACACGTATCGGCCGGAGAATCTGAACTGGAAGATCTCCGTTCAGAAGACGAGGAACTGGTGATAGCTAACAAAAGGGTTAGCCTGAAATCACTATTTGAGGAGCTACGGCGATTTCGCCGAGAAGTTACGGCCGAATTTCGGGAATTCAGAGAAGAATTGAAAAGGACAAACAGCAGAGTGGACCAGGCCGAGAACCGAATCTTGGAAACAGAGGATCGAATAAAAGTGCTCGAAGATTCTGTGCTGGACCTACGCAAAAGACAAGCAGCTATAGAGGCTAAGCTAACCGACCAAGAAGGAAAACAAAGAAGAGACAACATAAGAATTCATGGTCTGATAGAAGGAACCGAAAATGGTTTTAACTCAATGGCAGAATGCGTGGAATCCCTACTAAGAGAGAAATTGGATATTCCACAAACCACCGACTTGAAGATAGAAAAGGCACATCGTTCATTAGCCGCTAGGCCGGCGGCGGAAGCGCCCCCACGTTCGGTGTTGGTAAGATTTTCCAATTTCAAAATAAAACAAGAGGTTGTAAGACTGGCCTGGCAGAAAAAAGGATTTATGCACCAGGAGAGAAAAGTCTACGTGGAACACGATTACTCCCCGGAGGTCCTTAAAAAGCGCAGGGAATACAATGACGCGAAAAAGGTGTTAAGAGAGAAGAAATTGCGCTTTCAGACACCATTTCCTGCGAAGTTAAGGGTCTTCTACGGCGATGAAACGTGTCTCTATAATTCGGCGGAAGAAGCAACAGCTGACATGGCGAAAAGAGGGCTCCCGGTAACGGTATTTAAACCCGCAGCAGACCCGAGTGAGAAGATCAAAGCGCAAACATGGACAACACAAAGACCCTCAAAATCCACGGACCAGCAGCGGGAAACCCAGCACCAGAGCGTCGCGGATAAACTATCCGTTTTCAGGTTGGAATAGCGACCTTTTTTTTTTTTTTTTTTTTTTCTTTTCTCTTGAATCTATCCGCACATCCAACCCCCCTCATACAAGGTAACAAACTTTAAAGGAGATGCATATTCAGCATGTGGTAAAACATTTCATGGAACAATCATATTATTTGAAACAAATAAGTCTTAGTAATAAAAAAAAAACTTGTTAAAATAGAAATGTGACAATAATCCACATGTTCTCCTCATACTAACAAATACTGTTTTTGCGTGAATGTTTGATGTGATGGGGGTGGGAGGGTGCACACAATTTCACAGGGTGTAGGCATAAAAGGAAAAAAAAAAAATCATTACAAGTTTGGATTGGGTTCTGAAACTCACGTTAAAAGCATGGGACTACTTTCAGTGGTAAGAGAGGGCCCTCAACACGTAACAGAGTTTGAGGAATTTCCCTCAGGGCCTTCACTCCATCAAGGCTCTTACAGGGTCTTTAAAAAGACCTCAGCTCAGGAAGTTCTTATGACAGCTTTTTGTTTTAAAGTTTTTTACACTATGTTCTTAATGTTTTTCTTGTTTTTAATGTTCTTTCAGTTTCTGAGTAGCACAAAAGAGGGCCACCACACAGTTATACTAAACAAAACAACACAATGGAGAAGCAGGGTGTAACCAAAATAATTTCATATAATGTAAAAGGAATCCTGAATCCAGTTAAAAGATCCAAGATTCTAGGCAAAATGAAAAAAGACAAAGCAGGAATAATATTTTTACAAGAAACCCACCTAACAGATGTGGAACACAATAAACTCAGTAGACAAGGGTTTAAAATGATCTCTTCATCTTCATATAAATCAGGGAGGAGGAGGGGAGTAGCGACATTGATATCAACCAAAATTACATTTGAAAAAAAATCAGAACACAAAGATGAAGAAGGGAGATACAGTTTGGTAACTGGGCGGCTAGAGGGAGAAGATATCACCCTGCTGAATGTGTATGCTCCCCCAGGGGCTAACTGGAAATTTTATAAAAATGTATTCGACCTAATGATAACTAAAGCTCAAGGTTTAGTGATATGTGGTGGGGACTTCAATCTTAGACTGAATCCATACTGGGATGCTTCTGGTAATTCCCCACATCAAAATAACACCCAAAACAGGAAGACTCGGATGCTACTAAAAGAATTGGGAATCTGTGACGTGTGGAGGGAACTCAACCCCAGTGTAAAAGACTATACATTTTACTCAACTCCACATTCATCTTACTCAAGGATTGACTATTTTTTTATGTTTAATAGAGACATTGGAAGAGTAAAAACATGTAAAATAGGACTGATGGATCTCTCCGACCACAGTCCGATCTACATGGACTTAAATATCCAAAAATACACAAATAATACATTTTCTTGGAGGTTAAATTCAAATGTCCTGAAAGGACCATTGAAAGATGAATTGGAATCAGATATTCTCAGATATTTGGAAGATAACGATAATGGAGAAGTATCCCCTTTAATACTGTGGGATGCATGCAAAGCTGTAATAAGAGGAAAGATTATTGCAAAACTGGCAACCCAAAAGAAACTAAGACAAGAAAAACTATCCACATTAGAGTCAGAACTTAGGAACCTAGAAAAAGAACACAAAGGCAACACTCATTCTACTGACTCGCTCAAGATTAAGGAAATTAAAAACCAAATAAATGAGATCTACACAATAGAAATCCAGAAGAAACTTACATTTCTGAAACAAAAATACTATGAAGCAGGCAGTAAATCGGCAAAATTGCTAGCCTATAAATTGAGGAAACATCAAACAGAAAGAGCAATCTACAAAATCAGAGACCCAGTATCAAAGGAAATAAAATTCAGAATTCAGGATATTCTTAAAAACTTCGAGAATTACTATAAGAACTTATACTCCCACAAAAAACATAAAAACGCATCCGAGGCATTCCTAAACACATTAAACCTTCCCCAACTTACAGAGTCACAAAATAAAACACTACTGTCAGAAATACATCCTAAAGAATTGGAAAAAGCAATTATGAAACTTAAAGCTAACAAATCCCCAGGAGCTGATGGCTATACAGCAGAGTGGTACAAAACCTTTAAACAGCAACTATCTCCTCTCCTCCTGAAAACATTTAATTATGTCCTCCACACAGGGGAAATCCCCCCCTCCTGGAGAGAAGGGGTCATTGCAGTTATACCTAAACCTGAAAAGGATAAACTAGAGTGCTCCAACTACAGACCAATCAGTGTACTAAATCAGGACTATAAGCTTTTTACCATTATCCTTGCCAAAAGGTTAGAAAATATACTGACAGACCTAATTCATTTAGACCAAACAGGTTTTATAAGACAAAGACAGACACAAGACAACATTCGACGCACTTTACACATAATTCATCATATAAAAAAATATAACTTAAATGCAGTCATATTGGGATTAGATGCTGAAAAAGCATTCGATTCGGTTGACTGGTCTTTTCTATATAGAATCTTATCCAGTTTCAATTTTCATAACAACTTCATTAGAACTATACAGGCATTATATAAAAAACCAACAGCTAAAATAAGGATTAACGGTATTTTATCATCTTCTTTTGAACTGGAAAGAGGATGTCGTCAGGGCTGCCCCCTGTCTCCACTGCTCTTTGCAATCTTCATAGAACCTCTGAGCCAATGGATAAGACAAAACCAAAAAATTCAAGGTATTACACTTGGTCAGAAGGAACATAAAATAGCACTCTTTGCTGATGACATTTTAATATACCTAGGGCAGCCGAACACTTCTTTACCAGAACTAACCTCAGTTTTTTCAGAGTATGGAGATTTATCAGGGTACAAATTAAACATGCATAAAACCCAAGTTTTAACATTCAACTATGACCCAAATCATTATTCACTAAGCAAACTCAAAACTAACTGGGAGTCGGAATCTATGAAATATCTGGGGGTCAATATCCCGAAACAACTCAACAAAATTATATCACTAAACTATGATCCACTGGTGACAAAAATAAAATCTGACCTAGCAAGATGGAATATGATACCATTCTTGGGTACTGCACAAAGAATTGAAGCAGTCAAAATGAATATACTTCCACGTCTTCTGTACCTTTTCCAAACAATACCGGTAGAACCTCCCAAAAAAACATGGCAGGAGCTGGACAGAAGGATCTCAAGATTCATATGGCAGGGCAAGAGACCTAGAATCAGATATAGAACCCTACAGCTAAACAAAGATAAAGGTGGGCTTGCGCTGCCAAATATCAGGGACTACTTTAAAGCCGCACAAATTAAAACTTTAGTAGAGATATGTAACCCAGTCTACACTGCACAATGGAAGGAGATCGAATGCCAAATAACAAGTGACATCCCCCTACAGGCGATAATAGGGAACAATGCCTTACCTAAGCTTTTGAATAACACTAACCCGTGGATAGAGACCCCGCTAAAAATTTGGTTTAAGATAGTCAGAGAGAATCAAACTAAAGAGCCCTATCGACTTCTGCAATGGATTGCCTATGATCAGGACTTTACTCCTAATAAAACAGACACCAGATTTAAAAAGTGGAAGGAGAAAGGGCTGATAAAATATTACGATTTTTTTAAAGGGCAAATCTTAAGAAGTTTTGAAGATTTGAAAAAACAAGGTCTAATAAATCAAGACCTTTACAGGTTCTTCCAGCTTAGACACCACATAAACAATATACTTAAAAAGGAGGTTTTGGAAAGGGCCCAGTCAGGTGTTCTGAAGGTCTTCTTAATGGCATATAAAGGGATCCCAGGGATCAGATACATTTCTAAAATATACCAAGGTCTTCAAGACTTAAAAGGAGACAACACATCATATATAAAAGAGAGATGGGAAAAAGAGGGGAATTTCACTTTACAACTGGAAATATGGGAAAAGCTAAATAAACAGCAATGGAAAAGTACCTCATCCCTGCAGTGGAGAGAATTTGGATGGAAAAACTTGGCAAGATTTTTCAGAACACCTGCACAAAACAAATTTACCCATAAGGTATTGAACTGTTGGCGCTTGTGTGGTGAAAAGACTGCAAATCATTTTCATGTGTTTTGGTCATGCCCAGTTATCCACCAATATTGGACCAAGGTACAGACAATATTGGGGAAAATATTCAAAATTACAGTTCCCTTTTCTTTTGTAACTTTGTATTTGGGTTTACTACCGGACTCACTGGAAAGACGAGGAGAAAAATACTTATTCAATGTTTTAATATTGGCAAGCAAAAAAGCTCTAACTAAAAAATGGATGTTGAAGGACTGTTCTACGCCTGAAGATTGGACTAACGTGATCCAAGACATTTACTCGATGGAAAAGTTGACATTCGCACTGAGACAGGACATGGATGGGTTCATGAACTTTTGGCAACCCTGGACCGCATATGTGTCTTCCATTAGATCTAATCTTTGACAAATACCATTTCAATAATGGTTCCGCTCTTTGTTCCAACACTACTCAGATGCTCTTTTATCTTTATTTACTTACGTTTTCTTTTTGTTTGTTTTTTACTGGTTTGTTGTTGTTTTTTTATTTGTTTTTTGTTTTTTTTCTCTTTAATTTCACTTTTTCTTTCACTTTAAAAAAAAAAAGGGGTGTTGTAAGAATTAATCTTCCAATGTTGTCAGATATCAGAAAATAAGGGAACATGTGATGAAAATGTAAACAATGCATTGCTGTAACGACCTGTATACCCTTTACAAAAACTTAAATAAAAAAAAAAAAATGTGAGGGGTGTACTTACTTTTGTGAGACACTGTATAATTGGAAGATATATACTGTATATATATATATATATATCTTCCAATTTTCCATCACCCTTGTTTGTATTGTTCAACTACTGGCTAGATCTAATGAGTCACAGCATTGCTGTGCTGACCTTAAAAACATCTAAACTATGATTGGCTTTCTAGATAAACAGCTATTTTTTTAAATGTTTATTTTATTGGTGTAAATTGGGATTGTTTGACCATTTAGATTTTTTTTAGCTAAAAGGGGTATGTATAACACCTTTTTGATAGGGGTGTGAATCATTAGGGGCCACACAACACAATATTATCACAATGTGTGGGCCACAATCCAATAGTATTATGAACTTGAAATATGCTGAGTATTGTGATATCGCATTTTGCAATTTCCCATTCCAATCTCTGTCTTGTCCAACTTCCGGCTAGATCTCACAAGTCACTGCTTTCTTGTGCAGACCCAACCAGACAGTGAGCATTTAGCACCATGTAGTGGACTGAAAAATCAACAATTTTTTATTATTGTGGAACCTAAATAGGTCTGTTTTTATTTGCAACATTTATTAATCATTTTTAATAAAGCATTATGATAGTGGTGTCTCTGAGTCAATACAATATTGTCACCACTTTTTGTTTGCAAATACAATGTGATTTATTTACGCTGTAGATATTTACTGTTATTTTTTTTTAGTTTAAATACAGTAAGTGATGAGGGGTATAAAGTTTTTTAAAAAATCATAGGACTCTGCAAACGTAGCTTTGCATGATTCCCAATTTAAAATGTCAGTATCTGTCTTATTCTGGGCCTTAGCTAATATTCATTTCTTGAAACAAACAATTTTAGTTTCCTTCACCTTCACTTAAAGGCGATAGAGACAACATTGTGATCTCCTGGCCAGTAGGTGTCACTCTTACTCTTGCCCCACTATAATGTTGTACTACTTGGTAGAGATAAACATCAACACACAGCACAGACTATTCTGCAATCTCAGTTCTTTGGTGATTATGAGGCAGATGCAGCATGTCAAGCGAGGACTCTTTTGTGGTATGAGACGAAACATGACATTAACCTAGTTATGCTACTGGGTGTGACATCTTTACTGTGCACTATAGTCTTGTCATCCAACTGTTCAGATGTAAATATTATGATTGTTTTGGAACTGTAAAAATTTTTAAAGTATTTTTTCAGCAATATATATATATATATACAGTATATATACAGTATATATACAGTATATATATATACACTACCGTTCAAAAGTTTGGGGTCACCCAGACAATTATTTTGTGTTTTCCATGAAAAGTCACACTTATTTACCACTATGAGTTGTAAAATGAATAGAAAATATAGTCAAGACATTGACAAGGTTAGAAATAATGATTTATATTTGAAATAATAATTTTTTCCTTCAAACTTTGCTTTCGTCAAAGAATCCTCCATTTGCAGCAATTACAGCATTGCAGACCTAACATGATTGCACAAGGGTTTTCTAATCATCCATTAGCCTTCTGATGCAATGAGCAAACACATTGTACCATTAGAACACTGGAGTGATAGTTGCTGGAAATGGGCCTCTATACACCTATCTAGATATTGCACCAAAAAACAGACATTTGCAGCTAGAATAGTCATTTACCACATTAGCAATGTATAGAGTGTATTTCTGATTAATTTAAAGTTATCTTCATTGAAAAAAAGTGCTTTTCTTTCAAAAATAAGGAAATTTCTAAGTGACCCCAAACTTTTGAACGGTAGTATATATATACACATTTTTAAGAATATAAAGACTTTAATTCGGCACCTTTCTAAAACATTTGTTGATGATGTGTTATTTTTTTTTTAAAATAACTATGAAAATACAATCCAGAACACATTTAAAGCCAACATTTTTTTTCTCCATTCTTTACTGCTCAAAAACACAAGCTATAAACAGGTGGGTGGGGTATTTGTGCTGTCAGTCCTGGAACCTGAGATGATCATATTTGGACGCTTTCTCTGACATCACTGTGAGCCAAGAGTAGAAATAAATGTTACAAAAAAGCATTGAGAACAGTCTGATGCCTGGGCTTGTGGTCCACTGGGATTTCTTCTATAAAGATTGTCCTTTAAAAAAAAAACTGGCAGTGTTTAATGTGAGCATCCACTAATGCAACAGGATATATGACAGAAGATAAAGAAAACTACAGTGGGTCTAAGGATTTGGTCTGTGACATTTCTGAAAAAAAAAATCTAAGCAAATAAAGGTTTGTTATATTTTAGGACCTTAGCATCGGAAGGAGGATGGAGCCCAGAGCCTTCTAGATGCAGAGAAAAAAAATTGATAAAAATTATATATATATAAAATATAGTGCATAAAGTTTATGATCACAATGATCAGTAAACAATTTCAAAATATCAGGTGGTAAACATAAATAAATGGTAACATGTTCAAAGATTTTTACACAAAACATGCTGATTTATATTATTATCCACATTTTAATGGTTTCCTTTTAAGTTGACCAGCATTTGAGGCTGCGGACCAAACAAGGATGCTGGCACAGAAAACAGTCCACAGTCTGTGCCTATAAATAGATATGCCAATTTCTCCACACACGCAGATATTCAGCATCAGCCTCCAGAGATGTCAGGCAGGCTTGCCGGTCTCACTGTTTTTCACTTTTTATTTGTGGTCCAATCACATTAGCAACCATTAGCTAGTATTCATCATCATTGACCCCAGTTACATGGTCGCAATAAATCGATTACTGGGAATAAACTGATAGTGGCAATAATCATTTTTGTCATGTTTACATGCACTGAATAAACGGGTCATTGGAGGGTAAACCACTTGAGTTAATGACCCCGGTTACATGGCCTTTATCAGATTATTCTGTTTGCATTGCCACTTGAATAATCAGATAACTCCAGAAATCCAATCATAACCGGTTTATTTTTGTACATGTAAACATGGTCAATGTGGGTGTTTATAGTGGGTACTGTATGTTGGTGGAGTATGTCGGTGAACGTGGTGTGCCTCCAATTAACTCAAATGTTGACAATTAACCAGATTAACCAATCAGAAGCTTCCAAAGCCATGGCATTATTATCTGGGCTTCCCCAAATTATTTAAAGGCATCTTAGTGACTTTGAAGAAAGTAATAAATAATTCTCTAAAAAAAGTTATTTATCAAATAGAAATCATTTTTGTTATCCTAACTGACCTAAAACAGGAAACGTTTAGTCTGATTTAATGTCAAGACAGTGAGATAAGAAAAAGGATTGTGTGTTTTTATACTGTGTATGTAAATATCTGGTTTCAACTGTATATTGCCACCTCACAATCACAAGGTAGCTCGACCTGAACAACTGAACTGCCTGTGTACAGCTGGTGATTAATTAAAATGGGTTTTGTTTTTGAATAAAGGTGTAGAATTTGAGCCATGATCCATGTTGAGGCACCTTTAGACCAAAATTATATTGGAACAGTATGAGCTATCGATCTGCTCTGAGATCAAGATAATATGTCGAATGGCTTTGATGGCAACGTTATCAAAACTGATTGTTTCAGTTGCATATTTCAGAATAAAAACTCAGCTAAAAAGGCTTTCTGTCTGAAAACTGGCCAAGATCCAAAAGCTGTGGCTGATTCTTTCATGCTTACCCTCATTCAAATGAGCAGAGCTCCAAAATTAGGTTTTTGAAATGCTTCTTCATTGTGGAAACACTAAAATGAGGGACATCTTCTAAAAGATGGAGGAACTATGAAAAATCACTTCTATGGTTTCTTTTTGTACAGAAACTTATCTGCATTGTTTTCACTGGCATCTGCTGAATCAAGGCTTTAAGGCACTTTTCTATTATCTCTGTTACTGAGTTTATAAGAAATTGCATTTATCATCTGGTCTTGTATTTAAAATAAGTAGCTTTCTTTGTAATGTGTGACCCTGAAATTAGTAGGAGAAGCAAAGCTGTTATTTTTATTGTTTTAATCTGAAGAAAGTCTGCCACTCTGTTATCCAAACTACACTGTATTATTTCAAGGATGCAATTTTTCTTTTCTACTTTATCTCAACATGGTCTTCCTAGTCAAACATACAAATAATTAGGAACAAGGCTCTGCAAACACACATAGATGTGCAGTGTTTGCATGGAGTCCTCTCATTCACCCAGAGGCAACCATCCTGGTGCATCAAGACCCTCCCAGTGGCACTCTACCACAAATAAGCACTCCCGTTTGATCTTCATCAGGAACATGGAACACATAAAGACAGCCTGGTGAACACATACAGTCTGCAGGCCATGGCTCTGACTAATTGTTGCAGTCCTGCAGTGAGCCATGATAACCATAAAAGACGGCAGCTCCGTTTCACCCAACGGAAAGCATCTGATGTCAGTTTTTGTTCAGCCTCTTTCCATTTAGACCGCAGTTGGTGCCTGTGATGCCTGTGACCATATTTAAACAGAAAAAAAGCACACTGAAAGTTGGTTGCAGATTTCTCCGGTTTCCTCCCACATGCCAAAAACATGCAAGTTAGGTTAATTGGCATCAACTGGGGGTTCTAAATTGTCCTTAAGTATGACTGTGAGAGTGAATGGTTGTCTGTCTCTCTGTGTTGGCCCTGTGATGGACTGGTGATCTGTCCAGGGTGTACCCTGCCTCTCGCCCAAAGATGCTGGGATAGGCTCCAACCCCCCGCGACCCAAAAAAGATTAAGCGGAAGAAGATGGATGGATGGATGAAAGTTGGTTGTTTCTGAATGGGATCTGTACAAGCTAACACTTGTTGCTTAGAATTATGTCTTAACTTGCAGTCATTATGTTCTTCTTACAGGGTGATCAATGCTGGTAAAAGTGCACTGAACGAGGACCAGGCTTGCTGTGAGGTGGTGGTAGCGAGAAGGAGGCCAATGAGCTACTGCCCCCCCTCCACGCCCAGTAAGACCCCTACCGCAAAGAGACGCAACTCCTTGCCCAACGGGGAAGGCCTGGGACTCCGAATAGAGCATGGCAGACTGGAAGAGGTAACAGTAGACACATACCAACACAAATGCAAATTTGTGACCTTGTTCTTAGGATTGTGCACTCTTTGATTGTCAGAAATGTGTGACTTTTTACTCATAACTCATAACTTCAGTTTCAAAGTACCACTTTAGCTTAGTGTATAAGATAAGATAAGATAAGCCTTATTAGTCCCACAATGGGGAAATTCCAGATCTGCTCAGATCAAGGAGAAAACACACAAATCAGACTTTTTAGACTGTGAATCATAGTCTAGACATGCTGCAACCAGTCACCGACCAGCTGAAATTTCACATTCAGTTTGTTCAGTGGAGAATTGGTACTGAAATTCATGTAGCATCAGACACAGTGTGGATGGAGAGGATCAGATATGAGGTTTGACCTCTGCAGCTCCCACACACTGTTGGGTCGAATGAGTCATGATTTTTTCTCTGGGGTCTCTGCTGTCGCATGACTCACCCGTACTACTACATCAGCCAACAGCATTTTTCTTTTATAAATACAGTTTATGTGCTTTTCCATCATTAAATATCACATGGGTTTCTAAAAATGTAATTACTGTAGATTGGTGTTTTTGCAGCTCGTAATTAAACAATATTACATGAGACGGAGTGTGATATCAATGAATATATTACTGCAGTTATTCAGGAGTAAATGAGCATAATATAGTAAAGAAGAGATATATTATTTCACACACATGCAACCAAATTAAATACTGTCCATTACAGAAGTCACTGTTTACATACATACCTGTTCAGGTTTTGTGGGTCTTGCCGCTCATCTTGGTAGCTAGTTAGCTTGTTAGCTGCATGGAGGGAATCTTTTACCCAGCTAGCTATGCTTTTGTTATCACCACATAATGATTACGAATCTCTAATCAGGATGGTAAAATCAACCTTAACTCCATTTTGTCATTTGGTCATTCACTGTAAAACGGTCGAGCTGACATGGATAGCGGTTAGGGGCTAACATATAACTTCGACACATTTCTGTGTTATTTTCCATGCAGTTCTCTCACTTCTTCTTGCCACCTTCACATGAAATCAAAAGTCAGTCCCCACATTCTATGTGCACGGACACCACATTTCTTTTCAGTACAAGCCACTTTTAATTTTTCCACTGTGTTCTCCTGCTTCGAGCAGCAATGTGTAATATGGCTACACTGCTTCCAACTTGCGGAGTCACATGACCACGCCCGCAGGAGACGTTTTAAAGCTGCGGTACTTGAAAGTTGTCGTATACACACACATACAGGGAGAGGGGAAAAACAGAAAAAAGACATGAGCAACATTTAGCTGTCATAGATGTTTTCATATACAGTGGAGAAAATAAGTTTTGGACACATCAACATTTTTCTGATTAAATAGATTTCTGATGGAGCCATTGACCTGACATTTTCATCAGATATCACTAACAACCCAAGTAATCCATACAAAGAAATCAAGGCAACCGTGTTCACAAAACAAGTTATATTTAATAAAATGGAATGACACAGGGAATAAGTATTGAACAGACTTGGTCAAATTCATTTAATATTTAGTAGAAAAGCCTTAACCCAGCCACAGGGGGTGCACAAGCCAGTGGACTGCTAGTGCTGGTCCCAAGACTGGGTAAGTGGGGAGGTTTGTGCCAGGAAGGGCATCCGACTTAAAACCTTGGTTAAATCAAACATGCGGATCATGACGAATGAGACTTTCATGCCGGATCAGTCGAGGCCCGGGTTAACAACGACCACCACCAGTGCTGTTAACCGACAGGGTGCCGGTGGAAATTGGGCTACTGTTGGTCGAAGATCGAGGAGGAGGAGGAGGAGAGGGGGAAGGCTTGTTAGGAGGGAGCGAGAGGAAAGGAAAGGTAGAAGTGTGGAGGTGAGAGTAGGGACATTAAATGTAGACACTATGACTGGTAAAGGCAGAGTTGGCTGATATGATGGAGAGAAGAAAGGTAGATATACTGTGTGTCCAAGAAACTAGATGGAAAGGAAGCAAGGCTAGGAGCATTGGAGGGGGATTTAAACTGTTCTACCATGGTGTAGATGGAAAGAGAAATGGAGTAGGAGTAATTTTGAAGGAAGAGTATGTGGAGAGTGTTCAGGAGGTAAAGAGGGAGTCAAACAGAATCATGAGTTTGAAGTTAGAAGTTAAAGGTGTGATGTTGAATGTTGTCAGTGCATATGCCCCACAAGTTGGATGTCAGGTAGAAGAGTAAGAGGAATTCTGGAGTAAGTTCGATGAAGTGGTCAAGAGTGTTCCCAGGGGGAGAGAGTGGTGATTGGAGCGGACTTTAATGGGCATGAAGGTAAAGGGAACAGAGGTAATGAGGAGGTACTGGGTAGGTATGGTCTTAAGGAGAGAAATGTGGAAGGACAGATTGTCATATGTCTGAGCGTCTGTTCTCAGCGCTCAGACTTTCCTTTGTAGTTTTGAGTGTTTTTCTGTTCATTATTGTTGTTCTGTCAGTTCTGTTATGTTGTGTTGGTGATACAAGCCCCTTTTCCTCTATTCCAGACAGCCATTTCCACTCACAGTCTGTGTCTGTTCCTCAGCTGCGAATGATTGTGTTTTTTTTCTGCCTCCTGCTAATTTTTCTTCTCTCGCTGCTCTCAGGCCACTCTCCCATCAGCTGAGAGCAGTTAGACAATTAGTGTTCCCCAGCCCAGCTCTCACACCTGTGGGCCATCACTGTTTATGTATTTAAACTCAGCCTTTCCACCCTGTATTTGTAGCAGCCTCATCTATGTTCAGACTAGACTTTATTTCTACGGTCAGTCTCCGCCTCCTCTCCTCCTGAGATTCAGCTCAGTGTAAGTTTTTCTTGTCGGCTTTTTGGATTTGTTGCACCATTATTTTGGACTGTCATGTTTATTTGTTAATAAATTGTCTCACTGCGGTCAAGTACTTAAGTTTATTTTTTGCCCCAGAGGGGCACTCATGACACAGATGGTTGTGGATTTTACTAAAAGGGTGGAAATCGCTGTGGTGAACACATACTTCAAGAAGACAGAGGAACATAGGGTGACTTACAAGAGTGGAGGAAGGTGCGCACAGGTGGACTACATCTTATGCAGAAGGAGAAATCTGAAAGAGATAGGAGACTACAAGGTAGTGGCAGGGGAGAATGTAGCAAGACAGCATGAGATGGTAGTCTGTAGGATGACTTTGCAAAGCAAGAAGAGGAAAACAGTGAAGGCAGAGCCAAAGATTAAGTGGGGGAAGTTACCGAAGGAAGAAGGTCGCACAGAGTTCAGGAAGGAGTTGATACAGACTCTGGGTCGTAGGGAAGAATTACCAGATGACTGGGAAAGTACAGCAAACATATTAAGGGAAATGGGTAGAAAGGTATGTGGTGTATCCAGTGGACAGAGGAAGGAAGACAAGGAGACTTGGTGGTGGAATGAGGAGGTCATCATCCATCATCATGATCATCATCATAGCAGTCTGTCATGGGCGACAATGACTGTTTCATTTAGGTCTGATAATATTCCTCCACACAGCTTTGTCCTTAGCCTTCCGCTGCCAGGAACCCCTGTCTATGTCCAACTTCTTCAAGTTTCTTTTTAGTGTCTTTAAATCTGAGCCTTGGTCTACCCTGATTGTGTTTGCCACAGGGAAGTATTCAAAGGAAGAGGTTAGCAAAGAAAAAGTGGGATAGTCAGGGAGATGAAAAAGTCGACAGGAGTATTTGGAATCTAGGTGCATGGCAAAGAGAGGTGGCAAAGGAAAAGGCATATAGTGAGTTGTATGAGAGGCTGGACTCAAAGGAAGGAGAAAAGGACTTGTATCAATTGGTTAGACAGAGAGATCGAGCTGGAAAGGATGTACAGCAGGTTAGGCTGATTAAGGACAGAAATAGTAATGTATAGAAATAGTAATGAGAGAGAGGAGGGTGGATGAAGGATAGATAATGATCAAGGAAGTCCCGAGGATTAGCAAGGCGGAACTGAGGGCAACTTTGAAGAGGATGAAGAATGGAAAGGCAGTTGGTCCAGATGACATACCTGTGGAGGTATGGAGATGTTTAGGAGAGATGGCAGTGGACTTTTTAACCAGATTGTTTAACACAATCGTAGAGAGTGAGAGGATGCCTGAGGAGTGGAGAAGAAGTGTTTTGGTACCAATTTTCAAGAACAAAGGTGATGCTCAGAGCTGTTGTAACTACAGAGGCAAAAAGTTGATCAGCCACACTCTGAAGATATAGGAAGGAGTTGCTGAAGCCAAGTTAAGAGGAGAGGTGCTGATCACTGAGCAGCAGTACGGTTTCATGCCAAGAAAGAGTACTACAGATGCAGTGTTTGCTTTAAGAGTATTGATGGAGAAGTATAGAGAAGGTCAGAAGGAGTTGCACTGTGTCTTTGTTGATCTAGAGAAAGCATATGATAGGGTGCCAAGAGAGGAAGTGTGGTACTGTATAAGGAAGTCAGGAGTGGTAGAGAAGTATGTGAGGGTGGTGCAGGGCCTGTATGAGGACAGCGAGACAGTGGTGAGGTGCGCTGTAGGAGTGATGGATGGATTCAAGGTGGGGGTGGGATTACATCAGGGATCGGCTCTGAGCCCCTTCTTGTTTGCCATGGTGATGGACAGGCTGACAGACGAGGTCAGGCAGGAGTCTTCATGGACCATGATGTTTGCAGATGACATTTTGATCTGTAGTGAGAATAGGGAGCAGGTGGAAGAGAACCTCAAGAGGTGGAGGTAGGCTCTGGAGGGAAGAGGAATGAAAGTCATTAGAAGCAAGACAGAATACATGAGTGTGAATGAGAGGGAGGCAGGTGCAACGGTGAAGATGGAAGGAGTAGAAGTAGTGAAAGTAGATGAGTTTAAATACCTGAAGAAGAGCGTGCAGGCAGGGTGGAGACAAGTGTCAGGTGATTTGTGACAGAAGGGTAGCAGCAGTAGTGAAAGGGAAGATTTACAAGACGGTAGTGAGTCCTGCTATGATGTATGGTTTGATGCAGGATTTGCAGCACAAACTCTCAACATTTCTACTCTTCCATTCACAATCCTCTCACTCAGAAAAAGAAGAAGAGCCTTTGTTGGTAGTAACAGTTTCCAGACGCCTTCTGTATGGTGAAACTAGGCACAGGCATTGCTCAGGAGGGATTTTATCCTATTCTTCCACACAAACTGTCAAATTTTGAAGGATCCGTGGGTGTCTTCTATGAAGTCTGATTTTCAGTTCCTTCCATAGATTTTCAGTTGGATTCAGGTCAGGTGACTGACTGGGCCATTCTAGCAGCTTTATTTTCCTTCTAAGGATCACGTTGAGAGTTTCTTGGCTGTGTGTTTGGGATCATTGTCTTGCTGAAATATTCACCCTTGTTTGATCTTCAGCATCTTGGCAGATGGCACCAGGTTCTTATCAAGGATGTATCTGTACATTTGTCTATTCATCTTTCCTTCAACTATATGAAGTCTGCCTGTACCATGTGGTGAAAAACACCCCCACACCATGATGGGATGTGCAGTCTCATTTCTCCTCCAAACATGCTGTGTGTTGGGGCATCCAAAAAATTCAATTTTGGTCTCATTTGACCAGTCTACAGGTGCGTCTCAATAAATTAGAATGTCATCGAAAAGTTGATTTATTCCAATAATTCAATTCAAAAAGTGAAACTTATGGGACTTCCGGTCTGGACACCATGGTGATAGCAGCTTTACGCTGAAGCTCCCAGACCCAATCCAGGAAAATACCTTGAAAATCAGATTTAACAGTTTTTTGGAAGAGTGAAAATCAAAAGACAAAGTCATCATGCCTAAAGGAAAACAGAAGAAATCGACATTTACCAGGCCAGGACACGCATCGGCCGGAGAATCTGATCCGGAGGATTTCCATTCAGAAGACGAGGAGCTGAATGAAGCTAGCAAAAAGGTTAGCTTAAAAATGGTATTTAAAGAATTAAGACGATTTCGCCGAGAGTGTTGGGCCGAATTTCGTGAAATCAAAGAAGAAATAAAAAGGACGAACAGCAGAGTGGACCAGGCTGAGGACCGAATCTTGGAAGCAGAGGAAAGAATAAAAGGGCTGGAAGATACCGTGCTGGATCTACACAATAGACAGTCAAGACTGGAGGCTAAGCTAACCGACCAAGAAGGCAGACTAAGAAGAGACAACATAAGAATTCATGGTCTGAATGAAGGAGTCGAGGATGGTTTCACCACAATGGCGGCATGCGTGGAATCCTTATTGAGAGAAAAGTTGGATATTCCCCAATCCACCGACTTGAAGATAGAAAGGGCGCACCGTACATTAGCCCCTAGGCCGGCGGCGGAAGCGCCTCCACGATCGGTGGTGGTGAGGTTTTCCAACTCCAAAATAAGAGGTTGTAAGACTGGCTTGGCAGAAAAAAGGATTTATGCACCAAGAGAGAAGTTTTCGTGGAACACGATTACGCCCCGGCGGTCCTTAAAAAGCGTCGGGAATACGACGACGCTAAAAAGGTACTACGAGAGAAAAAACTGCGCTTTCAGACACCATTTCTGGCGAAGCTGCGGGTTTTCTACGGCGACGAGACGTGTCTCTACAACTCGGCGGAAGAAGCAACCTCGGATATGGCGAGAAGAGGGCTCCCGGTAACGGTGTTTAAACCCGCAGCAGACCCGATCGAAAGAATGAAGGCTCAAACGTGGTCCACACAGAGACCCTCAAAATCCTCGGGCCAACAGCGGGAAACCCAGCGCCAGAGCTACAAGGAAAAACTGGCCGTTTACAGGAGGGAATAACCATTTTTTTAGTCAATCTGCACATCCAACCCCCCCCATACAAGGTAACAAACATTAAAGGAGATGCAGAATCAGCATGTGGTGAAACATTTCATGGAACAGTCATAATATTAGAAACAAATAAGTTTTTTTTAAAAAAAACCCAAACAACTTGTTAAAATAGAAATGTGACAATGATCCACATGTTCTCTCCACACTAACAAATACTGTATTAACGTGAATGTTTGCTGTGATGGTGGTGGGAGGGTGCACACAATTTCATAGGGTATAGGCATAAAAAAAAAATCATTACAAGTTCGGATTGGGATCTGAAATTCACGTTAAAAACATGGGACAACTTACAGGGGTAAGAGAGGGCCCTCAGCACGTAACGGAATCTGTGGAATTTCCCTCAGAGCCAATACGCCAACATGGCTCTTCTAAGGTCGCTAAAAAGACCTCAGCTCAGGAAGTTCTTTTGTCAGTTTTTTGTTTTAAAGTTTTATACACTATGTTCTTAATGTTTTTTATGTTCTTAATGTTCTTTCAGTTTCTGAGAAGCATAAAAGAGGGCCACCACACTGTTATACTAAATAAGACAATACAATGGAGAAACAGGGTGTAACCAAAATAATCTCATATAATGTAAAAGGGATCCTGAATCCAGTTAAAAGATCGAAGATTCTAGGCAAAATGAAAAAAGACAAAGCAGGAGTAATATTTTTACAAGAAACCCACCTAACAGACGTGGAGCACACTAAACTCAATAGACAAGGGTTTAAAATGATCTCTTTATCTTCATATAAGTCAGGGAGGAGGAGGGGAGTAGCGACATTGATCTCAACCAAAATTATATTTGAAAAAAAAATCAGAACACAAAGATAAAGAAGGGAGATACAGTTTGGTACTTGGGCGGCTAGAGGGAGAAGATATCACCCTGCTGAATGTATATGCACCTCCAGGGGCTAACTGGAAATTTTATAAAAATGTATTTGACCTAATGATAACTAAAGCCCAAGGTTTAGTGATATGTGGTGGAGACTTCAATCTAAGACTGAATCCATACTGGGATGCATCAGGTAATTCTCCACATCAAAATAACACTCAAAGTAGGAAAACTCGGATGCTACTAAAAGAAATGGGAATCTGTGATGTGTGGAGGGAATTCAACCCCAGTGTAAAAGATTATACATTTTACTCAGCACCACATTCATCATACTCAAGGATTGACTATTTTTTTTATGTTTAATAGAGACATTGGAAGAGTAAAAACATGTAAAATAGGACTGATGGATCTCTCTGACCACAGTCCGATCTATATGGACTTAAGTATCCAAAAATACACAAATAATACATTTTCTTGGAGGTTAAATTCAAATGTCCTGAAAGGACCACTGAAAGATGAATTGGAATCAGATATTCTCAGATATTTGGAAGAAAATGATAATGGAGAAGTATCCCCTTTAATACTGTGGGATGCATGCAAAGCTGTAATAAGGGGAAAGATTATTGCAAAACTGGCAATCCAAAAGAAACTGAGACAAGAAAAACTAACCACATTAGAGTCAGAACTTAAGAACCTAGAAAAAGAGCACAAAGACAACACTCATTCTAATGACTCGCTCAAAATTAAGGAAATTAAAAAACAAATAAATGAGATCTACACAATAGAAATCCAGAAGAAACTTACATTTCTGAAACAAAAATACTATGAAGCAGGCAGCAAATCAGCAAAATTACTAGCCTATAAATTGAGGAAACAACAAATGGAGAGAGCACTCTACAAAATCAGAGACCCAGTATCAAAGGAAATAAAATTCAGAATTCAGGATATTCTTAAAAGCTTCGAGAACTACTATAAGAACTTATACTCCCTCAAAAAACAAAAACGCATCCGAAGCATTCCTAAACACATTAAACCTTCCCCAACTTACAGAGTCTCAAAATAAAACACTACTGTCAGAAATACAACCTAAAGAAATAGAAAAAGCAATTATGAAACTTAAAGCTAACAAATCCCCAGGAGCAGATGGCTATACAGCAGAGTGGTACAAAACCTTTAAACAGCAACTATCTCCTCTCCTCCTGAAAACATTTAACTATGTCCTCCACACAGGGGAAATCCCCCCCCCTCCTGGAGAGAAGGGGTCATTGCAGTCATACCTAAACCTGAAAAGGTCTTTCCTATATAGAATCTTATCCAGTTTCAATTTTCATAACAACTTCATTAGAACTATCCAGGCATTATATAAAAAACCAACAGCTAAAATAAGGATTAACGGTAATTTATCATCATTTTTTGAGCTGGAAAGAGGATGTCGTCAGGGCTGCCCCTTGTCTCCACTGCTCTTTGCAATCTTCATAGAACCTCTGAGCCAATGGATAAGGCAGAATCAAAAAATTCAAGGTATTACACTTGGTCAGAAGGAACATAAAGTAGCACTCTTTGCTGATGACATTTTAATATACCTGGGGCAGCCGGACACCTCTTTTCCAGAACTAATCTCAGTTTTTTCAGAGTATGGAGATTTATCGGGGTATGAACTAAACATGCATAAAACCCAAGTTTTAACATTCAGCTATGACCCAAATCAATATTTACTAAGCAAACTCAAAACTAACTGGGAGATGGAATCTATGAAATATCTGGGGGTCAATATCCCGAAACAACTCAACAAAATTATAACACTAAACTATGATCCGCTGGTGGCAAAAATAAAATCTGATCTAGCAAGATGGAATATGATACCATTCTTGGGTACTGCACAAAGAATTGAAGCAGTCGAAATGAATATACTTCCATGTCTTCTATACCTTTTCCAAACAATACCGGTAGAACCTCCTAAAAAAACATGGCAAGAACTGGACAGAAGGATCTCAAGATTCATATGGCAGGGCAAGAGACCTAGAATCAGATATAGAATCCTACAGCTAAACAAAGACAAAGGTGGGCTCGCGCTGCCAAATATCAGGGACTATTTTAAAGCCGCACAAATTAAAACTTTAGTAGAGATATGTAACCCAGTCTACACTGCACAATGGAAGGAGATGGAATGCCAAATAACAAGTGACATCCCCCTACAGGCGATAATAGGGAATAATGCCTTACCTAAACTTTTGAATAACACTAACCCGTGGATAGAGACCCCGCTAAAAATTTGGTTTAAGATAGTCGGAGAGAATCAAACTAAAGAACCCTATCGATTTCTGCAATGGATTGCCTATGATCAAGACTTTACTCCTAATAAAACAGACACTAGATTTAAAAAGTGGAAAGAGAACGGACCGATAAAATATTACGATTTTTTTAAAGGGCAAATTTTAAGAAGTTTTGAAGATTTGAAAAAACAAGGTCTAATAAATCAAGACCTTTACAGGTTCTTTCAGCTTAGACACCACATAAACAATATACTTAAAAAGGAGGATTTGGAAAGGGCCCAGTCAGGTGTTCTGAAGGTCTTCTTAATGGCATATAAAGGGATCCCAGGGATCAGATACATCTCTAAAATATACCAAGGTCTTCAAGACTTAAAAGGAGACAACACATCATATATAAAAGAGAGATGGGAAAAAGAGGGGGATTTCACTTTACAACTGGAAATATGGGAAAAGCTAAATAAACAACAATGGAAAAGTACCTCATCCCTGCAGTGGAGAGAATTTGGATGGAAAAATTTGGTAAGATTTTTCAGAACACCTGCACAAAACAAATTTACTCATAAGGGGTTGAATTGTTGGCGCTTGTGTGGTGAAGAGACTGCAAATCATTTTCATGTGTTTTGGTCATGCCCAGTTATCTACCAATATTGGACCAATGTACAGACAATATTGGGGAAAATATTCAAAATAACAGTCCCCTTTTCTTTTGTAACTTTGTATTTGGGTTTACTACCGGATTCACTGGAAAGATGAGGAGAAAAATACTTATTCACTGTTTTAATATTGGCAAGTAAAAAATGGATGTTGAAGGACTGTCCTACACCTGAAGATTGGATTAACGGGATCCGAGACATGTACTAGACATAGACGTACTAGACATGTAAAAGTTGACATTCGCACTGAGACAGGACATGGATGGGTTCTTGAACTTTTGGCAACCCTGGATCGCATATGTGTCTTCCATTAGATCTAATCTTTGACAAATACCATTTCAATAATGGCACCGCTCTCTGTTCCAACGCTATTCAGATGCTCTTTTATTTTTTATTTATTTTTATTTTTATTTTTTTTCTTTCTTTTTTTTTTGTTTTTTGCTCTTTTTTGTTTTTTTTTGTTCTTTCTTTAATTTCACTTTTTCTTTCACTTAAAAAAGGAGGTGTTGTAATAATTATTCTTCCAATGTTGTCAAAAAACAAAAAAAAGGGAACATGTGATGAAAATGTAAACAATGCAATGCTGTAATGATGTGTATACCCTTTACAAAAACTTAAATTAAAAAAAAGTGAAACTTATATATTATATAGATTCATTGCACACAGAGTGATATATCCTTCTGACGAAGGCTGCAGTGCACAGTCAAAACATGTTAAGAAGGTAAAGACATCTCCTTTCTATTCTATTTTTGTCTTTAATAAGAACAAAAGATAATTAAAAGAAGACAAAATGAACCTACTTGAGCTACAGAGTGATATATTTCAAGTGTTTATTTCTTTTAATTTTGATGGTTATTGCTTGCAGCTCATGAAAACCCCAAATTCAGTTTCTCAAAAAATTTGAATATTACATAAAATTAATTTTTAAAAAATTGGTGGCCGGGCCCCGGGGGTGGACGAGATTCGCCCCGAGTACCTCAAGGCCCTGGATGTTGTTGGGTTGTCATGGTTGACACGCCTCTGCAACATTGCGTGGAGGTCGGGGGCAGTGCCTTTGGCATGGCAAACCGGGGTGGTGGTTCCTCTCTTCAAAAAAGGGGACCGGAGGGTGTGCTCCAACTTTAGAGGGATCACACTCCTCAGCCTCCCTGGGAAGGTCTATGCCAAGGTATTGGAGAGGAGAGTCCGGCCGTTGGTCGAACCTCGGATTCAGGAGGAGCAATGTGGTTTTCGTCCTGGCCGTGGCACATCGGACCAGCTCTTTACCCTCTCGAGAATTCTTGAGGGTTCGTGGGAGTTTGCCCAACCAGTTTACATGTGTTTTGTGGACTTGGAGAAGGCATTTGACCGCGTCCCTCGTGGATTTTTGTGGGGGGTGCTTCGGGAGTATGGGGTATCGGGCTTGTTGTTACGAGCTATTCGGTCTCTGTACGACCGTTGTGAGAGTTTAGTTCGCATTGCCAACACTCGGTCGGAGTCATTCCCAGTGAGAGTTGGACTCCGCCAGGGCTGCCCTTTGTCACCGGTCCTGTTCATAATTTTTATGGACAGGATTTCTAGGCGCAGCCAGGGAATGGAGGGTGTCATGCTTGGTGACCACAGGATCTCATCTCTGTTGTTTGCAGATGATGTTGTCCTGTTGGCTTCATCCAGCAATGACCTACAGCTCTTGCTGGGACGGTTTGCCGCTGAGTGTGAAGCGGCTGGGATGAGAATCAGCACCTCCAAGTCCGAGTCCATGGTCCTCAGCCGGAAAAAGGTGGATTGTCCTCTCCGGGTTGGGGACAGGCTCCTGCCCCAAGTGGAGGAGTTTAAGTATCTTGGGGTCTTGTTCACGAGTGAGGGGAAAATGGAGCGAGAGATCGACAGACGGATTGGAGCAGCATCTGCAGTGATGCGGACGTTGTACCGGTCTGTTGTGGTGAAGAGGGAGCTTAGTTCTAAGGCAAAGCTGTCGATTTACCAGTCAATCTACGTTCCTACTCTCACCTATGGTCACGAGCTTTGGGTAATGACCGAAAGAACGAGATCGCGGATACAAGCGGCTGAAATGAGCTTTCTCCGTAGGATTGCTGGACTCACCCTCAGAGATAGGGTGAGGAGCTCAGTCATCCGGGAGAGGCTCAGAATAGAACCGCTGCTCCTCCACATTGAAAGGAGTCAGTTGAGGTGGTATGGGCATCTGATTAGGATGCCTCCTGGACGCCTCCCACTTGAGGTGTTTCAGGCACGTCCCACTGGGAGGAGACCCCGGGGCAGACCCAGGACTCGGTGGAGAGACTATGTCTCCCAGCTAGTCTGGGAACGCCTTGGTATCCCCTCTGAAGAGCTGGAGCAGGTGGCTGGGGAGAGGGAAGTCTGGGCTTCTCTGCTTGAACTGCTGCCTCCGCGACCCGGACCTCCGGAAAAGCGGTAGACGATGGATGGATGGATGGATGGATGGATAGAAATGTTGGTCGACTGAAAGGTATGTCCATGTACACACTCAATACTTGGTTGGGGCTCCTTTTGCATAATTATTGCATCAATGCAGCATGGCATGGAGGCGATCAGCCTGTGTTACTGCTGAGGTGTTATGGAAGCCCAGGTTGCTTTGACTAGTGGCGTTCAGCTCATCTACATTATTGGGTCTGGTGTATTTCATCTTCCTCTTGACAATACACCATAGATTCTCTATGGGATTTAGGTCAGGAGAGTTTGCTGGCTAATCAATCACAGTGATACCATGATCATTAAACCAGATATTTGTACTTTTGGCAGTGTGGGCAGGTGCCATGTCCTGCTGGAAAGTGAAATCAGCATCTCCATAAAGCTTGTCAGCAGAGGGAAGCATATAGTGCTCTAAAATTTCCTGTTAGGTGGCTGCACTGACATTGGACTTGATTAAACACAGTGGAAAAACACCAGCAGATGACATGACTCCACACTGTCACGCCGCGCCGCTCATCAGCGGCGCCAGCTGCACGCACACCTGCACATCATCAGCGGCGAGGGATTTAAGCCGCCTCGCCCTGGGCTTCGGCCTGAAGCCGTCAGACTTCACTCGCTGGATTGCTGTGAGTTACCTCTTACTCCCCAGCAAGCATCGTGGTAAGAAGCCCTTACCTTTTTCCCTTTCAAGTCTGCTCCCCTGTGCACAGGTGGATTTCCCGGCGGCGGACCTTTCCTCTCCGTCTCCATTCCCTCGCTGCTGCACCGGGCTCTCCAGGTTGCTGTCTACCGGACCTCGTCCTTGCTGTGCCAGCCACCTGCTCACTCCAAGTAAGCTCCTCTCCAACTTTTACATCTCCTGTGTTGGTGTGTGCCCGTCACCCATCTCCCTGTGCTTTTTCCCATAGGGTTGTCCGGCTGTACGGTCTCCTGCCTCCGTGTCCGAAGCAGACGCCACCACCAACACATTTACATCTCGCAGACACACATTCATACACCCTTGTTGTTAATAAAGCTATTTGAGCTACTCTGAGCCTGCGTGTGTGTCTCCTGAGCCGTGCATTATGTCACACATATCATCATTGACTGTGGAAACTTCACACTGGACCTCAAGCAACTTGGATTCCTTGCCTGTTCACTCTTCCTCCAGACTCTGGGACCTTGATTTCCAAGTGACAGGACTTGGCACCTGATTTGGGGAGCCATGTCATCTGCTGGTGTTAGTCCACTGTGTTTTATCAAGTCCATAGTCAATGCAGCTGCCTACCAGGACATTTTAGAGCACTTCATGCTTCCCTCTGCTGACAAGGTTTATGGAGATGCTGATTTCATTTTCCAGTAGGACTTGGCACCTGCCCACACTGCTACCAAAAGTACCAAAGCCTGGTTTAATGGCCATGGTATCACTTTATTTTACTGGCCGGCAAACTCTTCTGACCTAAAACTCATACAGAATCTATGAAGTATTGTCAACAGGGAGATGAGAGACACCAGACCCAACAATGCAGATGAGCTGAAGGCTGCTATCAAAGCAACCTGGGCCTTCATAACACCTCAGCAGTAATACAGGCTGATCACCTTCATGCCATGCCACAGTGATGCAGTATTAATTCATGCAAAAGGAGCCCTGACTAAGTATTGAGTGTGTGCATGGAAATATTTTGTCGGCCAACATTTCTATTAAAAAAAATCAATTTTTTAAAATTGATCTTATGTAATATTCTAATTTTTTGAGAAGCTGATTTTCAAGTTTTCATGAGTTGCAAGCCATAACCATCAAAATTAAAAGAAATAAACACTTGAAATATATCACTGTCTGTGATGAAACTATATAAATTATGAGTTTCCTTTTATGAATTGAATTACTGAAATAAATCAACTTTTTGATGATATTCTAATTTAGTGAGATGCACCTGTATATTCTATCAGTATTTTACTGGCTTGCCCAAATGCTGTGCAGCAAACTTCAAACAAGCTTCAACATGCTTTTTCTTCAGCAATGGAGTCTTGCGAGGTGAGCGGGTCTAGAGTCCATGTCGGTTGAGTGTGTTACTTATTGTTTTCTTTGAAACAGCAGTACCTGCTAATTCCAGGTCTTTCTGGAGCTCTCCACAAGTGGTCTTTGGCTCTTGAATAACTCTTCTAATTGTTTTACTTCTCTGTCAGAAGTCTTGTGAGGAGCTCCTGGTCGTGGCCGGTTTATGGTAAAATGATGTTCTTTCCACTTGCGGATGATGGCTCCAACAGTGTTCACTGGAACATTCAGCAGTTTAGAAATGCACCTGTAACCAATGCCATCATTATATTTTGCAACAATAAGGTTGCAAAGGTCTTGAGAAAGCTCTTTGCTTCTACCCATCATGAGTTCTTTGTGGTGTGACAATTTGATATTCACAGACCTTTTAAAGGCTATCAGTCAGGACTTAACCAGCTGAAATTTGCACTGATGGGGGAATGGGATGGCTTCCTAAATTCTCAATCAACTTTATTTATAAAGCAACACTCGCTACACAAAGTGCTGTACAGCAAGAGAACATAAAAGCAGGGCACTAACACAAAGGGCGCTAACACAAGAACCACAGTAAAAAATTCATAAATAAAATAAAAGTAAAATAAATAAAAATCCATTTCATTCAATAAAATCAATGTCTCATACTGGGTCGATGGCCAGGGAGTAAAAATGTGTTAAGATGTGTTTTAAAAATGGACAGTGAAGGTGCTTGTCTAATGTCCAGGGGTAAATCATTCCATAACCTGGGGGCCATGATCGAAAAGGCTCTGTCCCCTCTGAGCTTGCGCCTCGTCTTTGGTACCTCCAAAAGCAGCTGTTCAGCTGACCTAAGGGACCGGGTGGGAGCATAGGGATGCAGAAGCTCAGAGAGGTAAGGTGGAGCAAGACCATTCAAGGATTTAAAAACAAATAAAAATTTTTTAAAATGAACTCTAAAATACATGGGCAGCCAGTGGAGTGAAGCTAAGATGGGTGTGATGTGATCTCTTCCACGTGTACTTGTTAAAAGACGAGCAGCGGCGTTTTGAACCAGCTGCAAACGGGAAAGATGACTGGCTGACACCGGCATAAAGTGCGTTACAGTAATCCAGCCGAGATGAAATAAAAGCATGGATTACTGTTTCCAGGTGTGGTCTAGAGAGAAGGGGTTTTACTTTTGCTAAACGCCTTAGATGAAAGAAGCTGGATTTTACCACAGAACAAATCTGTGTGTCTTAATTTAAAGTCGTTGTCCATGATAAAACCAAGGTTCCTAGCTGTGGATTTAACATAAGGAGTAAGGGGGCCCAAGTATACAGGAAGGGACTCACAGAGGCGACTAGGTCCAAACACCATCACTTCGGTCTTCTTATCATTAAAATTTAGGAAGTTTCGGGCCATCCAAGACTTTATGTCTTCAGTGCACGCCAGGAGTGAGTTTACTGATGAGGCAGCTTTTTGTTTTAGAGGGACATAAATCTGACAGTCATCAGCATACAGGTGGAAAGAGATACCATGCTTTTTAAAAATGGAACCCAGTGGAAGTATATACAGAGAAAAAAGCATGGGCCCTAGAATTGACCCCTGTGGGACCCCGTAAGGCAGAGGAGCAGAAGAGGATTCAAACCCAGACATGCTAACTTTAAAAGTCCTGTCTGACAGATAGGATCTAAACCAGTTGAGAGCAGTGCCACAAATGCCCACTAGGTGCTGCAAACGGGAAATTAAAACATGATGGTCCACTGTGTCAAAGGCAGCAGTTAAATCAAGCAGCACAAGAACAGCATATTCACCTGAATCACATGCCAAGAGAATATCGTTAAAAACTCTTAACAAGGCTGTCTCTGTGCTCTGAAGAGCTTTGAAACGAGATTGAAAAATCTCAAATACCGTGTTCATCCAGAAAACATTTCAGCTGCATATAGACAATTTTCTCTAAATTTTTGAGAGAAATGGCAGCTTGGAAATAGGCCTAAAATTTGCCAACACGGTATGATCGAGACCAGGTTTCTTAATCAAGGGCTGCACTACTGCATGTTTAAAATTTGCAGGAACCACACCAGATGACAGGCTGCTGTTCAAGATGGTGAGAACTGACTGGCCTATACTGGGAAGCACCTCTTTAAAAAGTCTAGGAGGGACAGCATCACAGGGAAACCCTGAGGGCTTAATGTGGGTAACCACATTCTCTAAAAATGACAGAGTCACAGGTTCAAACTGATCAAAAACAGCAGAACAAGGGACAGAGACAGAGGGATCAGAGGCAGGAGGTGAGATGAGAGCCCTGATGGTGGCCACCTTATCAATAAAAAAGTTCATAAAATCATTGCATAACTCAGAGGAGGCTCCAAACAGTCAGTCTGTGGGGTGTTAAGAACAGAGTCAATAGTGTTAAATAAAACACGCTGATTATGACAATGAGATAAAACAATGTTAGCAAAATATTTGCTTTTTTCCTGCTTGACAATATTTTGATACTGACGCCAGCAGTCTTTTAAAATCTGCAGTGACACCTGCAGTTTGTCTTTCTTCCATCTGCGTTTAGCTCTGCGCCGCTCCTGTCTGACTGCACCAGTTCTGTCATTGAACCACGGCTCAGGTTTGGATCAAGGCTGCTTGGTTTTCAGTGGAGCCACAGAGTCCAAGATGGTTTGGCAGGAGGAGTGAAACCAGGAGCTGAGTTCCTCCACAGATGAGATGGAACCAGGAGGGACACAGAGGTGGTCAAAGGCAGCGGAGAACCGACCGGCAGTGGAAGGGTTAAAAATCCGGCAGCGCTGAGCAGGAGCGTGAGTTTTAGCTGCAGCGCGTGACAGATCAGCCTCAAATAATACAGGCAGATGGTCGGACAATACAGTGTCACAGATTTCTAAATTAACAACAGACAGGCCATACGAGAGGACGAGCTCTAACGTGTGTCCGTGCTTGTGTGTAGCGCCACCAGTCACGGACTGCACCAGATTTAGACAATCAATGAGATTTAAAAAGTCTTTCACCAGCGGCTAATCAGGTCAACACACATGTATGTTAAAATCTCCAACGATAAGAACACGATCATAATTTGTAACAATACCAGCCAAGAAAATGGCAAAGTCATTTAAAAAGTCCTTATTATATTTGGGTGGTCTGTATATGACAGCACACAGTACAGGGTTTATTCAACCCACCTCAAAGAAAGTCAGTTCAAAGCTGGAGAATGGAGAAGGTAAAAAGCGCTGCTTACATTTATAGTCATTTTTGTAAACAGCTGCCGTTCCTCCTCCTCGTCCTGTTGTTCGCGGGGAATTAAAATAACAGTAACCTGGGGGTAAAACTTCGGGCAGAGCAGAGAGTTCACCCACAGTCTGCCAGGTCTCTGCAGCAAAAAAGAAATCCAGTTCCCAGGAGCTGATGAAATCCTTCAGGATGTAAGTTTTATTTGCCAGCGATCTGACGTTTACCAGGCCAATCCGGGCTGGAGCTGGAGCCTGGGCCTCAGCAGAGCAGGAAACGTGCCGCAGCGGTCTCAGGTGCCAGGGATTTACCCCACGCTGTCGGGGCCTGGGAGAGTAGCAGCACCGGGGCCGGATCACCTCACCAGGGCCAGTCACAGGGACCAGGCAGGCATCAGCAGGATCCAGGGAACTTAATCCACCCGGAGTCCGGGGAACAGAGAAGGAATGTGCCAGGAGGGCCTTCAGTTTCACCAGCCGACCGCTGTGTTTCCCACAGTGACAGTGAGGCCTCTTCCTCCGCCTTCGCTCGGAAAGAGGGGCTGAGGCCCGATACAGGTAAGGCGGGATATCTGACAAGAGTGGAGGCTTCTGTCCACCATTATCAGACGAAGTAAGATCCTCGGCAGAGAGTCTAAGATCCAACAATGTTTGGCGGTCGTACAAGTAAGGACTTGATTTCTTGAATGCCAATGGTTAAAAACAGTAAAAAAACAAGCAAAGCTGTCAGAGACAGATGGTCAGCCCCATACACTGGCACCATCTTGTTCGCTTTGGCCTTCTTTTGATGGAATTCTGATGGATTTCAGCTGGTTTCATGGCTTTCTATGCCTTTTTGCCACTCTCTTTCTTCGTGTTCAATACTTACTCCCTGTGACATTCCACTTTATTAAATATAACTTGTTTTGTGAAAACAGTTGCCTTGATTTCATTGTATGCATGGATTACTTGGGTTGTTACTGATATCTGGTAAAAAATCTCAGGTCATTGGCTCCAACAGAAATATGTTTAATGGGAAAAATGTTGACGTGTTCAATACTTATTTTCCCCGCTGTATGTGTGAAATGTAAAATTGTAAAGAATTGCTGCTATAATGTAAGTAACTTGGTGTGATAGCTACTTCCACTGTGCAGGGATGTTTTTGTTGTAGTTTTTATACCTTTGTCAGACAGCAGGATTACAGAAAAACTATTGACCCAATTTTAATAAAATGTTATGGAATGGTGCATTTTAGTTTGGCAGATTTGAATCAAGAATGTGGTGCCGCTTTTTTATTAAATGGCGAGATAGGTAGTTTTTTGACATTCATGAAATTCAATGAAAAAATTCAGGCATATACTGTATGGGAGATGTGTAGGTTATGGGTGTGGATCCAAATAAATATCTGTATGGGGGGGACTGAAAAGTTCATAGTCGTCAAATTTGACCAAATGTGGTTTATTTTTCAACTGCAGGGATCCAAGTGCTGCAACACCGATGGAAGAAACGTGTGGACCGAAGGGGGAGACTATGTTGAAAAATAAACCACATTTGGTCAAATTTGAACACTACGTATTTTTCAGCCACCCCCCCTCGTATTTATTTAGAATTGAAGTGTTGGAATAGGTTTGTACTCTCTAAGCACTTTTTGACTCTGAATTTAAGAATCGGTATAAACATCTGCATTTGCTTATATGTGACTGCGTGAATAAAGAGTGGAGACATTTTGTTCCCACTCTGAGGATTATGATAAACTCAGCTGTTAATTGCATGCATTTTCTTTTTTGTCTGCAGGACAGTGAAGGGCTCATGTTCCACTACTGGGCCTTGTTCGACGGCCATGCGGGTTCAGGTGCAGCAGTTGTCGCCTCCCGTCTGCTGCAGCACCACATCGCCTGCCAGCTTCAGGCAGTCATAGAGATCTTGCGCAATTTGGCTTCCCCACCCCCAACCGTGCTGGGGGAGGAGCCCGAGAATAATCCCTACCTCCACGGCAACACGCCAGGACCGCACCGTGCCCTGACCCGAGCTGCCTCCCTGCGTGGGGCCGCAGGTGCACCGGGCTCCCCGTCCAGCACCCCGCCTCCGCCTCGCTTCTTCACCGAGAAGAGGATCCGGCATGAGAGCCTGGTGATAGGAGCCATAGAGAACGCCTTCAAAGAGATGGTGAGAGATGACTGACAAGCATTCACACATGGAGTCACACTGTCACGTCTGCTTACTTTGTTCAGCATTTTGTGCGATGCTGACGGATGCACCCTGAGGTTACAGAGGTTAAAGTGTTCACTTATTTCTGTAGTTTCTTTATTCTCTGTGGCGAGGCTGTCATCAGTCTGAAATTTTTAGTTTTTTTAATTTAACCTTTATACAGGGTAGTTCCTTTGAGAGGCAGCCTCCCTTTTTCAAGGACGCCCTGTTCACACTCACACACCTGGAAGCTGCTCAGTACAACCACAGACTGACCTGTGGCCACTGAGCAGCTCCACTGGAGCAGCTGGGGTGAAGGGCCTTGCTCAAGGGCACCACAGTGGGGTTAAGGAGGGTGGGGCAAACACTGCTGTGTTATCTGTCCCACCCAGACCTGATCCTGCCGGTCCAGGGATCGAACCCGGGACCCTCCGCTCACCAGTCCACATCCCTAACCATTAGGCCACCACTGCCCTAAAATCAGCATCGAAACATTATTTCTTTCTGACACCATTAAGTTTCCCAAGACAATATATAATGAATACTAGAAAAGCACTCGGAGAGCGCCGACCTCCGCCAAGCGCAACAGTGCCCCCCCCACACTATTGTGATTTATACCATAAATATTCTACACTAATTTTGTTATTGTTCTTTCCCTGTATCATGTGTTTCTGTATGTCATATGATTGGTCAAGAAAACAAAAAAAATGTTATTTGAACTACACAAATACAATTTATTTAATTTAACAAGAGATACAACATGTACATATCTTTAGTTGGAGAACACATTCATGAAATTTATTCCTAATAAGTTTTGGATATTGAAAAGCTACCATTAACATAATTTTTCTAACTTCGTTTCTTTCCAGGAAATTAAAAATATGTACATAATACGTAGTGTAGAATAGAACAATATTAACTCCAATCTTCTTTTTAAAAAAAAAAACATAACCTCCTGGCGGAGGTAATAAGAAAAAATCAATAAAATAAAACTAAGCTCGACGAGCTTCAATAGCATCTGGGGATAGCCCCTCATCCTGTCTATGCTGCCGTGTACTGTCTCTGTCTTTAGCACGGCGAGAAGCAGCAGCCTGTGGGCTCTCATTCAGTGTATGCTGCATTTTAGCGGCTCTGTCACAAGCTGGACGAGCTTCAATATGTAGTTCAGTGCTTCCTGCTGGCGGAAGCACTGAACTACACATTACCTCCGGGCCCTATTTCACAATGTTAAAGAATCCTTTAAAAAATTCCTGGATCCAGACGGTGATCCGGATCATCCCCAAAATTTAATCAGTTCTTCCTTGTACCATTTCCAACAACGCCTGAAAGTTTCATCAAAATCCGTCCAAAACTTTTTGAGTTATCTTGCTGACAGACAAACGCCAGCAAAAACATAACCTCCTGGCCTGCGGCCTGGCGGAGGTAATAAAAAGGTTTTCTTTAGGTACTTGTCCAAAGAAGGTCTGTAAATTCAGATTTTCACAAGAATGTTAGCGTTTTCATTGTTTAATGATGGAATATCATTGCCAAAAAATGTTTAGATGGTAAAAAGTTCCTTTTCAAAAACACATACAGTGGTGTGAAAAAGTGTTTGCCCCCTTTCTGACTTGCATGTAAATGTTTCAGATCATCAAACAAATTTAAATATTAAGCAAAGATAACACAAATAAACACAAAATGCAGTTTTTAAATGGAGGTGTTTATTATTAAAGGTAAAAAAAAAATAATCCAAACCTACATGGCCCTGTGTGAAAAAGTGATTGCCCCCTTGTTAAAACATAAATTAACTGTGGCTCAAGTAGGTTCATTTTGTCTTCTTTTAATTATTTACATTTTGTTCTTATTAAAGAACTTATTAATAAGAACAAAAAGTAAATAAATTAACTGTGGCTTATCACGTCTTTGGAAAGCTGAATTTAATTTCTCTAGCCACACCCAGGCGTGATTACTGCCACACCTGTTCTCAATAAAGAAATCATTTAAATAGGACCTGCCTGACAAAGTGAAGTAGACCAAAAGATCCTCAAAAGCTAGACATCATGCTGCAATCCAAAAAAATTCACGACAAATGAGTGTAGAATAAATTTGTATAATAAAATATTTGTCATAAGGTACAGGAATTATTTATTTTATTTAATAGTGGGTGTGAAAGGGGGCGGAGTTAAACAGTCACTTCTACACCCGCTAAATTAAATAAAAGCACTCGTAAAAGGGGGCACCAGTCCTAACGGACAATAATATTAACTTTAATTTTAATTAAGTTTGTACCTTTACTTAATGAATCAGTCTCAAAGTTTCAGTGAGTTCTTTTCCAGTCGTGATTAGGAAACATGTATATGCGAAAAAAAAACTCTTTGACTTCTCTCATTCACCCTTTTATTAAACTCATTCAGGTTACATGGCATGGTGTTCAAATGATGGATAAACAGATTCAAATGATAACAGCTTAAGATATCACATCAACTGATATTGGATTCCTGAACATAAAATCCAGCGTTACACCTCTGTAGAACCAAGGAGGAACCAGACTTATGTTTCAACGGTAAATGAGGCTGAAATGTTTTAACAAAACAACGCAATTTTATGGGGAAAATTCATAAGCTAATTATCTAAAAATGACTTCTGGATTAATCTACAAAAATTTAAGGGCGGTTACTTAAAATGACTAAGAGTTTTCCTTCATTTTATAGCTTTATCCTGTGGCTGAGAGACTAATTGAGCCCTGAAATACGGGCCATATTCAATTGTAATTTAATTGTTAGGACATCACGTTTTAACCCAGGAGATAAGAAAAGTAGGAGTTTCACTCACACAACAGCTGTAGGTCCACGTTTCAGCGGGTCGGTACCGCTGGGTTTTGAAGTTAGGACATCGGAGGAATCGGCTGCTGTTACTTCCTCACAGCCGTGGAGGTGATAACTCAGCTGGGGGCCCTTCAAGGAGACAGTGGCAGCCGTGGATGGTTTGTCTCAGGGCGGCGTGAAAAGTCCTTGGAACAAGTCTAGCCGGATCGAAGTCTCTAGGAGCGGGATCGACCCCAAAACTGAAGGAAACACTTCTCAGTTAGGCAGTTATGAGGCCGGAAAGAGTCCAAAAACAGTCTATGTTCACTTTAAATTAGGGAAATTAAAGGTCCACTTTAACGGCGTGAAAAGTCATTAAAAAAAAGAGAAAAACATGTACTAGGATAAGAATGGCTTCTGAGGTGAAGGAAAAAGTTTGAGAATTTGATTCTCTAAAAAGCGAGCTCTAAAGAAAAAGTGGTTTCTCCTCAGTAACCAGAAACTAACGAAAGACTTGACAAACTTCACAAAGAACAGTTTAGATAGAATAAAACTACACAGGACCTTGAAACGGTGGAATAAAATCTTCCTCTGAGATCTAGATTACTATTCTGCTTCTTTAATCTTAATTTAGTTCCTAATCTTTCTCAAAATCTCTTTCTTTCTTCTTTCTGTGTTTCTAATTCTTAATCCTGTGTTTTTTTTCTGAATCTCTCTCACATAGCTGCAACTTAACTTACTTTCTTTTCTACTCTTTACTTTTCTGCTATTCTTGTCTCCATCTCTCCTTGTTCTCCTTTTCTGCTGTTCTAACTTCTTTCATTCTCTTCTTGCATTTTTTTCTCTATTCTTCCCGTTACTAATCTAAATCTCAAATCTAACTTCTCTCTTTAAAGTTACCTCGCCGGGTCGTAAAACTGATGATGTCGATCGCAAGACTGACCAGTCGACTTTATCAAAAGCAGTTTGAAATGGCTGCCATCCAATGTGAGAACATTTCTTTGTTTGAGAGCAGCCAATCAAACGAAGACACCATCCCATGAAATTGCAGAGAAAAATCAACACTCAGTCAGTTCTTATGAAATTAGGTGCTCAATATAAAATCTAACTAGATTGAATGACTTGGCTAATATTTGGTGATCATGCATTTATACCATTACTCCAATATTACCTTTGTTTGAACAACACTCATGAATACAACATTTCTTATACATAATTATAATACATGCATTCATATTTAGATCAAAGCTTAATGTAGTACAGCAAACCATGGTTGGTGATAAAAGAGAGATGATTTTCAGTGTCCTTAGGATCCAGAGGAGCAGAGGATAAGCTGAAAGAAACTTAATGTTTAGAACAAATTAAAAGTCATCCTACATACTGAAACACATTCCGTAGGTATCCGCTAGGAGGTACTGTTGAGCTGTAAATGATTTCTTTTAGGTCCATGGTATCTGGGAGGAAATCTGGCCAGCATCGGGGGCTATAAACCCGTCTGATTAAGCCGTTTATGACCCTTTTAATAGCATTGGTTTCCTGTAAAAGGGGATGTTATCAAATGCAGTGTTCACGTTGGAGGCCTGGTCTCCTGAGTTTATGTTCCTTTGAGCCTTTAAAAGCAAATTCTGATCCTTACAATCTCTGCAAGAGGCAACTGTTACATTGGGGTCCTGGGAAAACAAACATCTTTGGTCAGGCCTGGAAGAGGCCTGGATGAGTCGATATGAAAACCAGTGATATTCCTGTAAAATGCAGAAAAGTGGTATTCCTGTATAAGGAATAAAGTGAAATTCCTGTAAAATGGAGAGAAGTGATCTTCTGTCTTGGTTTGAGGAGACGATGATGCTACATGAGAAACGAAGTAATTGAGATCTATCAGTCTGGAAAAGGTTATAAAGCCATTTCTAAAGCTTTGGGACTCCTGTGAACCACAGTGAGAGCCATTATCCACAAATGGCAAAAACATGGAACAGTGATGAACCTTTCCAGGACTGGCCGGGAGACCAAAATTACCCCAAGAGCACAGCGACAACTCATCCAAGAGTATAGAATATCCCACAACAACATCCAAAGAACTGCAGGCCTCACTTGCCTCAGTCAAGGTCTGTGTTCATGACTCCACCATAAGAAAGAGACTGGGCAAAAATGGCTTGCATGGCAGAGTTCCAAGACAAAAACCACTGCTGAGCAAAAAGGAACATAAAGGCACATCTCAGATTTGCCAGAAAACATCTTGATGATCCCCAAGACTTTTGGGAAAATCCTCTGTGGACTGACGAGACAAAAGTTGAACTTTTTGGAAGGTGTGTGTTCCATTACATCCAGCGTAAAAGTAACACAGCATTTCAGAAAAGGAACATCATACCAACAGTAAAATATGGTGTGGTAGTGTGATATTGTCTGGGGCTGTTTTGCTGCTTCAGGACCTGGAATTCTTGCTGTGGTAAATGGAACCATGAATTCTGCTGTCTACCAAAAAATCCTGAAGGAGAATGTCCGTTCATCTGTTCGTGACCTCAAGCTGAAGCACACATGGGTTCTGCAGAAGGACAATGATCCTGCAATCATTGATCATTGTCCACAATGATCTACAGAAGGACGATGAACACACCAGCAAGTCCACCTCTGAATGGCTTAAGAAAAACAAAATGAAGACTTTGGAGTGGCCTAGTCAAAGTCCTAACCTGAATCCGATTGAGATGCTGTGGCATGATCTTAAAAAGGCGGTTCATGCTCGAAAACCCTCCATTGTGGCTGAATTACAGCAATTCTGCAAAGATGAGCAGGCCAAAATTCCTCCACAGCACTGTAAAAGACTCATTGCCAGTTATCGCGAATGCTTGATTGCAGTTGTTGCTACCGAGGGTGGCCCAACCAGTTATTAGGTTTAGGAGGCAATCACGTTTTCACACAGAGCCATGTAGGTTTGGATTTTTTCCCCCTTAATAATAAACACCTTCATTTAAAAACTGCATTTTGTGTTTCCTTGTGTTATCTTTGTCTAATATTTAAATTTGTTTGATCTAAAACATTTAAGTGTGACAAACATGCAAAAAATGAGAAATCAGGAAGGGGGCAAATACTTTTTCTACCACTGTATATTTAACTACTCTGATTAAATAAGAGTTTTGCATTAGCCTGATGTTCTGTGGCAGGTATAGATATGGACTGGGATAGATTAAGTAGACAGGCTAGTTAGTTATCCCTTTAGATTCAGAAATAATCTTCAAGTAATCCTGTTGTCCATAATCCTAGCTGTAGGGGGCCTATGTAATGTTCAGTCATCATTAAAAAAAAAAAAAAAAAAAAGCCTGTTAGCCAAGAGCTGTTTTTGCAGTCTTGTTGGCCGTTAGAAATGAGGCAGGGTGAAAATCGACAATGACCATATTTTATTTAGGTGAAAACATGTTAAACTTGTTTAAGGTCACCAGGAAACTGAGCATAGGTTTCTGCCCAAGGGACCCAGCCAGGCTCAGCCCAAACGAGCCACGTGGGTCTGCCCTCCAGTGGTCTCACCACCTGCAGAAGGGATCATAAGGGTCCGATGCTATGTGGATTGGGTGGCAGTTAAAGGCAGAGACCTTGGTGGTCCAATCCCCAGCTTACTAAACTGGCTTTAGAACATGGAACGTCACCTTTCTGGCAGGGAAGGAGCTTGAGTTTGTACGTGAGGTTGAGAGACACTGGGTAAGATAAGATAAGATCCTTATTGTTCGTTTACACAGAAACTTGTGTTGCAACATCTGCTCATTAAAATACATGAAAACAGAACTCATAAAAACACATAAGATTCATAGCAAAACACCCAAGACACAGTCCAAATCCAAATGGGGAGATGGGAGGAGCGGGGTCCTATGTTGTGTGTCATCATCATCATCATCATCATCATCATCATCATCATCGGCGGTCACTCTAAGTCGAGTATGACTGTCCTCCCTCTTGGTCCTTGTGGGTCTTCAGGTGGGCATAGAGGCCAATTCTGGACCCGATTATTCTGCTGCAATGTGGGCAGGGGAATGTAATGGTGGTGGGTTTGGGTTGGTCCTGTTTGTTGGTTGCTCTCTCCTTCCTGAGTCTGCGTTTGTCTTGTGCAGCATGATGGAGGTCAGCGTTGTACTGTGCGGCACCCTCATGGACAATGTTTCTCCAGGTCGCCCTATTGGTTGCCATATTTTCCCAAGCTTTTAGGTCTATGTGGCACTTCTTTGGGTTTGTTTTTATGTTGTCCTTAAATCTCTTCTTCTGGCCTCCTGGAGCCCCCTTCCCTTCAGCTAGCTGGGAGTACAGGACTTGTTTTGGGAGGCGAGAGTCAGGCATTCGGATAACATGGCCAGTCCATCTGAGCTGGTTTTGGGCAATGGTGGCAGTGATGGTGGGAAGGTTAGCCTCCTCCAAGACGCTGGTGTTGGTGCGTCTATCCTCCCAACTAATCCTGAGGATTTTTCGGCGGCATCTCTGATGGTGTGCCTCAAGTGCCTTTAAGTGCCTGCTGTATGTAGTCCAGGCTTCTGATCCATACAGGAGAGTGGGGAGCACCACTGCTTTATAAACCAGGATTTTGGTATTCACTTGGAGATCGCGGTTCTCAAAGACTCTCCTCATTAGCCTTGAGAAAGCCCCACTGGCACTGCTGAGGCGGTGGTGTATTTCGTCATCGATGACGGCTTTTGATGAGAGAAGGCTGCCAAGATATAAGAAGTGGTCCACATTTTCCAGTCGGATGTTATCAATGGAGATGTTTGGGGGTATGGCAAGTGTACTGCAGTTTGGTGATGGCTGGTGGAGTATTTGTGTCTTTGTTATATTGACGGCCAAACCGAGCTGTTTGTATGCTTTGGCAAAGGCAGACAAGATGCACTGAAGGTCCTCTTCTGAGAGGGCTACGAGAGCGTTGTCATTTGCATACTGCAGCTCCATGATGGATATGGTGGTGATTTGACCTTTAGCTCTAAATCGGTTGATGTTAAAAATAATAATAATAATGCATCAGTTTTATATAGCGCTTTATCATATATACTCAAAGACGCTTTACAAATAGGTACATTATTCATTCACTCCAGACAGGCAATGGTAGTGGCAAGCTACTTCTGCAGCCACAGCTGCCCTGGGGCAGGCTGACGGAAATGTGGCAGCCAATCTGCGCCAACGGCCTTTCCGGCCACCACCGAACATTTTATACATTTATACACATTCATACCCAGTGTTAGGGGCACTGGAGGCAATGCGGGTGAAGTGTCTTGCCCAGGGACACAACGGCAGGATATCTGAGGAGAGCGGGATTCGAACCGCCAACCATCGGGTTATTAGACGACCTGCTCTACCTCCTGAGCCACTGCCGTTGACCGTCGATTCTGTACGTGATTTTGACTCCCGGGGGCAGATGTTGGTTCGTGAGATGGAGAATAGCAGCAATATAGATGGAGAATAGTGTTGGAGCGATGACACATCCTTGTTTGACTCCCGTGTCAACCCTGAAGGGTTCTGTTTCGTCTCCACTGCCACAGAGTACCGTGGCAGACATATTGTCATGCAGCAGTCTCAGTACCCGGATGTATTTTTCTGGGCAGCCAATCTTTGCCAGAACCAGCCAAAGAGCCTGACGGTTTACTGAGTCAAAGGCTTTGGTAAGGTCTATGAAGGCCATGTATAATGGTAGATTTTCTTCCCATCATTTTTCTTGCAATTGGTGAGCAATGAAAATCATGTCTGTGGTGCCTCTGCTTGGGCGAAAACCACTCTGGGACTCGGGAAGAATGCTCTCTGACAGGGTGGTGAGTCTATTGGCCAAGACCCGGGCAAAGGCTTTCCCTATGGTGGACAGGAGAGAAATGCCACGGTAATTCCCACAAACTGCCCTGTCCCTCTTTTTAAAGATGGAGACAATCAAGGCATCTCTGAGCTGTGCAGGGATTTCCTCTACTTCCCATATTTTCAGGAGCAGGGCATGGATGTGCTTCAGAAGATCAGGACCGCCTTTCTTCAGGACTTCTGCTGGGATGCCGTCAGATCCAGCAGCCTTGTTGTTTCTCATCTTCCTGATGGCGTCCTGTACCTCATCCAAGCTAGGTGGTTTTCCCATGCTTTCCTCTATGGGCTGTTGAGGGAGTTGATCAAGGGCCTCCATCTCAGGAGTGGTGTTCCTGTTTAAGAGGTCCTTATAATGCTCTTTCCACCTGTCTGCAATTGCCTCCTTGTCCTTCAGAAGCGAGAGCCCATCTTTGGAGCGAAGGGGGGTTGGACAGCGGTGGCTGGGGCCATATACCGCTCTTGTGGCATCAAAGAATCCTCTCGTGTCTCCAGAGTCGACAAGCTGCTGGATCTCCAGGGCCTTCTTTGTCCACCACTGGTTCTTCAATTTCCTAACAAGTGTTTGTACGGCTGCCTTCGCTTTGGCATGGGCTGCTCTTGTAACCTTGCAGTGAATGTTGTTTTGCCAGGTGATAAAAGTTTGCTGCTTGATGTCGATGAGCTGTTGGATCTCACTGTCATTCTCGTCAAACCAGTCTTGATGTCTCCGCTTTTTATGACCGAGGATGCTTTTGCAGGAGTCCATGATGGCAGTGGAAAGTGTGCTCCAGTGTTTTTCTGTATCCTCTGGGTACTGTTTGGGCAAAGCTGCCCTAAGAGTATCCTGCAGCTGTTGTTGGTAGATAATGTCGTCCAACAACACGATGTTAAGCTTTGGCCGGCTCTGTCCTTTCTGCAACCTTCTTTTCCGCATTAAGCGGATAGACATGATGGAGCGAATGAGGCGGTGGTCAGTCCAGCAGTCATCTGCACTGGTCATTGCTCTGGTGTTAAGGACATCGCGGCGGTCTTTGGAGCGGACTATGATGTAGTCAATGAGATGCCATAATTTGGAGCGGGGATGCATCCATGATGTTTTGAACTTGGTTTTCTGACGAAAAAGTGTGTTGGTGATGACCAGGTTGTGCTCTGAGCACTTGGTTAGCAGTAGTATGCCATTGGAGTTTGTGTTTCCAACCCCTTCTCTCCCCAGCATGCCACTCCATAGATGATGGTTTCGTCCCACTCTGGCATTAAAGTCTCCAAGCAGGATTAACTTATCCTCCTTTGGGACTTCAGATAGTATTTTGTCCAGGTCAGCATAGAAGGCCTCCTTTACTTCATCCTGTGCATCAAGCGTTGGAGCGTAGGCACTAATAACGGTAGCCATTTGACTGCAGGCAAGCATCAGACGAATGGTCATTAGGCACTCGTTGATGCCCACAGGGAGTTCATGGAGGTAGTTGATGAGGCAGTTCTTAATAGCAAATCCCACACCATGGATTTGTGGCTCATTTGCAGGCTTTCCCTTACAAAAGAAAGTATACCCGCCTTTTTCCTCCTTCAGCTGACCTTTATCAGCCAGTTGGGTCTCGGAGAGTGCTGCGATGTCGATCCGGAACTTCCTTAGCTCTCTGGAGATGATGGCAGTTCGCCTTTCAGGTCGATCACTGGCTTGGTTGTCCATAAGGGTTCGCACATTCCAAGCTCCAATATGTAATTTTGTATGTTTCTGACCGCGTGGTGGTGATCCCTCTGGATGCGGTATTCCAGACAGGATTTTGTGAGGCAGGCTATGTTTGGGGTACCTTTTCTAACCCCCTCCCCTACTGGGGTGAGCAGAGTGGATCCTAAATAGGGCTGCTCAGTCATGAGTGCAGCTGCCAAGAAGCTCTTTCTGCCTCAGTCCAAGAGCTTAACGACTGTATCAAGCACCCATCGCCTGTGTGCCAGGTTGTGGCTAAGAACTCCCAGACTTCACTGTCCTGTCCCCGTTACCACTTCTGATCGCCACAGGACTTTATCTTGTCCAAGATGTAAAGTGGATGGGCTCCCTTCGGGAGGACGCCTGCGCGTGACATCTTTTATCGTGGGGAGACTGATGCACCTGCAGCCGCCACATGGTCCTTGGCAGAGAGGGGCCTGAATCCAGTGGCATGGAATCCAAAACGACTGGAGACCACTCTCGGTTGCAGCCTTCATCCGCCTTCAGTGTCGTTGTGACTCATGGTGTCATCCTCCGCCACTCCTGCCATTGAGGTCTTGTGTATGCATTTGTGTATGCATGCACAAATAAGATGCAATCAGATGTGATTTGTGCACCCAATCAGAGGATGTGCCTGGGCAACTGTTTTTAAAAGAAGATTTATTTTGGAGACTTTGGTCTTTGTTTTTTTTGTCTGTGCCATTTAAAAAGAAAAAAGAAGAGCCAAAACTTTTCCCATGATGCCCTTGGCTGAGTCAGGAGGATTTGGCGTCACCTTTGACCTTTTTAATTGAAAGGCATTTGACCTTTTTAATTTAAAGGCATGCACAAATGCATGCACACAACGCATGCATGCGTTGTGTGCATGCATTTGTGCATGCCTACGTGAATAGGTGTATGTATGTCTATATGTATGCATGAATGTGTGCACAGAAGTGGGGGGGGGGGGTCATCTCTTTATGCTCCACTGCTTGTTCAGTAAGGCTGTGGAGTGGGGAATGGAGTAGTACTTTTGTCTGTTCCTTTTGTTGCTTGGTATCCTAAAACACCTCCCAGAAGGCAGGAGCTGATACTCTTGCAAGACATGCAACGAATCTGCAACAATCTTGTTTGCCAGTCTCAGACAGTGATCAATGCTGCTCTGGATAAATTCACTGTCCACTGAGTGGCTCACCAGCTTAGAGCAGATGTTCAACAGTCTTTGTATCCTGGCTTTCAGCTATACAGTGAAGCCCCAGAACCACACTTGGCTTCCATACAGCAGGACACTTTGGACTGTGGAACAGTAGAACAGTTGTAAAATGTCCCTTCTCACTCCAAAAGATCGGAGTCTTCTCAGGAAATAAATCCTCTGTTAGACTTTTTTGCAGATGTAGTCCACATGGTTTGACCAGGAGAGGGCACTGTCCACATGCACCCTCAGGTATTTAAAAGAGAGAGACAGTTTTATGGGTTCATTGTGAATAACGATTGGGGCTGGAGTGAAGTGGATGTTTCCAAAGATGATTTCCTCAGTTTTCATTGCATTCACAATGAGGGAGTTCTGCTCACACCACCGCACTACCTGATCCACACTGTCAGAGTAGGTTTCTGGTTATAGCTCCTTTGTCATGAGTGCTACTAAAGCAGTGTCATCAGAATACTTAATGAGATAATGGTCAGGCACATGAGTGACACAGTCATTAGTTTAAATGGTGAAAAGTAATGGAGAAGTAACGCATCCTTGTGGAGCACCAGTACTAGTCTTTAGCAGAGAGGAGCACGTGTTATTGACCCTGACCAGTTGCTGTCTATTGATAAGAAAGGGATGATACTAGTGGATGAGATATGAGTTAATTTCCAGATGATGCATTTTGGCAAGCAGTAGATCTGGTTCAATTGTACTGAAAGTGGAAGAAAAGTCAATAAACAGAACTCTGTGGCATATGGCCCCTGTTTTGATAAGTCCAGATGTTTTGAAACCAGGTGTATGAGGGTGGCAATGGCATCTTCAGTGCTGCGTTCATTCTTGTAGACAAATTGATAGGGATCAAATTTATCCTGTATGGAGCTGGAAAGCAGAAGTGAGAGAATTCTCTCCATTGACCATCAAAACAGAAGTTAGCGCCACTGGATGGAAGTCGTTGCACTTCTTGGGGCAAGATTTCTTTGGGACTGGGATGATGTACGAGGTTTTCCAGGCCTTGGGGACCAAGAGTGTCCAGTGACAGCTGAAAGATAGGCTGCCACACCTGGGCTAGCTCTTTACTGTAGGTCCTGAGAAGAGAAGCACCAATATTGTCAGTTCCGGAGGCCTTGCGTGTTTTGAGGTGTCGAAATACACTGGCCACCTGTCCTACTGAGATTTCCACTCTGTCCTCTGGCTGAACAGAAATGGACCTCAGCACCTCTTCACATCTCTCCTCCATCCCGATGGTCTCAAACCTGGCAAAAAAGGTGTTTAACTCAGACGCGGTTGTCAGTTCGTCATTCAAGATGACAGATTTAGATTGCTTGCATGGCATACCAGCCATGCTTTTCATGCTTTTCCACATCCTTCTGGAATCACCAGACTTAAACATGCTCTCCAAGTGTCTCTTATGTGCATCTTTTCCCTTCTTAATTTTGCCCTTCAGCTCCTTATCTATCCTGCGTAGCTCCAGTGTGTCCCTCTTTCTGAAAGCTGCTTTCTTGTGATTCAAAGTTTGTTTGATGTCTTTGGTAATGTAGATTTTATCATTTGGATAGACCTTCACTCTTTTAGTTGGATTAATGGACTCTACACTGAAATTAATATAATCAGTTGTAAGTGTACAAGCAGAGTCTACAGTGCCCTCCCGCAACACTTCCCAGTTGGTGCAATCAAAACAGGCTCCCAGGGCCTCTGTTATCTGGATTCCAGAACCTTACCACCTTCTCCTGGGGTTTACTGCTTTTCAGCTTGGTTAGGTAGGTTGGAATAAGGTGCACCGCATTGTGATCTGAAGTGGCGACAGGTGGCTTACTTCTAGAATGATAGACATTTCTGATGTTTATATAACATGTGTCCAATATATTCCCTTTCCTTGTGCCACATTTTAATTCAATTCATTCATTCGTTCATTGCTGGAGGTTTCTTCCTACTAAGTGGGAGTTTTTCCACTCCACCGTCACCAGGTGCTTGCTCACAGGGATTGCTGGGGTTTTTCTGCAATTGTGGGGGTTTCCCCTACAGTTGAAAGTGCTGTGAGATGACTGTTGTTGTGAAATGGCGCTATTGTGGTGGACACAATACACAGGTCTAGCATACTGTCACACCCAGAAAGGCAAGAGGAAACATGAGGACAATGGACCGCGGGAGGGAGCTCACTGGGAGGTTCAGACTGGGCAGAGTTTAGACACCTCCCGGGGAGAGGAAAATTTACATGTAACCAGATCAGACAAAGATGCGCGTTTCGCCACCTGCAGCAACAGGCTGGTGCGTGAAAATGCAGGTGGTGAATGTATTGTAACTTATGTTTCAAGCTGTTATGATAATGTTTCACACAAATCTATTGTTCATGCACCAATGCATAATGTCAGCAGCTCCAATATCTATGCATAAAGAATAAAGTATAAAAGCAGAGGCTGAGAGACTGGAAAGAGGCTTCTCAGCTGCGCTGGGGTCAATGGCTGTACATGTTGTTAGAGGGATAATAAAGAATCTGTCGTCCTATGCTCATGCCTCGCCTCACATCCTTTCCTTTTACCCTCTACACTGGTGACCTGACGTGAGATGGACCGTCTACTCCCTTTCACCATGCTGTGGACTCCCTTTTCATCCGCACTGGAGTGCACTGGCCGGTATCTCTCTCCACGCTGGCGACCTGAAGGGCCGGAGAGAGCAAGCTGCGCTGGGACCAAGATGCACCATCGAGAGCGAGACGAGCACACCACAGAAACAGCCTGAAAGGGGAAGATTAGCACCGCCTGCGTTGTTTCAATCAAGCTCCCCGACCCTGGCTTCACCTCCCGACAGCGGGGTTTTAAGCGCACAGAAGCCCCATGCGCATGCTGCAGGATTACGAGGATAGCGGAACTTAAAGCTATGTGGCCACGGCGCCGGACGCACGCGCCACGCACCAGGAACAACCGGCTCCAAGAACTTATATATTGTCCTCAGCCACTGCACATCCCAGGGGAACAGGGCCAATTGCCATTCTCGGATTCTTTAGGCTTGCGCATCGCACCTAAAGGAGTCAGGCAGCCTCACCCACAGGACTTGTATTTGTTTCTCAGCCGCTACGCACCCACGAGGAATTAGGCCAATTGCTTTCCCCGGAGCCTTTAGGATTGCCCCCGCACCTAAAGCAGATTTGGCAGTTTCCCTGACACAGCTTAAGTTTTTTTCACAGCCACGACACACCCTCAAGGAATTGGGCCGATCGCCTTCCCTAGATCCTTGCAGAACAGAGCTCCGCACCGAGGAGGAGTCGGCAGAACTCATTTTTTTCATAGCCACTGTGGATTGCCTGAGAGTTTATCGGAAAAGCCCCGCACCCGAGGCTGATCTACACACAATTTTTGCGCGTCCCAGAGGCTTTTAGCGTCCCGGGCCGGCACTCCATTTTTTTCCCCACCTCCCTCTAGTCCTCCATCATTTTTCCCGCACCTCCGTCCCAAAAAGCCTGCCGATTGCCGGCTTTGTTCCTTCAAGCACAATGCGCACCGGACCCTGTGCGCCCACGCACCACGGCCATCAACGTGTTGGAACTTGGAGCGGAGCAGAAAGTGCTTTTCACCCCTCCCTCTTTCCCCCCACAGACTGGCATGCCCTCCAACACACTTCACCAGTAGGACGGCTACTGGATCGATAACCCCCCGCTGCAGCCGCCATGGGCGCTGACTGGAGCCCAACGGACCGGGTGGTTACAGCCCCTTCTGGGTGTTCTGGGGGGGGGGGGGGGGTTCTGTGTGGTGGACACAATACACAGGTCTAACATGCTCTCACACCCAGAAAGGCAGGAGGAAACACGAGGACAATGGACCGCGGGAAGGAGCTCACTGGGAGGTTCAGACTGGGCGGAGTTTAGACACCTCCCGGGGAGAAGAAAATTTACATGTAACCAGATCAGACAAAGATGCACCTGTCATCCTATGCTCGTGCCTCGCCTCACATCCTTTCCTTTTACCCTCTACACTATATAAATACAATTGAATTATTTCCCTGCGCCTTTGGGTTGGGAAATGGGTCCTGACCATCATTTGTCCCTATGCACCAAATAGGGCTGCAACTAACGATTATTTTGGTAGTTGACTAATCTAACAACAATTTTTTCAGTTAGTCGACTAATTGCGATTATTTCTGTCATGTCTGCCAGCTCAGCTTCCTGCTGGCACGGCTCCTGTTCAGGGCTCTAGGTCATGTTTTACCTCACTTGTTTTAACCTGCACACCTGTGAAAATCACTTTGTCAGTCTCTGCCTTAATAGAATGTAGGCTGTTATAACAAGTTCCCATAGCTAAATAAAATACAGTAATGACCCATCAAACATGAGTTGGAAACTTCAACTTGACAGCTTAATCAGAAGTGTTTGTAGCAATACAATTAAATAATAGATGTTAAAGTGTAAAAACTCAAATAGCACATCTGGTGCTCCATAAAGGCTGTTATAACTGTGTGTTAAAAACAAACTAGAGTAATCAACTCCATTAAAGTAAAAAAAGAAAATAACGAGCTAGTCCATCCTATTTGAAACCTTGCTGGGTCTAGAAGTTTAAAAGTTTAATTAGGCTTCAGATGAGAATTAAAAGAATTTCTTTCAGTCTGAAATAAAAAAAAAACACTTTAAATATCAGTGCAGGAATGTGAGCCTTCACTACACATACAGTGAAATATTTAAATCATTTTTGATGATTTTAATGATTATGATGATGAATGATTTTAATGATTATGGTTATCTTTCTTTAATTAAATTACAAATCATGATATTCTGATTTACCAAGATGTATTAATATTCAGAATGAAGGCTGATATTACGGTGACAATAATAGAGAATACTAAAAAAGAGTAAGTTGCTCATGTAATTCACCCATTTACTGCAGTTAACATATTAGCCAGCATACCTGAAGCAGCTCAGTTGTCAAAAACCATCGTAACAGAGATTATTGTCCGACAGCAGGTAAACTATTTAAACAGCACCCACTAATAATATGGTCAGTTTCCTAAAGCTGAGAGAGTCGCTCATTGAAAATAAGAAGCGCTAACAATACTTGCTAACCTTACCGGTGCAGTCCGCTGACAGGTGGCCGGAGACGGAGGAATGGAGAGGAGGAGGAAATGGATGCATCGCTGTAGTGCAGCTGTGATATGACAACACTGCTTTACAGTCTACATTTAATCTGTTTCATTTATTAATTTTTGGTAAAATCCTCGCATACTTTGGAAACTTTTGGCCTTCTCCATGATTTTCTCTCTGTGTCGCCATATTCAAGATTCAAAGGCTTTATTATCATGTGCACAGTTAAGAAATGCAACATTTCCTGAGCAATGAAATTCTTACTCTGCTCTCCGAATGAATGCCAAGGTAATAAATACACATCAATACTAATAAAGGCAATAAACATACCTTAATTCTAAATACTAATAAATACACATTAAAAGCAATTAGGACAGTTAAAGCAGTTAAAACTAGAGAAAACAAGAATGAAAATTCACTGGATGACTGTAACATGTCCCTGAGTAAATAAAAATTCACTGAATGAGCATGACTCGCCTCTGATAATACCCAATAGACTGTACAATGGTAATTTTAATATCAGAAATGATACGAACCTGAGATTAAGGCTGGGAACGATCGCTAATTTCCAGAATCGATTCTGATTCTTAAGATTCTGAATTGATTCAATTCCGATTCAATCTGGGAAATTATCATTTTAATAGCATTTTACTTGCCAGGAAAAAAACATCTTTGAGACCTAATGCTGCAGATTGTACAAAGAATACGTTAACTTTGTTAATAAGACCATTATTATTCAATATGTATATAAACGATATGTATATAAACGATATATGTAAAGTTTCAGAAAAAATGGACTTAATATTGTTTGCCGATGACACTAATCTGCTATGCAGTGGAAACAATTTGGAACAACTTCTGGATACACTCGGAAAGGAATTAGGAAAGCTTAAACTGTGGTTTGATTCAAACAAATTAACGCTCAATTTAAGTAAGACAAAATTTATAGTCTTTAACAACCATCACAACAACCCAGTACCCAAACTCAATGTAAATGGTGTAGAGATTGAAAGGGTATCTGAAACTAAATTCCTTGGAGTAATAATTGATAACAAACTGTGTTGGAAGTCACATATTAATTATATTAAAGGTAAAGTATCCAAATCAATTGCAATACTACACAGAGTGAAATATTTGCTGAATCAACCCACACTATACACCTTGTATCATTCATTAATACTCCCATACATGACATATTGTAATGAAGTATGGGGAAATACATATAAAACAAACATATATCCACTCTTTATGCTTCAAAAGAGAGCTATTAGAATAATAAACAAAGCAGCTTACAGGGAACCAACAAACCCACTTTTTCTCAAACAAAAAACTCTCAAGTTGAAAGATCTGGTTGACTTTAAAACCACAATAATAATGTTCAAAGTGAAGAATTTATCACTGCCCGCAAATATCCAAAAGTTGTTCCAAACAAGGGAGAAATGATATCACTTCAGAGGAACATGTATATTTCAAAAGCCTACAGTGAGAACAACCACCAAGCAACACTGTATTTCAGTGCAAGGAGTCAGATTATGGAACGATTTTGGACCTGAATTAAAATCATGTACAACGCTTGGACAATTTAAACAAAAACTAAAGGAAGAAATACTCCAAACATATTTACAAGACGACATGTAAACTCACATAAGGATTGACATATCCAGCCTGTGTTGTGTTGTAGCTTAGTTTTTTTTCTTTTTTTTCTTTTTTTCTCTGTGACATTTTGTCTTAGATTTGTTTTGAATAGTAACCGCTTAACTTAGCTTAGCTTAGTTTTCTTTTTTTCTTTTTTTTTTTTCTCTGTCACATTTTGTCTTAGCTTTGTTTTAAATTGTAATCGCTCTTGTCTTGTTTTCTCTTTTTTCTCTTTTGAATTCTTGGATGGAATATGGGTGGGCAATATAAGCTGCGGCTTCAGCCATCACCCATTTCGGATAACTCACGTGGAATTGTATAGAAGAAGGAGTCTTTGTCTAACTTGACCTTGTTGTTATACAGTTTCTTTTAACCTGTACTGTACTATCCGAAATAAATAAATTCATTCATTCAAATTCAAATTCAATACATAAATTATTACATACAGAACTGACCCAAAATCAGTTACAATAATGCACTTTTTATTATTTAACTTATAATTTCACAAAGTGCTCTCAAGTGCTTTCTTTAGTGCAAAGGGTGTGTAGTGTCAAGTTAACAACCCAGAGTAAGTAAACAAATTCAATGCATGAAGCATGAAGACATAATCTCACTATTTCAGCCCCTCCAGGATTTCGTCAACTGTTTTTGTGATTGTTGTGGCCCAAAAAGCCTGAATTTATGGGAGCTTTTCCAAAAAGTACAAATTAGCACACAGTGTGAGAACTCCTCTGTGTAAAGCGTGTGTCTTGATAATACCCAGTAGACTGTACAATGATAATTTAGCAGCAAAGATGATATGGACATGAGACGGGGTGCGACTGTTTGCAATGTGCAAATGAGCAATGTGCAAATTTAGCATCCAGTGTGTGAATTCCTATTTGCAAAGCTGTGTCTGGAGTTGTGTTGTTTGTTCAGGAGCCTAATAACAGTGGGAAAGAAGCAGTTTTATTTAGTCTGGATGTCCTGCATTCCATACTTCTGTACCTCTGGCCTGAGGGTAGAAGTGTGAACATTCTGTGCTGGAGGTGAGTGGGGTCCTGGAGGATGGAGGCAGCTCTCCTTCGGGCTCTGCGGTGATAGATGCTCTGCAGAGAAGGGAGTGGAGTTCTGATGATCTTCTCAGCTGTCTTCACCACTCTCTGCAGGCGTTTGCGGCCCAAAGCAGTAGTGCTGCCGTACCACGCAGTGATGGAGTTGGTCAAGATGCTCTCAATGATGCAGCTGTCGAAGTTGTTGAGGATCTTGGGGACATGTCAAACTTCCTCAGCCTCCTCAGAAAGTACAGCCACTGTTGAGCTCTCTTAACCAGCTGTGTGGTGTTAAGTGCCCACGTAAGGTCCTCGCTGATGTGGATGCCCAGGTATTTAAAGCTGCTCATCCTCTCCACCTCAAGCTCCCGGATGAACAGTGGCAGATGAGGTCTCCTCCCCTTCCTCATGTCCACTATCATCGCCTTTGTCTTGTCTGTGTTGAAGGTGAGGTTGTTGTCCTCTCACCATGACACCAGGCTGGCCACCTCCCTCCTGTAGAATGCTTCATTGACACCAGTGATGCATCCTATCACTGCTGTGTCATCCGTGAACTTCAAGATGACATTGTCCTTGTGGGAGGCAGCACAGTCATGGGTGAAGAGGCTGTAGAGGATGGGGCTGAAAACACAACCCTGTGGGGACACCCATGTTCATGATGATGCTGGCTGAGGTCCTGTTACCCATCCTAACAGACTGAGGCCTGCCAGTTAGAAAGTCCAGTAGCCAGTCACAGAGGGTAGGGTGCAGGCCAAGCAAAGACAGTTTGTAGGTGAGTTTGTAGGGGATGACCATGTTGAAGGTAGAGCTGTAGTCAACAAAGAGCATCCTGTTGTAGGAGTCTTTATCTTTCAGGTGGGAGAGAGAATAATGGAGTGCAGCAGCAATGGCATTTGAGGTAGACCTGTTAGGCCAGTAGGCGTACTGCACGGGGTCCAGGGCAGCACCACTCTCTCGAAGCACTTCATGATTGGAGGGAGTGCTACTGGCCTATAATTATTCAGGCAGGTCGGCGGGCTCTTTTTGGGAAGGGGGACAATGGCTGTGGTTTTGAAGCAGGAGGAGACTATGTTCTGGTTGAGGGAGAAGTTAAAGATGGTTGTGAGAACATCAGTCAGTTCAGCAGTACATGCTCTGAGAGCCCACCCAGGGATGTTGTGTGGTCCTACTGCTTTGTGGGGGTTGATATTCCTCAGTGCTTTGTTTACCTGGCCTGATGACACTTTTAGTGGAGGGGGAGGGTGCATGTGTGTGTGTCTCCTCTCTGCTCTGTAGCTGGAGGTCTCAAAGCAAGTGTAAAAGATGTTGAGATCGGCAGGCTGTCTGTGGAGCTAGTGGTGTGCTGCTGTTGATCCTCTTGTAGTCTGTGATGTGTTGCAGGCCTTGCCACATGCTCCCAGGGTCAGGAGTGGAGTAGAGGCTGTCCAGCTTTTCTCTGTACTGCCTTTTGGCTGTTGTTATAGCGCTCCTCAGTCCATACTTTGCAGCTTTGTATTCGGTCTCATTGCCTGAGTTAAATGCAAGAGAGCGAGCACGCAGCATCTGACATACCTGACTGTTTATCCAGGGCTTCTGGTTGGGGAACTTCCTGACTTGTATGGTGGGTACGATGGTATCAACACAAGTGCTAATGTACCCAGTCACATACTCAGCATAGTCCTGTATATTTACAGAAGAGTCCTCCCGGATGGCTGCGGCTTTAAACACATCCCAGTCTGTCCCAGCCTGTCCGTGCAAAACAGTCTTGCAGGGTGCTCTCAGCCTCTGGAGTCCAGCATTTAATCTGTTTAATAACAGGGTTTGTTTGTTTCAGACTTTGTCTATAGGCCTGGTACATGAACAGAGAGACGTGGTCTGACTGTCCGAAGTGGGAGTGGGGTGCCACTCTGTATGCACCACGTATGTTAGTGTAAACATGGTCCAATGTGTTCTTATCACAGGTGGGAATGTCCACATGCTGGTAATATTTGGGAAGTACAGTCCATAAATTGCACTGGTTAAAGTCACCAGCAACAATAAAAACAGCATCGGGATGGGACGTCTGTAATGCGCTGATGACATCATGGAGTTTGTGGAGCACTGCTGTGTAGTTAACTCGTAGGGAAATGTAAACAGCGGCCAAAAACACAGCGGTGAATTCCCTCGGTAGATAATAGGGATGGCATTTCAGCAGTAAAAACTCCACATCAGGCGAACAGTGCTTGTAAACAGTCTGTACATCTTCCACACCACGAGTTGTTTATAAACACACACACACACCCCTTGACTTACCCGTGGCTGCTGTCCGGTCTGCCTGATGTACGGAGTGGGTCTGTAGCTGAATGGCACACTCAGGGACTTTGTCTGGAAGCCAGGTCTCACAGAAAATTAGAACGCAGCACTCTCTTATCTCCCGCTGGTCTTCAATCCTTACTCTTAGCTCATCCAGGTTTTTTTCCAGAGACCGCACGTTGGCTAGCAGGAGGCTAGCTAGCGGTGGGCGGCTAGCGCAAGCTCTTAGCCTAGCATGGAGCGTGCCCCCCCCCCACCACCACCACCACCACCACCTTGCTTGCAGCGCCTTTTCCGAAGTGCTCTCTTGGGATCAGCATGCTCATGCGGGCCCAGTACTTCAGGGCCTTCCTGAGGGTGGTGGTGATCGTTGTGGGAGCGGACAATGCATTGTAGTTCGGGTGGTATAAAGCCAGTAAACTCCATATGGCTGCTTGTCTTGGCGATGTCCAACAATGCCTGTCGGTTGTATGTTAGCAGTGTGTGACATTTATGCACTGCAGAAAGAGCAACAAACATGCAAAAAAGAAAAAGCCAGCATTCGAGAACGGAGCGAGCAAACATGTCTGCCTCGGGGGTGCTATGATGCTACACCCGGAACGCAATGATGTGCTCCTCATATTCTTCACTGGCACAGTTAAACTGAGCATTCCCCCGGCATGCATATAAACTTTAAAATTAAACGATTTGTTGACAATAAAAATCTGCGCTGACAAATTTTTATGATCGACGTCATCAACAACGTCGACTAATCGTTTCAGCCCTAGCGCCAAATGAGGTTTCAGAGTACCCACCCTTTTTAGAATCTCTGGCTGGTGTGCTGGAGGGTGCTCCTCTTGGAGACACCATTGTCTTACTGGGGGACTTACAGTGGGGCAAAAAAGTATTTAGTCAGCCACCAATTGTGCAAGTTCTCCCACTTAAAAGATGAGAGAGGTCTCCAATTTTCATCATAGGTATACTTCAACTATGAGAGACAAAATGAGAAAAAAAAAATCCAGAATATCACAATGAAGGATTTTTAATGAATTAATTGGTAAATTCCTCGGTAAAATGAGTATTTGGTCAATAACAAAAGTTCATCTCAGTACCCTTTGTTGGCAATGACAGAGGTCAAACGTTTTCTGTAAGTCTTCACAAGGTTTTCACACACTGTTGCTGGTATTTTGGTCCATTCCTCCATGCAGATCCCCTCTAGAGCAGTGATGTTTTGGGGCTGTCGCTGGGCAACACAGACTTTCAACTCCCTCCAAAGATTTTCTATGGGGTTGAGATCTGGAGACTGGCTAAGCCACTCCAGGACCTTGAAATGCTTCATACGAAGCCACTCCTTCATTGCCTGGGCGGTGTGTTTGGGATCATTGTCATGCTGAAAGACCCAGCCACGTTTCATCTTCAATGCCCTTGCTGATGGAAGGAGGTTTTCCACTCAAAATCTCACAATACATGGCCCCATTCATTCTTTCCTTTACACGGATCAGTCGTCCTGGTCCCTTTGCAGAAAAACAGCCCCAAAGCATGATGTTTCCACCCCCATGCTTCACAGTAGGTATGGTGTTCTTTCTCCTCCAAACACGACAAGTTGAGTTTTTACCAAAAAGTTCTATTTTGGTTTCATCTGACCATATGACATTCTCCCAATCCTCTTCTGGATCATCCAAATGCTCTCTAGCAAACTTCAGACGGACCTGGACATGTACTGGCTTAAGCAGGGGGACACGTCTGGCACTGCAGGATTTGAGTCCCTGGCGGCGTAGTATGTTTCTGATGTAGCCTTTGTTACTTTGGTCCCAGCTCTCTGCAGGTCATTCACTAGGTCCCCCCATGTGGTTCTGGGATTTTTGCTCACCGTTCTCATGATAATTTTGACCCCGCGGGGTGAGATCTTGCATGGAGCCCCAGATCGAGGGAGATTATCAGTGGTCTTGTATGTCTTCCATTTTCTAATAATTGCTCCCACAGTTGATTTCTTCACACCAAGCTGCTTACCTATTGCAGATTCAGTCTTCCCAGCCTGGTGCAGGTCTACAATTTTGTTTCTGGTGTCCTTTGACAGCTCTTTGGTCTTGGCCATAGTGGAGTTTGGAGTCTGACTGTTTGGGGTTGTGGACAGGTGTCTTTTATACTGATAACAAGTTCCAACAGGTGCCATTAATACAGGTAACGAGTGGAGGACAGAGGAGCCTCTTAAAGAAGACGTTACAGGTCTGTGAGAGCCAGAAATCTTGCTTGTTTGTAGGTGACCAAATACTTATTTTACTGAGGAATTTACCAATTAATTCATTAAAAATCCTTCAGTGTGATTTTCTGGATTTTTTTTCTCATTTTGTCTCTCATAGTTGAGGTATACCTATGATGAAAATTGGAGACCTCTCATCTTTTAAGTGGGAGAACTTGCACAATTAGTGGCTGACTAAATACTTTTTTGCCCCACTGAACCTTAAACAGTTTACCCTGTAGTTGAAATATTTAGGCTGAATTTTATTGTAATAGTTTTTTCTTTTTTTAGCGAGTTCTGTGATAGTGACATCGTGACAGACAGGATTTGATGATGTCAGCTATGACATCAGGCATCACTGAGCCTATGATGTGCCTATGATGTCTATATGACAGTCCTATGATTGTGAGTGAAGCCTGCCTTTTTAGGGCAGTGCGGTGGTTGACACCGCCAAGGACACAGTCCAAGGACGGATAATTTTTTCACACATAAGGAGTTGTTCAGAACTCCTTGTAAGAACTCCTTATACAAAGATATAGAGTGATGATAATCAAGTCAGAGGCGGTAATGCACCTGTAAGCTGGTTGCCAACCGCCATAATAATAATAAGAAAAAGAGTGGCTAGCACTGCGACAACACAGTAACTCACCCTTGGCCGGGGGATCCTGGATTCAATCCCAGCCCCCGACCAACAGTGATCTGTGTGGAGTTTGCATGTTCTCCCCGTGTCTGCGTGGGTTTACTCCGGGATTTCTCCAGTTTCCTCCCACATGCCAAAAACATGCAAGTTAGGTTAATTGGCATCAAAACTGGGGATTCTAAATTGTCCTTAGGTATGACTGTGAGAGTGAATGGTTGTGTGTCTCTCTGTGTTGGCCCTGTGATAGACTGGCGATCTGTCCAGGGTGTACCCTGCCTCTCGCCCAAAGATGTTGGGATAGGCTCCAGTCCCCCCACGACCCGAAAAGGATTAAGTGGAAGAAGATGGATGGATGGAGTTTCTTTTTTATTTACTACTAGTACATACCCATGTATGCCCATAGAAACCAAGTATAAACAAGTATTTCTGCATGCCTGTAGAAAGCAGGTGTAAGAAAGGGTGTAAGCAAGCACGTCAGCACTCATTCAGTGATGCCTTTGATCTTTGATGGCGTCTTAGTGAGTCCTATGATCTGTGATGTCATAGCGAGTGCTATGATCGTGAGTTGTGCCTCCGTTTGATCTTTGATGTCCTAGGTCCTATGATCTTTGATGATGGCATAGCGATGATGTACTGCTTCGAATGGGTGTAAGATTTCCAGATTTACACACAAACTGACAGATTTCTTGAATTTATCGAGTGATATTTTTTAAGATTTCCAGATTTACTGCTTTGAATGGGTGTGGTTTAAAGTGCTGTGTCCTATTGTGTATATGACGGCATGTCCCTTTTGTCTATATGACGGCATGGCGAGTCCTGATGTTCATATCACCTGTCTATATGGCTATATGACATCATATAGACATATCTTTATGACGGCATCACGAGTCCTATGATGCCTGAGGTCATAGGATCATCATAGGACATCAGGCGACGGCTTCACGAGTCCTATGATGTCTGAGATCATAGGATCATCGTGAGTGCTGCCTGCCATTGATCACATAGTGAAATACACCTGTCTATATGTCTATATGACGTCATATAGACCAAGACACCTGTCTTTATGTCTATATGATGTCATTTAGACTCTACATGACGTCACCTGTCTATATGTCTATATGACATCATATAGACATCATATCTTTATGACGGCATCGCAAGTCCGTCCATAGGCCGTCCTATGATCGTGACAGACAGACACACAGATTTCTTAAATTTATAGAGTGAAGAGTGATGAACTGTAGGCCTGCTTTAAACACAACTTTTATGTGCCACCATTTCCACTAGATGGCAGTATAGAGCAGTCCAAGCAACTGAAGCTGGATTCTGTTTGTCCCAGAGATATATGAAAAAAATCCCAATGAAAGTTCTTTAAGATGTTGAAAAAATGGGTCCTTACAGCTGATTTGACATCCTTTGTAGAGGATTATAACCGCATCAGTTAAAGTTGACATCGATGCGAAAGCTTTAAAAAAGCCTGCAGCAAAAAAGCTCAGCGTCTGTCTGCAACATTTTCCAGCAGATCTGCAAATCTGAAAGCATATATTAATTTTAAGTACATAAAAGCATCAGATGAGTTCATTTTCATTATTGCCATGTTCCTGATCTTACATGAAAGATGCTAAGGTGAGAGAATGTGATTAAATATGCAGATTTTTTTTAGGTACAAGTTTGTAGCTTGGGTTCTAATCTGCTTGGACAGTTTGTCAGCATAACAGCGTCAGTTCACAAGCGGGGCAGAAGGAGGGGGCTGCATTATTCTACTCAGAAACGGCACTTTCAGACAGTCTGCGCTCTGTTTAAACCTCACTAGAATCAAAAATCTGTCTCAGCAACCACGACATGCAGAGTTTATTTAGAGTTCATGTACGGAGATGGGTAATTAGCTCCTTCTGCCCTGAAGCTCACTCAGTCTGAATCTGTGAAATATACCTGCTAGCTTTTATTGCATTTGACGGGTTTGTTATGAGCCTCAGTGAATTAAAGTAAATATAAGAACTACCTTTTGCAAGATTGTTTTTGTCACAGTTCATTTCATTTCTTTTGCAAAAAATTGAATAATCTTAGCCTCATTATTTTACACAAGACAACAACAACAGCAAGAAAAGGCTCTGAAATTAAAACTGTATCAACTGGTGATCTACAGTGGATATAAAAAGTCTACACACCCCTGTTCAAATGCCAAGTTTTTGTGATGTAAAAAAATGAGCCCAAGATAAATCATTTCAAAACTTTTTCCACCATTAATGTGACCTATAACCTGTACAACCAATTGAAAAACAAACTGAAATCTTTTAAGGGAAAAAATAAAAAAAACTTGTATTAACCTGGTTGCAGAAATATGCACACCCTTAAACTAATACTTTGTTGCAGCACCTTTGGCTTTTATTACAGTAGCACCCAGTCTTTTTGGGTAGGAGTCTGTCAGTGTGGCACATCTTGATTTGGCAATATTTGGCCACTCTTCTTTGCAAAAACACTCCAAATCTGTCAAATTACGAAGGCATCTCCTGTGCACAGTCCTCTTCAGATCACCCCACAGGTGTTCGATCGGATTCAGTTCTCGACTCTCTGGGCCATTCCAAAACCTTAATCTTCTTCTGGTGAAGCCATTCTTTTGTTGATTTGGATATGTGCTTTGGGCCATTGTCATGCTGAAAGATGAAGTTTCTCTTCATCTTCAGCTTTCTAGCAGAAGCCTGAAGGTTTTGTGCCAACACTGACTGGTATTTGGAACTGTTCATAATTCTCTCCGCCTTGACTAAGGCCCCAGTTCCAGCTAAAGAAAAACAGCCCTAAAGCATGATGCTGCCACCACCATGCTTCACTGTATGTATGGTGTTCTTGGAAATTCTTTTGTACCCTTCTCCTGACTGATACCTTTGAACAATGAGATCCCTCTGATGCTTTGGAAGCTCTCTAAGGACCATGGCTTGTGCTGTAAGATGTGACTACAAAAATGTCAGGAAAAGTGTAACCCTTGCCTTATGTTAATTAGGTAGGGGAAATAATTAAGTGTAGACCAGTTGCTAGGTTCGTAAGGATTACAATAGGGAATTAAAATGAGTGTGGAATGAAATAGCTGGAGGCAAGAAATGAGCAATAATGGTTGTTATTTGTTAGGATAAAGCAAACAATATACAGTGATCCCTCGCTACTTCGCGCTTCACCTTTTGCGCCCTCAGTGCATCGCGGATTTTTCAAAAATATTCATCAAAAATTCAAAATTGAGAAATAATGGGCGGGCGCTAGCAGAAGGCAGGTAGACTACATTAGAACATCAGGTATCAACACGGAGAGCCCGCACAACTCAAAATCCACCTCTCTGTTCGCTGTTCTCGTGTTGGCTCGGCTCGGGAATCTCGCAAGCTGATTGGCCGGGACGTTTCACCCCGCAAGCTGATTGGCCGAGACATTTCACCCAGCTTCTCTCCCTGCCAAGCGCCCATCCAGCGAAGGAAGACCGCATTCATTGCTCTTTATCGCTCGTGTTGCTTAGTCTCGCTGCGTGGAACTTTTTGCTGTTCTCTTGTGCCATTTTGTGCGAAATAGTCTTCCCGTCGAGCCACTACGCCGCCTCCTGCAGCTTCTCCAGCTCTATCGGAAGCTGCCCTCGACGATCCTGCGCCTCTAGCACCTGACGATGAGGCGTCACCTGAGGAGCAGTAAAGCTCTCATTAACTTGTGCAGTAAATCATCTTCATCTTGAGTTACGTATCTTGTTATAAGAATAAAAGAGTTCTAAAAACATATTTATGTACACTTTATTTACATCTACATATGTATGTACACTTACACACACACACACACGTATCATATGAGAGAGAGAGTGAGAGAATGAACGTACGTATTATTTATGGGTGACGTCATTAGGGGTGACGCTACTTCGCGGTTTTTCACTTTTCGCAGTCGGTTCTGGAACCCATTAACCGCGATAAGTGAGGGATCACTGTATACAAACAATTTACAACTATACAAATATAACAATGGCCGGTATGAAATAAAACCCCAAAAATGTCCTACTGAGCTCAGTGTTTGTTTGCCCTTTTGGTATAGTCGTTTGACCAGTCAAGATATCTTGTATCTCCAGGCTCAGGTTTCTTTTCCTCTTTTAAAGCGGCAGCTTGAGTTGTTACCACTTCAATGTTGTGCACTGGAGAGAGGAAGGATGCCCTTCAATCGAGATCTTGGTCAGATCTCGGTTCAGTCTCGGGTCAGGCTCGCCATCTCCATTCGGAGAGAATCCAGGATCCAGAAGGTTCTTGATCGGCAACCAAAAAAACCTAGCTTGCACAACAATAATGGTATTATTGTTTACAGCTAATATAGTAAGATCTTACAATTCACATCTTACATGCATGTGTTCTTTTCTCACAATCTCTCTGGTAGTACATGAAATACTTTTTTTCTCATGTAACCAATTAAATGAATTTCTCTTTTTATCTCTACATCATTTAACCATGAAATTATGATTAATCCCTTTTAACCTTGTCTTTGTAAATCATGAAATGAAATACAATTAAGCTATCACATAACCAGGGAATATAGTGTCCCATTACTTCCAATATTCCCTTTTAAAATCAGTAAAACCCTGTCTGAGCTACTGGGTTTAGCATATCCTATGAATTTATATAGGAGACCAACACAATGTGCTTTTAGCATCAAACTACACATTACATTCGACAGAAATAGTGCATAAGAACTAAAAGTACTTCAGCATACTGTTGGGAACTGAAATCACATTTAGAAAAACCATACAGACACAAAAATAGCCTTTTCCATTGCTTTTACACAGAAAAAATCCACTTGCGATTAGCATTAGCATAATGCTAACATTAGCATGTATTGTTTGGTTTTCACTCACCAAGATGAGGTATCAATGTGAGCACAGCAAAAGGACACAGCCACAATGCCCCTCAAGCTCGTGCTTCCGTCAACTTAGGGTATTTAAGGTTTCAAATTAGCGTTTGGAGAGTGTTTAGATCCATTTATAGCATCTTTCTAAATTAAACTCACCAAGAAGAGGTATCAGTGTGAACCAGACCGCCCACAGCCTCTCTCGTCCCCTCTCAGATCGTAAAGACCGACAAACCAGCAGAGCGCCTCGGCACTCTGCTCGGAAGGCGGGGCTAATATCGCTCTTAACGAATGAAAAGACCCAGATCACCCAACGTGACCATGAAACGGGAATTTAAAAGTTGGATAACGAGGATCACACTTCCTCTTCCCCAAATAATCGGTTTACAAAATAAAATCACACAACTGTATTAATACAGTTGACATCTGAGAAAAAAAAGGGGTCATTTTCTCAGCTGGGTTACAAAAGCCTACTAGAACAGCTGAACTTGTTATTCAGATGCACTTTAAATGGTAGCAGGTGCGTGCTGACTCCCATTTAACATGAGTTTGAATGTGACTGGTTAATTCTGGACATAGCCACATCCCCATTTATAAAAGGGTGTGCATATTTATGCAACCAGGTTATTGTAAGTTTTTTTTATTTTTCCCCTTAAAAGATTTCAGTTTGTTTTTCATTTGGGTTGTACAGGTTATCGGTCACATTAATGGTGGAAAAAGTTTTGAAATGATTTATCTTGGTCTCTTTTTTTTACATCACAAAAATCTGTCATTTGAACAGGGGTGTGTAGTCTTTTTATATCCACAGTATGCCATTTCTTAAAAAAAAAACACCTTTAAAAAGGCCTTAAGCACAAAAGATGGGTCGAACAGGGTAGCTACTGTTTACTATCAGTTTAATGCTGTAAGTGATAGACTGTGCTGGAAGGTGAGATGTGATATGGAAACTGCTGTTTAGCCTACAAATTTGAGTCACTTTACACTTTTTAACCTTCTCCCCTTTGATTGGAAAGGAAATATTCCACAAAATGGAAAAGGTAGAGCTAGTAATCCTTAAGTTGATCCATTTCACACCATGTGGTGGCACCTATCGCAGTCCTCTGGTAGCTCTGTGTGTTAACTTCCCCGTTCCATTATGCTGAGCACCAAGCTAGAAAGTACCATTTTTTTAATATGGTCTTTGGTATGACCTGGTCGGGATTTGAACCCACAACTAGGAGGTTGTGGGGCGGATGCTCTACCAACTAGGTCACCACTCCAGTCAGTAACCCTTATTCGGTTTGGGGGTAAAAATCCAAAGTTGTGAAAATGTAAAGCCTCAAAGCATCTGATGCTTTTAACATTATGTTCTTCTTAATGTATAATTGGTATTGGTTTCAGTAACTGTTATTTCATTCAATATTTCCAAACCTATACTGTGAAAAAAGTATGTTTAAAAAGACTGTAAATATAAAAAAAAGTACATTTGATCATCAATTATCACAATCAATTTTTTGTCTTTTTATTGACTAGTTTTAGGATTACAAAAACCTCAAAGTGAAAATCTGGGCAGAAACTATAAATTTAAAAATGCTGGGCAGTTTTGCATCAGTGCTTATTAATATATATTGTCCAATTAATAAAAGCAACCATTTGTATCTTATACTGTATCCTATATAGACAAAGTGGTGTGTATAATAGCCAGAAATTGTATTCAAGAAAAGTAGTGTTACCTGATATTTATTACTCTACCAAATAATTTTTAGTGTATTACTATACCAAATAATGATGATGATGATGATGATAATAATAATGAATTATTTTTCAAAACAATTCTTGCATAAGAGTAGTAAATTATCTACTAACTAGTAAGCAGTCCTAGATTATAATCTCCACCAAGGCAGCTAATTGTTTCCCTCATTTTAATTTGACCTAACAGCCTGTTTGAGAATGTCACTGCCATGATAAAAGTTTTGTTTTGATGACAAGAGCAATAATCCTGCAAAATCCAGTATTAAAGTATTATAAGCATTTAAAATCATTAATTGATTCATATGGATCAATAAATAGATCACTTCCAAAATTTCATTGTTTGTTCTTTGGTCAGTTTTCGACAGCTCCTGAAAATTTAATCAAAATCTATCAAAAACTTTTTGAAGTATTGTGTTAACAACACATACAGGTTGAACCTCGGATTCAGGAGGAGCAATGTGATTTTCGTCCTGGCTGTGGCACATCGGACCAGCTCTTTATCCTCTCGAGAATCCTCGAGGGTTTGTGGGAGTTTGGCCAGCCAATTTACATGTGTTTTGTGGACTTGGAGAAGGCATTTGACTGTGTCCCTCATGGTTTTTTGTGTGTGTGTGGGGGTGCTCTGGGAGTATAGGGTATTGGGCTTGTTGTTACAAGCTATCTGGTCTCTGTACAACCGTTGTGAGAGTTTGGTTTGTATTGCCAACACTCGGTCGGACTCATTCCCATTGAGAGTTGGACTCCACCAGGGTTGCCCCATTGTCACCGATCCTGTTCATAATTTTTATGGACAGGATTTCTAGGCGCAGCCAGGGAACGGAGGATGTTATGCTTGGTGACCACAGGATCTCATCTCTGTTGTTTGCAGATGATGTTGTCCTGTTGGCTTCATCCAGCAATGACCTACGGGTCTTACTGGGATGATTTGCCGCTGAGTGTGAAGCGGCTGGGATGAGAATCAGTACCTCCCAAGTCCGAGTCCATGGTCCTCAGCCGGAAAAAGGTGGATTATCCTCTCCGAGTTGGGGACAAGCCCCTACCCCAAGTGGAGGAGTTTAAGTATCTCAAGGTCTTATTCACAAGTGAGGGGAGAATGGAGCGAGAGATTGACAGACAAATCGTCGCAGCATCTGCAGTGATGCGGACGTTGTACCGGTCTGTTGTGGTGAAGAGGGAGCTAAGCTCTAAGGCAAAGCTGTCGATTTACCGATCAATCTACGTTCCTACTCTCACCTATGGTCATGAGCTTTGGGTAATGACCGAAAGAATGAAATTGCGGCTGAAATGAGCTTTTTTCCATGGTATTGCTGGACTCACCCTTAGAGATAGGATGAGGAGCTCAGTCATCTGGGAGGGGCTCAGAGTAGAACTGCTGCTCTTCCACATTGAAAGGAGCCAGTTGAGGCGGTTTGGGCATCTGATCAGGATGCCTCCTGGATGCCTCCCACTTGAGGTGTTTCAGGCACGTCCCACTTGGAGGAGATGCCGGGGCAGACCCAGGAATTGCTGGAGAGACTACCTCTCCCAGCTGGTCTGGGAACGCCTTGGTATCCTCTCTGAAGAGCTGGAGCAGGTGGCTGGGGAGAGGAAAGTCTGGGCTTCTCTGCTTGAACTGCTGCCTCCGTGACCCGGACCTCCGAAAAAGTGGTAGAAGATGGATGGATGGATAGATGGATGGATGGATGGATGGACAATATTGCTCATCACCAGAAGAACACCATACCTAAAGTGAAGCATGGTGGTGGCAACATCATGCTTTGAGGCTGTTTTGCTTCAGCTGGAGCTGGAGCCTTAGTCAAGGTGGAGGGAATTATGAACAGTTCCAAATACCAGTCAGTGCTGGCACAAAACCTTCAGGCTTCTGCTAGAAAGCTGAAGAGGAACTTCATCTTTCAGTATGGCAATGACCCAAAACACACATCCAAATCAACAAAAGAATGGCTTTACCAAAAGAAGATTGTTTTGGAATGGCCCAGCCAGAGTCCAGACCTGAATCCGATCGAACATCTGTGGGGTGATCTGAAAAGGGCTGTGCACAGGAGATGCCCTCACAATCTGACAGATATGGAGCATTTTTGCAAAGAACAGTAGGCAAATATTGCCACATCAAGATGTGCCATGCTGATAGACTCCTACCCAAAAAGACTGAGTGCTGTAATAAAAGGCAAAGGTGCTGCAACAAAGTACTCGTTTAAGGGTGTGCATATTTATGCAAGCAGGTTATTTTAAGTTTATTTTTTATTTTTCCCCTTAAAAGATTACCGTTTGTTTTTCAATTGGGTTGTACAGGTTATAGGTCACATTACACCACACTGGAGTGGTGGCCTAGTTGGTAGAGCATCCGCCCCACACCCGGAAGGCCTGGGTTCAAATCTCGGCCGGGTCATGCCAAAGACCATATAAAAGTGGAACTTCCTGCCGTCCAGCTTGGTGCTTAGCAGTAATGGAATGCAGGAAGGAAATTTGTGGCGCTGCCTTGCATGGCAGCGATCCCTCTGATTCTAGATGTGATTAGCATTGTAGATAAGAGAAATGTAATTTCATTCTCCTGTACATGATTGGCTGTATGGATTGAATGACAATAGTTGGCTTTTCCTTTTTTATTAATGGTGGAAAAAGTTTTGAAATGATTTATCTTGGTCTCATTTTTTTTTACATCACAAAAACCTGGCATTTAAACAGGGGTGTGTAGACTTTTGATATCCACTGTATAAGCACACACATGAACGAACAAAGAGCAAGAACCCAAAGCATGAAATCCTTTCCAGAGGTAAAAATGTTTAAGTACTGAGTAAGGACTTTACTGTAACCAATTTGTGAGATTTTCTCAGTTTTGAAGTTCTTGTCATAATTTGTGATTTTGTTTTCCCCCCAGTAGATTTGCAATTTTCTTGCCAATTTGAAAGTGCTTTTGTAAATTTGGGACATTTTTATTGTAAATTAACTAGTGGTGAAGGAGTTAAAGCTGCACCATGTAACTTTCTTGTTCCTTGTAGGAACACTGAAAGGACTACAACTATGGCGACTGTGACCTGAGTCCAACAGCCAATCACAGGGTGCTTAGTTGTTGGTGGGTATAGTTGTGTCCTGTGATTGGCTGTTGGGACTCGGGTCATAGTCACCAAGAACAAAGCTGTTGTAGGCAATGCAGTCCTACTCAGGCTATGGGGGAATTGACATTCTACCCACTCAAAGGTTGCTGTACCAACAAAATAATATTGGAAACATTATTTTCAGGTGAAAATCTAATGTATCGTAACATTTCGTCACTTCCTGTGTTGCTGGCTGTCTGTGGTTTGCTCTCCTCATTCTCCCTAGGATTTTGCCTTTAATTGTATTTTAATCTCTTTTTTCCATCTACCATTAGCTCTCACTTCTGTTTATCAAGCCTCTTGCACCTGTGTGTGCACTCAGTGTCATCTAATCACCCTCTTTATCCTTCTGTTCACCTTTCATTGGTGTTTTTGTTAGCTTCGGGTTAGCCACTAGCCATGGCTACTAGCTCTCCTTCCTCTCCTCCTCTGGTGTGCACTCTGTCAGATGTTTAGCTACACCTCTGCCTCTTTTAGTGATAACGGTAAATGTAATAAATGTTGTCTTTTTGAGGTGCTCGAGGCGAGGTTGTCTGATTTGGAATCCCGGCTCCGCTGTATTGAAACACCGTCTGCGCCAGTTAATAACGACGGACATCCCTTAGCTGCAGCAGAGCTCCCTAGCTTAGGGCGGCCTGCTAGCGGTCCTCCGGTCCTCCTCAGCAGCGAGGAGACTGGGTGGGTGACGATGAGAAGGAAGCCTAGCCGCAAAGCCCCGGTTAACCACTAACCTGTTCATGTTTCTAATTGCTTTTCCCCACTCAGCGACACACCCACTGAGGGAAAATCTCTGATCATTGACGACTCTGTAGTCAGAAATGTGAACCTAGAGACTCTAGCGACCATAGTCAAATGCATTCCTGGGGCCAGAGCAGGTGACATCGAGTCAAATTTGGAAATGCTGGCTAAAAGGAACTAAATACTCCACAATTGTTATCCACGCCGGCATTAACGACGTCCAACTCCGGCAGTTGGAAGTCTCAGAACTTAACGTGGAATCGGTGTGCGACTTTGCAAAAACAATGTCTGCCTCTGTAGTGTTCTCTGGGCCCCTTCCCAATCTGACCAGTGATGACATGTTTAGCCGCTTGTCATCCTTCAACCGCTGGCTGTCTGTGTGGTGTCCTGCAAACAATGTGGGCTACATAGACAATTGGAGCTCATTTTGGGGAAAACCTGGTCTTATTAGATGAGACGGTGTCCATCCCACTTTGGATGGTGCGTCTCATTTATCTAACAATCTGGCATCATTTTTATCCAAATTTCCAAAACCCTGGCAACTCAGAGTTGGGACCAGGAAGCAGAGTCGCAGTTTTACACGCCTCTCTGCAGCTTCTCTTCATCCACCACCCCTCAACTTAGCCCCTGTCTTCCCCATCAGAGAATCATTGTCTACTCCCTCCAAAGTAAATAAAAATATAATGTATAAGCATCCCAAAGTGATTAAACAAAAAGCTGGTAAAACTCAAATTAAACATGAAGCCTCTAAATTGAATGATTTGGCCTCTGTTCCTCCTCATAATTTAAAAATTAAATGCGGTTTGTTAAATATTAGGTCTCTAACTCCCAAGTCTGTGTTAGTCCATGATATGTTAATTGATCATCAGATTGATTTAATATCCCTTACAGAGACTTGGTTAGGGCAAGAGGATTATGTTGGTTTAAATGAATCAACTCCCTCTGGTTATTTAAACTGTCAAAATCCCAGAAGTTCTGGTCATGGAGGAGGAGTAGCAACAATATACCATTCTAAATTACTAGTTAATGTAAAGCAAAAAACATGTTTTAATTCCTTTGAGGGCCTGGTCCTCAGTATTGGGCATTTTAGCAATTTTAGGCTAAACCCAATTTTATTTGACATAGTTTGTCTTCCTCCATCAACCTACTCAGAGTTTTTATCCGAATTTGCTGAATTCTTAGCTGATTTAGTGCTGAAATCAGAATAATTATAGTAGGGGACTTTAATATACATGTAGATGTAGATAGTGATTGCCTTAATTTGGCATTTAATTCAATATTAGACTCGATGGGATTTTCTCAGAAAGTAGGAAATTCTACCCATTATCTCCACCATACGTTGGACCTTGTTCTGACATATGGCATAGAAATAGAAAATCTTGTAGTGTCTCCTCATAACCCTGTACTGTCAGACCATTGTCTGTTAACCTTTGATTTTACTATTTCTGACTATTTGGCTCCTAAGGAAAAATATTACTACAGCAGATGTCTCTCAGATGATGTTACCAAATTTATGCACATTGTTTCTTCTATACCATGTGTCAACACAACGGAAATAAGCTATAGACAGCTTGTTCCTTCTGTAATTGATAGCATGGTAGATAGTGTTACAGCTTCTCTGCATCAGACTCTAGACATGATGGCCCCTTTAAAAAAGAAAAAGTCTAATCAGAGATTTCTAACTCCTTGGTTCAACACAGAAAATCGTAGCTTAAAACAGAAGACTTGTCAGTTAGAAAGAAAATGGCGCTCCACTAATTTAGGTGAAATCGATTTAGCTTGGAAATCGTCTTTTAATTTATAAAAAATCTCTGAGAAAAGCCAGAACGAGTTATTATTCTGCATTAATAGAAGAGAACATGAATAATCCCAGGATTCTTTTCAGCACTGTAGCCAGGCTGACAAAGTCAGGACTCTGTCAATCCTAGCACTCCCTTAGAGCTTGCTAGTCAGGACTTTATGAACTTTTTCAATAATAAAATTTCATCTATCAGAGATAAAATCAGTCAGATTCTTCCCACCATTAACTTAAATGCAGTAACTACTACAACTCCTTCAATTGATATCTGTTTGGATGAGTTTACTCCAATTGACCTTTTAGAGTTAGGTAAAATAATTTCCTCATCCAAGCCTTCAACTTGTCTTTTAGACCCTATTCCTACCAGGTTATTTAAAGAAGTCTTCCCATTTATTGGTATCTCTATTCTTCAAATAATCAATTCTTCATTAAGATTAGGCCATGTACTGCAGGCTTTTAAAACTGCTGTAATTAAACCCTTACTCAAAAATCCAATGCTGGATCCAGGAATTTTAGCTAACTATAGACCAATCTCTGATCTGCCTTTCATTTCAAAAATCTTAGAGTTGTTGCTACGCAATTAGTTGACCACTTGCAGGGAAATGGTTTATTTGAAGAGTTTCAATCTGGGTTCAGAATCCATCATAGTACTGAAACAGCCTTAGTGAAGGTCACTAATGACCTCCTTATCGCATCTAATAATGGACTTGTTTCTGTACTTGTTTTTTTTTTTTTTTTTTTTTTTTACCTTAGTGCAGCTTTTGATCCTATCGATCATAATATTCTACTTGATAGATTAGAACACTATGTTGGACTTAATGGAACTTCATTGCAGTGGTTTAGATCTTATTTATCGGATAGGTTCCAGTTTGTTCATGTCAGTAATGAGTTTTCTTCCAACTCAAAGCTCAGTCATGGAGTTCCACAGGGATCTGTGCTAGGCCCTACTCTTTTTAGTTTATATATGGTTTATATATGCTTCCGTTAGGCAACATTATTAGAAAGCACTGTATACATTTTCATTGTTATACAGATGATGCACAATTATACCTGTCAATGAAGCCAGATCAGTTAGTAGTTAGAAGTTAGTAGTTAGAAGCCTGTCTTCAGGAAATCAAAGCTTGGATGACTTGTAATTTCCTGCTATTAAATTCAGATAAGACTGAAGTCATTCTTGTTTGGTCCAAAAAACCTTAGAAATACCTTTCCAAATCAAACTCTTAGTTTGGATGCGGTTACTCTTTTTCTCTGAATAATTCTGTGAGGAACCTTGGAGTTATTTTTGATCAAGATCTGTTTTTCAATTCACATATTAAATTTGTTTCTAAGATTGCCTTCTATCATTTGCATATTATTGCCAAGATTAGGAGCATCTTGTCTCAGAGTGGTGCTGAGAAACTGATTCACGCTTTTTTTTAGCTCTAGATTAGATTATTGCAATTCTTTATTATCAGGTTGTCCTAAAACATCTTTAAAAAGTCTTCAGTTGATCCAAAATGCTGCAGCAAGAGTTTTAACAGGTACTAGAAAGAGAGATCATATCTCTCCGGTTCTGGCCTCCCTTCACTGGCTTCCCTTAGAGTTTAGAATTAAGTTTAAAATCCTTCTTCTCACTTACAAAGCTCTAAATGATCAGGCCCCTTTTTATTTAAAATATCTGATACTACCCTATTATCCTAACAGAGCACTACACTCCCAAAATGCTGGATTACTTGTAATACCTAGAATCTCCAAAAGTACAATGGGGGGCAGAGCCTTCAGTTATCAAGCTCCTCTCCTGTGGAACCAGCTGCCAATCTGGATTCGGGAGTCAGACTCAATCTCTGTTTTAAAGAATAGGGTTAAAACCTTCCTTTTTGATATAGCCTACAATTAGGGAGGGATCATGTGTCTCTGAACCCTCCCTTAGTTATGCTGCTAATAGGTTTAGTCAGCCGGGGGACCTCCAATAATTGCACTGGGCTTCACTCCTTTCTTAACTCTCAATGAAATATTTTTGCTGGTCATTAACATCTGTTTGTTCTCTCCCATAGATTGAGTCCCCATCGCGCTGTTTGCTCTCTACATGTCTGTTCTTTTCATCTTCTCTGTCCCCTCACCCCCCAGCTAGTCGCAGCAGATGACTGCCCCTCCCTGAGCCTGGTTCTGCTGGAGGTTTCTTCCTGTTAAAAGGGAGTTTTTCCTCTCCACCGTCGCCAAGTGCTTGCTCACAGGGGATCGCCTGATTGCTGGGGTCTTTCTGCAATTGTGGGGGTTTCCCCTACAGTTGAAAGTACTATAAGATGACTGTTGTTGTGAAATGGCGCTATATAAATAAAGTTGAATTGGGCAGCGCGGTGGCAGAGTGGTTAGCACTGCGGCAGCACAGCAACTCACCCTTGGCCGGGGGATCCTGGGTTCGATCCCAGCCCCCGACCAACAGCGATCTGTGTGGAGTTTGCATGTTCTCCCCGTGTCTGCGTGGGTTTACTCCGGGATTTCTCCGGTTTCCTCCCACATGCCAAAAAACATGCAAGTTAGGTTAATTGGCATCAAACTGGGGATTCTAAATTGTCCTTAGGTATGAATGTGAGAGTGAATGGTTGTCTGTCTGTCTGTGTTGGCCCTGCGATGGACTGGCGATCTGTCCAGGGTGTACCCTGCCTCTTGCCCAATGATGCTGGGATAGGCTCCAGTTCCCCCGCGACCCGAAAAGGATTAAGCGGAAGAAGATGGATGGATGGATGAATTGAATTTGAGTTGAAGACCTCCCGAACAGGGGCGTCAGCCAGACATTCCCAGCACACCCTCACTATATGTTTGGGTTTACCAGGTCTGAATGGCATCCTCCCCTGCCATTGGATCCAACTCACCACCAGGTGGTGATCAGTTGACAGCTCTGCACCTCTCTTTACCCGAGTGTCCAAGACATACGATCGCAGGTCTGATGACATAACATAATCGATCATCGACCTGCGACCAAGGGTGTCCTGGTGCCAGGTGCACATATGGACACCCTAATGCTTGAACATGGTGTTCGTTATGGACAAACTGTGGTTAGCACAGAAGTCCAATAACTGAACACCACTCGAGTTCAGATCGGGCAGGCCTTTCCTCCCAGTCTCCCCCTGCAGGTTTCACTGTCATTGACCACGTGCTCATTAAAGTCCTCCAGTAGGACAATGGAGTCTCCAAGAGGAGCACTCTCCAGCACCCCAGTCAGAGACTCCAAAAAGGGTGGGTACTCTGAACCATCATTTGGTGCATAGGTACAAATGATGGTCAGGACCCGTTTCCCAACCCGAAGGTGCAGGGAAACAACCCTTTCATCCACCAGGGAAAACTCCAATATAGAGGCAGCAAGGTGGGTGGATACAAGAATACCCACCCCTGCTCGCCTTCTCTCACCCGGAGCAACTCCAGAGAAGGCCAAGCTCCAGCCCCTCTCCAGGAGACTGGTTCCAGAACCGGAGCTATGTGTTGAGGTGAGGCCAACTATATCTAGCCGGTATCGCTCAACCTCATACACCAGCTCAGGCTCCTTCCTCACCAGAGAAGTGACATTCCACGTCCCAAAAGCCAGTTTAGGAACCTCGGGATCAGACTGCCAAGGTCTCCACCTTTGACCGCCACCTGATCCACATAGCACCGGACCCCCATGGTCCCTCCTGCAAGTGGTGAGTCCACTGGAGGGCGGACCCATGTAACTCCTTTGGGCTGAGCCCGGCTGGGTCCCATGGGCGGAAACCCGGCCACCAGACGCTAGCCATTGAGCCCCTCCCCCAGGCCTGGTTCCAGGGTGGGGCCCCAGTAACCCCATACCGGGTGGGATACACTGAATCCTTGTTGTAGCATTCATCATGAGAGTTTGTTGAATCGTTCTTAGTCTGGCCCTTCACCCAGGACCAGTTTAACTTGGGTGACCCTACCAAAGGCAAATTGCCCCGGACATCATAGCTCCTGGGATCACTGGGGCACGCAAACCCCCCACCATGATAAGGTGACAATCCATGGGGGATGGGGGGGGGCTGTAAGCCATAATCATCAAAATTAAAATATATCACACTCTGTATATTGACTCTATATAATATCGAAGTTTAATTTTTTTGAATTGAATTACCTAAACAAATCAACTTTTTGTTGACATTCTAATTTATTGAGATGCACCTGTAGTGTGACTGATCAACTTTTTGCCTCTGTAGTTACTACAGCTCTGAGCATCACCTTTGTTCTTGAAAACTGGTACCAAAACACTTCTTCTCCACTCCTCAGGCATCCTCTCACTCTCCAAGATTGTGTTAAACAATCTGGTTAAAAAGTCCACTGCCATCTCTCCTAAACATCTCCATCACTCCACAGATATGTCATCTGGACCAACCGCCTTTCCATTCTTCATCCTCTTCAAAGCTACCCTCCGTTCCGCCTTGCTAATCCTCGGGACTTCCTTGTTCACTATCTTTCCTTCATCCATCCTTCTCTCTCTCATTTTTTTTATTCATCAGCTCTTCAAAGTACTCCTTCCACATTCTCAACACACTCTTGACATTTGTTAGTACATTACCATTTCTGTCCTTAATCAACCTAACCTGCTGTACATCCTTTCCAGCTCAATCTGTCTGTCTAGCCAATTGATGCAAGTCCTTTTCTCCTTCCTTAGTGTCCAGCCTCTCATACAACTCACTATATGCCTTTTCCTTTGCCTTTACCACCTCTTTCTTTGCCATGCGCCTAGATTCCAAATACTCCTGTCTACTTTCTTCATCTCCCTGACTATCCCACTTTTTCTTTGCTAACCTCTTCCTTTGAAGACTTTCCTGTTCCTCCTTATTCCACCATCAAGTCTACTTGTCTTCCTTCCTCTGTCCACTGGATACACCACATACCTTTCTACCTGTTTCCCTCAATACTTTTGCTGTACTTTCCTAGTCATCTGGTAATTCTTCCCTACCACCCAGAGCCTGTACCAACTCCTTCCTGAACTCTGTGTGACCTTTTTCCTTCTATAACTTCCCCCACTTAATCGTTGGCTCTGCCTTCTCTGTTTTCCTCTTCTTGCTTTCCAAAGTCATCCTACGGAATACCATCCAATGCTGTCTAGCTACAGTCTCCCCTGCCACCACCTTGCAGTCTCGTATCTCTTTCAGATTTCTCCTTCTGCAAAAGATGTAATCCACCTGTGTGCACCTTCCTCCACTCTTGTAAGTCACCCTATGTTCCTCTCTCTTCTTGAAGTAAAGACAGATGTACTTTATTGATCGCAAACTGGGAAATTACAGAAAGTATGTGTTCACCAGAGCCATTTCCATCCTTTCAGCAAACTCCACAACCTTCTTGTCATGAACCCCCCGTGCGCTTTTCTAACGCACACGGGAAGGGGTGAAAGGACAAGGATTTAAGCGCAGGTTAACACCACACACATATATTAATATGGCGAGCACACAAACAGTCACAGTTTCTATAAGTCACACTGGCTATGGAGTCCTCCAGGACGCTCAACAATCTAGGTGAGAAGACCGGGGAAAGACCACACACAGATAGTGCTGACGAAGCTGGAGCTGTCCGAGTAAGTCCGAAAGCACACAGTGAAACACAGTCCTTTGCTGACATGCCTCCATCCGAGAACCATCGATGGTGTACAATGACCCAGCAATGCATTATTGGAGACAGGCTCCTTAAAAACATGCATTGCTGGTTTCCCAAATTAGTTACACCTGGGCGAGGAGCAGGAAGATGGCATACTGGAGTGGGAACAGCTGGTAGCAATAGAGAGGGGGCGTGGTCCGACCAGAAGACAGTTAGACAACGCTCACTCCAGCATGAGTACAAGAGGCTGCCTCCCCACTGCCGGCCAGAAGGCAGTGGCTATGGGCACGGCAAAGCACACAGAAATACATAAACATACATACAATGTGGCACATACCCATAGAGTGGCCAGGACCAAACCAGGGGAAGCCAAGCCGGGTCGGTTCCTGACAGAGCCCTCCCTTTAAGGGGTGGATTCCCAGACACCCAAAGAGACATCCCAACCCCCCCCCCCCCCAAACAGGAACAAACAATCCCAACCCGGGTGGGAGGTAGAGGGAACAGCAAAGGTGGGAACACACACCCCACCCAGGGACTTCAATTAACCCCCCAAGTCCATGGGCGTTAGGGCTCAGGAGGCCGCCCAGAGTCCCAAGCCCAGCAGAAGGTCCGGAGGACGGAGTCCGGCGGCCTGCCGGAAAACATGAGCCACCTGACCCAGAGAGTCAATTCTTCTGGCAGCCGGCCAGCGTTGCTCAGCCACCAGGACCGAAGGGGTGAAGCAGGAGGCGATCTGCCCACCGGAAGGCTCACTGGTGGGTAACCGGACCGGGGAGAGGGGACCTCCACGGCGTCCTCAGGGTGGTCCACAACGGCACCCGCGGTGGGCCCCAACCGGGTCAGCTCCGCTCCACCCACGATGGACTCCAGCGGGAGCCTGGCTGCACCCGCGGTGACCTCTGGCTGAGGCTCAGCTGCACCCGCGGTGGAACCAGACCGGGCTGGCTCCGCTGCACCCATGATGGATTCCAGCGGGAGCCTGGCTGCACCCACGGTGACCTCTGGCTGAGGCTGAGCCGCACCTGCGGTGACCTCTGGCTTAGGCTCAGCTGCACCTGCGGTGACCTCTGGCTGAGGCTCAGCTGCACCCGCGGTGGGCCTCGACCGGGCCCCGAGGGCTCCTACGAGCTGCCCCGGGCCCTCCTCGCCATGAGTCGGGCAGTGTGACATTGACATGTGAGGTATTGCCACAATGGAGCACACTTTCCTGAACTCAGGCTCCACCGCCGCCCAGGACTCTGGCGATTTGGGGTACGTAGCCTCAGTCATCACGCCCGGTGCTGTGCCCCCGTCGACTTCCTCCAGAACCATTGGACCTGCGTTGTCGTGGGCTGGAACCTCCCGGGCCTCTGGTCCCTCTCCCCTCGAGCGGCCTGGATCAGGTGCCGGCGGGCTGTCCTCCTGACATGAGACATCCTCCACGGCCTTAGAGACGTCTCCCCCCTCCGGGCGTTCCTCCTCGTGCAGCGCCAGCGGGACCGGAGGTCTCCTCCGGCGGGGGTTCCTCCTCTTTCTCCTCCCAGATTGCTCAGGAACCAGGTAGTCCGGGACACGAAGCACCATGCTGGACAGCTCCGTCTCCTCCGGGGTGGTTGCGAGGAGTTCAAGTGCTGGGGAACACTCATCCGACCTCTCCTCGACCCGGCCGTTGAGCACAGCAAGCAGATCCAACCATTCCTCGTCCGTCGGCAGATCCGGAGATTAAATTAAATTAAATTAAATCATCCTTATTGTCATTCAACCGTACAACCAATCATGTACAGCAGAATGAGATTGTGCTTTACCTATCTACAGTGTAAATGACACACACTCCAAGTGCAGAATCAGAGGGCTGCTGCCATGCAAGGCGCCACCACAGAGTTCCTTCCTCCATTCCATTTATTGCTGAGCACCAAGCTGGACGGCAGGAAGTTCCACTTTTTTATATGTCTTAGGCATGACCCGGCCGGGATTTGAACCCCTGCCTCCCGGGTGTGGGGCGGATGCTCTACCAACTGAGCCACCACTCCGGTATGGAACCGCGTCCTTCAGCCCCCCTCTCGTGGTGCTTCTCCTCGACCCTGCGATTGAGTGCGGCAAGCAGGCTCAACCACTCCTCATCAGAAGGCGAATCCGGGGTAGAGCAGGAGTAGGAAGTGAAATCCTCACAGCCGGCGAAGCGCATCCTCGGTCCTCCCTCTCACGGCACTCCTCCTCGACCCGGCAGTTGACGAAGGCAAGCAGATTCGCCCACTCCTCGTCTGCCGGTGGGATTGCAGGGGAACGCCTCCGTGCAGGCCCCTGAGCATCATCATTCAGGGCCTCAACCTCCTCCATCATCAGGTGGGCCGGTTCTTGGACCGGCGGGCCCTCAGAAATTAACGGAGGAGACATGGAGAGGGGAAGGAAACAATCATTAATTGCAGCTGGAGGAGAGGACCCAGTGGACTGCTGATACTGGGCCCCTCCCTCGGGAGACAGGTAATATTCGGTGGTAATGAATGATTTAGAAGGAAAATATACTTGCCTGTCATCCCAGTTGATGACATCCACAGCTGCACAGGGCGGAAACTCATCCCTCTCCGTGCCAGCGACGATGGAGGTGGGTGTTGCCGGTGTGAATCCAGCGGACCTCTCAGCGGCTGAAACAACGATGGCCACCGCTACCGAGATGGGCTTCTCCCGGCGTCCCCTTGCGGGACGACACTGTCCCTTATGTTTCAGGATAGTCCGTGCCGGAGCGAGTGGAGGGTCAAGCAGAGCGCCACGGAGGCTGCCAGTTTTCGGGAAAACGGACCTCTGTCTCAGCGTTGCTGGAAATGCCGGACCAGGAAGGGAACACTGAAGCGAGCAGACTGTGGAGAGCAGATTGGCGTACTGCGGGTATGTCCGTATGTGCTTTCAAAATGCCTACTCCGGTGTCCAAGTTTTCCAGCGTCTCCTTAGGACCCCAGGCGGTGAGGGCGTCATCAACGAAGCCCTGCATGAGCTCTGCAGCCCATTCCTCCTCCACCGTGGGGAACCCCGCTGCCGTTCCTCTTCTTCAGCGAGACCGAAGGATGACGTTCTCCAACACAGATTAGTCCAGAAACGAAAAACAGTTTACAATGAAAAGGGAAGAATGATGTGTGGGTGAACCCGCTAAATCCTTTTTGCGGGCTGGGTCATTCTGTCATGAACTCCCCTGTGCGCTTTTCTAACACACGGCGAGGGGAGAAAGGACGAGGATTTAAGCGCAGGTTAACACCACACACATATGGCGAGCACACAAACAGTCACAATTTCTGTAAGTCACACTGGCTATGGAGTCCTCCAGGACGCTCAACAGTCTAGGTGAGAAGACCAGGGAAAGACCACACACAGATAGTACTGACGAAGCTGGAGCTGTCCGAGTAAGTCTGAAAGCGCACAGTGAAACACAGTCCTTCGCTGACATGCCTCCATCCGAGAACCGTCGATGGAGTACAATGACCCAGCAATGCATGATTGGAGACAGGCTCCTTAAAAACATGCATTGCTGGTTTCCCAAATTAGTTACACCTGGGCGAGGAGTGGGAAGATGGCATATGGGAGTGGGAACAGCTGGTAGCAATAGAGAGGGGGTGTGGTCCGACCGGCAGACAGACAGCGCTCACTCCGGCGTGAGCGCAAGAGGCTGCCTCCCTGCTGCTGGCCAGAAGGCAGTGGCTATGGGCACGGCAAAGCACACAGAAATACATACTAACATACATACAATGTGGCACGTACCCATAGAGCGGCCAGGACCAAGCCGGGGGAAGCCAAGCCAGCTCAGTTCCTGACACATCTGTCCTTCTATATTTCTCTCCTTAAGACCATACCTACCTAGGACCTCCTCATCACCTCTGTTCCCTTCACCTACATGCCCATTAAAGTCTGCTGCAATCACCACTCTCTCCTCCCTGGGAATACTCTCTACCACTTCATCTAACTTACTCCAGAGTTCCTCTTTCTCTTCTACCCAACATCCAACTTGTGGGGCATATGCACTGACACTATTCAACGTCACACCTTTGACTTCTAACTTCAAACTCATGATTGTGTTTGACTCCCTCTTTACCTCCTGAACAGTCTTCACATACTCTTCCTTTAAGATTACTCCTACTCCATTTCTCTTCCTATCTACACCATGGTAGAACAGTTTAAATCAATCTCCAGTGCTCCTGGCCTTGCTTCCCTTCCATCTGGTTTCTTGAACACACAGTACATCTACCTTTCTTCTCTCCATCATATCAGCCAACTCTCTGCCTTTACTAGTCATAGTCCCTACATTTAACGACCCTACTCTCACCTCCATACTTCTACCTTTCCTTTTCTCTCTCTCTCTCCTAACACGCCTTCCCCCTCTCCTCCTCCTCGATCTTTGACCAACAGTAGCCCAATTTCCACCGACACCCTGTCGGTTAACAGCACCTGTGCAGTCGTCGTTAACCCGGGCCTCATCTGATCTGGTATGAAAGTCTCATTCGTCATGATCCGCATGTTTGATTTGGCAAAGGTTTTACGTCGGATGCCCTTCCTGACACAATCCTCCCCATTTACCTGGGCTTGGGACCTGCACTAGGAATACACTGGCTTGTGCACCCCCTGTGGCTGGGTTTAACTCAAAGCAGTACAACCAAATGTACTTTATTAAAAGTAGTTTTTTTCCTTCATAAATGTACTCAAAAAACAGTAAAAAGTAGCAATAACAAAAAGTTGCGTTAGCTCATGTACTGTATTTGTATAAATGTAGCTCGCAGAATAGTATGATATGAACAGGGAAAAGCAATAACTTCTTGGGCACCCAGATGCCTCCATGTACCACAAGACTAAACTAGAAAAGCACTCGGAGAGCACAGACCTCCGCCAAGCGCCACAATTCCCCCCATACAGTGTTTGTGTGTACGTTTTCAGATTCCTTGAGCATGTAAACATATGACTAGCAATTGGATTCACAATGATTATTTGTTTATTTGACAGGGACAGTGCAATAAACACACAATTAATCAATGACAATCAATCTGATAGTGATAGGATTAGTGGTTCAGTAGTAAAAGCATTGCCTCCTTGGCGGAGGTAATAAACTGAAGTGTTGCTGTTGTGTCCATCTCCTCCACTGACGGATGCAAATTGGGTAGACAGGTTGCCGTGGGTTTTATATTATATTATTTTGGGGTTTCGCTCCGCGGCAAACGAGAATTTAGAAGGTTGGCCGGCAGAGAGCTCGTTATTGCGCAGCGCGTATGGCTGGCTGGTGAATTTCTGCCAAATGCGCAGCGCCTATGGCTGGCCGGGGAATTTCTGCCAAAGAATCCGTCGGCGGACAGCTGTCCGTGTGAGATTTTGCAGTTGCGCGCAAACACAAGCACGCTGGCGGGCCCAGGCCAGCAGTGTTTTCCGCGTGCTTTTGTGCCTAAAACGTTGAAGAACGCAGAGTTTGTGTTGCAGACACGACGAGCAGCGCCCTCCATTGCGCCTGCGCACATGTTGAAAATGGCCCTATGTCACAGTGTTGAAAAATGCTTTAAAAAAATTCCAGACGGTGAACCGGATCACCCCCAAAATTTAATCAGTTCTTCCTTGTACCATTTCCAACAACGCCTGAAAGTTTCATGGAAATCCGTCCAAGACTTTTTGAGTTATCTTGCTAACCAACAGACAAACAGACAGACAGACAAACACACAAACACACAAACCCCGGCAAAAACATAACCACCTCCTGGCCTTTTCGGCCTGGCGGAGGTAATAAATCTGAACCTTCTCATATATCTTTGTCTGCATTATTCAAGCACAACATGCTTTTGTTTACTGACACACAGTCTGAACAGGAGCCTTGGGTTAAACCCATCAGTACCTTCAAACCATGCCCACACATTGTCTTTGCTCTAAAAGTTCATCGTATTTTCTTACCTTCTGCTTACTTTCTGTGTGGGATTATTTTCCCCTTTGTCACCTCTTGGCTGGTGTGTTTGTGTTTGTTGCTGAATAAAAGAATTCTCGGATTACTTGCTGAATTTAAAGCCCCCTTTTTTACTGTGATGAATGAATGAATGAATCTTTATTTTGGATAGATTAAAAGTAAAGATTAAAAAGAAACAGAATAATATAACAAAGGGGAAAAAAGAAAAAAAAATCCAACAAGGTCAAATTAAACAATAACTCCTCTGATTATACAGTTCAACATAAGTTATCTGAAATGGGTGATGGCTGAAGCCGCAGCTTATATTGCCCACCCATATTCCATCCAAGAATTCAAAAGAAAAACAAAACGAGTGATTACAATTCGGAACAAAGCTAAGACAAAATGTGACAAAAAAAAAAACTAAGCAACAACACAACTCAGACTGGATATGACAGTCCTTATGTGATTTTACATGTCATCTTGTATATATGTTTGGAGTATTTCTTTCTTTAGTTTTTGTTTAAATTGTCCAAGCGTTGTACATGATTTTAATTCAGGTCCAAAATCGTTCCATAATCTGACTCCTTGCACTGAAACACAGTGTTGCTTGGTGGTAGTTCTCACTGAAGGTTTTTGAAATATACATGTTCCTCTGAAATAGTTTCTCCCTTATTTGGAACAACTTTTGGATATTTGCGGGCAGTGATAGATTCTTCACTTTAAACATTATTACTGCAGTTTTAAAGTCAACCAGATCTTTCAACTTGAGAGCTTTTAATTTAAGAAAAAGTGGGTTTGTTGGTTCCCTGTAAGCAGCTTTGTTTATTATTTTAATAGCTCTCTTCTGAAGCATAAAGACTGGATATATGTTTGTTTTATATGTATTTCCCCATACTTCAGTACAATATGTCATGTATGGGAGTATTAATGAATGATACAAAGTATATAGTGTGGGTTGATTCAGCAAATATTTCACTCTGTGTAGTATTGCAATTGATTTAGATATTTTACTTTTAATATGATATATGACTTCCAACACAGTTTATTATCAATTATTACTCCAAGAAATTTAGTTTCGGATACCCTTTCAATCTCTACACCATTTACACTGAGTTTAGATACTAAGTTGTTGTGATGGTTGTTAAAAACTATAAATTTTGTCTTACTTAAATTGAGCGTTAATTTGTTTGAATCAAACCACAGTTTAAGCTTTCCTAATTCCTTTCCGAGTGTATCCAAAAGTTGTTCCAAATTGCTTCCACTGCATAATAGGTTAGTGTCATCGGCAAACAATATTAAATCCATTTTTTCCGAAACTTTACATATATCATTTATATACATATTGAATAACAGTGGCCCCAAAACTGAACCCTGTGGGACTCCACAAGTAACCTTCAGTAACTGTGAATTTTTGTTACCAACACATACATACTGATATCTATTCTTTAAGTAACCACATAACCAGGACAGTGCTACCCCTCTAATACTACAATTTTGTGGTTTCTTTAATAATAAATTATGATGCACTGTATCAAATGCTTTTTTAAGATCCAGGAATACCCCAGCTGAGTACTCTTTATTTTCAACGGCAGTTGATATTTTTTCTATAAATTCCATTAGAGCAAATGCAGTTGTCCTCTTGTGTCTGAACCCATATTGCTGCTCACACAATAAATTATTCTTCATTATGAAGTTGTCAGTTCTCTCACAGAATATTTTTTCAAGTATCTTGGAAAATTGCGGCAATAGTGAAATTGGTCTATAGTTTGAGAATTCCCCTCTGTCACCCGTCTTGTATATCGGGATTACTTTAGCTATTTTCATTGCATTGGGAAATATACCTGTTTGGAGAGACAGGTTACAGATATACGTCAGTGGTTTCACTAAGCATTCAATAATAGTTTTGACTAAGAGCATGTCAATACCATCACAGTCCGTAGATGTTTTACTTTTAAACGATTTAACAATTTCAATGACCTCTCTCTCGTCTGTGTTCTTTATGAAAATGGAGTCTTTTATAGCAGTGTTTTTGCTTATTGTATCACCCATAGGTGCCGTATCGGGTACTTCTCGAGCCAAATTAGGACCAGTGTTAACAAAAAAGTTAAATTCATCTACAGGTGAAACTGCATTCACACTCTGAGTCGTTTTATTATTTTTTGAAAAATTGGTTGGGTAGCTTGTATTTGTTTTTATTTCCAAGAATATTGTTCAGTATTGTCCATGTATTTTTAATATTGTCTCTGTTTTTCTCCAGTTCTTTACTGTAATGGTCTCTTTTACTACATCATTATACTGTATATGTTAACTTGTTTTTGTATGTTTTATACCCCTGCTCTGCTTCTTTTGTCCTTTTTTTTAGAAAAGCTTTATATAATGAATTTTTCTTTTTACACGCCTTTTGTAATCCTTTGGTTAACCAGGGCTTATCGACAAATTTATGTTTAAGCTTTTTCTTTACTAATGGACAATTTTTTTCATAAAGAGTGGTTACAATGTTTATAAATGTGTCATAGGCTTCATTTACATCTGATACATAGACTTTTGTCCAGTCTTGCTTCAGCAAGTCTTCTTTAGAAGAACTGATTGCATTTTGTGATTTGTAGCTGAAAGATTTTAAATTTTTTTCTGTATTGGCCCCCATGTGGCCATGGATAAGTGCAAAGATTGGCGAATGGTCACTTATATAATTTATCAATAATCCACTTTCTATTTTCTTATCAATAATATTAACAAACAGGTTGTCAATAAGTGTAGCAGCGTGAACTGTGATTCTACTGGGATGTGTTATTGTGGGATATAGACTCATACTGTACATAGAATTCATGAACTCTGTAATTACATTTTGTTGAAATGGATTTAGTAAATCAATATTGAAATCTCCACAAATTACAACCATTTTCTTACAAGTAATATTATTGTACAGCTCAACTAACTTATCTCTGAATGTCTCAATGCAAGTTCCCGGCATTCTATATATACAACTTATAATTAGATTTTTTGTTTTATCTTGGTCGATCTCAACAGTAACACATTCCAAAATCCCTGGTAGTGCAAAAGACATTCCATTTACAAGTTTACACCTATACAGGTCATCAATATACCACCCTTTTTTTGAGATCTATTAATGTAAAACATCTGATATCCCTCTATTGCCATCAGAGAAGCCTGCTCTTCATTAAGCCAAGTTTCAGAGACTGCGATAGCTGTAAATTTTCTGTCTCGCTGTTTTAAATAGTCCTGAATCTGTGGAAAGTTTTTGTTAAGACTTCTGCTGTTGAAGTGTATGATTGATAGTTTACCATCTAGTTGCACTTGACTTTTGAATTGCTTTTCAGTGTAATATTCACAATGATTATGAATATTATTGAAAAAGTGGTTATCAGGATCAGTATCATTCTCCATCTCTTGTAGTTTATGTTCAGCATAATGGCATATTTTCAGAGTCTGAATTTCCTCACTCTGTGTCAAATGACTTCCTCCAACTGGGGATAATTGATGTCTACTCAAGTCAGTCATAAGTTTTTTTGTTTGTTTTGTTTAGTTTTTTTTTTTTTTTAAAGTACATTGACATGGTATGTCACAAAAGAACTATTTTTGCCGTGTGTGTGGATATGGATTATCATAGTCTCTTAATTTTCTTAATCAGTGTTCATCTATATTTATTTAAGTCAGTAAGATCTGTGATTATTATGGTCTTTGCTTCCTCAGGTGTTCCATTTAGTTTGATCCAAACTCTACAGTTTCTTGTCCATGTTGCTTGTATCTTCTTTTGTCTTTTCAGCATCCATGCTTGCCATGCTATTTCAGCATTAGTCTTTGTTAAATGTTCATTTAGGTAAACTTCTGTTTCCCGTAGCTTTCTGGCCTGCCTCAGTATGTCATTCTTTACCCTTCTGTTCACAAAGCGCATCACAATTGATTTCTTTGTTTTATTATCCTTTCTGGGTAAAGTATGACAGGCTGAAATTGCATTTGCTTCAACCTTTATATTTCTACTTTCAAGGAACTGAAGCACCTGGTTTTCCAGGGAGACTGATTCACTCAGGGAAGCCTCCTCACCTCTCATTCCTGCTGTAGCATGAATTCAACTTTCAATTCAACTTTATTTATATAGCGCCATTTCACAACAACAGTCATCTCATAGCACTGTCAACTGTAGGGGGAACCCCCCACAGTTGCAGAAAGACCCCAGCAATCAGGCGATCCCCTGTGAGCAAGCACTTGGCGACGGTGGAGAGGAAAAACTCCCTTTTAACAGGAAGAAACCTCCAGCAGAACCAGGCTCAGGGAGGGGCAGTCATCTGCTGCGACTGGCTGGGGGGTGAGGGGACAGAGAAGATGAAAAAAACAGACATGTAGAGAGCAAACAGCACAATGGGGACTCAATCTATGGGAGAAAACAAACAGATGTTAATGACCAGCAAAAAAAAAAAATTTCATTGAGAGTGAAGAAAGGAGTGAGGCCCAGTGCATTATTGGAGGTCCCCCGGCTGACTAAACCTATTAGCAGCATAACTAAGGGAGGGTTCAGAAACACATGATCCCTCCCTAATTGTAGGCTATATCAAAAAGGTAGGTTTTAGCCCTATTCTTAAAAACAGAGATCGAGTCTGACTCCCGAATCCAGATTGGCAGCTGGTTCCACAGGAGAGGAGCTTGATAACTGAAGGCTCTGCCTCCCATTGTACTTTTGGAGATTCTAGGTATTACAAGTAATCCTGCATTTTGGGAGCGTCGTGCTCTGTTAGGATAATACGGTAGTATCAGATCTTTTAAATAAAAAGGAGCCTGATTGTTTAGAGCTTTGTAAGTAAGAAGAAGGATTTTAAACTTAATTCTAAACTCTATGGGAAGCCAATGAAGGGAGGCCAGAACCGGAGAGATATGATCTCTCTTTCTAGTACCTGTTAAAACTCTTGCTGCAGCATTTTGGATCAGCTGAAGACTTTTTAAAGATGTTTTAGGACAGCCTGATAATAAAGAATTACAATAATCTAATCTCGAGCTAACAAAAGCGGGGATCAGTTTCTCAGCATCACTCTGAGACAAGATGCTCCTAATCTTGGCAATATTACGCAAATGATAGAAGGCAGTCTTAGAAACAAATTTAATATGTGAATTGAAGGACAGATCTTGATCAAAAATAATTCCAAGGTTCCTCACAGAGCTACTAAGAAAAAGAGTAACCGCATCCAAACTGAAAGTTTGATTTGGAAAGGTATATTTTTTTTTTAATTTTTTTTTTTTTTTGGTAACTTAGATTTTTATTCATTTTTCATCATATATATTGCATTCAGATCACAGTCTACATTTAAAAACAAAGGGGTTAGAGTAAGAGAGGAAAAAAAAAGGGGGGGGGGGACAAATGTTGGAGCATCAAGTTTTTAGTTTCCATCTCTTAATTCTTCTGGTTTTTCCAGCGTCTTTGGTTATTCTTTCAATTTCTGTCTCATTGTTGCACTTTGTAGTGTGTCCATTTCCGCCATTTTTTTTCCCATAGTCCTTCTTGCATTCTTTGTCGATATGTTAGTTTTTCCATCATACGTATGTCCTCAACAATGTCAGTCCATTGCTCTTGGTCAGGAAGAACTTCTGATCGCCATTTTTTTGTGATTGTTTTTTTACATGCAATCAACAAGATTTTAACTAGATATCTGTCCTCAGCCTGTATTACATTGTCTCTTTTAAGATCACATAAGTACATCAGGTTACAGTTCATTGGTATATTATATCCTAATATCCTCTGTATTGTCACATGTATAGATTTCCAGAATGATGAGATTTTGCAGCATTTCCAAAACATATGTGAGTGGTCTGCATTTTGAGCCCCACATCCCCTCCAGCATAAAGATTGGGTATTTGTATATTTTCCTTGAATCTGTGGTGTAATGAAATAGTGAATCAGGTTTTTCCATCCAAATTCCCTCCAATGTCCTTGAATTTGTTGATGTGTGTTGTGTTTTCCATATTTCCTGCCAGCTTTCTTCTGTTATGTTTAAATTTAGCTCTTTCTCCCATTTCTCCTTTATATAGTTACTTGAATGATTGTTTGCCATAAGTTTCTGATATAGCTTTGAAATAATTCTTATTTTATTTCTTGTATATGAGCTTAAAATGAATTGTATAATCTCGCTCACATCTGTTTGGAGGTTATGCCTAATCTTCTTCATATAATAGTCTCTCATCTGCAGATATCTGAAGAATTCCGATCTTTCTAGTTTAAATTTTCTCCTGATGTTTACAAAGCTCCCGAGATCTTTTTTTCCGATATTGCCCCATGCTGTGATTCCCTTGTTCACCAGATTTTTGTATCCCCTATCTTGTTTTGCCGGTTCAAACTGACTGTCAAATGCTACCCATTTCAATAGCTTTATGTCTTCCTTTATATTATACTTTTGTACTATTTTATACCACAGTTCCAAAGTAAATTTAGTAATTGGGTCTATCTCCTCAAGTCCTGTGCAGACCAGCTGTGTGGGATTGTGACGTATATCTTCAACATGAGCCTGAAACTGGGGAGGGTACCACAGCTGTGGAAAACATCTTGTGTGGTACCTGTACCAAAAACTTCCCACCCCAAAGACCTGAACAGCTACAGACCGGTGGCCTTGACGTCCCACTTGATGAAGACCCATCTAGCATTGTTGCTAGATGGGATGAAACAGCATAACCCTCTACTTAGTTATCCTACATGGTATGATTATGTGCCCATACATATTCTCACCCTCCATAGCGACCGGTATTTTCCTAGTTGTATGCCAGAGGGGACCATTGTGTAAGTCTATTGCATCTTTTGCATTTAAAAACTATTAGTTTGTTACGTCTTTTTGCTATCTCTGCGAGCAGCCCTGCTTAGGTTGTACAGTCTGACAGCCGTTGGTAGGAAGGACCTACGAAACCTCTCGGTTGTGCACCTAGGATGATGTAGTCTGCTGCTAAATGAGCTCCTCAGTGCATTCAGTACGTCCTGCATAGGGTGGAACTCGGACTCCAGCAGAGATGACAGTTTAGCCACCGTCCTTCTCTCTCCTATCTCCTCCACTGGATCAAGGCACTGCCCCAGGACAGAGCTAGCTTTCTTAATCAGTTTGTTCAGTCTCTTCCTATCAGCTGCTGTAATGCCACTGCCCCAGCAGACCACTCCAAAAGTGATGGCTGATGCCACCACCGTGTCATAGAATGTCTTCAGCAGCGCCCCTTGTACACCAAAAGACCTGAGCCTCCTCAGCAGGAACAGCCTGCGCTGTCCCTTCTTGTAGAGTGCGTCAGTATTGTGTGACCAGGTCTAGTTTATTGTTCAGATGAACACCCAGGTACTTATAGGATGTCACCATCTCGATGTCTGTTCCCTGTATATTTACTGGTGCTGTGAGGGGCTGTCCATGCCTGCGGCAGTCCACCACCAGCTCCTTAGTTTTCCTTGCGTTGATCTGGAGGCAGTTCCGATGGCACCAGTCTACGAAGTCCTGGATAAGCCCTCTGTACTCAGCTTCATCTCCGTTGGAGATGAGGCCAACGATCGCAGAGTCATCAGAGAACTTCTGTAGATGGCAGTGTGTTGTGTTGTGTGAGAAGTCCGCAGTATAAAGAGTGAACAGGAAGGGAGCCAGCACCGTTCCCTGGGGGGCCCCCGTGCTACTGATGATCGTGTCGGACACACAGTCCCGGGTTCTCACAAACTGAGGCCGGTTCGTGAGGTAGTCCAGGATCCATGATGACAGGTGCTGGTCCACCCCTGCGCGCAGCAGCTTGTCCTTCAGGATCATCGGTTGGATGGTGTTGAAAGCACTGGAGAAGTCAAAGAACATGATCCTCACCATATTCCCGGGCTTCTCCAGGTGGGACAGAGAACGGTGAAGGAGGAAGATCACCGCATCCTCCACCCCAATGCCATGCTGGTAGGCGAACTGGAGTGGATCCATCGCTGGTTCCACCAGGGGGCGGAGATGAGCAAGGAGCAGTCTCTCCAGGGTCTTCATCAAGTGGGACGTCAAGGCCACCGGTCTGTAGCTGTTCAGGTCTTTGGGGTGGGAAGTTTTTGGTACAGGTACCACACAAGATGTTTTCCACAGCTGTGGTACCCTCCCCAGCTTCAGGCTCAGGTTGAAGATGTACGTCACAATCCCACACAGCTGGTCTGCACAGGACTTGAGGAGCTTTGCGCTGATGCCCTCCGGTCCCGACGCCTTCCTCGCCTTGATCTTCCTCAGCTCCGTCCTCACCTGGGTCCTGGTCAGGGTCAGGATGGGGGGCTGTGTGTTGGGGGTGGGGGGGTGTTGGGGTTAATTGTTGTATATATTTTATAATCCACATTTAATAAAGAGATTGGTCTATAGTTTCCGCATTGTTCTCTATCTTTTCCTGGCTTTAAAATAACTGAAATAATGGCTTCGTTCCATGATGGAGGTATTTTGTTGTTGTTCAACGTCCAATTAAATGACTTTAGGAGCTGTGGCGTGAGTTCTTCTATAAACAGTTTATAAAACTCAGAGGGGTATCCATCACTGCCTGGTGATTTACCGTTTTTAAGTGACTTAATCACATCTCTAATCTCTTGTGTTGTTATTTCTGCTGTTAGCTTTTCATTTTGTTGATTTCCTATTGATGGCAAGTCCAATGTGCATAGAAATTTTTTAATATCTTTAGTATTTGTTTCTTCAGGTTGCGAGTATAGTTCTTGATAGAAATTATGGAATAGAAAAGGTATTTCTTAGGTTTTTTTGGACCAACAAGAATGACTTCAGTCTTATCTGAATTTAATAGCAGGAAATTACAAGTCATCCAAGCTTTGATTTCCTTAAGACAGGCTTCTAACTTGGCTAATTGATTACTATCACCTGGCTTCATTGACAGGTATAATTGTGTGTCATCTGCATAACAATGAAAATGTATACAGTGCTTTCTAATAATGTTGCCTAACGGAAGCATATATAAACTAAAAAGAGTAGGGCCTAGCACAGATCCCTGTGGAACTCCATGACTAAGCTTTGAGTTGAAAGAAAACTCATTATTTACATGAACAAACTGGAACCTATCAGATAAATAAGATCTAAACCACTGCAACGATGTTCCATCAAGTCCAACATAGTATTCTAATATATCAAGTAGAATATTATGATCAATAGTATCAAAAGCTGCACTAAGGTCTAAAAGGACAAGTACAGAAACCAGTCCATTATCAGATGCGATGAGGAGGTCGTTAGTGACCTTCGCTAAGGCTGTTTCAGTACTATGATGGATTCTAAACCCAGATTGAAACTCTTCAAGTAAACCATTTCCCTGCAGGTGGTCAAATAATTGCGTAGCAACAACTCTTTCTAAGATTTTTGAAATGAAAGGGAGATTAGAGATTGGTCTATAGTTAGCTAAAGCTCCTGGATCTAGCGTTGGCTTTTTGAGTAAGGGTTTAATTACAGCCGTTTTAAAAGCCTGCGGTACATGGCCTAAAGTTAATGAAGAATTGATTATATGAAGAATAAAGCTACCAATAAGTGGGAAGACGTCTTTAAATAACCTGGTAGGAATAGGGTCTAAAAGACAAGTTGAAGGTTTGGATGAGGAAACTATTTTGTCTAACTCACAAAGGTTGATTGGAGTAAACTCATCAAGACAGACATCAGTTGAAGGAGTTGTAGTAGTTACAGTATTTAAGTTAACTGTGGGAAGAATCTGATTGATTTTATCTCTGATGGATGAAATTTTATTATTGAAAAAGTTCATAAAGTCCTGACTAGTAAGCTCTAAGGAAATGCTAGGATTGACAGAGTCCTGACTCTTTGTCAACCTGGCTACAGTGCTGAAAAGAAACCTGGGATTATTCTTGTTCTCTTCTATTAATGCAGAATAACTCGTTCTAGCTTTTCTAAGAGATTTTTTAAAAATTAAAAGATGATTTCTCCAAGCTAAATAGATTTCATCTAAATTAGTGGAGCGCCATTTTCTTTCTAATTGACGAGTCTTCTGTTTTAAGCTCCGAGTTTCTGTGTTGAACCAAGGAGTTAGAAATCTCTGATTAGACTTTTTCTTTTTTAAGGGGGCCACCAAGTCTAGAGTCTGATGCAGAGAAGCTGAAACACTATCCACCATGTTATCAATTACAGAAGGAGCAAGCTGTCTATAGCTTATTTCCATTGTGTTGACACATGGCATAGAGGAAACAATCTGCATAAATTTGGTAACAGCATCATCTGAGAGGCATCTACTGTAATAATATTTTTCTTTAGGAGCCAAATAGTCAGAAATAGTAAAATCAAAGGTTAACAGACAATGGTCTGACAGTACAGGGTTATGAGGAGACACTACAAGATTTTCTATTTCTATGCCATATGTCAGAACAAGGTCCAATGTATGGTGGAGGTAATGAGTAGAATTTCCTACTTTCTGAGAAAACCCAATCGAGTCTAATATTGAATTAAATGCCACATTAAGGCAGTCACTATCTACATCCACATGTATATTAGTCCCCTACTATAATTATTCATAATTAATGAATTATTCATTCATTTAATCAGATTTCAGCACTAAATCAGCTAAGAAATCAGCAAATTCGGATAAAAATTCTGAGTAGGTTGATGGGGGACGATAAACTATGGCAAATAAAATTGGGTTTAACCTAAAATTGCTCAAGTGCCCAATACTGAGGACCAGGCCCTCAAAGGAATTATGTTTTTTGCTTTACATTAACTAGTAATTTGGAATGGTAAATTGTTGCTACTCCTCCTTCACGACCAGAACTTCTGGGATTTTGACAGTTTAAATAACCAGAGGGAGTTGATTCATTTAAACCAACATAATCCTCTTGCCCTAACCAAGTCTCTGTAAGGGATATTAAATCAATCTGATGATCAATTAACAGATCATAGACTAACAGAGACTTGGGAGTTAGAGACCTAATATTTAATAAACCACATTTAATTTTTAAATTATGAGGAGGAACAGAGGCCAAATCATTCAATTTAGAGACTTTATGTTTAATTTGAGTTTTACCAATATTTCGCTTAATCACTTTGGGATGCTTATATATTATATTTTTATTTACTTTGGAGGGAGCAGACAATGATTCTCTGATGGGGAAGACAGGGGCTAAGTTGAGGGGTGGCGGATGAAGAGGAGCTGCAGAGAGGCGTATGACTGCGACTCTGCTTCCTGGTCCCAACTCTGAGTAGTCAAGGTTTTGGAAATTTGGATAAAAAAAAGATGCCAGATTGTTAGATAAATGAGAAGCACCATCCAAAATGGGATGAATGCTGTCTCGTCTCATAAGACCAGGTTTTCCCCAAAAAGAGCTCCAATTGTCAATGTAGCCCACGTCATTTGCAGGACACCACACAGCCAGCCAGCGGTTCAAGGATGACGAGCGGCTAAACATGTCATCACTGGTCAGATTGGGGAGGGGCCCAGAGAATACTACAGAGGCAGACATCATTTTTGCAAAGTCACACACCGATTCTACATTAAGTTTCGTGACTTCCGACTGCCGGAGACGGATGTCATTAATGCCAGCTTGAATAACAATTGTGGAATATTTACAGTTACTCTTAACCAGCATTTTCAAATTTGACTCGATGTCGCCTGCTCTGGCCCCAGGAATGCATTTGACTATGGCCGCTGGAGTCTCTAGGTTCACGTTTCTGACTACAGAGTCGCCAATGATCCGAGTTTTTTCCTCAGCGGGTGTGTCGCTGAGTGGGGAAAAACGATTAGAAACATGAACAGGTTGGTGGAGTACCGGGGCTTTGCGACTAGGCTTCCTTCTCACCGTCACCCACCCAATCTCCTCGCTGCCGAGGAGAGCCGGAGGACCGCTAACGGGGTTAGCTATGCTAGCTAGCTCCGCTGCAGCTAAGGGGCGTCCGTCAAGAGTAACTGGCGCAGACGGTGTTTCAATGCAGCGGAGCCGGGATTCCAAATCAGACAACCTCGCCTCAAGCGCCTCAAAAAGACAACATTTATTACATTTACCGTTATCACTAAAAGAGGCAGAGGTGTAGCTAAATATCTGACAGAGAGAGCACACCAGAGGAGGAGGGGAAGGAGAGCTAGTAGCCATGGCTAGTGGCTAACCCAAAAGCTCAGGAGAGTGAGGAGAGCAAACCACACAGACAGACAGCAAAACAGGAAGTGACGATACGTTACCACAAGTGACGATCCCAAGAGCATATGATTCCCATCATATGCTCTTGGATGAATGTTGGGAATCATATGAATCATCATATGATTCCCAAGAGCATATAATATCCCGTGAGCATATGATTGATATTTAATGTCTAGTCCACTTATAATTAGATCATCCATACGACAACATTGTTCAAGATCCTCGACGCGTTGCTCCAAGTCTGCAATTTTTTTTTCCTTAATTGTTAATTTTAATTCTCGGACTTCTTCCATTAGCCCTAATAGTTTAACCTGTTGACTAGCCACTTTGCTCAGTTCTTCTGACAAGAAGTTCAGAGATTTTTTGATCTCTTCCATTTCCTCCTTCTTTGGTGGCGTTTTTACTGACCTGTTGATAGTAAAACAATCTCTGCTGGTGTCGCCGGTATCAGATCCGACCGACCTCGAATCCAGCTGGTCCTCAGCTAGCCCCCTCCGCTGCTAGTCCCGCTGCTTACCGCCGCTGCAATTGAGCTCCTGTCCAGCCGGGGTGCCGGCAGCTCCTCCACCGAGTCCCACCGCCCACCGCCGCTGTAGTTGAGCTCTGATCCTACTCCTGTCCAGCTGGGGTCCTGGTAGATCCTCCGCTGAGCCCCGCCACCTACCGCCGTCTTCCTCAGTAGTTCCTCCGCCGAGCCCCGCCGCTGTAGCTGGGCTCCGATTCCGGCTCTTATCCAGCTGGGGCCCCGGCTGCTCCTCCACTGGTCCCCGTCTCCTACCACCGCTGTACTTGAACGCCGATCTGGCTCCTGTCCAACTGTTGCCTCGGTTAGTTCCTCCGGCAAGCCCCAGTCATCGGGGACAGAGTCGCTTCTTTGTATCGGTGTTGGGTGCTACGACTAGCTATGGCGTTAGCTATAGCGTTAGCTTAGCAGACGCTTCAGGTAAAGTGTAGCAGCGAACCACGAAAAGAAACGCTAATCAGTTTACTCACGAATGAGAGCAGTCCCAAAAAGTCCAATTCTCACAGCAAGCGCAAAATAATTCTTAAAAACAGAGATCAAGTACCAGCACACGTGTGGGCACCCAGCACAAGACACCACACACCACGACTATTGTTAGCATAGTACAGAGTGGAATTTGAACTCTCTTTTATGTACATGACTCTTTACTAAGTTGAACAAGACTCTCACTTTGCGCGCTCTTTTCCAGGATGCCCAGCTCGAGAGGGAGAAGCAAGTTTTTAACATCTCGGGAGGATGCACGGCTCTCATTGTGGTTTACCTCCTCGGGAAGCTGTATGTTGGGAATGCAGGCGACAGCAGGTATGTGTGAAACGGAAGAGTTTGTGACGGGGTGATAATTACACTTCTGCAGCACATTTTGAAAAAGCACTGGGACTTAAACCAGTACAGCTGCTGAAGCTCTTTGAGGATGTAATATTTTCTGATAATTTGAGGCTGTGTCTGCAGGGCGATCATCATCAGAAACAACGAGATCATTCCCATGTCGACGGAGTTCACGCCAGAGTCAGAGCGACAGCGACTCCAGTTCCTGGTAAGACGACAGCCTGCAGTTAGCAATTTTTCTTGGAAGTACAAAAATAAAAATGCATTTAGAACTTAGAGCTGTGAGACATATTTTATGAGTTCTGACAAAGCCATTCATATAGTATGTATTTTAGGGCTGTGAAAGGATTTAAAATTTAATAAAAAAAAGAAAAAACTAACTTAATTTTTCTGTAATTAAAGTTGCGTCAAAGAAGGAATGCAAACGGATCATACTTCTGCAATTTTTATTAACATTTTATTCATTAAATATACCTGTGACCTCATATTCAACAAAAACACTGCTAGAGCAGGGGTCTCCCAATTAGTTTTCAAACTATAATCTATTAGCTCACTCTGGCGAAGCCGAAAGGAGCTAATGCGATGATGTGTCGTCTGTCTGTCCGTCTATTCATCCATCCATCCATCCATCCGCATTTCACGGGAATCACTACTCCTCCTAGGCATTTGCCCCAATGCTCGCCAAACTCACTCACAGTGATCCTCAGGTGGGTCTGCATCCAGATTGTGGTCAAGGTCAAAGGTCACAAGATCTGGGCACTTGTGTGATTTCAGAAAAAATCACAACTCCTCTTAGGAAATTGCCTCGATATTCGCCAACCTCACTCATAATAATCACCAGGTGAGTCTGCATCCTTGCTGTGCTCAAGGTCAAGGTCAGGGTCAAAGGTCAGGAGATCTGGGCACTTACATGCTTTTAAAAAAATCACTACTCCTCCTAGGCAATTACCTCGATTCTCATGAATCTCACTCACAATGACCCTCAGGTAGATCTGCATCCAGGTTGAGGTCAAGGTCATTGTCAAAGGTCAGAAGATCTGGGCATTTTTGATTTCCCCAAAAATGTTACTCCTCCTAGGCTATTGACCTTGACTTTATGCACATCCTAGATTGGTCTGTGTCTAGGCTGTGCTCAAGGTTAAGGTCAATGGTCGGGAGATCTGAGGAAGCCCGGGTGATTTTGTCAGGCTGGAATAAGCTACTTTGTCGTTAATGGTCTGATTAATTTTGTTGCCACATTTCCTCTTTTATTCTGAAAATGTCAAAGTAGAAGTCATTGCTTCTACTTAAGCTAATTTTCATAATTATGTCAGCACGTGAAAGTAAAAACAAATGGAGCAATTCACTGATTTCCAGAGAATATACAGTGGGGCAAAAAAGTATTTAGTCAGCCACCAATTGTGCAAGTTCTCCCACTTAAAAGATGAGAGGTCTCCAATTTTCATCAGGTATACCTCAACTATGAGAGACAAAATAAGAAAAAAAAAATTCAGAAAATCACATTGAAGGATTTTTAATGAATTAATTGGTAAATTCCTCGGTAAAATAAGTATTTGATCAATAACAAAAGTTCGTCTCAATACTTTGTTATATACCCTTTGTTGGCAATGACAGAGGTCAAACGTTTTCTGTAAGTTTTCACAAGGTTTTCACACACTGTTGCTGGTATTTTGGCCCATTCCTCTATGCAGATCTCCTCTAGAGCAGTGATGTTTTGGGGCCGTCGCTGGGCAACACAGACTTTCAACTCCCTCCAAAGATTTTCTATTGGGTTGAGATCTGGAGACTGGCTAGGCCACTCCAGGACCTTGAAATGCTTCTTACGAAGCCACTCCTTCGTTGCCCGGGCGGTGTGTTTGGGATCATTGTCATGCTGAAAGACCCAGCCACATTTCATCTTCAATGCCCTTGCTGGTGGAAGGAGGTTTCACTCAAAATCTCACAATACATGGCCCCATTCATTCTTTCCTTTACACGGATCAGTCGTCCTGGTCCCTTTGCAGAAAAACAGCCCCAAAGTATGATGTTTCCACCCCCATGCTTCACAGTAGGTATGGTGTTCTTTCTCCTCCAAACACGACAAGTTGAGTTTTTACCAAAAAGTTCTATAATTGGTTTCATCTGACCATATGACATTCTCCCAGTCCTCTTCTGGATCATCCAAATGCTCTCTAGCAAACTTCAGACGGGCCTGGACATGTACTGGCTTAAGCAGGGGGACACGTCTGGCACTGCAGGATTTGAGTCCCTGGCGGCGTAGTGTGTTTCTCAGAATCAGAATCAGAATCAGAATCAGCTTTATTGGCCAAGTATGCACAACACATACAAGGAATTTGACTTTGGCTAAAAACTTGCTCTCGTTGTTCAAGTGGAGGATTTAAATACGGATTCAATGACAACAGAGTATGTACAGTAAATTACAGTCTGTCCACGTTTCTATAAAAGGATGCAAATATATACAGGAATATACTTACTCAGACTAACTACTCAAATATATTTACTCAGACTAACCACACTTTGCAGAAATATATGAAAAAATATACAATCACACAGTATTTCAATGTGGACTCAGATTCAGTGATATAATGTGAATGAAGTAAAAAGCAGTGTGAGAGTTATGTGCAATGTAATAATGGATGAAAAGTCATGAGTACAGCAAACAGGTAGGACTAGGTGAATGTTAGGAGTTCATCAGAGTGATGGCTTGAGGAAAGAAACTGTTCCTGTGACGGGTGGTTTTGACCTTCAGTGATCTGTAACGACGACCAGAAGATAGAAGTTCAAACAGTTTGTGGCCGGGGTGTGAAGGGTCAGCACAGATGTTTCCCGCCCGTTTCCTGGTTATGGACCGATATAAGTTCTCAATGGAGGGTAGGTCGGTACCAATGATCCTCTCCGCAGACTTAATGATCCGCTGCAGTCTGGTCTTGTCCTGTTTAGTGGCAGATCCAAACCAGACAGTGATGGAAAAGCAGAGGACAGATTGGATGATGGCGGTGTAGAAGACAACCAGCAGCTCCTGAGGCAAATCAAACTTCTTGAGCTGACGCAGAAAAAACAACCTCTGCTGGGCCTTTTTCCGGACAGTGTCTATATGGGAGGACCACTTCAGGTTCCGGGAGATTGTGGTACCCAGAAACTTGAAGGAGTCCACAGTGGACACTGTGCTGTTGAGGATGGTGAGTGGGGGGAATGAAGGGGGGTGTCGCCTGAAATCCACAGTCATCTCCACCGTTTTGGCTGGGTTAAGTTCAAGATGGTTCTGGCTGCACCAGAGGATCAGCTGCTCCACCTCCCGCCTGTATGCAGACTCATCATCATCCCGGATCAAACCGATGACTGTGGTGTCGTCCGCAAACTTCAGGAGCTTCACCGAAGGGTCCTCTGAGGTGCAGTCGTTGGAGTAGAGGGAGAAGAGCAGTGGGGAAAGGACACATGTAGGGCACATGTGATGTAAAAGGACACATTCTGATGTAGCCTTTGTTACTTTGGTCCCAGCTTTCTGCAGGTCATTCACTAGGTCCCCCCATGTGGTTCAGGGATTTTTGCTCACTGTTCTCGTGATCATTTTGACCCCGGGGAGGAGATCTTGCGTGGAGCCCCAGATCGAGGGAGATTATCAGTGGTCTTGTATGTCTTCCATTTTTTAATAATTGCTCCCACAGTTGATTTCTTCACACCAAGCTGCTTACCTATTGTAGATTCAGTCTTCCCAGCCTGGTGCAGGTCTACAATTTTGTTTCTGGTGTCCTTTGACAGCTCTTTGGTCTTGGCTATAGTGGAGTTTGGAGTCTGACTGTTTGAGGTTGTGGACGGGTGTCTTTTATACTGATAACGAGTTCAAACAGGTGCCATTAATACAGGTAACGAGTGGAGGACAGAGGAGCCTCTTAAAGAAGAAGTTACAGGTCTGAGAGAGCCAGAAATCTTGCTTGTTTGTAGGTGACCAAATACTTATTTTACTGAGGAATTTACCAATTAATTCATTAAAAATCCTTCAATATGATTTTCTGGATTTTTTTTTCTCATTTTGTCTCTCCTAGTTGAGGTATACCTATGATGAAAATTGGAGACCTCTCTCATCTTTTAAGTGGGAGAACTTGCACAGTTGGTGGCTGACAATACTTTTTTGCCCCACTGTACAGCAAGAAGTGAAATCTTAGTCAGACAAAATATCTTAACTCAAAGATACAGTTGTGCTCATAAGTTTACCTACCTGGTGGAATTTATGAAATTTTTTTGGGCCATTTTTCAGAGAATATGAACGATAATACAAAAACTTTTCTTTCACCCATAGTTAGTGGTTGGGTGAAGCCATTTATTATCAAACAATTGTGTTTGCTCTTTTTAAATCATAATGACAACAGAAACTACCCAAATGACCCTGATCAAAAGTTTACATACCCTAGTTCGTAATACCGTGTATTGCTGCCTTTAACATCAATGACAGCTTGAAGTCTTTTGTGGTAGTTGTGGGGGAGGCACTTTATTTTCTCAGATGGTAAAGCTGCCCATTCTTCTTGGCAAAAAACCTCCAGTTCCCATAAATTCTTGGTCTGTCTCTCATGAACTGCACATTTGAGATCTCCCCAAAGTGGCTTAATGATATTGAGGTCAGGAGACTGAGATGGCCACTCCAGAACCTTCACTTTTTTCTGCTGTAGTCAATGACAGGTTGACTTGGCCTTGTGTTCTGGATCATTGTCATGTTGGAATGCCCAAGTGTGTCCCATGTGCAGCTTCTGGGCTGATGAGTGCAAATTTTCTTCCACTACTTTCTGATAACATGCTGCATTCATCTTGCCATCAGTTTTGACCAAGTTCCCTGTGCCTTTGTAACTCACACATCCCCAAAACATCAGCGATCCACCTTCGTGTTTCACAGTAGGGATGGTGTATTTTTCATCATGGGGGCGGCTGTGGCGCAGGTGTAGTGTGGCTGACTACTGATCGGAGGGTCAGAGGTTTGATTCCCTCTCTGACTGCAGTCTGCATGACGAAGTGTCCTTGAGCAAGACACTGAATCCCCAGTTGCTCCTGGTGGGTCAGGCCAGCGCCTGTGCATGGCAGCGCTGCCGCCAACAGTGTGTGGTGAGAATGGGTGGATAGCAGGATCTGTAAAGCGCTTTGGTCATCTAGAGATGAGAAAAAATGCTGTATAAGTGAACGCCATTTACCATTTTACCATAGGCCTTGTTTTTTGGGGGTTTTTTTGTTACTTATTGACTCCTCTCCAAATGTAGCGTTTATGGTTGTGGCCGAAAAGTTCAATTTTGGTCTCATCACTCCAAATAACTTTGCTCCAGAAGTTTTGAGGCTTGTCTCTGTGCTGTTTGGCATATTGTAAGTGGGCTGCTTTGTGGAATTGGCGTAATAATGGCTTTCTTCTGGCGACTCGACCATGCAGCCCTTTTTTAATTTTTTTTCCAAGTGCCTCCTTATTGTGCATCTTGAAACAGCCACACCACTTTTTTCAAAATTACAAGTAAACAGATCACAGGTGGGGATGGTTACCTTTAGTAGCCATTTAAACCCATGTGTGTTAACTTGTGTGTATGTTATCAGGCCAAAACTTCCAGGGTATGTAAACTTTTGATCAGGGTTATTTGGGTAGTTTCTGTTGTCATTATGACTTACAAAAACAAACACAATTGTTTGATAATAAATGGCTTCACCCAACCACTAACTATGAGTGAAAAAAAGTTTTTGTTTTATCATTCATATTCTCTGAAAAATGGCCAAAAAAAATCACAAATTCCACCAGGGTATGTAAACTTATGAGCACAGCTGTATGCTTGCTTTTTTGCCTGACAAGATATTTTTTTCTTGTGTGTAATTTTGTCACAAGTGTAATTTTTTTGAGGAGAGTCCGGCCATTGGTCGAACCTCGGATTCAGGAGGAGCAATGTGGTTTTTGTCCTGGCCGTGGCACATTGGAGCAGCTCTTTACCGTCTCAAGAATTCTCAGGTTTGTGGGAGTTTGCCCAGCCAGTTTACATGTGTTTTGTGGACTTGGAGAAGGCATTCGACTGCGTCCCTCGTGGTTTTTTGTGGGGGGTGCTTCGGGAGTATGGGGTATGGGGCTTGTTGTTACGAGCTATTCGGTCTCTGTACAACCGTTGTGAGAGTTTGGTTCGTATTGCCAACACTTGATCGAACTCATTCCTAGTGAGAGTTGGACTCCACCAGGGCTGCCCTTTGTCACCGATCCTGTTCATAATTTTTATGGACAGGATTTCTAGGCGCAGCCAGGGAACGGAGGGTGTCATGCTTGGTGACCACAGGATCTCATCTCTGTTGTTTGCAGATGATGTTGTCCTGTTGGCTTCATCCAGCAATGACCTACAGCTCTTGCTGGGACAGTTTGCCACTGAGTGTGAAGCGGCTGGGGTGAGAATCAGCACCTCCAAGTCCGAGTCCATGGTCCTCAGCCGGAACAAGGTGGATTGTCCTGTCCGGGTTAAGGACAGGCTCCTGCCCCAAGTGGAAGAGTTTAGGTATCTTGGGGTCTTATTCACGGGTGAGGGGAGAATGGAGCGAAAGATTGACAGACGGATTGGAGCAACATCTGCAGTGATGCGGACGTTGTACCAGTCTGTTGTGGTGAAGAGGGAGCTGAGTTCTAAGGCAAAGCTGTCAATTTATCAGTCAATCTACGTCCCTACTCTCACCTGTGGTCACGAGCTTTGGGTAATGACCGAAAGAACAAGATTGCGGATACAAGCGGCTGAAATGAGCTTTCTCTCATAGGATTGCTGGACTCACCCTCAGAGATAGGGTGAGGAGCTCAGTCATCTTGGAGAGGCTCAGAGTAGAACCGCTGCTCCTCCACATTGAAAGGAGCCACTTGAGGTGGTATGGGCATCTGATTAGGATGCCTCTTGGACGCCTCCCACTTGAGGTGTTTCGGGCACGTCCCTGTGGGAGGAGACCCCGGGGCAGACCCAGGACTCGCTGGAGAGACTATGTCTCCCAGCTGGTCTGGGAACATCTTGGTACCCTCTCTGAAGAGCTGGAGCAGGTGGCTGGGGAGAGGGAAGTCTGGGCTTCTCTGCTTGAACTGCTGCCTCCACGATCCGGACCTCCAGAAAAGCGGTAGAAGATGGATGGATGGATGGTGTAATTTTTTTGGCAGGAAATTTTTACTTGTTAACATTTTTTTGCTCCATTGGTGGAAATTTTTACTCCAAAGATTAAATTGCTTAAAACAAGTAAAAATATCTTATAACAAGTAAAATTTTCTTACACAAATCTGCACAAGAAGAAATATCTTGTCAGACAAAAAACAAGCAAATATAAGCGTGATTTTAAGATGTTTTTTTCTTTTTCTTACTAAGATTTCATTTTTGGCAGTGCATGCAGTAATCTTGACCTTAATGAGGATTTAGATGCTTTTATTTTTTGTATATATTAGAGTGAGTTGGTGTTTTCACCCTGACAGAAACTCTACCTTTTCTCATTCTATTGAGTGAGCAGTGGTAATCAGTGAGCACTATATCAGGTGTGTGTCTCCTTGACACAGTGTGTGCACAGGATGAAGTAGTGCACTTCACGTGCATGAGTGCAGGGGGATCAGTTTAGTGTTGTGTAAACTTTGCAAATTTACACCCTGAAACACAAGACCTACTTCTGTTTTAAGCTGAGCCATCTGCTGAAACAAGCCAGTCACAGCTGCTGACACCACCTCAGGAAGTGACCTAACAGTGACATTTTTTAATGCATTAATAGGCCCACATTAACTGAAAAAGTTAAAAAAGTTAAAGTTGTGTTAATTATCCCAGCCCTAATTTATTTGCTTTCTCACATATATAACAAGGACATACAGAATTAATGGTACTGTAACAAGTAATCATGCACGGGTCCCAGATGTGCTGCTTTTACTGTTCATAGCAAAACGCTAATATTCAACACCTGTCAGTGGAAGACTTTCAGAAATAAAAGAAAACAAACGAGCAGCAAATACACTCAAGGGATTTAATAACGCACCACTGTATTTTTGGCCCAGTTTGGGAGGAGCTTTTCTCTATTAAGAAAACAGATTGTACAGATGCATGTAGGGTAATTCCCAACATTTGGGATTTGGCAACGCCTAACTAGGAGTAGTCCTGTATCTCAAAATACAGTTTTAGGGAAGAAGTCACAATACCGCAGTGCATGGTGATTATGTTTCTTGACATTTTTTGTTTGTTTGTCAATGATTAACTTAAGATATTCATTAAAAGGTAACTAGAAGCAATGTATGAGTGGTCATTTGCATACAACAAAAACTACACCAGTGAGTTTACCAATAAATGTCATAGTGCATTATTAAATCCCTTGAGTGTACAATACAGTTACAAACAATATGCTTTCTTAAAAATGTATTCAGTATTTCAGCCCTTCTTTACACCATATTTAACCAAGCACAAATTCAGTCATGCAAATCTATGAAGTAACCTTTATTATAACTTTTCACATGACAAAGGACACACCAGATACACATCTGTATGTTTGAATGCGTTGTTGCGTTACCAAAACAGGTTTCTGCCGATGTGCAAGGTGATTTGTGTTGTTATTGTGCTTTTGTTGATTAAGTAGTGATGGATAAGAGCAGAATGTGAAGTTGGAGCTAATAAACGCTGAAAAAGCAGCTTTTCATATGATCGCTGCAACTGAGAGAAGAAAGAAAACGTCGGAGAAAACGGTATGTCCGACCCCCTCTGCTGCCGTCAGTTGACAATCTGTGTAATTACTGGGGTTGGACGAGTCATACAAAAGGTACTGCATCACTACTGCGTCGACGCTGGGGCATAAATCCAGCTTAAACGTGTTCCAGCACTTCTCCCCAAAGCCAGAAAACCAAGATAAGACACCTCATGAAAGAGAGGCCTATTCTGCTCGCTCTGTCAAAAGTGCTAATACATCGTATATTTTACTTGAGATTCCATTTACTGTTGACACTGGTGCAGTCATTTTGAATCCTTAACTCCTCCTTAAAGCAACACTGTAGGATTTTCATCTTAAAATAATGTTTCCAAAATTATTTTGATGGTACATCAACCTTTGAGCGAATGTCACTTCCCCCAGAGCCTGAGTGGGCCTGCATTGCCCACAGCAGCTGTCTTCTTAATAAGAACACTGAAAGGACAAGAACTATGGCAACTGTGACCCCAGTCCCAACAGCCAATCACAGGGCACAGCTGTGACCACCAACAACTAAACGCCCTGTTGTACTCTTCAGTGTTCCTACATTATGGCCCCTTAAATGACTCAAAGGGGCCGAACATATGAGAGTCACTCAATTTGTAGCGATCAGCAGTTTTCATTGGAAAACATGCACGACTCACAACATAACTGGGTGAGCAGGAGATGGGAGTCCCGGCTGAAATAAACAACACGGCCCCAGCAATGGGCTGTCAGATTCCGGCTTCTCCCCTAAACTAAGTTACCTAACCAAAAGAATCTAACGAAAGAAAGCCAGAAAGCAAGACTGCTGGCAACTCCCAACTCAATTTAGAATAACATGCAAAACTATTGAAAGGTAACGGAGAGTGAGCTGGGCTGGTGGGGGATGCTGGCAGTTGAGGAAGTAAAGTGCCCGTCTCGGCACCTGCGCCGCCTCCTTTTATAGGCGTCTCCTGTGGTCCAGAGCTGGTGACGTCTAAGACAGAGGTAAACACAGACGAATTAATATCAAACTAGAAAAGCACTCAGAGAGTGCATACCTCTTCCAAGGCTCCTTCCGTTCTTCACGGGTCACCTCCGGAATGTAATGGGTTCATGTGTAGCCCAAGAGCCACCTCTGGTGAAAATTGCATCAAACTCCGTCCTGTAGTTTCGGAGTATTCTTACTAACACAGTGTTGATTCATTTCATTAGAAGTTTGTCATAGCAGGAAAACTCAGCATAGCGACTCCTTGTTGAAACCATGCCTCCTGAATTGAGACAACATACCATCAAAACCATGATTGTTACCACTAAATTAAAAGTTAAACTCATCACTCCAAAAAACAAAGTTACTTATAATACAGTTTAAAAGCACGGGGAATAAAAGAGCGTTCATGTCTTTTGGTTTTACTCCTGGGTACAACAAGTTCTCTGGGCCACAGAAGAGAAGGAACATCTGGAGGGGCAGCAGACAGGAAGCTGTGCAGAGGTGAAGGGCTGTCCCTCAGAATGTTGGCGAAGGTACTTAGCGTAGCCTCACCTCACCGCTCACTTAGGGTGGGAAGAGAGGAGTGTTGGATGCCAGTTATTGTACAGTACTGCTTCTGTACCCTCTCTAACTCTTCAGAGAGACCTTTTGTCAGACCTCCCCAAACTGGACTGGCATATTCCAGAACCAGACTAATGGTCAGATCCGTTTTAGGACATCAGGTGGGATGCCAGCCCTTTTAGCCACACAAAGGTAGTGAATCAAAGGTAGAGCATATAGTTGGCATGAGCATCCCATGACAAATCAGATGAGATCTGAACTCCAGGCAGCTTGAATGTGGAGACCGTACTGATGCTGTGACCAGAGACCATCGGCAGTGGAGGAGAGGGAATGCAAGTCTGTCTTCTAGCACTAACAACCAGAAGATAAGAGTCTTGGCTGAGGTATGCATTCTCGGATCATCACCAGAATGTAATCTGTTCTTCTCTAGCATAAGGACCACCTCTGGTGAAAATTTCATCCAAATCCATCCAGTGGTTTTCGTGTAATCTTGCTGCACAAATACAAACGAGGCCCTTAGTGGAGGTATGCTTCTTCTTCTCAGATAATCACCAAAATCTAATGGGTTCATCCTTAGGCCAAGAGCCACCTCTGGTGAAAATTTGATCCAGTAGTTTTTGCGTAATCCTGCTGACAGACAAACAAACAAACCAACATGGATGAAATCAAAACATAACCTCCTTAGCAGAGGTAATAAACAGAAGCACTAGGCGGACATGCACGGCGCACAAAGGCGCACATAACATCCTACCCAGAACAAAAAAGTTACTTAGGCATCCTTTTTTTTTTTTTTTTTTTTTTTTTTTTTTTTTTTTTGTAGTACTTTAGTGTTAGTGTTTGATTGTTTGTATCATGTTTGTTAAAAAAAAAAAAAAAAAGGTTCAATAAAGATATTGTGGAAAAAAAAAAAAGTTACTTAGTGTTGCTTTAACTTGGGTCTGCTGCTGGCTGCCCATCTTGGACAGCAGAGGGCATGGCATCTTCCGATGAGGGACTAAGAAAATCGTATTTAGGATAACTCCTGGAATGCACTGTGAATACCTGACCAGCTGGATTCCAAACACGTGCAAAAGAAGGTGTATAATTAAATCGTGAAAGTAGTCGCACTGTTTTCTAATAGCTAAATTGCAAGAATTATTAACTGTTTTATTGTGTGTTTATACAGAAAAGTGAATGATGACCAATAGTAATTAAGTTGCACAGCAAAAAAGGGAAATCTAAATAAAATGAAATATCTTAAATCAAGGATACTGACACTTGTTTGTTATGTGAGACAATATTTCTTCTCCCCATGCAGTTTTTATATAAGTCCACTTCACATGGATCAACGCAATTTTTGCTCATTTTTGGCAGTTTTGACCGGCCAGATTTTCTTGTTCTGTTGGCAGACAGTTTTTACTTACTTTTATTCGTGGTCTTGACAGTGAAACATGTAGAGAAAGCTCAAAGTGAATGAGAATGACACCTGTGTTACTGACTCAAGGCTGCTATCCCCCCCCCCCCATCCCCTCCCCAGGGCTACATGCAGCCTCACCTGCTGGGAAACGAGTTCACGCACCTGGAATTTCCCCGGAGAGTCCAGAGGAAGGAGGTGGGCAAGAGGATGCTGTACAGGGACTTCACCATGAACGGATGGTGCGTCTGTTTGCTCTCACATACACACACGCTTTTACACATGAAGGAAGCAGCTCAAATTAAGATGTGAAATAAAACAAAAAGGCTAAGGTGAATGCAAACCACAGATCCCGCCCCCTTCTACTTGTGTTCATAGTGAAACCATAGGTTTGCTGCTGCTCTTCCTTGCCTCATTCATTGTTCCTCCGACTATGGCATCCAGTGGGAGTCGAGACCAGCAGAGAGCTAATGAGCGAGGAGCCCAACCTGATCCGATATAATGATACTGCGGAGAGGGTCCTGGATGTGCGTTGTTATGTGGGTTAGCCAGACACCATGCTGTTCGACTGTCTGCAGTGAAAGCCAGTAATGAGATGTGTTTTCACCGACACACTCGCTCACTCTCACACAGGAACGTACAGTACCATTGCCTATTGTGCTGTGTGATGTATATTTCAAATTGAGACCATCCCCTCTCGGGAGCAAAAATATGGTAGGAAAGATGTGCCTCAGTATCAGCTCCTGTCATTTTTCTCCTCAGGAAAAAAAAGGAAAGCATTGGAGTCGTTTATATATATATATATATGTCCACATCTTGAAAGAACAGGGTACCACTTGGAAATGTCCAATACCTGTGTAGATCTGATTGTCACATATTGAACATAGTAGCATGGCTGGTATTGTTTTCACCTTTCGGATCCTTGCATTAGCACCGGCCCACCAGCTGAATTCTGGTGGCACGTCACTCTTGTAGCCACTTTAGTAGGTGGCAGATTCTGCTATATAGTTTCCACAAAAGACGACAAACCTAAAGGCATTTATAAGAAAAAAAAAAATGTTGCCAATCAATTAGAAAAAGGAAAACTTTAAGATGAGACATAAACTTAAGTAAAGGGGAAACACAAATTTGCAACAATGAAGTTGTACACTGTACATCTTTATTCAGCATACAGTTGTATGCTGATTTACAACGAAAAAAATCACAGATTTGTGACAAAGAAAATCTCTGATCAATGAGGAAGTTTATGACTAAAAGAAGTTGCTAACTTATAGAAAATACAACTAATTTGTAAGAGGAAAAAGTCACAAATTTACCTGAAAAAGTTGCAAATTTATGAGGGAAAAAATTGCCGATTTACAAGAAATGTTGCAGATTTAAAAGGTAAAATTCACAAAAAAACCCTTCTATTTTCAGAGGAAAAAACATTCTACTAGGGATGCAAGTTATCGATTAATTCATTAATTGATAATTGATTCACCTTATCGATTGATTAATGATTAATTAAGCGGCGTTTTTACTGAGAATCTGAATTTGCCTCGGTACAGTACGGTCTATCTTTCACATGTACTGAATAAAACATGAACATCATATTCCTCAATGATTTATTGTACCATTTGCATTTTTTTTACTACAGACAATGGCATTTCTTGTAGTTTAACAAATTTTGCACTGTATAGTGTGTACTATGTGCTGGTCTTCTTCTTCTTTCGGCTGCTCCCTTTAGGGGTCGCCACAGCGGATCATCTGCCTCCATCTCACCCTGTCCCCTTGCATCTTCTTTTGTAACACCAACCCTCTCCATGGCCTGTGTGCTATGTGTTGGTACATCTCAGTAAATTACAAATGTCATGATATTTTTATTTATTCTAAAAACTACTACCAATATCATAAAATTTATCTTTTTTAATTATATTTAAAAAAAACTTTCACATTCTAATTTACTAGGATGTGCTGGTAGACTGTTTTAACAGGAAAATAAATTGTGAGCTGCTTCATCTGTTGCATGTTAAACATTATCACAGTACCCCAGAAATCCAGGCAAACCCAGAACGATCTGGGCTCCCTCTGTTGTCTGTTACCTCAGTGGTGACTTGAGTCCGGTCTGCTTTCCCGTCTAGCGGGGATAGGTTTTTGCGCTCGTGTAGCCTGCTGCAGTCCGTTTATCCGCCCTGTTGATTTGAAGTAGGCAGGTGGGAATTGGAACGTGCCATTGGAACTTGTGATTCTCTTACGTATCCCGGAAGGGTGAGTTTTTTCGCTCTGCACGGCGCGCATGTGCTCTGGGAGCTTAGCGTCTTCTTCTGCTTTTTTAGTTGAAATGCGGCAGTGGGTGACTGTGTGCGCCTCCGCCTGGATGGCGAAGTCACTACATTTCATAGAATAAGCTCCCATTGAAAAGAACTGCTGAGTTATCAATTAATTGACAACTAATTTAATTTAGTCAACTAAATTCTTATCAGCAATTAATCGAAAGTCAATTAATCATTAACATCGCTACTTACGATTGTTTCTTAAGACTAAAGGCTATTTCAGAGATGGAAGACTTTTACCCCCAATTTCCACTGACTGCGATATCTGCTTTATTTAATAACTGTTCACTTTTGTTCATTAAAAAATTACTTTATCGCCCTTTATTTTCTGAGGCCTACCCCTCCACCACTGTGTCCATGAACATAAAAACTGTGACGTAACATACAGACACTTCACAAAATAATAATTGATGAGCTGTTAGCCCATTATCAAAACCAGCATGAATCCAGATGAATGGACAGTCTTGCTTTCTTGTTATCACGTGATGGCAAAATCACCTTGTAACAACTCACTGTCTCTTGAACTCTCTCGTTATTTTATGTAGTTCTCTGGTGATCTTGTCATGCTAACCTTCTTCTGATCCATGCTGCTTCAACGCCGCAGGTAGGGTCAGCCACAAGGCTCAAATCGCACTGCAGCCGCAACTGAACGTAACCACAGTCAGTTGAAATGTGGCTTCAAGGTACAATATACATTTTGGATTAATTTGAATTCTGAAATGTATTGCAGCATAAAATCTTTCTTCTCATTCTTATATTATCAGTTTTGATTAAAAAAGTGCCATTTTCTGTGCCTTTAAATAAGTTTTCTTTTTTAATGCAGGAAAAAGGTTCTTCTTGGACCACTGTCAAATAGCTTCTGCAGGTTCCTCTGTGTGCTTTGGAAGAGAGTGATGACTGAAAAAAATGTGAATTGGTTGCATTTTGAAAAATGAGACTACTAGGTCACGCTGGATTTTTACACACTGCACCTTGAAAGTCGGTCTTTTCTGGGGGGAGCTGTAAAACACAGAAATTATTTTTGGTCTTTAAAACTACATATGTGTACGCACCCTTGAGGATATCAAATCTTAAAATGAATCCCTGGAAAATGCACAGTATGGGACCTTTCATGGCTCATTTCTAAAGACACTCGGAGCATGGCAGTATTTATGATCCCCTGAAGAGCAAATCAGTTTTAAAAATCATCGCTGATTATACTGTAGAGGATTTTTTTCAGTTGGTGAATTGTTTCTGATTTGACAATAATAAAGAGGGTAATGAGTGAAAAAAGAGGTAGTTTGCATATGATTAGTAGGAAGAGCATACCTGCTGTATGTTTCCCAAATCCTTATTATTACAGTACATTTTTATAAATAGGGAAATTGTTAAAAGAAAACAGAGAATTATCATGTCTGTGAATGTGAAGATGAATGAGCATCATTTGTAATCTACTGTAGTCTCAGGCGTTCACTTTGATAACACTTGTGGGAGTGTGCCTGACGGATGAAGAAGCAGCAGAGGTGGCTATAGGACGCCACGCAGGCAGGAAGCCAGGGAGTGTGGCAGCGTTGCGTTTGGGTCTGGAAAAGTACACGGCTCGCTTTTGAGACAGACAGATGGGCAGAAAGAGACTGACAGACGGCGTGAACCCTGGTCAGATAATGAAGCCGTTTGAAGTTTTAGCTATCTCTTCTGACTGGTGGCGCCAAACACAATCTAGCAAGTTTAAGTAAATCAGCATCAACCATGGAGTCTTTCAGTCTGACATCAAAGCTCCCTTTTTGAGTACGTCTCAGATCTTCCCTCCCCCCACTTTTGTGCACTGCTGAACTCATATTTGTTGTTTTCCTGTGTATTCTGAGATCCGCTTTCCCTGAACTTCATGGCTAAATTTTTCAGCAGCAGAAACACTTGTATGGCATGCTGAGACACTCTGGCATCGAGACAGAAACTAAATAAAACTCCTAGAAGAAGACTGTCATTTGCTTTGTTTCCCCCTGTATGTCCCCTATATGTTTGCTATAAGCAGCTCAAGTTGGACATTTATAAATGCAATGAACATACAAGTCATATTCATCCCTTGATGCCTGTAGAAGATATGGAGCAAGATTAATCATCAATTAGCTTAGTTTCTTATAAATCTAATATTTGTCCAAAATTTGTTCTCCTTCTAGATGCTTTCCAGCAATTTATAAAAATGGTTTTTTTTGTCTCTCTCAAATAATCATTACATTGTTCTTTTTCTGAAATAGAGACATTTTAATTTTTCATGAAAAGTATTATTCCATCTTGAATTTGATGGCAACACGTCTCAGAAGAGTTCAGACAGGGCCCTGTTTACCACTGTCACATCCTTTCTTATCAAAAACCCTTAAACATCTGAGAACTGATGAGACCAGTTGCTGGACCTTTGTGAGAGAATGTTGTCTCAGTCTTGTCTGATTCAAGCTGCTTGGCAGTCCTGTGTCTTTTTCTTGAATTGTGCATTTTATGATGGTGCAACCATTTTTTAACTGGTGAAAGGTGTGGACTGCAGGCAGGCCAGTCCAGCACCTGTACTCTTCTACTACAAAGCCATGCTCTTGTTATAGATGCTGTATGGGGCTTAGTGTTATCTTACTGACATATGAAAGGCCTTTCCTGAAAAAGACTTCATCTGGTTGAGAACACACGTTGCTCAAAAACCTGTATTTACCTTTCAACATTGATGGTGTCTTTATAGATGTGCAAGTTGTCATTTCCATAAGCACTAATGCACCCCTGTATCATCAGAGATGTAAGCTTTTGAACTCATCGTTGATATCAAGCCAGATGGTCAGTCTGCTCTTTAGTCTGGGGGGGTGCAGCATTTCCAAAAAGAATTTCAAATTTCCTTTTGTCTGACTGCACAGCAGTTTTACACTTTTGTCTCTTCATTTTAAAATTCGTTTTGGCTCATAGAAGGTGGTGATACTTCTGGATCATATTTCTCATGTTTTTGTTTAAATTTGCATGATAGAGCTTTAACCTGCATTTGTGGATGGCATGGTGAACTGTGTTCACAGACAATGACTTCTGGAAGTGTTCCTGAGCTCATGTGATGATATCCATGACAGTGGTTTATGATATCTGCAAGCCATTGCATCCTATTTTCATTTAGACTTTGCATGGTGATCCATCCTTTCAGAATTGGAATTTTAATACCACCTGTTATGTACTGTGCATTGGACATCATGGGATCTAGGATAGAATTTTAAGTGTTTGTTCATGTTATTACATTTTAAGTTTTGCAAGTTTATAAACTATAGTCAGATTAGACCTTTGGTGGACATGAAAATAGTATTCTTTCTCATAATTGTGATGTAGTTTTGGGCCAGGAAAGCATGTCCAGTGTGTCTACAAGATTTAGAAATAGCAAAAAACTTCATTGTCTTATTTTCTATTCTTTTCTAACACACAGGGCATACAAGACAATCGAGGATGAAGATCTCAAGTTTCCCCTTATATACGGTGAAGGGAAAAAGGTGAGTGCCTGTGAACTGCGACTGTGTGTCTGCACCAAAATTCAGAACTGCAGAGAAAATGACTCCCTCCAAAATTGTCAGTCTGACACACACAGACATTTGCTACATGCCTGCCAGCCACCCAGAGAGTGGGCGAACATTCGTTGTCTGATGTCATGTCGTTCACTAGAGCAGCACCACTGTAACAGACACACCGCTCTCTGGGGACGGCAGTCGTCTGTCTGAGGCAAAGTTAATCCCCTCTGGGTTAGAAAGGGGAGAGATGAGAGGAGACTGAGGATGCTCCAACAAAATAAATTGCGTATAACGCCTTAAAATCTCAGTCACGTCACTTTGTTTCATATTTTCAATCAATTCTGTTTGGTGCAAAGTGGGGAAATAACAAGAGGCTCAGTGAGAGGGAAGAAAGCATCTTCTGATGGCTTCGTCAGTGTTGTTTGATGAATAGCTTTTGAATTCAGAGAGCGACACAAGTGCGAGCTCGTCGAACATCCATGAAAGGAAGGAATCGAGAGTACTGCTGAAGAATTTGATAATTAAAAGTCAAGTTCAATTTCAGTGGACTTTTGACAGTTTATTTCATTGAAGAGATACCTCTGTCACCGTTATGTTGACATAAGTAAATAAATTCATTCATGCAACAAAGGAATAGAGACATCAAGCCATTCGATGAAAGAACAGCTTTATAAGCTAAAAAAAAAACAACAGTTTTTATTCGTGTTTGTGTGTAGGTTGCTTGTCCTCTTTATATTGTCTTTCCTTTCTTCATCATCTGGAAGAATCCCCATCAGTCTTCTCTGTGGTCTTCCTCTTTTCCTCCTGCCTGGCAGCTCCATCTTCAACATCCTTTGTCCAATATATCCACTATCCCTCCTCTGCACATGTCCAAACCATCTCAGCCTTGCCTCTCTTACTTTGTCTCCAAACCGCTCAACCTGAGCTGTCCCTCTGATGTACTCATTTCTACTCCTGTCCCTCCTAGTTACTCCCAATGAGAATCTTGCCATCTTCAACTCTGCCACATACAGCTCAACTTCCTGTCTATTTGTCAGCGCCACCGTCTCGAAACCGTACATCATAGCAGGTCTCACTACCATCTTCCTTTTCTCTCTAGCTGCTATCCTTCTGCCACAACTCATCCCTGACACTCGTTTCCACCCGCTCCACTCTGCCTGCACTCTGTTCTTCACCTCTTTTGTGCACTGTCCATTGTTGTGGATGGTTGACCTCTGGTATTTAAACTCATCTACCTTTACTACCTCTACTACTTCCATCTTCACCATTACACCTACCTCCCTTTCATTCATTTCATTCACATTTATAAGAAACACTTAGAAACTTTACAAGAAGAAAAGCTTCAAATCCAAGAGAAAAAAACTCACAGATTTGCTAATTTAAAGGAAAAAGAAATAAATGTATGTATGAGGGACAAAAACTCCTTTATTTTTGAGGAAAAAAAATACAGAGATTTGCAAGAGAAAAGTTGCAAATTTATGAGAAAAAAGTCATATCCAGGGGGAAAAACTTTCCTATCACTAATGTTGGCAGAACAGTTTATTCTTTAAAATTGGCTGTTTTAACTTCATTTTATTTTCAGTCCCTCTTATATTGCAGGGTTTTTATCGTTCAATTTAAATTGACTTGGCAATTTCTACCATATTTATTCAAATGAACTGCAGCCACAGTTTTTCCTATTGATCCACTGAGTTAAAGATCCTGCCATGATTACTAGAAATATCAGCCCACGTGCAAGATGCTACACCAGAGAAAGCACACAACGCAGAGAGGCAAAGTTTTAAACACAATTTTATTGAAAATAGTTGTTGCAAAGTTAGCGGAAAAAACACCTCAGTCGCCAGAGGAGCGCCCAGCCTGTAATAAGGGAGATGAGAGCAGATTAGAACGAGGAGGGAGGCAGGTAATAATGAATCATAGGAAAAACTCTTATGAGTGAGGGCAGAGAGCCCGACAAGGAACCCAGGAAGACAAGGATGAATTGGAACGGAAGCTGCAGATGAGTATGGCTAGTGAGATGTCTGACCGGGTGGAGTAGGCAATCTGGAGTGAAGACGATGATGAAGGAGCAGGTGAGCGCACAACGAACCCCCGGGGACACACCGCAGAGACGGCAGCAACCTGAGAAGGAGGAAGAGAGAGACGGATTATTCTCTGGGTTCCAAAACAATAAATACTTTACTTACTTAGTTCTTTTATGGCAGTATACCCATCGAGCCAGCGCTGGTGCATTCACAGACTGGTCCTTTTAAGCACTGGCAGCGAGGAGACAGCAGGTACGTCCATTCACGCAGGTGTATTGATTACCTGCAGAGCCGGGGACCCTCCCACAGGACGGGAGGGGGAGTGCGCTCACCAGATCACAACAGATCCATCCAAATTAAAACTTTACTCTATTTTAGAATAGCTTCTTGGGATCATTTTGTTCTCAAACTTTCTAGCAAAGTAACTGACATCAATATTTCTATCAGTCAGCATGAGTTCTTGTTTGTACATTTACTGCATCTATGTATGTAGAATTATTGTAAAGAATTACAATATTTACTAAGAGGTGTATTTTTCTGCAGGCACGGGTGTTGGCCACCATCGGTGTAACCCGCGGGCTCGGTGACCACGACCTCAAAGTTCACGACTCCAACATCTACATCAAACCCTTCTTGTCCTGTTGTCCTGAGGTAGGTCTGATTATGGGATGACTATTGACTTTTTAGAGAAGGTTTATGCCAGGCAGCATGACTGTCCGTTTTTTCACTCCCTGTTCAGATAAACAGGGCTGTGTGTTTTCCTGTTATTTTAGCATGATTAAACACTTCAAATCTCTACCAAATGTGGGGTGTGATGGAAGTTTTTAATGTTTAGTGGTTAGGATCTGTTCAGTGTTTATTCAATTCTTTATCCTTGGCTGTAGGATTACAAAAATGTTGTGACACTCGAGGAAGACTCATTGTCTGTACAGGACAGATACATGGGAAGGTATGATGACCTTCTCTGAGGCCCCAGCCTGTCTGTGACTATCTTTAGGCTGTTATCTGAATAAGGTCAGAGGAAAGTGTATGGCACTGTGATTATATTTAGATTTTTGTTGTAGCAGTGATAGAAAATGAAACGTATGATAATATTTTCTGTAGGATCAGTTTGTGTCCAGCCTGTGAATGAGCCAGTGCCTTGTTCACCTTCTTGTGCATTCTGGGGAAGTGATGAGGTGGCAGGAGAGCGCACGGAGTCCTGAGACACACCCGCACGATGGCAGCAACCTGAAACAATAGAAGAGAGCACAGTTTACACGACGTGTCTAAAGCTTAGCAAAAACGACCTGCTTGGCTGAATTTAGGGCAGTATACCCAGACGAGCCAGCGTCGACTGCGCGAAGGAGGCCTCCTTAAGTACGCTGGCTGATGAGCGGGCACGGGTGTGTCCTCTGCCTCAGGTGCAGTGATGAATTGGTGAACGTGTGACAGGAGGGGAGGGGCGCGCTCTCGCTGCCTATGACAGATTTGAATATTTGATAAGGAGTCTTCAGTCATGACTTTTAGAAAGCATTACAAGTAAGAAAAAATAGTGAGATGATGTGGCGTGATGTCAGCGGGCTGCACAAAGCTGGATTAAAATGTATCTGTTGCTCTGCAGTGAGTTTTTTTCATCATTCAGCAAAGGTAGGCATCATTTTAGGGATGTATTTCAGTCTGTACATCCTCCATTATAAATTTGATGGTTATTACCTCCGCCAAGGGAGGAGGTAATGTTTTTAGTGCCGTTGGATGGTTTGTTGAAACTGTTAGCAACATGACTCAAAAAGTTATTAACGGATTTTGATGAAATTTTCAGGAAAGGTGTGCAATAGCATGAGGAACAGATGATTAGATTTTGGTGATGATCTTAGAGTGCATGCCTCCACGCTTCCAAAAACTACTGGATGGATTTGGATGATATTTTCACCAGAGGTGGGTCTTGGGCTACAGAGGAAGCCATTACATTTTGGTGATGATCTGAGAATGCATACCTCAACCAAGGCTCTTATCTTCTCACAGTGTGTTAGCAACAATACTCCAAAACTAATGGACAGGCTTTGATGCAGTTTTACCAGAAGTGGCCCTTGGCCTGCACACAAACCCAGTACATTTTGGAGGTGATCCATGAGGGACAGAAGGAGCCTTGGTGGAGGTATGTACTCTCTGAGTGCTTATCTAGTTTTTCTCTATAAGGCTGCATCTATTGTGTAAAAAAAAAAAAAAAAAAAAAAACATTTTACAGTTACTGTTAAGAGTCATTTTTACCTTGTTCTAACTATAAACACATCAAGGTTAAAGTTTAATCAAGGAGCATATATTTCTGTGTGAAATACATGCTCCTTGGTGTGCGGATTGGCTGAAATCTATTGTAAATTGGGGCTTAATGTCACCAGTATTGTTTTTATCTGTGCACACAGATGTGGAAAAACGGTGCCGATAAATCCTCTCCACTCTGGAGATTGGCTTCAAACCTTTACACTTTCACACCTCCAAAATCCTGGCATCGTATGCACAGACAGTGAAGCTGTCAACAACTTTTGACAGGTTGGGGTAAAAATGTTACCGTGTGCACGGCCCCTTAGTGCATCATCTCAAAATGATCCCTCAATTATCACAATAGTTAGCGATTTAATGGTGATGAGTAACTCATTAGTTGTTGCTGCTCTAATAGGATGCCATGTCTAATTTCAGACAGATGTCTAAAATAACACTGCTGTGTTTTCCATTAACTTCTCTGCCTGCTGTAGAATTCAGTCATGAAACACATTGTTGGTTGTTTATAGCTCAGTAACACTTGCTATAAACATTTTGAGTGTGTATATGTCTGTAAATATGGCATTTACAGCAGCTACACGGTGCTGGAAAAGTCTGAAAATGCACCTTCAAAAAAATGAAAACTAGCTTAATGTGACTGTTGAAAAGGTGTATGAACCCTAAAATGGATAAAAATAGATTTGTCTTTTTCTGTGACTGGGGATAACATGTGCACATCTATTTACTAAAAAGTGGTATCAGTATATTTTTAATGATTATATCAATTATTACTCATCTATCAAAATGAGATGTTTCCATTCTTCCTCTTCTATCTCCTGAGCTTTGTCCTATATTAAAGAATGAGCTCATCTCATGATTTTCTCCTCCACAGCTCCTATCATATGTGCACTACACACACTTGATGTATCAGTTTGCTTCCTCTCTGTGTGTGAATCAGGTTCTCTGCTGCCGCAGCAGAACTTCAGCTCACCTGTCTGTCTGGCTGGGGTTTCAAAGTGCCTTCATCTCCTGATGTAGTTTGCCTTATAGAGTTTTGCATTTTTCCTCCCAGAGCTTACTGCTTGATCTTTAATTCATTAATACTGGGGGTTCATGCTGGGTTCACATGGAAGACTTAACTCCTCCTGGCATTCTTAGTCTGTGTCTGGATCCCGCACTTTCTCTAACAAACACAACTCTCACCTCTCACTGAAGCCTCCAAAGTTGTTTCTTAAGAAGCTCTGGGTAGCTGAAAATTGTCCTGAATTCATTAAGGTATAGAAAAGCACGCGCCGCAGTGTATGAGCAGAAGGGTGAGATATACATCAGGAACCAGATCAGCTGCACTTTATCTATAGGATTTTAGGATTAAGTATAAAATGTTGTCTTAAAAAGGAAAAGGGGTTTTTTTTTCTAAAAAGAAAAAAAAAACCTGCATGGAGACACAAAAAAATAATTAAGCCTTAAAATTAAGGTATATAAATAAGAAAACTGGCCTGTCACCTTTAGTAATAGAATTTTTTTCTTTAATTTGCTATTTTTTCCTCAAACAAGTGCAACTTTTTTATTGTAAATTGGTGATTTTTTTTTTTTTTATTTTAACTTTTCTCCGAAAGCTGGGAATCAGACTGCCAAGGTCTCTGCCTCCAACCGCCACCTGACCCACATAGCACCAGAGCCCCATGGTCTCTGCTGCAGGCAGTGAGCCCAATGGAGGGTGGACCCACGTAGCTCCTTCGGGCTCAGCCCGGCCGGGTCCCATGGGCAGAAACCCGGCCACCAGACACTTGCCATTGAGCTCCTCCCCCAGGCCTGGCTCCAGGGCAGGGCCCCAGTAATCCCATACCAGACAGGATACACTGAATCCTTGGTTTTTCATTCACATGGGAGTCTATTGAATCGCTTTTAGTTTGGCCCTTCACCCAGGACCAGTGTGTCTTGGGAGACCCTACCAGAGACAAATTGCCCCAGACAACATAGCTCCTGTGATGACTAAGGCTTTAGGGCCTCTCCAGGTTGGGGAGGAGCTCCTGCTCCAAATGGAGGACTTTAAGTATCTCGGGGTCTTATTCACAAGTGAGGGCAGAATGGAGCAGGAGATTGACAGATGGATCAGAGCAGTGATGCAGACATTGTACCGGTCTGTTGTGGTGAAGAGGGAGCTGAGCTCTAAAGCAAAGCTGCAGATTTACTGGTCAATCTATGTTCCTACCCTCACCTGTGGCCGTGAGCTTTGGGTAGTGGCCGAAAGAACGAGATCACAGATACAAGCGGCTGAAATGAGCTTTCTCAGTAGGACTGCTGGACTCACCCTCAGAGATACGGTGAGGAGCTCAGCCATCCGGGAAAGGCTCAAGAGTAGAACCACTGCTCCTCCACATCGAAAGGAGCCATCTGATCAGGATGCCTCCTGAATGCCTCCCACTTGAGGTATTTCGGGCATGTCCCACTGGGAGGAGACCCCAAGGCAGACCCAGGACATGCTGGAGAGACCACATCTCCCAGCTGGCCTGGGAACATCTTGGTGTCCTCTGAAAAGCTGGATTTGGTGGCCGGGGAGAGGGAAGTCTGTTCTTCTTTGCTTGAGCGGCTGCCTCTGTGACCTGGATCTCCAGAAAAGCGATAGAAGATGGATGGATGGATGGAACACTTCTCCAGGAGACTTTTAATTTTCTCCAGTGTAATCAATTTTATTGGATTTCTTTGCTTTTTTTAATTTACAGTTTTTTAAAATTTCAGGTGTTGAGAATCTGTGTACTTGTCAGTCTTTCGATATTTTGTTTCTTAAGTGAAAACAGAACAACCAGAAATAGCCGTTGTATGGTTTTGGCCTTGTCAAAATATTGAGGCAGAACTTGATAACGGATCTGATTTCATTGGTTAGGTTGGGTTTTTTTTTATTGTTATTGTTTTGGTCACAGCTGGAAGTATGAGCCAGAAGTTACAAAAAACATGCGCCTTTACAATTTGTATTGTGTTAATTTATTGAAAAGTCGATGTGATAATTTCTATAAAACAAACATTACTGTCAAAAGCAACAGCTAAATACTTTATTACTTCATAACTTTACTATAACTTTACTTCAGTAGAACAATTGTTAATCTAAATTTTATTTTGTCGTATTCTATTTTAGCTTGTTTTTGTTTCTCTTTAATTTACTTTTTAATTTGCTTTTAAGTTCTTATGTACAGTATTCCTTTTGCAACTTGTTGTAATGCTTTGATATTTGTATGTAATGCACTTTGAATTGTCTTGTACACGAAATGTGCAATACAAATAAACTTGCCTTGCCTTACAAAACAAAGGATAAGTAGGTCTAAATATAAAAGTAAAATTAAATGCACTTCCAGCTGTGACTAAAACAGTGAAACAAACAAATTGTCATGTGCGGGGCTGGTGTTCAGCCCCGCACATGATTTGTGGCTGTAGCTTCCTGATTATTTGATAATTATTCTCAGCTGGCAGGTTATTGGAGCCTGAGTCTTGGCTCCCTGTCAGTCTATAGCTACGCCCGCCCCCCTCCGCCGGCACCCACCGGCTGTCTGTCATTCCTCATTTGTCCCTGCTCTCACTCATTTCCACACACACACGCACACACACAACACACACATGCTTACTCATTCACTCTCATACCGGCTGTTTGCCATCAGTTCTGTTTCCACACATACACATGCATGCACTTACATTTATATTCCTTCTTGTTTATTTACGCACACACACACTCACTCACTCTGTCGCCGCTCACCTGTTTCCACTTGCCACTCATTAGTCTCCGGGGGTATTTCTGGGTGGTAGTGGAAACACTCAGTGCATCGGTATCAGTCTCCTTTGGATGATCAGGCTCGCTTGTCTATGGTTTCTCCTTTGGACTTCTAAGTGTTGTTTCTTCCAGAGCTGTTCCGCTCCGACATTTATATAACTCTCCCTTCCTATTGTTTTTCAGCCCTTTTCTCTCCGCTGCCAGGTCCACTCTGGGAGTGCTTGGGGCTTGCCATTAGTAAGCTTGTAGCCAGTCATCTTCTCAATATTACTCATCTTTGGACAGTTTTATTGACACATTTGTATGTTATTTTCCATTTGTTAATAAAACATGTCACTTCACTTGCACTTTGGGCTCGTATTAATTCATTTGTGTGTGCGCATTTACGCACACACATGACAGTATGCCCACGCCAAATTGAGCCTAAGCGGTAAAGTAGCGTGTGATTTTTCATTTTTGTGTCTTAACTCTTCACGCACCTGTTTGCTGGAGTTAATCATGGTCGGAGCAGGACAGAGTTATCTGATGCGGCTGGGGTGGGAATGCTTCCAAGCCCTGATGGAGATAGACAGGTTAATCTCTATGGCACGCATGTACTTCACTCCAGAAGACGCATTATGGTACTTGGACCTGGCGGAAGCAGCAGCTCGCCGATGCCCTCAGCCTTCGGAGCACGCTGAGGGAGTAGAAAGGATAACCCTGGTGGCAGCGCTGTGACACGAGAATGGTGAGGGGTTGAGGAAATCCCCTAGGAAGGCTGGGCTTGCGCCGAAAGGAGGGCGCTTCTGGGGCTCTACTGTTTCTGCTTCTTGCCACTACCCTGCACCCATTCCCGCTCCAATGAAGCCAGCTCCAGTATTGAAAAGGGGTCATCCCGCTCCGGACCTTTGGAGGAACGCCTTTCCCTCCTCATCAGTAGCCCCATCCTCACCAGAGCAGAAGACTCCCGCGGCAGCGCGCACCAAGCGTCTGCTTCCTTCAGCTGAATCCTCAGCTCCTCCCCACAGCACAGCTGCTGCTCCCCACTTCCTCCCGGCGATTCCGTCAGCTGCTGAGAGATCTGCTGCGTCCTTCCCGGTTCCTTCCACGGGTAATTGGAGGAGACATAAACTGACTTCGCTGGCAAAAATAGACCGCCACCTGGAGGAGGAGAAAGCAGCGGGCACCTCTTCCTCTCCAGCGCTGTTCTGGAAGGCTTCTCCGCAGCCAACAGAGGAGTCCAGCCCTGCCACAGTCATAGTGAGGAATCTTGCCTCGCCAGCTGCAGCAGGAGACATTTTAAACCAGGAGAACAGGCAAGTAAACCCTCCATTGTTTTCTAAAACTGTTGAAAATTCTTGCCTGATTCCTGGTAGAGGGTCACTGGGTGTGCAGTCCCCAGAGATCTCTCCACCTGCTGCAGCTTTGAACTGCTCACCAGTCCTCTCCTTGCTCTCTCCTGTTTCCTCTGAGTGCACGCCAGTGCCGGAGCTGTACCATCGAGACCAGGAGGAACCAGAGGGCCGGGAGGATTGTTCCCCCATAGCAATGGTGAGCCAGACCCCAGCTGCCACGCCAGAGGAAGGACCAGCGTGGGTCACAACGGCTGGGACCACGAAGACTGCCGAGACCATCATTCCTGCTGCAGGGGCCACTGCAGCAGAGTCAGCAGCCGAGCTGCACCTCCAGGAGGCCGAGCCCGTGGAGACATTGTCCTGATCGGTGGAGTCCTGGACGGCGGAGGAGCTCGAGCTAAGGCAAGTGCTCTCTTTTGTCTTTCTTCTTTCTGTAATAGAGCATTTTTGCCTAGCTCTAGGTGAGGAGGGCCAGCTGCAGCCACACGCTACACCTGAGCTCGCCTCGCCGGGCTCCGCCACTGTCAGCGACCCTGACCCCTTTTATTCTCTGCCTACAGTAAGTCCTCTTCCAGGGTCACCGGAGAGAGTCCTACGCTGCCAGACAAGTCCGAGGATCCAGGCTCGCCACTGGAGGTAACCGTGGCTGCTGCTGTCCCCGGTGGGGTCGACCAGGATCCAGCTCTCCGTCTGCTGGAGGCTGTAGTTTGGGTTCCACCTCAGCCTGAGTCTCCGTGGGTGCTGTGTCCCGGCCAGGGACCATCGTGGGTACTGCGCTCCAGCCTTGGTCCACCATGGGTACTGTGCCTCAGCCCGAGGTCCACCAAGGGTGCAGCGTTGGTCCAGCCGGGTCTCACTGAGGGTGCTGCAGTGACCCAGCTGGGTCCCACCGCGAGTGAAGCAGAGGCTCACACGGGCTTCACCATGGGTGCAATCATGGCCCGGTCGGGGTCCTCTGGGGGTGCAACGCAGGCCTAGCCGGGGCTCACTGCGGGAGCAATGAGGTCCCAGGCCGGGACCACCACGGGTGCAGCCATGGTCCAGTTCAGGTCCACCGTGGGTGTGACCAAGCTCCAGTCCCAGGCCGGGACCACCGCGGGTGCAGCCATGGTCCAATCCAGATCCATCATGGGTGCGACCGAGCTCCTGTCCCAAGCCGGAACCACCGAGGGTGCGGCTGGCCGGTTTGAGGACACCTGGGTCTCCTTTTCCTTCCCAAAGGCCTGCTGGGTGTTCCTTCTTGTCCTACTGGACTTCGCGGTCCTGCCACCGGTTGCCGTTAGGGTTCCCCTTCCCTGGTCCGGCCACCCACCTTTAAGCCTCCCAGTGGGTAGGCCACCTCCTCGCTCCTCCCTCCGGTCCTGGTGGCACAACTATGTGGGTCAGCCGCCTGAAAGACTGGGTCTTCCTTTGGGGGGGTTGCCTCCCGGCCCGTCTCATCGGACCTGGTGGCTGAAGAACTCCAGACAGCCGCCCGATAAACTGTACGGCTGGGTTAGGTGGCCAATTTTCCCATGCAAGCCACCTGACTCACATTGCCTGGCGGTCCAGCTGGGGTTGGACTTTGGCAGGCCACCTGGCCTGGTTCATATGGCCGTTCGTGGGCCCTGACACAGTGAACGGCCCCCTGAACCTTGGGACTCTTGGGTCTTGGGGGGGGGGGGGGGGGCTTAATTTTTGTTGGGGTTGGGAGTGTTGTTTTTTCCTTATGTTGTATTGATGTGTTTATTCCCTCCTGACCTGTTTCCCCCCACCTCCCACCCTGGTTTGTGTGACTGTTTTCTGGGTGGGGGGGGCAGATTTTTTTGTTGTGTTTTGATAGTATGGTGGGTGTCTGGAATCCACCCCTTGGGGGGGGGCTCTGTCTTGTGCGGGGCTGATGTTCAGCCCCGCCCATGATTTGTGGCTGTAGCTTCCTGATTATTTGATAATTATTCTCAGCTGGCAGGTTATTGGAGCCTGAGTCTTGGCTCCCTGTCAGTCTACAGCTATGCCCCCCCTCCACCGGCACCCACCGGCTGTCTGTCATTCCTCATTTGTCCCTGCTGTCACTCATTTCCACACATACACACACACAACACATATGCTTACTCATTCACTCTCATACCGGCCATTTGCCATCAGTTCTGTTTCCACACATACACATGCATGCACTTACACTTATATTACACTTATACACTTATATTCCTTACGCACACACACACTCACTCACTCTGTCGCCGCACACCTGTTTCCACTTGCTGCTCGTTAGTCTCCGGGGGTATTTCTGGGTGGTAGTGGAAACACTCAGTGCGTCGGCATCAGTCTCCTTTGGATGATCAGGCTCGCTTGTCTATGGTTTCTCCTTTGGACTTCTAAGTGTTGTTTCTCCCAGAGCTGTTCCTCTCCGACATTTATGTAAGTCTCCCTTCCTATTATTTTTCAGCCCTTTTCTCTCTGCTGCCAGGTCCACTCTGGGAGCGCGTGGGGCTTGCCATTAGAGCTTGTAGCCGGTCATCTTCTCAATATTACTCATCTTTGGACAGTTTCATGGACACATTTGTATGTTATTTTCCATTTGTTAATAAAACATGTCACTTCACTTGCACTTTGGGCTCGTATTAATTCATTTGTGTGTGCGCATTTACGCACACACATGACACAAACAAACAAAAAACAAACAAAATCAGATCCGTTATACCGTTTTGGCTCAATTCTGATTTTATTTTGAGAAGGCCAAAACCATATTGTCATGGTTATTAATAATTATAATAATTATTAATAACCATTAATAATTAAGCATTTACTCCAATCGACCATTGTGAGTTAGACAAAATAGTTTCCTCATCCAAACCTTCAACTTGTCTTTTAGACCCTATTCCTACCAGGTTATTTAAAGAAGTCTTCCCATTAATATTAATAATAATTATTAATAACCAAAAACTAATAATTATAGTAGGGGACTTTGATATACATGTGGATGTAGATAGTGACTGCCTTAATGTGGCAGTTAATTCAATATTAGACTCGATTGGGTTTTCTCAGAAAGTAGGAAATTCTACTCATTACCTCCACCATACATTGGACCTTGTTCTGACATATGGCATAGAAATAGAAAACCTTGTAGTGTCTCCTCATAACCCTGTACTGTCAGACCATTGTCTGTTAACCTTTGTTTTACTATTTCTGACTATTTGGTTCCTAAAGAAAAATATTTTTACAGTAGATGCCTCTCAGATGATGCTGTTACCAAATTTATGCAGATTGTTTCCTCTATGCCATGTGTCAACACAACGGAAATAAGCTATAGACAGCTTGCTCCTTCTGTAATTGATAACATGGTGGATAGTGTTACAGCTTCTCTGCATCAGACTCTAGACTTAGTGGCCCCCTTAAAAAAGAAAAAGTGTAATCAGAGATTTCTAACTCCTTGGTTCAACACAGAAACTCGTAGCTTAAAACAGAAGACTCGTCAATTAGAAAGAAAATGGCGCTCCACTAATTTAGATGAAATCTATTTAGCTTGGAGAAATCATCTTTTAATTTATAAAAAATCTCTTAGAAAAGCTAGAACAAGTTATTACTCTGCATTAATAGAAGAGAACAAGAATAATCCCAGGTTTCTTTTCAGCACTGTAGCCAGGTTGACAAAGAGTCAGGACTCTGTCAATCCTAGCATTCCCTTAGAGCTTACTAGTCAGGACTTTATGAACTTTTTCAATAATAAAATTTCATCCATCAGAGATAAAATCAATCAGATTCTTCCCACAGTTAACTTAAATACTGTAACTACTACAACTCCTTCTATTGATGTCTGTCTTGATGAGTTTACTGCAATCAACCTTTGTGAGTTAGACAAAATAGTTTCCTCATCCAAACCTTCAACTTGTCTTTTAGACCCTATTCCTACCAGGTTATTTAAAGAAGTCTTCCCACTTATTGGTAGCTTTATTCTTCATATAATCAATTCTTCGTTAACTTTAGGCCATGTACCGCAGGCTTTTAAAACGGCTGTAATTAAACCCTTACTCAAAAAGCCAATGCTAGATCCAGGAGCTTTAGCTAACTATAGACCAATCTCTAATCTCCCTTTCATTTCAAAAATCTTAGAAAGAGTTGTTGCTACACAATTATTTGACCACCTGCAGGGAAATGGTTTACTTGAAGAGTTTCAATCTGGGTTTAGAATCCATCATAGTACTGAAACAGCCTTAGCGAAGGTCACTAACGACCTCCTCATCGCATCTGATAATGGACTGGTTTCTGTACTTGACCTTTTAGACCTTAGTGCAGCTTTTGATACTATCGATCATAATATTCTACTTGATAGATTAGAACACTATGTTGGACTTAATGGAACTTCGTTGCAGTGGTTTAGATCTTATTTATCTGATAGGTTCCAGTTTGTTCATGTAAATAATGAGTTTTCTTTCAACTCAAAGCTTAGTCATGGAGTTCCACAGGGATCTGTGCTAGGCCCTACTCTTTTTAGTTTATATATGCTTCCGTTAGGCAACATTATTAGAAAGCACTGTATACATTTTCATTGTTATGCAGATGACACACAATTATACCTGTCAATGAAGCCAGATGATAGTAATCAATTAGCCAAGTTAGAAGCCTGTCTTAAGGAAATCAAAGCTTGGATGACTTGTAATTTCCTGCTATTAAATTCAGATAAGACTGAAGTCATTCTTGTTGGTCCAAAAAACCTTAGAAATTCCTTTCCAAATCAAACTTTCAGTTTGGATGCGGTTACTCTTTCTCTTAATAGCTCTGTGAGGAACCTTGGAATTATTTTTGATCAAGATTTGTCCTTCAATTCACATATTAAATTTGTTTCTAAGACTGCTTTCTATCATTTGCGTAATATTGCCAAGATTAGGAGCATCTTGTCTCAGAGTGATGCTAAGAAACTGATCCACGCTTTTGTTAGCTCGAGATTAGATTATTGTAATTCTTTATCAGGCTGTCCTAAAACATCTTTAAAAAGTCTTCAGCTGATCCAAAATGCTGCAGCAAGAGTTTTAACAGGTACTAGAAAGAGAGATCATATCTCTCCGGTTCTGGCCTCCCTTCATTGGCTTCCCATAGAGTTTAGAATTAAGTTTAAAATCCTTCTTCTTACTTACAAAGCTCTAAACAATCAGACTCCTTTTTATTTAAAAGATCTGATACTACCATATTATCCTAACAGAGCACTACGCTCCCAAAATACAGGATTACTTGTAATACCTAGAATCTCCAAAAGTACAATGGGAGGCAGAGCCTTCAGTTATCAAGCTCCTCTCCTGTGGAACCAGCTGCCAATCTGGATTCGGGAGTCAGACTCGATCTCTGTTTTTAAGAATAGGGCTAAATCCTACCTTTTTGATATAGCCTACAATTAGGGAGGGATCATGTGTTTCTGAACCCTCCCTTAGTTATGCTGCTAATAGGTTTAGTCAGCCGGGGGACCTCCAGTAATGCACTGGGCCTCACTCCTTTCCTCACTCTCAATGAAATATTTTTTTTGCTGGTCATTAACATTTGTTTGTTCTCTCCCATAGATTGAGTCCCCGTCGTGCTGTTTGCTCTCTACATGTCTGTTCTTTTCATCTTCTCTATCCCCTCACCCCCCAGCCAGTCGCAGCAGATGACTGCCCCTCCCTGAGCCTGGTTCTGCTGGAGGTTTCTTCCTGTTAAAAGGGAGCTTTTCCTCTCCACCGTCGCCAAGTGCTTGCTCACAGGGGATCGCCTGATTGCTGGGGTCTTTCTGCAACTGTGGGGGTCCCCCCTACAGTTGATAGTGCTATGAGATGACTGTTGTTGTGAAATGGCGCTATATAAATAAAGTTGAATTGAATGGTAGAAAAGTTTGAGCCAGAAGAACTACTTCCACCACACGTATAACTCAGCAAGTCTTCAGATAAGGCTTCCAAAAACATCTTAAAGAATAATTCAAGAGGCAGTAGAATTCCTTGCAAACATGCCTTTATTAAGTATTGTGCCAGATAAATACAAAACAAACCGTACAGCGTGTAGTGTATCAAACATGATGTTATGTAGTACTGGATGTACTCTGGGTGTACTGGGGGTGATGGCTTCGCCTTCCTGGTTCCGCCGTTACTCTGGGGTATAAAGGGCCAAAGTGGAAGAGACCCTGTCTCTTTCGACCATGATCATCTGCCTGTACGAAGCACCCGTGTTCACTGTGGTTCATCTAATAAAGTTACGTTCAACTGCGCCTCCGGCCTGATTCTTATTAGCGTGAGTTATGGACGTAACATTTGGCGACGAGGATAAAGGTATGGAGAGAGCTGTTTCTGGTATTCGGCCATTTTTGGAGGTCCCGGGTGAGCCGCCTGTTCAGTGGGCGAGGTGGTATGCGGCTTTTCAAAATTACTTGGTGGCTCTGAACCTCAGAGAGTTGGAGAAACTGTGTGCAAGAGCTATTTTGGTCCATAATCTTGGCATGGAGGGGCAATGGATTCTCAGCACACTGGGAGAGAGCGATTGCTTTGACAACGTGGTCAGGCTAATGGCGCGTTATTTTCACGCTCCAGAAAACGTCATCGTCCAGAGGATTCAGTTTTGGCAGCACCACCAGCGGACTGGAGAGTCGGTGCAGCATTATGTTGCAGACCTGCATCAGCTGGCGAGGAAGTGCCAGTTTGGAGCCTTTGAGGAAGAAATGGTCCATGATCAACTAGCGGAACACACATTTTGTTCTGTGGCTCGGTCAAGGCTCCTAATGTACTCTGGTGAACTATCGTTAGCCACGGCAGTCGAGATAGCGCAGTAGTTTGCAGCAGAAAAACTGTCCAAGGACCTCTGTGAGGGAACCACGTTAGGGCATAGAGAACCACCATCGATGGCGCTGGCTGTGGACCCGGATAGCGAAGACAGCATGGATGAAGAGGAATACACTGCGGCTATAAAAATTAGGTCCGCCCCGGGTACGCCAAGGTGTTATGGCTGTGGGTCCACCAAGCACCGGCACAAGGCGAGAGAGTGTCCGGCGAAAGGCAAACACTGTAGCAAGTGTGGTCTCCTGCATCATTTCGCCAGGTCCCGCAAAAATTTTGAGTGAGGGGACCGATGACGTGGAGCGGATTCCCTCGCCGCAAGTCCTACAGTTGTTCATACTGTCTTCCTGAGCACAGATGGGCGGATTTATTGCAGCGTCTTGCTGGACGGCGTGGAAGTGCCCTTGTTGGTGGACATGGGAGCGGCAGCTTCTGTGTTAAACTTGCCCACTGTGAGGAGTTTGTTCCCACATTACCGCATGAGAAGACTGTCGACGGCATGTTTTGGCTATGGAGGAAACAGGTTAGCCATCATGGGTTTGCTGGAGTTGACGGCGAGGTACAAGTCGGCAATGATGTCTAACGTCCAATTCGTGGTGACTGCTAATGTGTCAAACATAATGGGATGTGATATGTTCTATGTCCTGGGATTCACGATCACCAGCAGCGTCGGAGAAGAGTGGTCGGGCTGTGGTTTGTGTGACCGACTGGTTCCATACATGGACGACGATGCAGTTTGGGACAGCAACTGGCCTAGTATTCTGGGAGATGACCAGGACCAGTGTCGTAAAGTGCCATCACGGGAGGGTTCTGGTGCCAGTGTCCAAGTTACCCTGGATGTGGGAACTGGACAGCACAGTGGGACACCCGTGACGGCGGATGGAGCCAGAACGATAGCCCCCTCTGCTTCCGGAGCTCAGCCTGGTGATACTGTGAAGCAAGGAGCTACAGTGGCTTTGCCAGCATTTCAAATGAAAGAGAGCGGGGCAGGACCAGCTGGTGCGGTAAAACGACACGCCAACCAGGAACACTGGAGGCCGAGGAGGACTTTGGACGGGGTCGGTGGAGCAGTTCGACCCGGAAAGGAAGCCCGGTTGAAAAGTAGTGGACATTTGAAGCCAAGTCGAGCTCCCCTATGGGTCAATGACAAGGTCCGGCCCAGGGAGGAGGCCCGGCTGAGGGGGGTCCATGAAAAGAGGAAACAGCGGGATTGCCAGGGGCGGCTGCGGGTGGTTGCTGCTCAGGAGGACGGCTGTCTCAGGCTGTCCTATGACTCGTGAAGACACCCCAACGAGCTACGGCGCGTTGATGAGAGGAAACGCCAATGTGGCTCATTCCCAGAAGAGAAGGCGCTCTGGGCAGGATCTGCCAGACGGAAATCCAGGGCTGGTCTGTCCATCGGGACTGTATGGTGACTAGGGGTGACATGTTAAAAAATGTTAATGTTTTATTTTCCAATGTCACGTTGTTGATATGTTTCACTTGTACCCGTTTGATGTTGGCCCAGTTTTGTGAGAAAAAAAAAGAAGGCCATCATTGGTTGTTGCATTTAATTGCATATAAGTGTGTGATTTGCCCAAGTGTTTGGTGGGGGGGGGGGGGGTATAACGGGATGTGAATGTGCATATTAACTGTTGTTGTGTAATTGGTTTTGGTTATGCATATATTGGCTTTGGGATTAATTTAGTTATTGGGAACATGGCTGTTTTATTTTATGGACTTTATGGTAATGAAGGCGGCAGAATAATCCGCCTAGCCATGTAGAGGTGGGTCGGTAGTCTACCTGATCCCCTCTAGTTTAGTTGTGTTGTGCACATGGATAGGTCCATTTTCTATTCCTGTTAGTTACCACCGGCAAACACACGCACACGGTCGGCGGCCAGTGCTGTGTTTTGCTTCATGCAACACTTGTATATGTCTTAAAATCGGCGATTACGGATATTTCTCGGAATACTTGTGGATTACAAATGGATTATTTATGAAGATTAGGATTTCAGGAATCGAATTAATATAGTTTGGCGTTGTGTTGTCTACGGGTGCGATGGTATACCTGCTGTGTTTTGCTTCATGCAACATTTGATGTTTACGTTTTAAAATCGGCGATTACGGATATTTCTCGGAATTACCAAATATTTTCATGATCATAAGAACGGTTAGGGGGAAAAAACATGCTGAAGAAAGACAGTTTAACTCACCGGTTACTTATATTGGAAGTCCATCCTCCTGTGTTTTTTAGAAGCAAAGTTCTCAATTACAGAGACATGCAGTGTTCCCTATTGCTTCAGCTTCTGTATTAAAGCAGACTGCAGTGAAATAGTACCCAGGTTTGTCAGTCTTTCTTGTCCACATATATTTTGCAGGTGTCACGGCTCGCCGCTCTCAGGCATCTGCCTCAGCTGCGCGCACACCTGCACCTCGTTAGCACCCTACATGTGCAGTAGACATTTCGTTTACAGCAATTTCGAGAATAAGATGCAATTTGAAATGAAATTTGCCAAAAAGATTGGTGATAAAGAAAACGGCTATTCCAACTATATATCCCTCGATTCCCAAGTCTGACTGTGAGACAAGTGTCAGTGACAGTGGCGTGAAAAGCAAGGGTGATCTACCGATGCGATCAGCTGTCAGAAAACGAGAAGTAAACAGGGTAAGTTTTGTATTTTTAATATTCACTGCAAATGTTTACTAAACATTTTAAATGAATTCTAAGCAATGGATGATTTTCAAAATTAAACAATTCAATTCAATTCAATTCAACTTTATTTATATAGCGCCATTTCACAACAACAGTCATCTCATAGCACTATCAACTGTAGGGGGGAACCCCCACAGTTGCAGAAAGACCCCAGCAATCAGGTGATCCCCTGTGAGCAAGCACTTGGCGACGGTGGAGAGGAAAAACTCCCTTTTAACAGGAAGAAACCTCCAGCAGAACCAGGCTCAGGGAGGGGCAGTCATCTGCTGCGACTGGCTGGGGGGTGAGGGGACAGAGAAGATGAAAAGAACAGACATGTAGAGAGCAAACAGCATGATGGGGACTCAATCTATGGGAGAGAACAAACAAATGTTAATGACCAGCAAAAAAAAATATTTCATAGAGAGTGAGGAAAGGAGTGAGGCCCAGTGCATTACTGGAGGTCCCCCGGCTGACTAAACCTATTAGCAGCATAACTAAGGGAGGGTTCAGAAACACATGATCCCTCCCTAATTGTAGGCTATATCAAAAAGGTAGGTTTTAACCCTAATCTTAAAAACAGAGATCGAGTCTGACTCCCGAATCCAGATTGGCAGCTGATTCCACAGGAGAGGAGCTTGATAACTGAAGGCTCTGCCTCCCATTGTACTTTTGGAGATTCTAGGTATTACAAGTAGTCCTGCATTTTGGGAGCGTAGTGCTCTGTTAGGATAATACGGTAGTATCAGATCTTTTAAATAAAAAGGAGCCTGATTGTTTAGAGCTTTGTAAGTAAGAAGAAGGATTTTAAACTTAATTCTAAACTCTATGGGAAGCCAATGAAGGGAGGCCAGAACCGGAGAGATATGATCTCTCTTTCTAGTACCTGTTAAAACTCTTGCTGCAGCATTTTGGATCAGCTGAAGACTTTTTAAAGATGTTTTAGGACAACCTGATAATAAAGAATTACAATAATCTAATCTCGAGCTAACAAAAGCGTGGATCAGTTTCTCAGCATCACTCTGAGACAAGATGCTCCTAATCTTGGCAATATTACGCAAATGATAGAAGGCAGTCTTAGAAACAAATTTAATATGTGAATTGAAGGACAAATCCTGATCAAAAATAACTCCAAGGTTCCTCACAGAGCTATTAAGAGAAAGAGTAACTGCATCCAAACTGAAAGTTTGATTTGGAAAGGAATTTCTAAGGTTTTTTGGACCAACAAGAATGACTTCAGTCTTATCTGAATTTAATAGCAGGAAATTACAAGTCATCCAAGCTTTGATTTCCTTAAGACAGGCTTCTAACTTGGCTAATTGATTACTATCATCTGGCTTCATTGACAGGTATAATTGTGTGTCATCTGCATAACAATGAAAATGTATACAGTGCTTTCTAATAATGTTGCCTAACGGAAGCATATATAAACTAAAAAGAGTAGGGCCTAGCACAGATCCCTGTGGAACTCCATGACTAAGCTTTGAGTTGAAAGAAAACTCATTATTTACATGAACAAACTGGAACCTATCAGATAAATAAGATCTAAACCACTGCAACGAAGTTCCATTAAGTCCAACATAGTGTTCTAATCTATCAAGTAGAATATTATGATCGATAGTATCAAAAGCTGCACTAAGGTCTAAAAGGACAAGTACAGAAACTAGTCCATTATCAGATGCAATGAGGAGGTCGTTAGTGACCTTCGCTAAGGCTGTTTCAGTACTATGATGGATTCTAAACCCAGATTGAAACTCTTCAAGTAAACCATTTCCCTGCAGGTGGTCGAATAATTGCGTAGCAACAACTCTTTCTAAGATTTTTGAAATGAAAGGGAGATTAGAGATTGGTCTATAGTTAGCTAAAGCTCCTGGATCTAGCGTTGGCTTTTTGAGTAAGGGTTTAATTACAGCTGTTTTAAAAGCCTGCGGTACATGGCCTAAAGTTAATGAAGAATTGATTATATGAAGAATAAAGCTACCAATAAGTGGGAAGACTTCTTTAAATAACCTAGTAGGAATAGGGTCTAAAAGACAAGTTGAAGGTTTGGATGAGGAAACTATTTTGTCTAACTCACAAAGGTCGATTGAAGTAAACTCATCAAGACAGACATCAAAAGAAGGAGTTGTAGTAGTTACAGTATTTAAGTTAACTGTGGGAAGAATCTGATTGATTTTATCTCTGATGGATGAAATTTTATTATTGAAAAAGTTCATAAAGTCCTGACTAGTAAGCTCTAAGGGAATGCTAGGATTGACAGAGTCCTGACTCTTTGTCAACCTGGCTACAGTACTGAAAAGAAACCTGGGATTATTCTTGTTCTCTTCTATTAATGCAGAGTAATAACTTGTTCTAGCTTTTCTAAGAGATTTTTTATAAATTAAAAGATGATTTCTCCAAGCTAAATAGATTTCATCTAAATTAGTAGAGCGCCATTTTCTTTCTAATTGACGAGTCTTCTGTTTTAAGCTACGAGTTTCTGTGTTGAACCAAGGAGTTAGAAATCTCTGATTAGACTTTTTCTTTTTTAAAGGGGCCACCAAGTCTAGAGCGTGATGCAGAGAAGCTGAAACACTATCCACCATGTTATCAATTACAGAAGGAGCAAGCTGTCTATAGCTTATTTCCGTTGTGTTGACACATGGCATAGAGGAAACAATCTGCATAAATTTGGAAACAGCATCATCTGAGAGGCATCTACTGTAATAATATTTTTCTTTAGGAGCCAAATAGTCAGAAATGGTAAAATCAAAGGTTAACAGACAATGGTCTGACAGTACAGGGTTATGAGGAGACACTACAAGATTTTCTATTTCTATGCCATATGTCAGAACAAGGTCCAATGTATGGTGGAGGTAATGAGTAGAATTTCCTACTTTCTGAGAAAACCCAATCGAGTCTAATATTGAATTAAATGCCACATTAAGGCAGTCACTACCTACATCCACATGTATATTAAAGTCCCCTACTATAATTATTCTATCAGATTTCAGCACTAAATCAGCTAAGAAATCAGCAAATTCGGATAAAAATTCTGAGTAGGTTGATGGGGGACGATAAACTATGGCAAATAAAATTGGGTTTAACCTAAAATTGCTAAAGTGCCCAATACTGAGGACCAGGCCCTCAAAGGAATTATAACATGTTTTTTGCTTTACATTAACTAGTAATTTGGAATGGTAAATTGTTGCTACTCCTCCTCCACGACCAGAACTTCTGGGATTTTGACAGTTTAAATAACCAGAGGGAGTTGATTCATTTAAACCAACATAATCCTCTTGCCCTAACCAAGTCTCTGTAAGGGAAATTAAATCAATCTGATGATCAATTAACAGATCATGGACTAACAGAGACTTGGGAGTTAGAGACCTAATATTTATTAAACCACATTTAATTTTTAAATTATGAGGAGGAACAGAGGCCAAATCATTCAATTTAGAGGCTTTATGTTTAATTTGAGTTTTACCAATGTTTTGCTTTATCACTTTGGGATGCTTATGCATGATATTTTTATTTACTTTGGAGGGAGCAGACAACGATTCTCTGGAATCGTTGTCACGAACATGTAAAAGTAGAAGAAATTACCAATTACCAATGACAGTTCAGCTTTCAATTTGTAGGGAAGCAACATATTTGCTAAGAAAAATAAATATAAGCCTAAGATTGTAAGAGAAATGTGTTTTTAAAAATGGAACCCCAATTTTCTACTATAAAATGGTGCCCATTATAACTGTGAAATGTTATTTATTGGAATATAATAATTGCTATATCTGGAAACTAGTTATTTTCTTAATCTGTAGTGATACTCCATTGATTTTTGTATTTCTTTGTATATTTCTGCTGTGTTTTCAAACATTCATACAAAGGTGGTATAGTATGTAATATTTCTTTTCAAATTGAGAAGAATTTAGTGTGTTCAAATTATTCAAATGTATATGACATGCAACTTTGATGAATGCTGAACTATGAGAATTATAACATTGACATGAACATTAATAAACTCAATATATGATTTTACAAAACTTTATTTAAATATCATTGTTCACAAATCTAATCTTGGTAGGCAAAATCCCTTGTAGTGATCAGATGGGAATGTTTCTCTGATGAGGCTCACTGCACAGGCAGGCAACATAACCCTCACTTCTTTCCCACAAATAAGGCTGAATACCCCCCAAAACTACTTCATCATCCGATTCTTCATTTTCAATGTCATCATTTATATTGAGGTCGTCAAACTCGAGAAAATAATCGCTGTCCGAATCACTTTGCTCTCGTTCTGCCATTTTCTTTGTATTGCTGTGGTGACATCACTAATGCCCGCACCTATCGAGAGATGGCGGTACTGCAGCCTCACTAAGTGAAGGCTGGGCTATGAACAAATAAGGTCATTTATGGAAGCTGGTGACACATATTAAATCGCGGGAATAGACAGAATAGAATATTTTCATACAATCAGTTGATTGGTTCAGTAAAAATATGTCACTGTCCGTCTGCTTTAAATGACCGGGCATATATGACAATGTCTTTAATTTATTGCTTTTCTCTGCCCGGCATCCAAGCCCCCTTTAGTCCCCCTGTTTTCTTGTCAAGGAGCTGTGTGTGTGTGTGTGTGTGTGTGTGTGCGTGCGTGCATGCATGTGTGAATAATAGGGGCCAACAGCCGCTCCCAACACTCACTATGTGTGGGTTACTTCAAGTCAAGGCCTGACTGTAACTATTCATTTGTAGAACCACTTAATTCATCTATTATTTACCCCAACTAAATGTATCATTTTTATACAGTTTCCCACATAATTTGCTTTAATCATTATTTGCTATTTATTTTAATCTGGTTTACTTAATTTCATTCTAAATTTTATTCTACAATATACTGGCTATTTTCAGTTGTTCTGTTTTCATGTCAGATATGAAATATGGAAGGAAAGAAGAGTACTTGGATTGTGTTCTGAGCCCCATCACCAGGTCAGAGTAAAAAAAACAAACATTTCAGTTAAAAACTGTAAATTATAGAGTAAGTTTTAGCCTTGTCTGCCTCAGAGAATTCACAACTAGAGGTGCAAATCTTTAGGCACCTCACAGTTCGATTCTGTTACAATTCAGGGGGCTCCAATGTGATTCTTAAACAATTCTTGATGCAACTTTTTTTCTGTTGAGGATTTTTTTGTTCACAGAGTTACTACTTGGTGTTTGCAAAGCAAAGTATTTGCAATGCCCCGTGAATTTACTTCCAATATTGTTGAACAAAGCAAATGGAAGAGAAATGTGGCAAGTCACATATTACAATTGAATCGGTGAATTCAAAAAGGGCCCAAGTCCACACTTTTTCAAAGGGGACTTGGGCCCCTTTTGAATTCACCGATTCAATTGCCATCTTGTATTGCACTTCAAAAAGCCAACATAAAAAGTGCACCTGTAGCAGCATATTTGCTGTAACACAGGCTTCAGAGTACCCAGAACTTTAACAAATGATAGACTTCTAATGAACATTCTTATGTTATGCACAACAAGTAACATAGTCCTTCAGTCAAAGAATTTCTAACATATAAATATTAGACTTCTAATGAAAATTTGAAGCAATCCTACCCACGCTCTTCAGTGATTCCATGACTTTGGTTCACTGTGTCCATAAAGTATCTCTGTGGCTCTAAAGTGAAGAACATAGCGTGAAAGCCCTGATTCTCGATGAAGGAATATGGGTGCCGTTTCCAAGTTAGATGGAAGCTTTGACATTGCTTGCTTGTTTTCCCTCAACTTCATAGAAGCCAAAGTGCTGCCATATACTTGCTTTAAATGAAGAGGTTGCCAGTTGAATGTCCCGCTCTGTCATCATGCATCTGTTTTGTGTCACGCAGTAAACTGTCCGGATGCTACAGTTCCATGTTTCCATGTTTTGCTTTTTTGTTCCATCAATAATTGCATTTAAGATGGAAATTCTTGACATTTGTGCATTGATTAAGAATCGTCCATGTCTGCATCACGATCCATCGGAAAAATTATTTCCCCCACCCCTGTTCACAACCTCCCAATCAATAACATGCACTGATATTACTGGACATGCTTTAAAAGTGGAATTCTGACTGAAATAAGGAACGATAGTGCTTTGTAGATTTTAGTCACAGTAAGGTGTGTTTAAATAAGTCAGTCACCTGAAATGAAAGGTAGTCATTGAAATTGAGCTCATAATAATTTTCATCAGTCATCTCAAGCTGTATTAAATTGTAAAACCAGACACTGCCATAAAGAGGAACCCAAAGATCAGATAAACCCCTATAAGCAAAATCTTAGTTCTACTGAACTGTAGAATATTTTCTGCACATTTAAACTGTACAGTTGAGATGCAACAATGTTATGTTACTCACCCTATGTTTATTCTAATCTTGTCATGTTGGTCTATAATAAACAGGGAATAGGGCAAGCGGCAGCAGCAATCTCATTTCAGCAGTGAATGCAGGAGCAAAGTTCCTACTGAATGCTGAAAGTTAATGTCGCATAAAATAGATATTATGTTTAATAAAGTAATTCACCGAATAAAGCATACAATAGCATCAAAATAAAAACATATAAAAACAAAAAATGTATAAAAGCAAGCAAAAATCATAAAACAGCAAGTAGATTAAGGCAGAGATTAAAAACGGCATTATATCAAATGTTCATACAAACTTTCTGATTTAAAAAAAAAAAGTGGAATTTGAAAGACAGAGTTGCAATCAAAATTATTTAACCCCTTTGCAAATTGTTTATTTTTAGATTTACAAACTTTAGCCATTTGCAAAGAAAATAAAAAAAGAAACACTGGACTTCCGGTTATGGCGGCCACGTAGGAAGACGTGTTTCACACTGCTCTGCTCCTAAAAATAAAAAGTAGGCTAAAACTCTCTTAATTTGAACAAAAACCTATCCCAGTGTTTAGGCGCGGATATGGTAAAGACTAAGGCTGGGAAATTAGGCGGAGGAAAAAGTGATTCGACAAAACAGTCCAAACTAACAGACTTCCACACTCGTGACGAAGCAGGAAAATCTCCAGAGACTATGGTGGAGGAGGGAGCTAGCGGCGGAGCGGTAACTGCTGAGGAGGGGACAAATGCGGTGCTTGCTGCCATTAGCTCCATGAGAGCAGACTTTTCGTCTAAATTTGATGGGATTATAGCAGCGATAGAAGGAATGAGAAAAGAAATAAGCGACTGTATAGAACGAGTATCGCAGGCAGAGCTCCGAATCTCAAGCGCTGAAGATGACGTCACCAGCCTACAAACAAAGGTGCAAACACTGGAATTAAAATGTAAACGTCTGGAAGATAATGTCCTGGACTTAGAATCCCGCTCGTGACGGAGTAATTTGAGGCTAGTGGGTCTCCCGGAGGGAGCGGAGGGACAGGACCCATGTTCCTTTTTGGAAAAGTGGATTCCAGAAGCGCTGAACAACGCGGACCTGCAGTCATCGGTCGTCTTAGAGAGCGCTCACCGAATCGGCCCACCAAGAGATAATAAGACACCACCGAGGACGCTGATTATGAAGTTCCTCAACTACAGAGACAAGATGACGGTCACCAACGCGGCGCAAGCTAAAGGAGAAATTAAATACCAGGATCAACAGGTGCGGTTCTACCCAGACTTGGCCACAGGAATTCAACAATTAAGGAGGCAGTTCGACCTCGCCCGTAAAGAGCTGCGCAACCTCGGGATTCGTCACAGAGTGATTCATCCGGCAAGACTGCTGGTCACATATAAGGGCAGAACCCATATCTTCCAAGACCCCTCAAGAGGCGCAGGAGCTCATTAAGCAGATCCAAAAGGAGACTGGTGAGAGCTAATCATGGACATGATAAAGGTAGAACATTTAAGCATTTGTACAGGCATCTGATTGATCTGAAACATATAACATGTCAACAAAATATAGATTGTATTATATAAAAAAAAGCTATGCTGTACAAAGTTGCTATAAAACTTTGAAGTTATGTTGGAAAAACTACAGAAGAGAGTTAATGTCATTAAAAAAGTAGTAGAGTCAGGGTGATTGAGAGGAGAAAGAGAGAGTGGTTTGACTGATCCTCGCAGGTGTGGAACAGTCACTAGCTATAACAGGAGACAGATTTTTTTTATTATTATTATTTTGGGGGGATTACCACAAATGTGGGGAAAGGGAATTTGTTTTTGTGTAGTTTGTAGGATGAATGTTCAACCATCCATGTTTTTGCTTCTCTGTATGAGCATGTTCATATTGAAAGGTAATCTCAAACTCCTTATTGATCATAGATCAAAGCGTTAATCTTAATTTAACTTCATGGAATTGCAGAGGTCTACAAAATCTAAAAAAACTTAAACAAGTTATGAATAAAATAAAAGACATAGATTCAAAAATTGTGTTTTTACAAGAAACTCATCTAATAGAGGAGGATGTAAAAAGAGTTAGGAGAAGATGGCAAGGAAATGTGTTCACCTCATCATTTTCATCCCGAGCCAGGGGAGTTATGACTCTCATACACAAAACAGTCCCATTTCAAGTGAAAAATGTAATTTGAGACAAATTAGGAAGATATCTAATCATCCAAGGATCTTTGTTATTAGAAAATATAAATCTGGTGAACTTATATGGTCCCAATACTGATGATCAAAACTTCTTGGTTAATTTATTTCTTACTTTATCATCACTTACAGGGCAACATATAATAGCAGGGGATTTTAATTGTACATTGAATCCCAGTATAGATAGATCAACAGGACTGGACTGTATGCACAATGGATGCAGGATGACCATTAATCATTTTATGAAAGAATAAGAGATTGCTAGATATATGGAGAGAAATGAAACCACAAGTCAAAGCCTATTCTTGTTATTCTAATACCTATAAGACATTCTCACGTATTGACTACTTTTTGATCTCCACAGAATTAAGGTCCAAGATTCAAAACTGTTTCTATGATAACATCGTGATCTCTGATCATGCACCCTGCTGTCTAATACGTATATATAGATAAAAAAAATTGACAAAGGATCCAGGTAGGTGGCATTTTCAGCATAAATGGCTTCAGGATGAGGAATTTGTTAAGTACATATCAAAGAACTCATCTGTTTTTCTATCAATACTACACAAACATCAGCATGTATAAAGTGGGAGGCTTTCAAAGCTTTTATTAGGGGGCATATTATTAGTTATACAGGTTCAAAATCTAAGAAGACTCGAGAGGAGAGAATCCAATTGGAACGTAAAATAAAAATTCTTCAAGAAAAAGTGTATGCAGGAAGTAACCCACAGTTAGAGAACGAATTACTGATTCTGAGAGCTGAATATGACAAAAAAATCAGCGAATAGAGCTGCCTCGAATCTTCTAAGATTGAAGCAAACTTTTTATGAACAAGGTGAAAAATCAGGAAAATTATTGGCATGGCAGATTAAACAATTAGAATTTAAAACATCAATTACCAGTATTATAAGTAACGGACAGGCAATTATAGATCCTTTAGAAATTAATAGTGCCTTTAGAGATTATTATGAAAAACTATATGATACAAAAAATGAAACTGACTTAACAAAACTAAATGGGTTTTTGGATGGTTTATCTATACCGTGTATTCCAAATGAAAACAGGGAGATACTGGAGTCTAAAATTAGTCAAGAGGAAGTTGGGCTAGCCATTGATAATATGAAATCAGGAAAAAGAGCAGGACCAGATGGTCTTCCAGTTGACCTCTATAAAAAAATTTAAGAATAAATTTGTGGTCTATATTAATCATATATCCCATAACCTACATATGTTTAAGCATGTGAGAGTGTTTAGTGATTACATATGTAAAGCGACTTCACACCTCAGAACAGGACAAAGGGTCTCAACCGCCAGTGAAGATCAAAGAGCATCCGAGGCACTGCGGTGGAGACCGGATGGGTTGCCCTGACCCCCCAGGGCAAGGTGGAGGAGTACGAAGACAAAAGAGGGGATTAAGATAGTGAGGGATGTCAACTTTTGATATGCATGTCTTTTGTTATGTGCGAGTATAAGTTCGTAGAGCCGAAGGTGTTCGCTCTCTTTACTTCTTCTGCTGCTGCACCTAGATGAGACTTGTTAGAGGAGCTGATAATAAACTTTGGTTTATGAATCACATCGCCTCGTTATTTCAAGCTCCTCTACACTGGTGACCCTGATGCGAGAATGGACCAGAGGCGTCCCCCCGCGATCGACTCATCTGTGGCGACCCAGGCAGACGCCAGCGCCCATGCAGACAGGGGAACAGATGGACGACGTTCCCCCACGGCAGAAGTGATAGAGAGGGCTCAACCGAGCACCAGCGCCGCGGAGAGAGCAGAAGCAAGGTACTCTCACCCTGCGGACACATCAGTGACGGTCCACACAAACGCCGTCACCGTCAAGCTGCCGGACTTCTGGCAGGAAGACCCCGCCTCATGGTTTCAGCAAGCTGAAGCCCAGTTTGCACTTGCGGGCATCACGGCTGACGACACAAAGTTCTATCACATCGTCGCCAAACTCAACGCCGCCACTTCGAGATGTGCGCGGAGCATAATCCAGCGGCCGCCGGCCCAGGACAAATATAAAGAACTGAAAGCGACCATCGTGACAAATTACGTCCCCTCAGCCGAGGAGAGAGCCGAGAGGATCCTGGCGGTCTACGGCCACAGAGGATGCAGACCCAAGACCCTCATGGAGGACCTGCTGCAACTTAAAGAAGAGGACAATGACAACTTCCTCTTCCAATTCATATTCCTCAGTACGCTGCCGCCACACATGAGAGGGACGCTTGCCAACATGCCATGCAGCACCCAGCAAGACTTCCGCACGCTGGCTCACGAAGCTCAACGGCTCGTCAATGCCTGCAAGGAGCAGACACCCACAGCAGCATCCGCATACCTCAACGCTGATGTCCGGAGCCACGAGGAGCCACAAACCACCGAGCAGAATTAGCCCGCGGTGACAGCGACACGGCCAAGACGTAACAAACAGAGCGACGTTTGTTATTACCACCACCGCTTCGCCGAGAAGGCTTACAAATGCGTTCCCCCCTGCAAATTCACGATTTCGGGAAAACGCCGAAGCCGAGAGCCGTTAACTGTGGCGGTTCTCGGCGAAAAAAGCAAGCTTTTATATGTGACGGACGGACACACCGGCAAGCAGTTCCTTATCGACACGGGAGCTCAACTAAGTTTTGTCATGCCCTCCCAAGCAGACCGGGCCATGGGCCCCCGGGGCAATGGAGCGGTGGCAGCCAACGGCTCCACCATCGACACTTTTGGCGAAAAGAGCCTGCCCCTCTGCATCCACGGCCGCAACTACAGATGGACATTTGTTGTAGCGGCGGTGAGTTAACTTGTTGGGCGCAGATTTTTTGTGTGCACATGGGTTATTAGTTGATCTAGCGAACAGACGCTTGGTTAATGCATTGTCCTTTGCTTCTATTCCCTGCTTAGCGCGAGTTTCTCCACCACCCATGCAGGCCAGCGTCACCACAGCAGGAGGTAAGTTTGATCAACTCCTCACCCAATTTCCAGCACTCACAATTCCCAAATTCTCAGCCACAGTGGCTAAACACGGGGTCGAACACTTTATTCCCACAACAGGCCCACCCGTATTTGCCAAAGCTCGGAGCTTAGACGCGACCAAGCTCGCCATAGCTCGGGACGAGTTTACTACCCTTGAAAAATTAGGCATTATCAGACGCTCGAAAAGCCCCTGGGCGTCACCACTTCACATGGCCCCGAAATCCGACGGTTCTTGGAGACCGTGCGGCGATTACCGCAGATTAAACAATGCGACAGCGCATGACCGCTACCCAATTCCTCACATTCAAGATTTTTCACTACATCTGGCGGGTGCGCGCATTTTTTCAAAAATAGACCTGGTCCGCGGTTATCATCAAGTCCCAGTTCGAGCAGAGGACATTCCTAAAACAGCTGTAATAACCCCCTTCGGTCTTTTTGAATTTTTGCGGATGCCTTTCGGCCTCAAAGGCGCTGCTCAAACCTTTCAGCGGATGATGGACGCAGTATTACGCGACCTCCCTTTCGTTTTCGTCTACCTCGACGATATGCTGGTAGCCAGCCCGTCTGAGGAAGACCACGAGCGGCATCTCACTATGGTTTTTCAGAGGCTAGAAGAGCATGGGTTAATAATCAATCCAGCCAAATGCAAATTCGGCGTGTCACAAATTGATTTTTTAGGACACAGAGTTTCTCCGAAGGGGGCAGTCCCACTGCCAGACAAAGTTCACGCGATAAAAAGTTTCCCATGGCCACAAACGGTCAAATCGCTGCAAGAATTTTTAGGAATGGTTAATTTTTACAACCGTTTCTTCCCCCATGCAGCTCAGCTCATGCAGCCCCTATATGACGCGCTCAGAAAACAAAAACCTTCCAACGCGGTCGAATGGACCCCGGAGCGCGAACGCGCCTTCGCGGAAGTAAAAAGTGCCCTAGCTAATGCCACATTGTTGGTTCATCCCGATCCCTCGGCCCGCATTGCGCTACCCACAGACGCTTCAGACCTGGCCATAGGGGCAGTTGTAGAACAACATGTCAGCGGAATCTGGCAACCTTTGGCATTCTTCAGCAAATCGCTAAACCAAACTGAGCGTAAATACAGCACTTTTGACAGGGAGCTGGTAGCGCTTCATTTATCCATCCGCCACTTCCAGTTCTGGTTAGAAGGGCGGCGTTTCACGGCTTTTGTAGACCACAAACTGCTCACCTTTGCTATGGCTAAAATTTCCGAACCGTGGTCAGGCAGGCAACAAAGACAGCTAGCTGCGATTTCAGAGTTCACCACAGACATTCGACATGTGGCAGGCAAACTTAACGTGGTAGCAGACTGCCTCTCTCGCGCTGTGACATCGCCAGAGCGCGAGGAGACAGATTATACTACCGCAGCTGCAGAGCTTTTCACCAACACGGACACATACGCAGCACCAATCCACGCAGGGATAGATTATGCAGCCATGGCAGAGGAGCAAAGTAGTGACGCGGACGTGCGCGCATTCCTGTCTGGACCAACAGGGTTAAGGCTGGAGGAAAGGGGTTTACGCGACGGTGTGCCCCCCCTAATATGCGATACCTCAACCGGCCGACCTCGCCCGTTAGTCCTAGCTACATGGCGCCGCCGTATTTTCGACTCGATTCACTCCTTCGCGCACCCAGGTGTGCGCGCTTCGGTTAAAATGGTCGCCAAAAAGTTTGTGTGGCCTGGCCTACGCAAAAACGTAAAAGAATGGGCAAAAACTTGCATTTCTTGTCAGCGCGCCAAAATACACAAACACACAAAAGCCCCTCTGGAGCCTTTTCCAATCCCTGCTAGAAGGTTCGACCACGTTCATGTCGACCTCGTGGGGCCGCTACCTTCCTCCCAAGGTTTCACACACCTGTTAACAATGATAGACCGCACCACGCGCTGGCCAGAGGCAGTCCCTCTGGCGTCAACCACAGCGGAGGAAGTCGCTCGCGTTTTTTTGACAAACTGGGTGGCACGTTTCGGCGTCCCATCGGACATCACGTCCGATAGGGGGCCTCAATTTGTCTCAGAGCTTTGGTCAGCCATGTCCAGCAGCTTAGGGGCAACAATTCACCGCACCACCGCTTATCACCCTCAGGCTAATGGGTTATGCGAGCGTTTTCACAGGTCTTTAAAGGCCGCCCTCAGAGCCTCACTAACGGATACAAATTGGGTAAATAAACTTCCCTGGGTTTTATTGGGGTTGCGTGCTGCGCCCAAAGAGGATCTAGACGCCTCCCCAGCAGAATTAGTTTTTGCACAACCTCTCAGGCTCCCAGGTGAATTTTTACCAGAGAACCCAGAGCCAGGGCATCTTCCAGCCCCGAGGTTTTTAGGCAGCAACGGACCGGACTCTCTCCCCGGACCGGCACATCATTCTTTTCCACGGGTTTTTGTCCCCCAAGCTTTAAAAAACGCTGAATTCGTTTTTGTTAGGCATGAAGCTTTAAAACCAACTTTCCGCCCACCATACGATGGGCCATTCAGAGTGCTGGAACCTGGTGATAAACATTTTGTGCTTGATTTTGGGAATAGAAAAGAAACAGTCAGCATTGACAGACTTAAACCTGCCTTCTTGTTGAGAGACGAGCCTGCACGGTTGGCGAGAGCACCTCGGCGGGGTAGACCCCCCAAGAGAAAAGACTCAGCCCCCCTGCAGGGAACAATTAATCACTCTCCTCCCCAAGCTGCAGATTCCTTACAGGAAGGTACCACCAGGACGCCCAAGCGGACCCACAGCAGATACGAGAGAATATTAAAACCCAGACGGCACAGAGACTGATGCAAACTACTCAACAGTTGTTCACTAATTGTGCTGTAACAGTTTAAGACTGACTTGTGATATTACTATGCTGTTATGATTACCACTGAACTCTCTTAGGAGCATGGCTGCTGGAAAGTTTCTTCTGTGTCAAGAGGTGTAGCAGTTAGTATGTCATAATAATTATCTTAAACTGTGAATGTTTCTATTGTCCTTTTCTTAGTCGTTGGGGGGGGGCTGTGGTCTATATTAATCATATATCCCATAACCTACATATGTTTAAGCATGTGAGAGTGTTTAGTGATTACATATGTAAAGCGACTTCACACCTCAGAACAGGACAAAGGGTCTCAACCGCCAGTGAAGATCAAAGAGCATCCGAGGCACTGCGGTGGAGACCGGATGGGTTGCCCTGACCCCCCAGGGCAAGGTGGAGGAGTACGAAGACAAAAGAGGGGATTAAGATAGTGAGGGATGTCAGCTTTTGATATGCATGTCTTTTGTTATGTGCGAGTATAAGTTCGTAGAGCCGAAGGTGTTCGCTCTCTTACTTCTTCTGCTGCTGCACCTAGATGAGACTTGTTAGAGGAGCTGATAATAAACTTTGGTTTATGAATCACATCGCCTCGTTATTTCAAGCTCCTCTACAAAATTAGTAAAACCGTTTTTGGAAATGGTTTTAGAAGCATTTCAAAATAGTAATTTACCACCATACATGAATAATGCCTTAATTATACTGTTGCCAAAACCAGGTAAACCCCCTAATAAATGTGAAAACATGAGACCAATAAGCCTATTAAATGCTGACCTTAAGATAATCTGTAAAATTTTAGCAAGACGACTACAAGAAATATTACCAAATATTATTAACCGAGATCAGAATGGCTTTATAATGGGAAGACAAGGCTTCCATAATGTAAGAAGACTATTTAATATTATTTATTCCAATAAAGAAGCACCGGATACAGCTCTCCTATCATTGGACGCCGAAAAGGCCTTTGATAGGGTCAAATGGCCCTTTCTTTTTGAAGTCCTACAAAGGTTTGGACTTGGAAATAATTTCATAAAATGGGTTCAGATAATATACAATAATGCTACAGCAGAAATCCTAACAAACAGCAATATCTCAAAATCAATAAAAATCAATAGAGGATGTCGACATGGCTGTCCACTTTCACCCTTATTGTTTACTATGGCAATTGAACCTTTAGCGATGGCAGTACGTTTACATCCACAAATATATGGAATTAAAGTAGGACAAACAGAACATAAAATCTCCCTGTATGCCGATGACATAATTTTGTTTGTCGAATTTTAAAAAATCAATTCCGACCTTGTTAAATTTAATAAAGAACTTTGGGGAAATATCAGGATATAAAATAAATAAAACTAAATCTTCAATATTAATGCTAAACGAGACCCAGAGAAATCACCCAGCGCCTGAGGTAAATCAATTCAATGTTGTAAATCAGTTTAAATATTTAGGAATTCAAATTTTGCCTAAGCTAGAATCAGTCGCCAGTGCCAACTGTGAAGCCTTAATGACAGATATTAATGAGTTACTTCAGAGATGGATGTCACTACCAATGTCAATGATCGGGAGAATTAATATACTTAAAAGTAATATCTTACCAAAAATACTTTATTTATTTCAATACATTCCTTTACCACCACCTTCAGATCTATTCTCAAGAATTTAAAAAAAGTTAGTGGAATTTATATGGAACAATAGGAAGGCTAGATTACGTCTGTCCTTACTATAGGCCCTTTTCCACTAGCACGCTTTAGTGCGACACGGGACGGCTCAGCACGCTTTACCATTTGATTGTGGAGGTCTGAAATGTCCAAACTTTGTTGTATTACGGGTCAGCACAACTGAGGTCTATGACATATTATTTTTCATCAAATGATCTCCATCACTGGACTGAAATGGAATCATACAATTTACCTTTACCTCTTCCCTTATTCATATACTCAGACTCGGCTAAAAAATTACAGAAACAAGTTAAAAATCCAATTGTAAAGCATATGATCAAAATATGGTGTGAAACCAAAAAATATTTAAAAGAACCACACTTATTGTCACAATTTAGCCCAATATGGGGTAATCAATATTTTACACCAGGGAGAGCGGATGTTGTATTTAAAGTATGGAATTTAAAAGGGATTCAAAAGATTCAAGACTTATATTTGTCACGTTCAGATAACATAATGTCTTTTGAAGAACGGAGGATCAAATTCAATCTTAATAGAACACATTTTTTTAAATATCTTCAGCTTAGGAATTTTATTCGATCAAATCAAAATAATGCTCTCACCCGACCTACTTATTCATCCTTGGAAAAAATTTTGACGAAAGATAGTAAGAGAAAGGGTATTATTTCAGAGTTTTATAACTCATTGACACTATCCTCAAGTGAAAACTCACAGAAAAGACTGAATTATTGGAAAGAAGACCTGCAAACTGAAATTTCAGAGGAACAATGGGAATTGGCTTGTACAGAAGCTCAAACCAAATCAATAAATGTACGTCTTAAATTGATACATTTTAAATGGTTAATGCGGATGTATGTTACACCAGTGGAGTTAAATAGATATAACAAAAACATACCAGATACATGCACAAAATGTATGGAAAGTAAAGGAACCCTATTTCACTGTTTATGGGAATGTAGAAAAATCAGAATGTTTTGGGAAGAGGTGAGGGTAACAATGGAAAAAATAATTTCAAAACAATTCACATTGAACCCTAAACTGTTTTTGTTGGGTATGTATCCAGAAAAGCATAACTTTAATAAGAGTGAAACAGCATTCATAGACCTCAGTTTGCTTAATGCCAAAAAATGTATTGCACTACTGTGGAAAAAGACTCATAGACCAGATGTGACTCAGTGGTTAAGACAGATGTTAACAAACCTTCCACTAGAAAGAATAACATACATACTGAAATCAAAGGAAAATGTGTTTGAGAATATATGGAGACCTTTCATTGATTATGTAAAGAAATTAAACATAACTTCTGAAGAAGAAGGTGAATGATGTGTGGGGACCTTGCAAATTCCAAATTGGTGAATGTATAATATGTATACTTATGTAATAGATTACCTAGACTAAACAGAGGAGCATTGTTGATGACTTGCCTTTGTTAGTGGTTGTTGGTGTTTTTAGTACTTTTTTTTGTAGTTAGTGGGTTTTTATTATTTATTTTATTTTTAAATTACTTTAGTGTTAGTGTTTGATTGTTTGTGCCATATTTGTAAAAAAAAAAATTTCAATAAAAAATATTGTGGAAAAAAAAAGAAACATTTAAATAGTTCAACAGTAGAACTTGTGTAAATCAGTGACAATTTAGAATGATCAGATTTTTAATGTGCTTTAGCGACGAATAGTTATTAAAAAAAAAATTACATCAGTGATAGTCAGAAAAATATAATTGCTAAGATTATGGAAATGTAATGATTTTGATAAGAAGTATAGACTGTAAATGAGTTTCATACAGTGCTAGGAGGCATTACAGTTTCAAAATAACAGTCGGCCAAACTTAGAGCCATGTGGAATACCACATTTAAAATTTATAGCAAATACATAGGTTGTGTATAGGGCCTTTTCCACTAGCACGCTTTAGCACGACACGGGACGGCTCAGCACGCTTTGTACGCTTTTCCACAAGCCCCAACACGGTTTAACAGCCGTGATTCTCAGCCCCGCTGAAGGGCAGGGTACAGCAGTGCTGAGCTGTGCCGTGTTGTGACGTTAACAGACTGGTCGCCGCTGATTGGTCAGGTCGTAACCGGCGCTGATTGGTCAGGTTGTAACCGCCCCTCTCCTCCTCCTCTTCTACCGAATCTTCACGACCTTCTCAATAAAGTTTTTGAAAAAAAAAAAAAAAAGAATCTTCACGACCTACTCAGCACGCAACCACTGTTGGCGGTTCCTTTTCAGTGTATTGCTGTGCTATTTTTCATTTATTCTCTATCAAAAATGGCTTCGCGTAATAAGGGTGTTCCATGGAGCAGTAAGGAGGTGCAGTGTCTGTTCACTGCATTGTCAGACGAACGTATTCAGCGCGAGTTAGACGGAGCCGCCCGGAATGAAAAAATATACCGGGAGGTCTCGACATCGGAGTCCTTTAACGGTGAGTTTTAATTTTTTATTGTGCGTTTTTTCGCAAATATATTCGGTAAGACGCTCAGTTTATTTATGCAATAAAAAAGCTGTTCATTTGTGGATGGATCGCTGCTTTATTGCAGCACAATGCGGACTAAAGCTTTTATTTTAATTATTCATGTGAACAATACGCTGAAATAAGCTTATGTATTCTTGTTAAAAACTATTGTCTTTTCTGTATATATTTCGTGCTGTATTTTATTGTGTGCATTTTCCTTGTAGAATCATCCCACGCGTCCGCCGCGACAGCCCGTCCGGATTATTCAACCGAGCCTTCCTGACCCACAGCTGGCAGAGACGGATTAATTCTACCGAGCCTCAGCACTCAGTGGTCGGCGTGTATAAAATGTCGATTAACCTTCATGTTGTGTTGCAAAGTTTTTTTTTATTTTAATATTTTGTATATAATAAAATGGAATTGTTTTGGAAAGTGTGGTTTGTCTGTTATAACACTGAATTATAAAACAGTATAATTACATAGAAATTCCATTGCCTAGTCTGATCAAAATGATACTGAGGGTCAACCATTGTAAAGGTAATGTAATTTTTAACTAGATCAAAAAAGAAATCTTTTTGTACGCTTTCTGTTCTTTTTATTGAAATATCATAAAAAATTAGCACCAAGTCAAAGGTACAAGTATATGTAAATTGAATGTTCTATCGGCATTCCAAATTCAGAGATTTACAATACTTTAGAAGGAGTGTAGCATCATCTAAACGGAAAATAATAATACTGTTGTTCCAAACGTTGACCTGAAGGTGAAAAACATGAATTTTTTTAATTCAGTACATCCAAAATGCCCTAGGATGTGGTGTAGTCCAGTGTGCCACCGTCTCATTATTTAATACGAATAAAAACAAGTTTCAGCTCATTATTTCTAGGTCATTTGGCAGTTAATTCAAAACAAAAGTGACTTGTGTGTCATATCCGGCTCTAGGGAGCCGGGCAATCAGAGCCAGGGACAAGCCAGTGAGTCGTGATATTTTATTCAGGGTAAAGGGGAAGGGATGAGGAGAGCACAGATACTCATGCAGACGTACACTCACAGGTTGCACAGCGCAGAGGTAAGCAGCTCGTACCGGACGTGGGGGTAGCAAGACGTACATCCTCACAGCGGGATACAAACACAGGAATGCTGCAAGAGGAGTATGAGCTGACACCAGACGAAGGGGCTTCAGCTTAGCAATGTGTTTATGTCGCAGCCCCGAGTCATCGAGGCTGCTCCTATTTATCCTCATTGGCAGCGCCCCAGCTGATGAAGACTAATTGGCCCCAGCCGTCCATAATGCTGCCAGCTGGGGGCCAGCTGAGACGCTGCTCAATGGGAAGCAGGGATGAGGGAAAACATGGGCTGAGTGCCGAGACGGCATCTCAGCCCATGGTGACATTGTGTTGTTGCAGCTTAATTATGAGATAAAATTAATTGTGAGATAAAACCACAGAGCGAGCAAGGCAATAATCCTTGGATCCTCCATTTTTTGTCTGGTGTAAATAAGGACTCAGTCCAGTGCATAACATCACGGGAGTGTGGCCCCGCCTCGCTGAGAATCTGCTGCTGCCCCGCAACACTGTGCTAATGGAGACAGAAGCATTCCGAGCCGTACTGAAGTGAATCGAGCCGTACCGAGGTGTGCTGGGCTAGTGGAAAACAGGCTTATGAGGGGTATAAATCTGATCAAAGCTGGGGGGGGGGGGTTCTAAATATGGATGGAAAAGTAAGATTTTATTAAAGGCAGCAATCAAATGTAAAAGGTCTTGGATGACATTGTTCCCTCTATCAGCTGTTAGAAGTGGGTCATTAGGAATTTTTGAAATTCCCCTTTTTGTGCAGTGACATGGTCCAAGACCAGCCTAAATCTAGCATTTATTTAGTTGAACTAATTATTCTGTTTGGGTTTGCAATGCAGGTGAAAGTTTATAGCCTCGCGGAGTATGAGCATGGAATCGATGATGTTCTTGTGATGGGAACTGATGGCCTATGGGACGTCCTCTCCAATCAGGAAGTCGCCGAAGCTGTCACCACCTTTTTGGCCAACTGTGGCCCTGATGACTTGCATAGGTAGGGACTTTATTTTGTGTTCTTTAAAATCAATTTATTCTGTATTTTTCAAACAAACAACTACATGTTTAGCTCAGCCGTCCACATTTCATGGGAATCGCTACTCCTCCTAGGCAATTGCCCCGATGGTCACTAAACTTACTAACAATGATCATCAGGTAGGTCTGCATCCAGGTTGTTCTTAAGATCAAATGTCAGGAGATTTAGGCACTTATATGATTTCAGAAAAATCAATACTCCTTCTAGACAGTTGCCCTAATTCTTAACAAACTCATGTACAATGACCATCAGGTGGGTCTGCATCAAGGTTGAGCTCAAGGTCAGGAGATCTAAGAGCTTATAGATTTTATTTTAAAAAATATTATTTCTCCTAGGTAGTTGCCCTTATTCTCAACAAACTCACCACAATGATCTTAAGGTTGGTCTGCATCCAGGTTGAGCTCACGGTCTATGTTGGTCATTGTCAAAGGTCAGAAGATCTGGGCAGTTACGATTTAATGAAAATCATTATTCCATCTAAGCAATTTCCCCAGTGTTCAGGAAGCTCATGCACAGTGATCCTCAAACTGGTCTGCATCTAGGCTGTGGTCAAGGTCAGTGGTCAGAAGCTGGAATGAGCTACATGTGAAATGACCTAATACCATGGCATTACCATGGACACTGATATCTGTCCAAATCTGTCCAAACTCGCCCACAATAATTCTCAGGTGGGTCTGTGTCTAAGTTGGTGTCAAAGACAAAGATAAGATTCTTAAGACGGGCACTTGTGTGATTTCCCACAAATCACTACTCTGTCTATGCAATTGCCTGAATGCTCACCAAACTCACACACAATGATCTTTGGGTGGCTCGGTGTCCAGACTGTGCACACGGTGAAAGTCAAAGATCACAAGAGTACAACTTTGTGTCTTTTCAACTTTGAGTAAGCCTAAGCTATATACAGTGGGGCAAAAAAGTATTTAGTCAGCCACCAATTGTGCAAGTTCTCCCACTTAAAAGATGAGAGAGGTCTCCAATTTTCATCATAGGTATACCTCAACTATGAGAGACAAAATGAGAAAAACCAGAAAATCACATTGAAAGATTTTTAATGAATTAATTGGTAAATTCCTCAGTAAAATAAGTATTTGGTCACCTACAAACAAGCAAGATTTCTGGCTCTCACAGACCTGTAACTTCTTCTTTAAGAGGCTCCTCTGTCCTCCACTCGTTACCTGTATTAATGGCACCTGTTTGAACTCGTTATCAGTATAAAAGACATCTGTCCACAACCTCAAACAGTCAGACTCCAAACTCCACTATGGCCAAGACCAAAGAGCTGTCAAAGGACACCAGAAGCAAAACTGTAGACCTGCACCAGGCTGGGAAGATTCAATCTGCAATAGGTAAGCAGCTTGGTGTGAAGAAATCAACTGTGGGAGGAATTATTAGAAAATGGAAGACATACAAGACCACTGATAATCTCCCTCGATCTGGGGCTCCACGCAAGATCTCACCCCGTGGGGTCAAAATGATCACTAGAACGGTGAGCAAAAATCCCAGAACCACATGGGGGACCTAGTGAATGACCTGCAGAGAGCTGGGACCAAAGTAACAAAGGCTACATCAGAAACACACTACGCCGCCAAGGACTCAAATCCTGCAGTGCCAGACGTGTCCCCCTGCTTAAGCCAGTACATGTCCAGGCCCGTCTGAAGTTTGCTAGAGAGCATTTGGATGATCCAGAAGAGGATTGGGAGAATGTCATATGGTCAGATGAAACCAAAATAAAACTTTTTGGTAAAAACTCAGCTTGTCGTGTTTGAAGGAGAAAGAACACCATACCTACTGTGAAGCATGGGAGTGGAAACATCATACTTTGGGGCTGTTTTTCTGCAAAGGGACCAGGATGACTGATCTGTGTAAAGGAAAGAATGAATGCGGCCATGTATTGTGAGATTTTGAGTGAAAACCTCCTTCCACCAACAAGGGCATTGAAGATGAAACGTGGCTGGGTCTTTCAGCATGACAATGATCCCAAACACACCGCCCGGGCAATGAAGGAGTGGCTTCGTAAGAAGCATTTCAAGGTCCTGGAGTGGCCTAGCCAATCTCCAGATCTCAACCCCATAGAAAATCTTTGGAGGGAGTTGAAAGTCTGTGTTGCCCAGCGACAGCCCCAAAACATCATTGCTCTAGAGGAGATCTGCATGGAGGAATGGGCCAAAATACCAGCAACAGTGTGTGAAAACTTACAGAAAACGTTTGACCTCTGTCATTGCCAACAAAGGGTATATAACAAAGTATTGAGATGAACTTTTGTTATTGGCCAAATACTTATTTTACTGAGGAACTTACCAATTAATTCATTAAAAATCCTTCAATGTGATTTTCTGGATATTTTTTTTTCTTATTTTGTCTCTCATAGTTGAGGTATACCTATGATGAAAATTGGAGACCTCTCTCATCTTTTAAGTGGGAGAACTTGCACAATTGGTGGCTGACTAAATACTTTTTTGCCCCACTATATATATATATATATATATATATATATATATATATGAGAGAGAGAGAGAGGGGCAAAGTTTTTAGTGACCTCAGAGTATCTTCATCAGGCCGGAATGAGCTACTCCATCATTGACAGTCTGGTTCAAGTAACATTCTGAAGTGTTTTCAGACAGAATGAGTGATGTCGTCAATGGTATCTTTGTCAGAGCCTCATTATTGCGCCTGTCCTTTTTCAGGTACACCATGGCAGCACAGGACTTGGTGATGCGGGCACGTGGCATTCTGAGAGACAGAGGCTGGAGGATCACCAACGAGCGTCTGGGCTCTGGTGACGACATCTCAGTCTTCATTATACCCCTCATGTACGGCAGCCGCCAACCCTGAGGAGAAGGCTACAGAGGTGCTAGGGTTGGAGGACCTGAAGGGCCTGCTGACCGAAACTTCTTCAGTTCCCTCATTTATTTATTTCCCGTCTCTGACGAAGGTCTAGTGGAACGTAGTTCTGTTGGTGCTTCAGTTCTCTCTAGGAGTCCATGATTGGTCAGCACAAATTTTTAATTTAATTTAATTAATGTCATAAACCAGCTCAATTAAGAAATATTTTGACCCGTTGAAGAGGATTGCTGGATAATACAGTGATGGAAGCAACTTTCCTGAACTTTTGAGTGAAGTTTAGCACTCTCTTTTTTCTCATTACCTCTAGATTTTTGTTTAACTGTACTTTCCCCAGTCCTCCACTTTCTTATGTTCATGTTCTTTTTGTTATACCCTGTAGATTTATTTATTTAAAAGAAAATACCTCCTTTGTCTTGTAAACATAAACCAAGCTGACAGGTCAGCTGCTTTTTTGAGTTTTGCCACAGTGTGGCTCTGAAGGATCTGCTGAAGGACTGCTTCAAGGTAAAGAGAAATTAACAAAGAGCAAAAAAAAAAAACAGACAGAAGAAGACGGATAAACGTGAGTCTGTGTTCTCAGGGTGAAGCAGTTTTCACCTTATGGGACATGTGGTTTGGTCTAGATGTTTCATGAACTGACTGGATCTTTATGGTGTATTTAAAAATTTGACTTGCTTTCATTTTTTGCTGGGTTAGATGAGAAGATGGATATTACTCTTTTATCTGTTTGCTAGATAGGAAACTACAAATGAACAAGTAGTAAAATACTCTAACCTGAGCAAACACCATAGTTTAATTTAAAATTAGCCACTACAGGAAGAGTGGTTTCTGTCTCCTTATCTAACACGGGTAATAAAGTGAATTTCCCATTGATTTGAAGTACTTCTAATTTGTTCTCTAATGCTAATGCAAAGTAGACTTCTTGAAATGTAGCAAAATTCCCCAAGAGGGAAAATAAATGATTTATCATGAGATTAAATCGCTGCACTTTAGGCTCACCCAAAAAAACTCACCAAGGAGCCACGGAAGGATGGAGGTGTGTACAGCCCCTGCCGCAGGAACGAGTAATATGATTTATAATAAACCTATTTTACAGCAGCCATTTTCACTTTAAATGGCAGGTGAGCACAAAAATAACAAGGAAGACTGTGCTCTCCTATTGCAGCTGCTCACATATGTGACTCCCTGTTTTATGTCAAAATAGCTGCTGCAAAATACCCCTATTGTAGTATTAAAAACAAAACCAACAAATACGATCAAAGTAGAGCCTGAAATTTTTCATTGCTTAAACATGTTGCATGTTTCTTGAACTTTAGATGCTTTTAACAACAGTGCAAGGATGATGGCTTTAGATTAGAGAGGCAGGTGTGGCGGAGAAAAAAATGACAAACCATACCTGGATGTGGTGTATTATTTATTATGTCGGTGCATGCAGTGACATATTGTAGGCCTGGGATTTTGAGCAACGGTGCAATGGTTGGAACTGCTGTTTGTTTTATAAGGACTGAATTTGTAATTATGTAATGTATCAAAAAAGTGGTGATAATGTTATTTGTAAATGTGCAAAGATCTGCATATATTTATAAGGTTGTGTTCCCCCCTTACGAGTTATTAATATATTTGTTTCAAGAGCCGGAGGGTGAGATTAATTATGATACAAGGGGACAAGTACTTATGGCCATGTGAGAAACCAAACCGTGTGTTGCTTTTGTACATTGTTGTTTTGAGCTTGACTGGATTTCAGAAGTGACCCAAGGACCCCCAACTTTGGATTTAAGATGAAGGAGATTCAAAATATTGTGCACTTTAGCTGGTTTGCAAATGTTTAATATTTTGGGTTTTATGCCCAAATAAAACATTGTGACAAGTACAATGAGGAAAAAGTTCAACATTTATGGAAATGTGTTTATGATTTTTCTTTTCAAGAGATAGGAAGATTGATAAAAAAATTTTAATGCTACAGCTAGCAGCCACTTAGTTTAGAATCTGGATTATAACAGAATTCATCTACTATTGCATTTAGAGCTCATTAACTAATTTGCTATTTGTTTGTTAGAAGAAAGGATAAATTAACAGCTAAGTGCCTTCTGGGATAGCTGTTTATTATTTCTTGCTTGTTTCTTGCACAAAGCTAAGCGCTAAGCATTGTCAGAAGCTATGCCAACAGGCTGCTGACTGTAGCTTTACATCTTTATTCAACAGATCAGAGTTTCTTTTCATTTTCCTCTTCACCAGTGTGAATAAGCATATTTCCCAAAATGTCAATTTTTTTCCAAGTCACATGATGTGATGATGATGATGTACACAGTGCTTATCATCTTTGCATAACCTTTTTTTTTTTTTTTTTGCAGTTGTCAATAATTCTATACATTCCTCCTTGGAGCAGCAGTCATTTACGTTTACCTAAATTTTATATAGTGCATTGTTCCTTCTGTACATTCCATAAAAAGAGTTGTGTTTTTTTTAAATGTTCATAATTGTTTGTTATTGGTTCATAAGTTACATTTTTTTCTGATTCCATGTGAAGGTTTGTGACAGAATGCTTTCTGGATTATTAGAGAACATTATGAGCTGTGAACACAGACTGTATGTATGTGATGGACTTAGTTCCTGTAATGTACCCATTATTTTACATAGGTTGTTATAAAGGTTAAAAGGATGGTTTGCTATAGGGGTCTGCAACCTGCAGCTCTTTTACTCATAACTGGTGGCTCACTGTAACTTTGACAAAAGAAAATCCATAAATTTACAAGAAAATTTTGCATGAAAATCTACAAAATGTTGTGATTCAAATTTAAGAGAAATGCCTCTCAAATTTGCAGGAAAAAAAGTTAAAAATCTGCAAGAAAAAAATTGCTAATTGATTAGAAAAAATAGAAATTGATTTAGCTTGGATGACTTGTAATTTCCTGCTATTAAATTCAGATAAGACTGAAGTCATTCTCGTTGGTCCAAAAAACCTTAGAAATTCCTTTCCAAATCAAACTTTCAGTTTGGACGCAGTTACTCTTTCTCTTAATAGCTCTGTGAGGAACCTTGGAGTTATTTTTGATCAGGATTTGTCCTTCAATTCACATATTAAATTTGTTTCTAAGACTGCCTTCTATCATTTGCGTAATATTGCCAAGATTAGGAGCATCTTGTCTCAGAGTGATGCTGAGAAGCTGATCCACGCTTTTGTTAGCTCGAGATTAGATTATTGTAATTCTTTATTATCAGGCTGTCCTAAAACATCTTTAAAAAGTCTTCAGCTGATCCAAAATGCTGCAGCAAGAGTTTTAACAGGTACTAGAAAGAGAGATCATATCTCTCCGGTTCTGGCCTCCCTTCATTGGCTTCCCATAGAGTTTAGAATTAAGTTTAAAATCCTTCTTCTCACTTACAAAGCTCTAAACAATCAGGCTCCTTTTTATTTAAAAGATCTGATACTACCGTATTATCCTAACAGAGCACTACGCTCTCAAAATGCAGGATTACTTGTAATACCTAGAATCTCCAAAAGTACAATGGGAGGCAGAGCCTTCAGTTATCAAGCTCCTCTCCTGTGGAATCAGCTGCCAATCTGGATTCGGGAGTCAGACTCGATCTCTGTTTTTAAGAATAGGGCTAAAACCTACCTTTTTGATCTAGCCTACAATTAGGGAGGGATCATGTGTTTCTGAACCCTCCCTTAGTTATGCTGCTAATAGGTTTAGTCAGCCGGGGGACCTCCAGTAATGCACTGGGCCTCACTCCTTTCCTCACTCTCTATGAAATTTTTTTTTTTTTGCTGGTCATTAACATTTGTTTGTTCTCTCCCATAGATTGAGTCCCCATCGTGCTGTTTGCTCTCTACATGTCTGTTCTTTTCTTCTTCTCTATCCCCTCACCCCCCAGCCAGTCGCAGCAGATGACTGCCCCTCCCTGAGCCTGGTTCTGCTGGAGGTTTCTTCCTGTTAAAAGGGAGTTTTTCCTCTCCACCGTCGCCAAGTGCTTGCTCACAGGGGATCGCCTGATTGCTGGGGTCTTTCTGCAACTGTGGGGGTCCCCCCTACAGTTGATAGTGCTATGAGATGACTGTTGTTGTGAAATGGCGCTATATAAATAAAGTTGAATTGAATTGAATTTAAAAAGTCAGAAATTTAGAAATTTTTAAAAGGGCAAAGTAACTTCTAAAAAGTCACAAAATTGAAAGAAAATCACAAATCAATACTTTGAGTAAAAATTGCAAAATGGAGAGTAAAAATTGCTCATTTACAAGAAAAACAAAATTGCAGGAAAAAATAAATTTTTATGGCAAAAGTCACAAATTTTTGAAAGAAAAGTTAACCATTTCAGAGTTAAAACACTTGCCCCTTACTAATGTGGAGAGACCACTTTATACATACCTGTTTTACCGTTATTTTAAAGGCAAACGTTTTGCAACCATGCAGATTTCTTTTTGGACAAGAATTGCTCAAAACTTTTCAATACGACACATCAGACTGAGCAGGAGTGCATCTGCCATCTTGAAATTTGGATGAGTCACAAGAAAAAATGCACTTATAGGCTCCTATACAGCTGAACTTCTTTTGCTGCCACCAGTGCTGCCTTCTGCTGGTCAGCAGATAGGATGCAAGTTGAAGGCACTTCTGCACTGGCTTTATTTTTCAGACCAGGAAGCTCCATCCATCATTTATATACTGTTTATGGGTCCGAAGTGGTATCAGTACATGTGTTGAATGTTGATCCTTCTGCCTGTGCTTCGGGCTCTTTATTATGTTGTTAAGCCTTTTTTCTCTTAGATGAATGTATTAAAAATTAAACAAATATATGGTTTATTTTTCTCATCCTACTGTGCCACCCAGCTGCTGCACACCAACTCAGGTTCAACTATCATGTGTAGATAACAACCTGTTGGTAGTGGTTTTCTAAAGGCAGGGAGTGCTCCATGATGGTTTATTAGGTCCACTGTATTTTGTACATATGTGTGTGTGTACAGAAAAGCTCTTAGACTTGAACATTTGCTTTGTCGCTTTAGCCTGCTGTAGTTACTGCTTTATGAACATGCTGTATCGTGAACATTGTCAATGCTGTTGTCAGTTTTTTCTTTTTCTACCTGTACTTCAGACTATACGTTTGGTTATGGGATCATGTGAAGGGCTTGGAGTCTTTTTCTGTAGCAAAAAGTACATTTGAAGCTGAGTTGGAACCATTTTTAAATGACCATCATGCTTCCGTCAATCTCTCTTTGTGAATGTGAAATGCACATTTTATATCTACGTATACTATATTTAAAAAAAAAGATTACCCATGGAGTCAAAAAGACATATTTTTAATGTTTCCATGTGCAACTCTGACTTTAAGAGAGGAAAAAACTGTTTACCTTCAGTGTTTCTTTTCAAGAAATGAAAAAAGAAAATAAATGGCAAACAGAAAAGTCAAAATGTGGAAGTTTTTCTTTTTAAAAAAAAGATTCTTAATGCTGAACAGCTGAATGGGTAATGACTGACTATTGCTCAAATATTTACACTCCACTTCCAATCAATCTCAAGAGCAGGGAACAAATGAGAAGTGCGGTGGAGCTAATCACTGTTGTTATCGTTGTTGTCTGTTTTCCCTGACATCCTCATATCAGGGAAACAGAAACCAACAAACAGGGTCAACTGCACTCCAAAAGATCGGTTGGACTGTGAGCAGACAGCAGGGGGATTCATTAGTGCAGCTGCAGAGCATTTGCTAAATCTCAAAGCATTTTGCGGAGGAAGCACTGGCAATAAACATGTGCAACCAATCAAACACAATCTATAATGATGATGAAGAGGTTATCCAGGGTAAAAACCATTATCTCAAACTGATTTCCTGTGTTCACAGAGGAACTGCAGGGGGGTCATTTGTCTACCACTAACTGGTTTATGATGTGACTGCCAAAACCGCACATGCCTTACACAGGAAGAGATATAATTGAATTCCTTTATTGTCATCTATTGTATGCAATATACAACAAAATTAGTCAGCTTCGTAACTGGACTGCACAATTAACCATTTAAAAACATTCAATCAGATAAAAACAATATATATAATGATGCAGACATATCTACATGTTGAGGTTAGCTTTTATTGAACATTAACTGGGATAAGCTAGGAGGGGCTACTAAGTCCAGGTGACTCGAAGGTGGTACCAAAGGATGGGGGGCAAGAGCAAGGCTTGCCCTGGGAAGCCGGCTAATATACCCTATGGCATGATTACGTCATGTGTGCGTACATGCCACTGCAGCATGGTGCGTCATGCTGTTTCCCATATACTGTATCACATTTACACCCCTCCCCCCAAAAAGCTTAGAACTGTATCCGTAGTTAGCCTTAGCAAGGGCAGCAAGTAAACATCGAATGGGCCGATATGACCATTAGCATATTGCCTAATGTAAAGCAAGTTATACTTATAACTGGACCACTGTGAAAACCACCTAAGGCATATTTCCAAACCATAACATCAGAAAAAAATTATATTTGTTACAACCTGGGTAACTGTGTAAACTGTCGGTGTAACCCACCTGGTCATGTGGGTTATTCTGTCACTGAACAGACCATGCACTTACTGAGCATGTAATTAAGAACTTTTAAAGTCAGTGACAGTTCAGAGCTCAGCGAGGCCTTTGTCGAGCCCATGGTGGGCGTGGCCCCGGTGGTGCTGGCTCAGGCGAATCTGGGGGCCACCTCGCTGGAACTGTGACTGGCTCATCAGCAAAGTCCCAGCCCAGATCCCACACTGGCTGGGTTGGCTCGGTTGCTGTTTATTGGTCTGGGGCAGGTGGTGGTGTTACCTTTCTCAGACAGCTGGCACACCATCAAGACCCATCAGCCATCTGGAAGGTGGCCGGTCCAAGTTGAGCAGCGATTTGCATCGGCGGTGATTGGAACATCTGCAGCTGGTGTGGGCGGTTGGATCAGCGGATCTGGACCCAGTCAAACACCGTGAGCGATGATTGTTTCCATTTTATGATGTTCTGCTGCTCTCTTGTCCCGTGGTTGGTGAAAGGCGTTGTTGCTGGGGTGCCGTCTATCAGAGGACATGGTTGGGTTGTCAGCGGTTGTGGAGGTGAACTGGTCTCGTCATTGGTCGGATGAACCTTACATTCCTCCGGATCTTGCGTTGACAAAGACTGGAACTCCTTCGGTGGGACAGCGGCTCGGGGAGGCTTATGCCATGCAAAAATCAGTCCCCAGTCTCCTGTGCTATGCTCAACATGCAGTGTGAAGTAAGGAGCAGCTACGCCTATGTCTGGGTGAAGCGGACTCGGGCCGTCAGCAGTCAAACAGAATCCCATGTGATCTGTGATGGAAAAGCCCAGCTCATGGAAAAAGATCACATCTCTGGATGTTGTCACTGAGGTGCGTCACTTGAAACATGAACGCTGGGAGGACTCTTGACCCGTAGCGATACGGCAGAGTGATAGTTCCTACCATGCTGATTTTTACATGTCCATACCCGAACAGTTCCACTGCATCTGGCTCGACTGGATGCAGGGGAAAGTCTTCACTGTGGCTTCATCTATCAGGGGCCTCGTGGCAGCCGCGTCCAGCAGCAGCGACAGACTGACACCATCCAATTCTACTGTGCACCACTTGTACGGTGTGTTACTGGAGTCCACTGAATGTATGGTGGTTGGACTGAGCCGACTGATCAAGTTAGACGGTGGGCTCGCTGGAGCTGAGTGGCACACTCTGGCAAAGTGGTTCAGCTTACTGCAGCATTGGCACTTCTGTCCTCTGGCGGGGCAGGTGGGTGCGAGGGAGAGCCACAGTTACCACACGGTCAGCATGCTGTATTGTCCTGTCGTCCCGCAATGTTAACTTCAGGGTCCTCCTGGGAGGATGTGGGGTTGGCGGGTTCAGCAGCCGCGGTAACAGCCTGTGCTAGTGGAGCGAAGTGTGGAGAGCGTGGGCCAAAGGCTCCTAGCTGGGTTACTAGCTAAGCCACTGCCTCTAACTGGGACACCAGCTCCACTGCCCTGAACAGCGGCAGGTCGTCCAGCACCATTAGCAGCTTCTCTTGTAGCTTTGGGTTGGTGGTGTGCTCTGCTAACTGGTCATGCACCATCTCATCTTCCAGTTGTGCAAACCTACACGTGCTGGCCAAATAGCAGAGGTCAGTAACATATTGCTGGACCGACTCACCCACATGCTGTCGGCGCTGGCAAAACCTAATCCTCCTGATCAACACGCTCTCAGGGGTGGCGAAATGTCCGGCCAATAAAGCCACACACTCATTGTAGCTATCCGCAGGTACGAGCATCCTAAAGACACGCTGTCCTTCGCTGCCCTAGGCAGTGGATTAGCATGGCGCGCAGCCTTAGCTTGCTAGCTTTAGCTAGATCCATGGTGGACACAAACATTTCAAACGACTCGTGCCAACATGACCAAGGAATGGGCGGATCACCGGGCAAGGAGAGGAACGGTGATAGAGGTGTCAGCAGCGTTTCCATATCGTTGTCCAAGTTTCTCCTCGTCGCCAATTGTGTTTGGAAATAATGGATGTGGACATGTCCACGTGTTGAGGTTAGCTTTTATTGAACGCTAGCTGGAATAAGCTGGGAGGGGGCACTCAGTGCAGGTGACTGGAAGGTGGTACCAAACGATGGAAGGCAAGAGCGAGGCTAGCCCTGGGTAGCCAGCTAATATACCCTGCGGCGTCATGATGTCACACGTGCATATGTGCCACCCCAGCATGGTGCATCATGCCGTTTCCCATATATCACATAAATATAAATAAAACATTATAAGACTAAGAGTAAATAAGTAAATAAAAGACCCAATAAAGGACTTGAAATGGCACATTCTACAGTACGCCAGTTCTTTCATAATTTAATTAATTATGGTGTGGAGAGTGCAAATAAGAAACCAGATCTGCACGACAGACAACTTTATTTCTCTCTCTCACTGCATTCATACACAGAAAAAGACCTTTCCCAATACACCAGGGTCTCTCCTTTTATATCACTCCATTCCTTCCCCCTGTTGCCTGAAATCTTACATCACATTACATTCACACATTACAATACGTACTGTCCTCCATTTAATCCCCCATGCTCTACCGGCAGAGGGGATATTCCCCTCCCCTCTGCTTCCAGTCTGAGATGATTATGCCAGCGTGGGTTCCCTACACCCCCCCCCCCCCCCCGAGTCTCAGACTGAGCTTCAACCCTCACGTCCTTTTGGCTTCAGTCTCCTCCCATATCTGCTGTAACGAGGGACCTTCGACTCCGCGGCGCTGCTGTGCCGGTTGGGGGCTCTTGGGGGTGTGTCTGTCTGTGGGTGGGCAATGGCGAGGGGGGGGACATTCTACTTGCCCGTGTGGCTGCTCTGCTGAATCTTCTACCTGGGGAGTTCTCAGTGGGGGTCTTCCACACCGAGGGGCCTGAGCCAACATCACTTGCTCGTCCGCCACCACAAAGGCGGGCTTAAGTCTGTCTATACATATTTTCTCCCGACAATCCCCCAAATCCAACAAAAAATGTTTGTCCCCTGGTTCCAGCACTCTGAACGGGCCATCGTAGGGTGGGCGCAATGGGGGGCAGTGGGCATCATGCCTGACAAACACGAACACCGCGTTCTTCAAAGTTTTTGGCACAAAAGCGTGTGGAAAACAGTGGTGGGCCAGGCCCGGTAGCGTGCCTGTATCTGCGCTATGCTGCGAATGCTGAGACAGACAGTTGTCCGGCGCGGGATTATCTTGTAAAAAATTCCCCGGGGAGCCGCAGTGGCTGAGAAAAAACAAGCTCCGCCGGGGAAGCCTCCAAATCCTCTTTTGGTGCAGAACGCAACCCTAACAGAACCCACGGCAACCGGTCTACTCAATTTGCATCCGTAAGTGAAGCCCTGAGCGCTGCTTTCAGTGACCTATGGAAACGCTCACATAACCCATTGGCCTGTGGGTTGTACGCGACTGTGCGATGAATTGCTACACCCAGGCTACGGGCCATCGCGGACCAGAGGTCAGAAACAAACTGCGGGCCCCTATCGGACGTGATGTCCAACGGGATGCCAAAACGTGCCACCCATGTTGTCAAAAAGGTGCGCGCCACATCCGCAGATGTGGTTGCCGCTAGCGGGACTGCTTCTGGCCAGTGTGTGATGCGGTCCACCACTGTCAGAAGGTGCGTGAACCCATGCGATGGCGAGAGGGGGCCCACGAGGTCCACATGAACATGGTCGAACCTCTTAGCCAGTATATGAAACGGCTCCAAAGGGGCCTTCGTGTGTCTGTGCACTTTGGCTCGTTGGCACACTACGCAGGCTGCAGCCCACTCTTTCACTTGTTTGTGCAGGCTTGGCCATACAAACGTCGCTCCCACCATTTTGACTGACGCGCACACTTCTGGGTGCGCCAGAGCGTGAACTGACTCAAACACTCGACGGCACCAAGCAACTGGGACCACCAGGTGCAGGCGTGCCGTGGAGACGTCACAGATTGGGGGGGGGGGGCTGCCGTCTTGCAGTACTCTGCTCTCCAGCCTTAACCCTGTTGGTCCAGACTGGAGCGCGCACATGTCCGCATCGCCAATCTGCTCTGCGGCCATGGCTGTATAATCTATCCCTACGCAGACTGGGGCCACTACTGCACGCGAGAGGCAGTCTGCCACCACATTCAGTTTACCTGCCACATGCTGAATATCGGTCGTAAACTCCGAGATCGCGGCCATCTGTCTCTGCTGCCAGCCCGACCATGGTTCCGAAACCTTGGCCATCGTGTACGTTAGCGGCTTGTGGTCCACGAATGCAGTGAAGCTGCGCCCTTCCAGCCAGAACTGGAAGTGGCGTATGGCCAGGTGGAGAGCCAGCAACTCTGTCGAACGTGCTGTATTTACGCTCACTGTCGTGCAAAGCCCTGCTGAAAAAAGCGAGCGGCTGCCAAGAATCGGCGACGCGTTGCTCCACGACGTCCCCTATGGCCACGTCCGAGGCATCAGTAGTGAGCGCTATCCGGCCCGCCGGGTCCGGGTGTGCCAACAGTGCGGCGTTTGCCAGGGCTGTTTTATCCTCAGAGAATGCCTGCTCCCACTCCGGAATCAAGTCGATTCTGTCCGCCGGCTTCCGTTTCTTGAGCGCGGTGTACAATGACTGAGCTGAGCTGAGCTCTGCGGGGGAGGAACCAGTTATAAAAGTTAACCATCCCCAAAAACTGTTGCAGCACCCTGACCGTCTGAGGCCGGGGAAAATTCACCACGGCGCACACCTTGTCCGGCAAGGGTATCGCTCCCTCCGGTGAGATGCGGTGCCCCAAAAAGTCAATCCCCATCACGCCAAACTGGCATTTCGCCGGGTTGATTATTAACCCGTGCTCTTCCAACCTCCGGAAAACAGTCCTGAGGTGGGTTACGTGTTCGTCCTCGGACGCGCTGGCCACCAGGATATCATCCAGGTAGACAAACACAAACAACAGATCGCACAACACCGCATCCATCATGCATTGGAATGTCTGTGCCGCGCCTTTTAATCCGAAGGGCATGCGTAAAAACTCAAACAAGCCAAACGGAGTTATTACCGCTGTTTTGGGTATGTCCTCCGCGCGCACCGGGACCTGGTGGTAACCGCGGATCAGGTCTATTTTAGAAAAAATGCGTGCCCCGGTGAGGTGAACAGAAAAATCCTGAATATGGGGAATCGGGTAGCGGTCATGCACTGTGGCGTTATTCAATCTGCGGAAATCTCCGCACAGTCGCCACAATCCCTTGGCCTTAGGAACCATATGTTTGAGCGCCTGATGATGCCCAATCTTTCCAAGTTGGCAAACTCCTCACGCGTTATGGCCAGTTTAGCTGCGTCCAGGCACCGAGGTTGTGCGAAAACGGGCGGCCCACTGGTAGTGATAAAGTGTTCCACCCCGTGTTTAGCGATGGCCGCCGAAAACGTCGGGACCGTGAGTGCTGGGGACTGAGTGAGCAGTGTGTGGAACTTACCGCCTGGAGCTGTGACGTTGGCTAGTGTTGTTGGCCCGGCCCCTCGAGCTGTAAAGGGGAGAGAATCAAAAGACATTGCATTAACCAGGTGTCTGTTAGCAACATCGACTAGCAACCCATGTGCACACAGAAAAGTCCGTCACGTAGAGCAGCTTGTTTTCTTCACCGGCGGTCACAGCTGCTACTGACTGCCGGCCTTGGTGTTTCCCGAACACTTGAATTGGCACGGTGGCACACATCTGCGTGCGTTCTCTCCAAAGCGGCGGTGGTAGAAGCAGAGCGTTTCTCTCTGGTGCCTTCTGGCCCCCGCTGCCGCTACCGTCGCCGGCTCCTCGCCTCCGTTGGTCGTCTCGCTGGGTTCTGACGCTGCCGCGTTCACTGTGAGAGCTCTGGTGGTGAGGATGATCTGATCTGCCTCCTGGGCTAGCGCACGGTAGTTGCGTGCGGCCAGCAACGGCGAGTTGGCCAGGACCACACTTGCCTCTGTTGGGAGGTTCCTGAGGAAAAGGTGGTCAAACAGAAAATGCCTGTCGTCCGTGCCCATCAACGCCAACATCTTCTCCATCAGTTCGACCACCAACCCATCTCCTAACTCGGAGCGCCTCAGGAGCCTCTCTGCTCTCTCACAGTCCGAGAGTGTGTAGCGCCGGGTCAGCGCGGCCTTGAGAGCCCCGTATTTATCGTGGGCTGGAGGCTGTTGGAGTAGGCTTGCTACTTGCTGAGACGTGCGAGCCTCCAGCGCTGCGACCACATCGTAATATCTGGTGTCATCTGCCGTTATTCCCCGGAGGGCAAACTGAGCCTCGGTGTGGTGGAACCAAGACCGCGGGTCGTGCAGCCAAAAGTCCGGTAGTTTGACCGAAACAGCGCACGCGTTGCTGGGGCTTCCCGTCCAGGCCTACTCCGGGGTTCTTGCCTCTTGTTCCATAATTCGTCAAGGGTCACCAGTGTGGAGAGTGCAAATAAGAAACCTGACTTGCACAACAGACGACTTTATTTCTCTCTCTCACTGCATTCATACACAGAAAAAGACCTTTCCCAATACACCAGGATCTTTCCTTTTATATCACTCCATTCCTTCCCCCTGTTGCCTGAAATCTTGCATCACAATACATTTACACATTACAATACGTACAGTCCTCCATTTAATCCCCCATGCTCTACCGGCAGAGGGAATATTCCCCTCCCCTCTGCTTCCAGTCTGAGATGATTATCCCAGAGTGGGTTCCCTACACCGGGAGATTATATGATGTGATGTGGGGGGAAGGGGGGGATCAGAGTTATTATTTAGTTTGGGTATGGCTGTGTGATAAAAGGTGTCCCTCAATCTGGAGGTGTGGCATTTCAAGGCCCATAGCGCCTTCCAGAAGGCACTAGGACAAACAGATGATGGAATGGATGCACACTGTTTCCAATGATCCTGTAGAACTCTGCTATAACAGCAGGACCTGTAGAGCTTTTCCAGGGAGGGCAAGAGAGCACTGCTGATCTTTTGTGCAGTGTTAACTACCCTCTGCAGGGCTGCCTTGTCTGCTGCTGAACAATTTCCATACCAAGATGTGATGCAATATGTTTAAGTACTTTCAATGGAACATCGATAAAAGGATTCCAACAGTCTTTTGGAGAGGTTGACCTTCCTCAAAAGTCTGAGAAAGTACAATCTCTTGGGCATTTTTCACCACAGCGATGGAGTGAGCAGTCCATTTCAGGTCCTGACTGATGGGACAACCTAAAAATCTGAAGCTAGAGACCCTCTTGATCTCCTCCCCTTCAATTTTAAGTGGAAGGTGAACTCCCTGTTTCTGCCTGAAGTCAATCAGTGGCTGTTTTGTTTTTTTGATGTTTAAAGACAGATTGTTCTCAGAACACCACTCTGTCAGTCTGTGGACCTCTTCTCTGTAGGCAGACTCATCCTCATTGGTGATAAGTCCCAGCACTGTTGTGTCATCTGCGAACTTTATGATGGTATTTGTGGTGAATGAAGGTGTGCAGTCATATGTATAATGAGAGTAAAGGGCAGGGCTCAGCACACATCCCTGTGGTGCTCCAATACTCAGGGCCAGACTCGAGGAGGTGTATGAACCAAGCTTCCATATTATGTATGGAAGTACTGTATGTTTACTTTTCTCTGAAAAATAATGTAAATTTCACAGCCCAGTCTCATAAAAATGCATAGAAATAGCATATATACCCCTAAAAATCTTGTCATGTTTATGAAAAAAGCTTTCTTTAATGAAATGGATAAGCTGTTCAGCAGTGCCATACTAGAGGCAAAACTTAAGTAGTGGAAACAGCACCGCATAGTGGTTGTGAAAATAACTGCATGAAATGAGATGAGGGAGAGGAGTGATGTGAGAGGAGTTGAAAAAATGTTTTAAAGTATGCCCTTCACCCTCTCATAACCCTAATTATCACTGTAGACAGAGGCAAGTCTAGTCTCCTGGGGCCCCTCCAGCCAGAACTTGTCACCCTTGTATAATAAATAATCTCACACTAACAAAAAATATGAAATGTAAACTTTTTTTATTTCAATCGTGCACATTAGTATCTTTTCATAATAAGAATATAAACATTAAATCCAAAAATAGAATTCTTTCTTTTGTCACTGCCAGACGGAAAACTTCGCTTCATTTTGATACAGCTACTTGCGAGAGTGTGAGATGGTGGTGGGGCCCCTTTAAGGAGTTCTGCACCAGCCTACCACTGTCAGTGCAAGCTCTCCATATTGTCACTGCTGTAGTGATTCAAAGTTGGTCAGCCTTGGGGCCTCAAGCATTTGCCTGCCTTGCCCACTGGCACACAGTGATTGTAGGAAGGGGCTCAGCCCAATCATGTCCCCCACCACATAAAAATGTGCATTGATTTATAAAAGTGGGGGAAAACTAAAAATGAAGGTTCCAATAATCACCTCTGTAAAAGGATTTGAGTGCTTGTGAAATGATCAGAGGTGATGCACCTGCGACAATTGTGCACAGACGTGTAACCTCACATATTAAAGGGAGAAACTGTGACACTGATATGGTGCCCTGAAATGGGCCAATGGGTCAATAACACACTTGGCCATTAATAAGCTTACTCAAAAAAAAAAAAAGAAAAAAGTCATATCAAAACAAAGAGTGCAGTAACCATAAACTACTAAATTCTGCATTAACTGTTTAAGTCATGGAGTATTTATTACTGTACATAACTGAGTAATAAAACAATAAATTACAAGTAAAACAAACTTACAGACAGTATAGTAAACCAAGATATGCTTAAAGTTTGTTTAAAAAATTTAAAAAAAAAATTTTGCCATATTTTTGAACCTCATTTTCTGCACATACCATTTATTTCAATCTGTCATCCCTTCATTTATTTATTTTTTTTTTTAGCTTTACAAATGGGCAGTAGCAGCGCAGGAAGTAGAGCAGGTCATCATTCAATGACCGGAGGGTTGGCAGTTTGAATCCCGCTGTTGTGTAGTTATTTAATATGAAAATGTAAGATGGACACGCACCTCCAGGTGGTGCCTCCGCCCTGCCCTATATAAGGCCGGGTCAGCCATCTTACTCTCTCTTATCTCACCTGGAGCTTAGTCATCAACCTGTCAGTAGCTGTCAGAGTGAGAGTTCAATAAAGCTGTGTTCCAAGCCACCTCGCCTCTTCTGTGACCCAAAGGTAGTTCCAGACATAACATTGGCGACGTTGGATAAAACCATGGAGGCGTGCATGGTCTCTATTCGCCCTTTTCTCGAGGCGCTTGGAGAACCGCCGGTGCCCTGGTCCACGTGGCACAAGGTCTATCAGAACTATGTTGTTGCACAGGGTCTCAGGGAGCTTGACAAGCAGATAGCCCAGGTGCTATTGGTTCACAATTTGGGCATAGAGGGTCAGTGAATCCTGGGAATGCTCAGTGCTGCGGACACCTGTGAAGAGGTAGCAGAGCTGCTAGCTAGCCATTTTGACATCCCGGATAATGTGACGGTCTGGAGGATCCGCTTTCGTCAGTGGCACCAGCGGGTAGGTGAACCCGTCCAGCAGTTCATCACCGATTTGAGCCAGCTTGCTAGCAAGTGCCGTTTTGGAGCACTGGAGGAGGAAATGATTCGTGACCAGCTGGCAGAGCATACTTGTAGCACTACATTGCGAGCTAGGCTACCTACGGTGCCAAATGAGCTCACGTTAGCCAGAACAATCAAGCTAGTGCGCCAAATGGAAGCTGCGGACAAGCTAGCTCTACAGCAAACTGGGAGCCAGTAACAGCAGCCACTAGAGCCTCTTGTCGGGGCAAACGCCACGGACCTGGACAGCGAAGATAGCTTGGATGGCGAGGAGATGACAGCCAACACTACTAGCCAGGGAAAGTTCCTTTGTATGGGCTGTGGGTCTGTAACACACCGCAAAAAGGCTAAGGACTATCCGGCAAGAGGAGCACGTTGTAACAGAAGTGGTCACTTGAACCATTTTGCCAGGGTCTGCTGTGGATTTAACCCGGAGAGCCCACGGAAGAAATCACTCCTCCCGTCCACGACAACCATCCACACGGTGTGTGCTGAAGAGCTACCGGGCACCATGGACGTAAGGCAGGACCAATTTTGCCCAGGGTCGGTACCTAGACTGACGAGCGACAGCAATAGGCTGGCCCCAGATGCCTCCGGAACCCAGCCTCGGAAGGACGGAAGGTCTGCGGCTACGATGGTGAACGTTACAACGGTATTAGAAGAGGTCGGGGCAGGACCTGTTGGATATTCTATTATTATTATGGCGGTGCCCTAAGGTAGAGGGGGGGTGACGCCCCACCTCCGGGGGGTGGTGTCACCTGAGGTATATCGGGGAACTGCGGGAGACATCTTGTCTCTTCACTGTGGTTCTCAGGCTAGTGTTAGTGACTCCTGTGTTCCTTGTCTCGTGTTCATAATAAAACTATAAAACGTCACCTCAACTCCTCATTAATTAGAGACACTGTGGAGGTAATAGAACAGGCGAGATGCAACGAGCTGGAAGGGTACAAGGTTTTATTTCCTCCAACATACTGAAACACGCTTTGTAGCTCGGTGAGCTACTGTGCTGCTTAGGCATGTGTAACAAGCTCTTTTATACGTTATACAGACAGAGAGAATGCATGGCACATTAGCATAGTGATTGTCATTTAATACCCATCATTAGCATGACATCAGCTGGCGCCTGGCCTGGACATCCTCTCCGAGGACACATACATAGCAGTCCCAACTGATTGCCCCCTGGGGCTCTCTGTCCGTATGTCAATTGTCCTCCACTTCCTCCAGCCCTGATGAGTGTGAGATAATGTCCATCCACAGCGTGCTGGGTCACTACAACACAACATTTGGCGATGAGGATATACGGCATAGAGAGGGCAGCTACTGCTTTTTGACCATTTCTGGAAGCTCTGGGTGAGCCGCTGGTCCCATGGGCCAGATGGTATACTGCCTTCAAGAACTATCTTACAGCGCTGGACCTCGGCGACCTGGACAAATTACACGCGAGGACTATTTTGGTCCACAACCTTGGTATGGAGGGCCAAAGGATCCTGAGCACGCTTAGAGGAGGTGACACATTTGGAGACATCATGAGGCTCATGGTGGGCTACTTTCGCGCACTTGAAAATACCATTATGAGGCACATACAGTTCAGGCAGCGACGCCAGTGACCTGGAGAATCGGTTCAACAGTTTGTGGCAGACCTTCGGCAGCTGGCAGGTGAGTGCAGGTTGGGGGCTTTGGAGGAGGAAATGATTCGCAACCAGCTAGCTGAGCACATGGCATATTCCTCCACGAGGGTCCGTTTGCTAACTCACAGTGGTAAGCTAACATTGCTAGCAGCCATGGAGCTAGCGCAACAACACGGGGCAGCGGAAAGAATTACAAAGAATCTCGGGGACATGGAGGCCTTACCCAGGAACGATAAGCAGTGGAAAGTACTGGCCTTGGATCCGGACGACGGCAGCGACGATGACTACACAGCCGTCGTGAAGAATAGGTCCACCCCGGGGACGCCAAGATGTTACGGCTGTGGATCCAGCAGGCACCACTATAAGGCGAGGGACTGCGCAGTGAAGGGGAAGTGTTGTGAACGGTGCGGTTTATTCCACCACTTCACCAGAGTTTGTCGGAACTCTGAGAAGGAAGACCAGGGACCAGGGAAGGGGGCTTCGGCTAAGAGGATGCCCACGGTGGTCCACACGGTTTCGCCCAACACAGACGGACAAATCATCTGCAACATCGTGTTGGACGGAGTGCCAATCCCACTGATGGTGGACATGAGGTCGGCAACCTCCATCTTGAACCTGGCAACGGTGACGAAGTTCTTCCCACATTACACCATGAGTAAAACAGACATTGCCTGTTACAGGTATGGCAGCAACCCCCTGGACATTGTGGGCTCGGTGTGGCTATCGGTGAGGTACAAGGAGGCCTCAATGTGTGCAGTCGAGTTCATGGTGGCCCGTGAAGGTAACAACTTAATGGGCGGTGATTTGTTTTACGGGCTCGGTTTTTCCATCGCCTGCGGTGTCGTGGAGGAGTGGTCAGGCGGTGGACTGTGGGATCGGCCATTTTATGTGGGAAGCAGCGAAGAGGTGTGGGGCTCAGTCTGGCCCAATCCGGGTGAAGAGGACCGCCACCAGAGTACGCCACCACAGCGAGCACTCCGTGCCAGTGTTTGCAGTCCCTTGGACGGGGGACCCAAACACCATGGTTTAGCGCCCGTGGGGGCGGATGGATCCAGAGAGCAGGCGCAGCGACACCCCAGCGGCCGACCAAGTACCACCATTGAGCCGGGCGCTGTCAGTGCCTGTCTGATGCAAGAAATGAAAACGATCAGGGCGGAACCGGATGGCACGAACCCTAGACGTGGCCAGAATGAAAACAAGGGACAGAGCTCAAGCCGGATCGGCGGGACGCTAAGGAACAGTGTGGGTATCGGTACATGACGTTGTAGACAAGGGAGGCCAGTGGGTACTCCCCTGGGTGTGGGTGATAACGTGTGCCCTAGGGTTGAGTCTTGGCTTGGACAGGTACGCAAGTCAAGAGAACAGCGAGACGACCAGGGTGGTCTGCATGTGGTGTGACTGGCGACAATGGTTACCTGGAGCTGACTGATGGGTCAAGACGGCACCCGAATGAGCTGCGGCGTTCAGAAGGGAAGGAACGCCAGTGCAGCCCGTCTCCAGTAAAGAAGAGGCGGAGACGCTCTGAGAGCAGGCCGCGGGACGGATGCTCCAGAGGGGAGCCAACGTGAGGCCTGTGTTAAGACTGTGTTTTCTTTGGGGCTTGCAGTGTGTCTAGTTGAAGTGTGTTTTGGTGTTTTATCGCTAAGGTTAATAGTTAAAAAAAAAAAAGAGAGAGAAGTGACCACCGTTGTGTGTGTTGAATGTCATATACGTATATGTAGATAAGATAAGATAAGATAAGCCTTTATTAGTCCCACAATGGGGAAATTCCAGGATTGCAACAGCACAGGGATAGCAACACTCAGAGCAATAATTAAGAAGATACGAAAGATATAAATAAGAGCAGTGGATATACATACATACACATCAATATATAAATATATATATAAAGTGCCAAGCATTGTAGTGAGATGGAATAAACTGCATAACCGTCTACTTAGTTATCCTACATAGTATGAATATGTACCCATACATATTGTCACCCTCCGTAGTGACCGATACTGTCCTAGTTGTGGGGGGTATTGAGTGCAATGTATATGTGTGGTGAGGTGCAGTAACACTAAAGTGTGAAAGTAGGATAATGACTGAGAGTGAAATGTATACGTGCTCAATGTTGTGTTGTTAAGTGCCATTAAGATGCTGTGCCCATATTATGGGATGGGAGTGCTAGTTTGGAGAGTCGTGTACTGCCATTGTTTGCAGTGTTTATACTTGTATATAGTTGTAATGCCTAGGATGTATATATTTATTTTGGGATTGATTTATTTTAGTGTGTGGCCCTTTTACGTTCATTGACTAACTATTTTCATTGCGGAGTGATCCGCTGGGCCAGTGTGGTATGAATGGATAGGCCTGTACATTTCTGTGTTTAGTGAGTGTGTTGGGTATAAATTTTAAAGAGAAGAGCCATTTGATGTGCTTGTGATTTTTTCAGGGGGGGGGGGGATGTTGGATATTTTATTATATATATTATTATGATGGCGGTGCCCTAAGGTAGAGGGGGGTGACGCCCCGCCTCTGGGGGCTGGTGTCACCTGAGGTATATAAGGGAACTGCAGGAGACATCTTCCTGGATTGGGTTTGGAGCCAAGATGAGGAATGTCCGCGGCAAAAAGGGGCCAGACGACAACCAGAGGAGCATCGGGAGTGTCTGTACATAGTGGACAAACTGGGTGCAGCGCACTTTAGGCTCTCTGACGGCTCGGTGTGGCATGCAAATTGGCTTCAGCGTGTCCGGGAGAAGACTCCGGGAGACGAGGCTGGATGTGGGACGAGGTCGAGAATGAGGAGGAGCGGCTTCAGCATCTGGAAGGCCAGCCACCACTCTGAAGACCGACAGTTTCCAGGCGCACATCTGCTGAGAGGGTGCCCTGGGCCCCCATGCCAGTTATGTTCTTTTTACTGGAACACTTGGGTTGTAAATAGTATATATTGAAGTTCTGGTGTTGTTGTTGCTGTTATTGTTTAAAAAAGAGAGATAATGTTATATAGTGAATGTTAATGTTATTAAGAATGTTATATAAGGGATTATTTTTTTGGGGGGGGGGTCTGTTTAGTCTAGGAACACAGCATACAATTTTAGTTATTAATGGACTTTAATTTACTTTAACAGGTGGCAGAATAATCCACCTTGCCGTGTGGGCAGGACAGCAGTCCACCCGTCCTCCCTATTTTAGGCTTTGTTGTGTGACTGTGTTAGGCCATTCAGAGACATCAGTTTCCGTTTGTTAGTGCATGATTCGGGTCCTAAATTGGGGAGGATCTTAACTGAGTGAGTGGTTTTGGACTTTTAAAGGGGAGGGAAAAAAAATTATATGAAAATGTAAGATGGACACGCACCTCCAGGTGGCGCCTCCGCCCCGCCCTATATAAGGCCAGGTCGGCCATCTTTCTCTTATCTGGCCTGGAGCTGAGCCACCAACCTGTCAGTAGCTGTCAGAGTGAGAGTTCAATCAAGCTGTGTTCCAAGCCACCTCGCCTCTTCTGTGAACAAAAGGTAATTCCAGACATAACACCCGCTCCGCCCTGCTGTTGTGCCCTTGGGCAAGACACTTTACCCACCTTGCCTTCAGTGTCACTGGTGTATTAATGTGAATAAATGCCATCTCTGCTGGAGTCCAAGTCCCACCCCATGCGGGGCACGCTGAATGCACTGAGGAGCTCATTTAACAGCAGGCTGCACCATCCTAAGTGCTTGAGGGAGAGGTTCTGCAGGGCCTTCCTACCTGCTGCTGTCAGACTTTATCATCTGCGCTGCTCATAGAGACCGTACATAACAGCACTACTTTGCACAGTAGGGATCGCTCCCCTCCAACTACTAATACAATTCCAGTTATTACTGGAGGTGGCAACAACACTGTTCATTCAACTGTGAAATATGCTGTCTGGATTTATACAGTATTTATATATTGGCAGGTGGGCTGAAAAGTTCATAGTGGCCAAATTTGACCAAATGTGGTCTATTTTTCAACAGTCTCCTTCAGTCCACACACTTCTTCCATCGGTGTTGCAGCACTTGGGTCCCTGTGGTTGAAAAATAAACCACATTTGATCCAATTTGACCACTATGAACTTTTCAGCTCCTCTCCCTTCATATATATATATATATATATAGTATATATATATATACATACACTGTTTTTCAACCCAGTTTTTTAAATCTTATTATTATTGCTCTGAGTGCTGCTATCCCTTTGCTATTGCAATCCTGTAATTTCCCCATTGTGGGACTAATAAAGGTTTATCTTGTCTTATGGACAACTAAAGGACACTCAGAGAGTGAATACCTTCGCCAAGGCGCCGCCCGTCCGTCCATCCACCCATCTATCTGTACTGTGTGAGATAGGGTCTTGGCAGAGGTATGCACTCTCGGATCACCTCCAAAATTTAATGGGCTCATCCTCAAGCTGTGTTTATGCTCCACTTTGGTTTACGCGTCTGGTTGAGCACGAGGCTCGTGTGACGAAAATTATGCCATCATCTCCAGTCCGCTAAGCTCCGTGACACCCCTCCGCAGCTGAGCACGTGCAGCCCAAATTTTGTGACCGTGTTGCCTGTGCACATTGACTACGCGTGCGCAAATCCAACCTCCCATTCATGAGGTGGCGCTACCGACAGCATACAAAGTCAAAAAGTAGACAAAGAAGATGATGAGGAAAACGGAAATTTAGACACAGAAGCAAAAGCACACTATTATACCTTCTTTTTTTTAGTTTCTTCTTCCACCAAAGGTAGTAAACACAGGAGCTCCTCATCACTTGCGTGCAGATGCTATAGTCGTTGATTCTGTGTGTGGCTCTTGTTTGTCTTCAGTTTTGTATAGCCAGTAAAACTGGTGTGGCAACACATTTGCGCTAGCTATCAGGCTGGGTGAAACTGCAGATAATGCTTGGTCTATCAGGTGAAAAAAAAATTAAGTACAGTCGTGAGCGCACCAGCCTGTCCAAAGCATACATGCATCCCAGGACACCAGAGCGGAGGTGGAGCAAAAACAAGGATTGAGGTCAAAGGCCACCTATGGTGAAAATTTCATCAAAATCCATCAGGTAGTTTTTGCATAATCCTGTTAAGTCACAAACGCAGGCAAAAGCATTACCTCCTTGGTGGAGGTAATCAAATTATCCCTGTCATCTTGATGCATAAATGCCCCCCTAGTTCTACTTCAGTGGAGGGGAGTGCATTTGTATGCCAGTCAGGGATCATTTTAGGACAGGGGTGTCCAATCATGTGCCATGGAGGGCCAAGACCCTGCAGGTTTTCTCTTCTACCCAGTCTCTTCAGCAGGTGTTTTCACTTATCAGTGATCAGTGGGAAGAAATTCAGTGGAATCTGCTGTTGAAGGCTCTGGTTGGAGGTAAAGCCTGCAGGGTCTTGGCCCTCTATGGCACATGATTGGACACCCCTGTTTTAGGATGATCAGAGAGTGAAGTGTATGTTATATACTGTGAGCGCCAGTCATCTCTATAAAATCTGATGTTTGATACATGAAAAACGTTTGGATGTGAAGATGCCACAACTGGCACAAGAAAATTGAGACCGGGCCATTGGAATGCTCAGAGCTGGAATGTCGGCCTCCCGGGTAGTAGAATATTTTGGAGTCCATCAGTCAACAGTAAGATGCTTGGAAAGGAGCTACTGTAACACTGGTAGCAAGTGTTGCATTCAATGACAACTTAACACTTTCTGAAACTGATAAAGTGTTGCATTTTTAATGCCACTCTACATATGTTACTGCATTGTATGTTACTGTTTGAATGTCTGCACTTCTCTCCCAGCCAATCACAACAGCTGACTGTCTCCCTGAGCCTGGTTCTGATGGAGATTTCTTCCTTATAAAAGTTTTTTTTTTTTTCCTTTCCACTGTCACCAAGTGTTTGCTCACTGGGGCTCACTTGTTTGAATGTTCTCTGAATTATTCATTCTGATTCCTGCCTTACATACAGTGTCTAGCCCCTGGAGTCCACCTTTTTGTTGTGATAAGGTGCTATATAAATAAAGGTGAGTTGACATGAATGATATGATTCAAAAAAATATATCAAGGTCTTAGATCGTCTTTATTTACCTGTTTTAAACCATAAATAATACATTAAATCTGCTAAACCACTTAAGCTATTTTGTCTAAAATTACATACAAGTGTTATGTACAGCACTTGCAAAAATAAAAAGGAAACCAAAAGTCTGTATTTTTAATATGACTTTATAGAACAAATGTTACATCCATTACATGCATATTACATTTACATCATTTAGTGTGTGCAGGGTTTTTTGGTTTTTTTTTTTTTAATTAAGCGATTTTAAATCACAATTTTTGGCTATGCGTACATCAATTCACCTGACTGTATGAGCAGACTTGTGCAACCGATTATCACAACACGCACGTCTCCAGTCTGTGTTGTGCTGGCGCTGCCGATCCGCTCCCCTTCCTCCGCTGCAAAGTCACCAGCGCCGGCAAGGCAGTAGATTGCGCAGTCATCTCCACGTGGGGCAACATGACAACCCGACCAACAGCACAAACTACTACCTCAACCAGCGCCTGGCACCACTGCCGTGATCCTCTGACGGACTCTTCCCATGGATCTCTGCTCTCCACCGTTTCCACCCCGTGCGTAAAAGCGCACCAAAAAAAAAAAAAAAAAAAAATGGCGTGTGCCAAAAATAACGTGAAGACAAAAACCCCACCCAAAGGATGGGGGTGGGGGTGGGGGGGGCACCTCCTTTTCCTCCCTCCACCACACCCCACATTTCCTGTAGCAGCTGCTCTCCTCAGATGACCTCCGTGAATGTTACATGCGGCCGGACGGGGACGGAAACGCTCGGCGCAGAAAGCCGCGCGCCCAGCGCTCCACCTCCAATGATCTTGATTTAAAATACACTTTAAATTGTGTGTAAAAAAAAAAAAATGTTCACAAACACTGCAGCCTTCAGACATTCCACATTCATTCACCCACCGGGCATTCCCCGAGGAATTTACAATGAAATAACACGTTAAGGTTTAAAGTAGCACTGAGTCAATACAAGTCATTCTAGCACATGTTGACCTTTTACCTTAAAATCAAAACCACATCAGCTCCAGGCACAGCCTTCCTCACCTTGCGGGCGAACCGCAGCGTCTGTTTTATAACCTATTGTCTGCTTTTGCGTCTCCAAACAAAGTTAATCCTGCCAAAACGCCGAAACATCACCGAATCCACCACTCGAGGCTTCCTGCGCGCCAGCCTGCGTCCTGAGCGGTGCGGTCGGCGGGTGGACGAGTGGATGTGACGGCGGAGCAGCATGGATAATCCACGCGGGGAACGTCGGGACGGGTGTGGAGTATCCGAGAGCAGAGATTGGAGAACAAGGAGGGCCTCCTCTCCTCTGACTGGTTGACCAGACACCAGCGGGAGGTGGGAGCTGTCACGGGGCTCCATCTGCTGGCGAAGAACAGAAGCTCAACTCAGTGTGTGGATGCCTGCTCAGACAGACCTGCGCCGACTCGATTGTACAGCTGCGAGTACCTGCAGTGCTTGAACGAAGAGACACTTCGGGGTGCAGGTGCTGAACCAAAAAAAAAAAAAAAAAGAAAAAAAAAAGGGCACTCCTAAATACGGAAAAAAGTAAAGTTGAAGAAGAAGCCAGCTTTATTGTAATTCAATTCATACAGTCAATCATGTACAGTAGAACAAAATTATATTTCTCCCATCTAAATTACACCTAGAATCAGAGGGACCACTGCCATGCACCACCACAAACAACCCTTTCCAGTCTATTATGCTGAGCACCAAGCTAGAAGGCAGAAAGTATGATTTTTATATGGTCTTCGTTATGACCCAGCCCTGCTCCATCAGCTAGACCACCACTCCGGTGGTAAAGTTACATACAGTAGCACATTTTTTTTACTGTACTTACATGATATATCTATTTTAATATCTATGGAGATATTTAATAGCTCAGATTTCTACATAATTATCAACTCAGCCCATGGCCATCATCATCAACGATTCATTAATATGACAAAAGGTCAATGACAAAAAATGGGCAGCTTCTTAAAAATCTCGTGTGCTTTTTCTTTGTTTTTCTTTTATATTTACTGCTTTTCCCTTCTTAAATTACATTGATATAATTTTGTACTTTCTTACCAAATTAATCAGAAATTAGTAACTCCCTTTCTCATGAATCAAACCCATCATCATCATTGTGACAGTCATCACTTGTGATTTGAGCGAGATCAGGTGGTTTCAGTTTGTCCTTGATTAGTTATGGATCAGTTTTTTCTTGTTATTTTGTGAAATTTTCCTTGTACATTTGAGCTTATAGTCTAAAATATACGAGTTCTTTCTCATACATTTTTTCATGTAAATTTTTGTCTGGGCTGGGCTCATACACCAGTCACAGAGAATTAATTGGATATCAAAATATTCAAAGATTTTTATTTGTCAATACTTTTATACGTACAGGGCATACAGGAGAATTGAAATGCCGTTTCTCTCTCTCTTAGTGGTGTGCGCAATATATAAGAAAAGAAGGAAAAAGGATGAAAAACAACAACAGCAGTCTATGTACAGTAATGCTTCCCGTAGTGCAAATGAAGATAAAAGATAAAACGCAGCAATCCGATATACAGAATAAGTAGAGCCATAATACCCGTAACTGCAAGTTCAGTGCTGTAATGTAGGTGGAGACAGTGACAGATTGGACTGCACATGATCAATTTTGCAATAACAGACAGCAGCAGGTATGGCATTTGTGCAAATGGTTGCAGTAAGGTGCAGAGACATACAGCAGCAGATGTATTACTGTTGGTGTGCCAAATCTTTCTGTGCAAACAGCTGAGGTAGTTATTGTGTGGGTGAGTGTGTTACAATCCAGGGGAGGGAGGGGAGGAAATGGGCAGAGTTCAGGGTTCTGATGGCCTGGTGAACAAAGCTGTTTAGCAATCTTGTGGAGCAGGCCCCGAGGCTCTGGTACCTTTTCCCTGAGGGCAGGGGGCTGAAGAGGGAGTGTGAGGGGTTGGAGGTGTCGCCTGCAATGTTGATGGCTCTGCAGGTGAGGAGGGTGTGGTAGATGTCTGGGGGGGGGCAGAGGGGCACCAATGATCTTGCTGGCTGCTTTCACTGTGTGTTGTAGTGTCTTCCGATAGGATGCAGTGCTGCTTCCGTACCACACCGTGATGCAGCTAGTGAGGCTGCTCTCACTGGTGCCCCAGTAAAATGAGCACATGATGGGGGATGGGACTCAGGCTCTTCTCAGTTTGTGGAGGAAATGGAGGCAAGTTTGAGCCTTCTTGGCCAGTGATGTGGTGTTGTTGGACCAGGAGAGGTCCTCAGAGATGTGCACCCCCCAGGAACTTGGTGCTGGTCACCTACACCATCTCTACAGCCAACTGAGCAGATGGTCCAGCAGCTGTAGAGATCGTCAGCTGTGGTCAGAGATGGTCAGCTGTAGAGATGCTCTACAGCTGCTTCATCAATGATCAGAGGGGGATGCTGTGTGTGCCCTCTCCTGAAGTCGAGCACAATCTCCTTGGTTTTTCCCATGTTCAGGAAGATATTGTCTTTACACCACTGGAACAGCTGTCACCTCATTTCTGTAGCTGGCCTCTTCATTGTTGTTGATGAGGCCCACCACTGCCATGTCGTCCACAAATTTGATGATGTTAAGATAAGTGTGAATGTGTGTGTGAATTGTGTGTGTGAATGGGTTACGGGGTTAGGCGCCGTACTGTGGCTGCATCATCCATCCAGGTGGATGCCCTCAATTTCCCCTCTGGGGATCAATAAAGTACACAAAATCAAAAAAAAGATAAGATAAACTTTATTGTCCCTCAAGGGGAAATTTGTCTTGGGCTTATCATCCGTGCTGCAACCACACAGTCCACACATACACAGTGGACGTAGTACATAAGATCCTTCATAAAATATATATATATATAATATTATATATAAATGAAGTGTACCTGACTATCTATTGAGTTTATAAAGTTTTACTGACGTCGGGATAAATGAGTTCTTATATTTACTGAACCTGCACCTTGGGGACTCTGTATCTCCTACCTGAGGGCAGCCGCACATATTCATTGTTTAGTACAAGGCTCACCATCCATCCATCTTCTTCCACTTCATCCTTTTTCGGGGTCGCGGGGGGACTGGAGCCTAATCCCCTGCATCTTTGGGCGAGAGGCAGGGTACCCCCTTGACAGGACTGCCAGTCCATCGCAGGGCCAACACAGAGAGACAGTACAACCTTTTTACTCCACAAGTCTTACCTTAGGTACAATTTAAATCCCCCTGTTTTGATGCCAATTTCCTAACTTGCATGTTTTTGGCTATTGTGGGAGGAAACCGCGGAGGAAATACCCGAGTAAACCCACGCAGGACATGGGGGAACATATGCAACTTCTCACAGATCACTGTTGGTCGGGGGCTGGGATCTAACCCAGGATCCCCCGGCCATGGGTGAGTTGCTGTGCTGCCGCAGTGTGCTCAACCACTCCGCCACCGCGCTGCCCTCATGTCCACTATTATTTTTTGAGCTTGTCTACAGTTGCCTGTTCGTAGAAGGATCTGCATGGATTAATACTCTTTAACTCCAATTATTTTCCATGCGGTATGAATTAAACGCTAACTCTCTGTGTCTGTTAGTTTCACAGAGACGTTGCCAAACCAGGCTGTAATGCTGTATCTAATACAGCTCTCCAACACAGCCTGGTAAAATATCAACATAATCCTTTTATCAACACCATGTATTCTTAATCTACACAAAAAATGCAGCTGCTGTTGTAGTCTAATGCAGAGGTAATCAATATGTGTGCTCCAGGTTAATGAATTGTCAATAAATACTCCCAAATATTTATAGGAACTAACCTGTATTATAGTGTGGTTGTGGATGACCACAGGCCTGTGGTCACCAACTCCCCGAGGGTCAAACACTTTCTCCTTTGTTTTATCAGTATTCAAAATGAGATGACTGTCATCACACCAATTGACAAACCTCTGAATTTCTATAAAATAGCTTGACAGATCATGAGTCTTTTGAAGTAGTGATAAAACAGCAGTGTCATCTAAAAATTTAATAATTTGATTGCCTGGATAGACACTAATGCACTCATCGGTGTACAAGGTGAACAAAAATGGTGAACTAACACAACCTTGGGGAGCCCCTGTGCTGAGGGTTCTAGATTTAGCCTAAAGTTCCTTTTACACTAACTTGCTGTTTATGATAAGTTAAATATGAGTGGTACCATTTAATAATATCAGAATGCACATTAAATCATTTAACCTCTTATATTAAAAGGTATGGCTGCAGTGTGTTAGAGGCTGAACTAAATCACCAATAAAAGACGTACATATGAGGTTGTCTCCTCCAAATGTTTAAACACAGAATGAGTAAGGTTAAAATGGCATCCTCTGTACTTCTATTTTTTTAAGCAAACTGCAGAGGATCCAAAAGTCCTCCAATATCAGTTTTTAGAATGTCAATGACAATCTTCTCAAGGCACTTCATTACCAGTGAGGTCAGTGCAACAGGACGATAGTCATTATTCTCTTTGCAGCTTGCTTTTTTTGGTACAGGAATTATAATAGAGCTTTTCCAAATTACTGGGACAGAACAAGTATCTAAAGACTTCTGGTAGATGGGACTCCAGGCTTCTGCTAGCTCCTGACTTCAGTAAGCGCCCAGAGATCCCATCTGGTCCAGATGCCTTCCTGGGGCACATACGTGAGAAAAATCTTCCCACAACATGCTGGTCAACTATAATTTTTGTAGAGCCTGAAACTGATATAGCATCCAGAGCAGCTTTTTGTTCATGAGAAAAATCTCTAGTCTCAAATCTGCAAAAAAAAACCTTATTCAACTCATTTGCCTTTTCTTCCTCATTCATTACATTAATGCAGCTTTTGGATGGAGTCATCTTTGTCATTACTTTAACTGAGTCCCACAATTTCCTAGAACTTTTTCCAAGGCATTCAGATTCGAATTTCTTCCTCGTCTCATCTCTAGCTGTTCTTAGTTTATAATTAAGTTCTTTCTGTATATTTTTCATACTTAACTTGTCCCCATTCTTAAAAGCAATCTTTTTCTGTATTATGCACCGTTTTAATTCCTTGGAAATATAAGACTTATTATTGGGGTACATAGTGATTACTTTCTGAGGTAAAACATTTTCTTTACAGAATTTTATGTACTCAGTTATGGTATCTGTGGCCTCCTCCAACTCCAAGTTATGGAAGAGTCCCCAGTCGGTACAAGAAAAAACAACCTCTCAAAGTTTCTGTGCCTTCATGGTCCCATATGAAGATTGTCTTTGTGGTCTGCTACTTTTAAGCAAAGACTTATAAGTAGGAATCAGATGAACAGCATTATGGTCTGAGGACCCCAAGGGGGGCTTAACCCTTGCTATATAGGCATTTTTGACGTTCCCATAGCATTTGTCCAAAATATTTTTCCCCTTTGTACTGCAGTTCACATATTGGCTGAAGCAGGCAGTGCCGCATCCAGTTTGCAGTGATTAAAATCACCTAAAATCAGACAAGGTGCTTCAGGTGTGCGTTCCAGTTGTCTGTGTACACAGTCCACAGTAGCATTTGCCGCATTGAAAGCGTTCCCACTGGGCGGGATATAAACGGTGCATAATAAAATGTTTCCAAATTCACGGGGGAGATAAAAAGGCCTCAGGCTTAAGCACAGCAGTTCTATGTCCGGGGTACAAACCGACTCTCTCGTAGTGAACTGTGAGCACCATTTGTTCTTAACATACACACAAATGCCTCCTCCTTTGATCTTACCGGAGAGCGCGTCCCTGTCCTGCCGCACCAGGGAGAAGCCGTCCATGGATAGGAGTGAGTCTGGTACATCCCCTGAAGCCACGATTCTGTGAAAACGAGCAGGCATGACTCCCGGTACTTGTATAGGAACCTGGCATTGATTTTGAGTTCCTCCATTTTGCTCTTCAGTGAGCAGACATTACAGAGCAACATGGATGGCAGTGGCGGCCTGTTCTCTCTCCTCCACAGTCTCTGTCGTACTCCGCCGTGTTTACCTCTCTTCCGCGACCGGCTTCTACACCCTCCTGTAGGATTTCGTAAGAGCTCCCTAGGCAGGAGGGGTGCCGAGACGTGGCTGGAACAAAGAAGCAGGAGTTGGTCTCGAGTATAGCTCAGGAGCTTGGTCGGCCTCATGTCCCAATCCACTTGGGTACAGTGGCATATTATCCCGAGCAACCAGATCACAAACAGTCCCTTTAGCAAAAACATTATTATGATACTTCAAACTGAGCACTAAAAAACTAAGTACTACAACTAAGTACTACAACATACACACACAGTAGCAGCACAAGGTAGCCCGGAGCGCAGCCAGAGCAGCGCCACCACAGGAAAGGCTGGTACGCAGCCACAGGTCAGCGGAGTGAAAAACAGCAGGCCGAGCACACACACTTGTGGGGCCCCTGTGCTCAGTGTGATGGTCTTGGCGGTGTTGCTGCCGACCTGCACTATCTGTGGCCTCCCTGTGAGAAAGTCCAGCACCCAGTTACAGAGAGAGGTTTTGAGTCCCAAGTGTTTGAGTTTTTGAATTAGGTGCTGGGGGATGATTGTGTTGAATGCTGAAGTCCAAAAAGAGCATTCGCACATACTGTGTGTGAAAAAGTGTTTGCCCCCTTCCTGATTCCTCTTTTTTTTTGTATGTTTGTCACACTTCAATGTTTCAGATCATCAAAGAAATTTAAATATTAGACGAAGATAACACAAGTAAACACAAAATGCAGTTTTTAAAATGAAGGTCTTTACTATTAAAGGAAACAAAAAATCCAAACCTACATGGCCCTGTGTGAAAAAATGATTGCCCTCTAAACCTAATAACTAAATTGGGCCCACCCTTAAGCAGTAACAACTGCAATCAAGTGTTTGCATTTACATGGCTAATTCAGCTGCATTGGAGGGTTTTCGAGCATGTCCTTTTTAAGGTCAATGCCCATCAGCATCTCAGTTGGATTCAGGTTAGGGACTTTGATTAGGCCACTCAAAGTCTTCATTTTGTTTTTCTTAAGCCATTCAGAGGTGGATCTTGCTGGTGTGTTTTGGATCATTGTCTTGCTGCAGAACCAAGTGCGCTTCAGCTCAAGGTCACGAACAGATGGCTGGACATTCTCCTTCAGGATTATTTGGTAGACTGCAGAATTCATGGTTCCATTTACCACAGCAAGCCTTCCAGATCCTGAAGCAGCAAACAGCCCCAGACCATCACACTACCACCACATATTTTACTGTTGGTATGATGTTCACTTTTCCGAAATGCTGTTACTTTTATGCCAGATGTAATGGCACAAACACCTTCCAAAAAGGTTCAACTTTTGTCTCGTCTAGTCCCCCACAGAGTATTTTCCCAGAAGTCGTGGGGATCATCGCTCCTTGGAACTCTGCCATGCAGGCTATTTCTGCCCTGTCTCTTTCTTATGGTGGAGTCATGACACTGACCTTACTGAGGCAAGTGAGGCCTGCAGTTCTTTGGATGTTGTTGTGGGGTCCTTTTGTGACTCATTGGATGAGTCATCGCTCCACTCGTGTGGAGTAAGCTTTGGTTGGACGGGCCACTCCTGGGAAGGTTCTCCACTGTTTCATGTATTCTCGCCATTTGTGGATGATGGCTCTCCACTGTGGTTCGCTGGAGTCCCAAAAGCATTAGAAATGGCTTTGAACCTTTTCCAGACTGATAGATCTCAACTACATTGTTTCTCATTTGTTCCTAAATTTCTTTGGATCGTAGCATGATGTCTAGCTTTTGAGGATCTTTTGGTCTATTTCACTTTGTCAGGCAAATCCTATTTAAGTGATTTCTTGATGAGAGAACAGGTGTGGCATTAATCAGGCCTGAGTGTGGCTAGAAGAAATGTACTCAACTTTCCAAAGATGTGATAACCCACAGTTAATTTATGTTTTAACTGGGGGGTGGGGGTCACTTTTTTCACACAGGGCCATGTATGGTTTGGAATTTCTTTTACCCTTAATAAACCCTTCATTTAAAAAACTGCATTTTTGTGTTTTACTGTGTTATCTTTGCAATATTAAATTTGTTTGATGATCTGAAACATTTAAGTGGGACCAAAGATCCAACAAAAAAGAGAATCAAGAAGGGGGCTAACACTTTTTCACACCACTGTAGATGTTGAGTCCAGGTGGGTGAGGCCTGGATGGAGAGCAACAGCGATGGCATCTTCTGTGGATCTATTTGACCTCTATGCGAAACTGAGATGGGTCATGGGAGGGAGAAGAAAGGGGTGGACTTGATGTTCTGCATGACCAGTTCCTCAAAGCACTTCATTATGATGGAGGTCCAGTGCTACGAGCTGGTCATCGTTATAGCTGGATGGGATGGGCTTCTTTGGGACTGTATTATGGTAGAAGTTTTCAAGCACGTGGAGACAACAGCCTGACTCAGGGAGATGTTGAAGATGTCGGCCAGGACATTCTTGAGCTCCTCCGCACAGTCCTTCAGAACGTGACCTGGTATGTTGTCTGGTCCAGCTGCCTTACATAGGTTGACCTTGAGAGGGTCCTCTTCACGTGGCCGGATCCCAGACTTATTTGCCTGCTTGTCTGGGGAAGAAAGTGGTCTTTCGTGTTCACGTACTGTTTTGTGCTTCATAGTGGCAAAGAAGTCATTCAAGTTGTTAAGCAGTGTGATGTCAATCGCATCGGTCCGAGGTGGAAGTTTTTAGTTGGTGAGGGTCTGTATGCCACGCCAGAGAGACTGTGCATCTCTGGTGTTGCTTTAGTGTCCGGATAGTTTCTTGATGTCCTGTTGTTTGTCTCCTTGATACCATGGGACTGGTTGGGCCTAGCTGTTGTTAGTCCTATAGTGTCACCAGCCCTGAAGGTTGCATCCCAAGCCCTCAGGAGCCTGTGGACCTCTGCTGTCATCCATGGCTTCTGGTTAGCACGAACAATGATGGTTTTGCAGTGAGTGACATCATCAATGCATTTGCTATGTATGCTTCAACAACCTCAGTGTACTCCTCTAAGTATGTGTGTCCACTGAAAGTGGCTGCGTGCTTGAAAGTGTCCCAGTCTGTAGTGCTGAAGCAGACTTTCAGAGATCTGAGCCCCCCTGGCCACACACGTACCTGCTTTTTTTTGTTGTCTGATTGTTTTCGCTCTGGATCTGTATGCAGGCATTAGCAAGATGGTGGATGTGATCAGAGACCCAGGCGGGGGAGAGGGAGGCCTTGTATACTGTCTGCAAGTGTTGTACACAAGGTCAGCAAGTTGTCTCCTCTTGTTGGTAAGTCCAGATGTTGGTGTAGTTTTGGTAGGAGGACCTTTAAATCTGCATGGTTGAAGTCTCCTGCTGTGATGAGGAATTTTTCTTTATTTTTTTCTTTATTTAACTTTTATTTATACAGGGTAGTTCCATTGAGAGGCAACCTCCTTTTTTCAAAGATGCCCTGTTCACACTCATACAGTTACACATTCACATCAGGAAGCTGCCCAGATTGACCTGTGGCCACTGAGTAGCTCCACTGAAGCAGTTGGGGTTAAGGGCCTTGCTTCAAGGGCACCACAATGGGTCTAAGGAGGGTGGGGCAAACACTGCTATGTTATCTGTCCCACCCAGATCTAATCCTGCCAGCCCAGGGATCGAACCCGCAACCCTCTGCTCATCAGTCCACATCCCTAACCATTAGGCCACCACTGTCCACTGAACCCATCTGGATGCACTGTGTGTGTCTCACTTGATGGCCTGGTAGAGTTCATTTAGTGCCTCTTTTCTCTTGCCGATGGCGGTGGATGGGACATACACGGCAACTAGCAGGATCGATGTAATATCCCCTCGGTAAGTAGAAGGGTCGGCACTTGATGATCGTAAACTCCACTAACAGAGAACAGTGTTTGTGCAAAACAGTTGCATCTCAGCACCAAGCGTCATAAATGTAAACACACATGCCTCCACCTCAGGTTTTCACTCCCTCCCCGAACACCCAATCAGCACGATAGCATGTTAGCCCTGCTAACTGATTAGCAGAGTCAGGGATATTGTCATTTAGCCACATTTCCATTAAGATAAAAACACAGCAGTTCTGCGCATCACGATGTGTAGATCTCAGGAGCTATGTGGTCTATTTTGTTGTCTAGCAAGTGTACGTTGGCCAGAGTGAGAGAAGGAAATCAGGAGTCCATGTGGGCTACCGACTAGCTTCGTTTGGATACCTCCACGTTTACCTCCCTTTCATCTTCGCTCACACCATCTACGGCGTCTCCATTTGGGATAAGACAAAGCAGTCGAGGCCGGGGGTGTGGAGGTCTGGCGGAGAAGTCCTAGGCCACAGAGTTCGTCTGTAACGCTCTGGTCCAAAACATAATGAGAGTTGTAATCGAGTCACCACATTCCAAGGCCAAGGCCGAGTTGGAGTCACCACAGTCTGAGGCCAATGCTGAGTCAGAATCACCACATTTTTTCAGAGTCCAGCTTCAAAGTGTTTTACGATATTGTTATTGGCATACTGTTTATACTTTTAATGTGGTCCTCTCTGCCATCCCAAGAAAAATGTACGTTATTGACAAAAAACACCCATTTATTTTGTTCTGTTTGCAGACATTACAGAAAATTTAATCAAAATGCACATAAACTGTAAAATGGTTAGGTGGTTTCATTTTAGAAGACCTCTGAATAAAAAAATAAAATTAAACATTACAAAACATTACACCTATCACAAGTCAAAAACTTTCAAAAAGTCAGTTCAGTTGGTCTCTGAATCAAATAATGTCTTCATTGCATTTTAGAAACATTAGGGTCTCCAGCACCGAAGGGGATAACTTTGCTCAGTGTGGGTGCAAAATAATCCCACCCTTGCTAAAGATGCATTCCACAGGTGCACTGCTGGCAGGCGCTGCCAGAACATTGAAAGCCAGAACACAGAGTGCAGAATATTTCTTCCTTGCAGCTCCATATGGCTTCCAGAAAATGACAGCATCTTGGCCATGGTTTTCATTACGCAGATAGCTGGCAAGCTGGGATCTTACGGTTTCCTTCTCCTCACTCTTACATCTTCCTCTCAGGGTATCGTACTTCTGCGACAGTTGCGGTACTTTAGCTGAGGCTTCCTCCTCGTCACTGCTTGCAGTCAGTGATTGTGCTGGTCGGGACAGAGGTGTTCAGCCTCACTGATTACCAACTCTGCAAAGAAGAAAAACAAAAATTTTTTAAAAATAATGTCTTTGATGACACTGATCAAACACTGTTAAAAACCTTTATCATGAACATTCTTATTACATATACAGGAAACAATACACAGTGTACAAATAACAAAAATATGGACAAGTGATCTCATTTTAAAGAAGCTTTTAACTTGCAAATTCTTTACAGATGATTCAAAGGTTTATTATTTCAGACTTGTGACAAATTCAACATACCTCTGAGCTTATTCTTTACACTTGCCCTGGTGTTCTCCACATCAGAACTTGTCATTATGTCAGCATCCCCCCAGTGGATCATGTACTGTGGGTCCAACACTGCTGCAATTAGGTACACATGTTGGATGAAAGGCTCCTGATGTTTACCACTGTCCGGCTCCATATTCATTTGACAGTTGACAAATATACCCCTAAACTGCTTTTTCAGGGAGGTGTGAAGTGTCGCTACAAGAACCCTGCAGTGATGGGCATCTTATCCCCACTTTTTCAGGTGGCTGTTGAGGTCCAGCACTACAGGCAACACCTGACTGACAGTTACGCTCTGATTGCCTGTTACCAAACATGGAAAAAAAAATTGAAGTTGTATACTGCACATAGCAATAGAAAAGTTAGTTTGCACATTTGTCTCGTAACTGCAGTATTTTTCCCAAAGCAAAATTCCCACCACAATGTTAAAAGTTCTGTTTATGAGATGTATCAAAATTATATTACTTGTACAGAATAAGCTTAAACTTGTCAAAGACATGGCAATATCCAGAGGTTTAACATTTGCACTTGTTTGCATGAAAACATGAATTAAAGGAAAGCCTGGCATGAATAACAAATCTTCACCTTGGGTCAAGTTTGTAGCATCTGCAAACTGTTCTAGAATTTTGCATAGGTCAGAAAGTTGCCCCTATTCTTGACGAGTCAGTATGATGTTCGAAAATTACTGTGTGTCGCAAACCTCCGCCAGCACTTTACAATCAGTCCCTCTGATCCTCACCTATGGTAGGTCAAATTCCACTGGGTTGCAACTGCAGCAGGAATTGTTCAATCAACCCCAAACCTCTTTGAATCTAAAAACAAGAAATAAAGCACAGTCAATAGCCTGAGACATCAAGTTAATTTCTCATTTTTTTCCAAATATGATGAAATTAAGAAGTTACCTTTCCTTGAGCAATGCACTCTTGTGTAGCAGTGTAGAATTCTTTGTGACTTTTGCTACTGCCCTGGCCAACACGTTTCATCAACTTCAAGGCCATCTCCAACAAGATAGTCGCAAGGTATGTGCAATGCATGCATAGCCCTCTGGCGCGAGTTCGTGGCTCAGCGCAGCATCCACTTGCACCTTGTCTTCCTCATGCAGGCTCCTCTATAGTGTCTCATCTCCCACTTCTTTCGTCCCCTATTGCTGTTTTCATCGATTTCCTCGACAGGAAATTTTACTGCAAATGATTTTAGGCATATTTGCAGCATTGTTTGTGACAATGAAGTCAACCTGGTGAGAATTTGGATAACATATATCAAAGTAATAGAATGATGACATGTACACTTTGTTCTTTTCCTTTGAAACAATAAACACATTTTTTCAGGGTAAAATATACAATAGAAACATCTCTTGGTTGGAACAATGAAATTATAGGTATTGATTTAAAACAACTGGTAAAGATTTAACCAACTTTAATCTGATGTTGAAGTCTTCAATGGCAGCATCAAAAGCCCGGACAATGCTCTCACCAGTATGCCGGTCTGTGAAGCACCGACAAGTCAACAACATGAACACAGTCCAAAGTTGCCAGTCTTGGGTTTGTCTCAAGGTTGTGTGCCTTCACTCCAAGAAGCTCCTCATTTTTCTGTCGGTTCATAGGTCAGTAGTTAGTGAGACACTTCTGTGTCCTGCCAGCATCTCTGCTATTTTCTCTTTCAGCTAGCTTTCAGTGAGGCTGCCTTCTGTGTAAGTGTCGACTTGGCCTTTGGTTTGTACCGGGAAAGACACAAACGAGAATTGGAAACCTGTTTTTAGTCAAAATTAATTTATGTCTGAATATTGGCACATCACATTAGGACACGATGAATCTGCTGAATCATAAAAAGTTTCCATTTACACAAAAAAAGAAAACATACCTTGGGTCAGCAAGCTGCATGACTTTCCTAAAATGCATGTTCTCCACAATGGACAGGGGCAAGCTGCACCCTACAATGAACTTGGTGATGGCATCTGATAGCCGTTTCTGCCTCGGGTTTGTATGGCGGTACTTGCTGGTGGTAGCCATTTCTTCTGTATTACTTGTACTAGCATCGCTCCTGGGTGGAAAAAACAGCATGATGACTTGTGAGCCACCAACTGGGTGCTTCCCCTGAACATACTCATCCCACCTGTGGAGGAACAATATTACAGTATACAGTATAAAGCATGCATTCCAACTTATGCTGATCTCGCATAAACAACACAGACCAAGTGGATGAGACATTCAAATATGCAAAGAATATGTTAAGTTGGCTTGCACTTATTCCATGGCTTGGGTAAGCAAAGTTTTGGCTTGGGAAAGCATCAATTTCAATGAAATTGAAGCATGTTTTGTCTGAAGTCGGAGCCAAGACCAGCAGTAGAGCTGAATACAAGTTTATTACACAGGGTGCTGTGCACCTGTGATATCCTACCGTGTAGCAATGATCACACTTGAGTTATTTCTTTGGCTAACTCTGCCATTTATTCTGCAACACACATAATATGACTGAACATGGATTCTGCGCGGGGTTTTCACACTCTTATTCTAATGTGTCCCCTTAATAGTAGTGCTGAACAATACAGGTAGTTCCCCCTAGAGGCATATGCCAGTAATGTTTTATTTTAGACTTGCAGTCTACCACATCCCTCCCCTCTAGATTAAACTACTCTTAATTACACTAGCCAATTACTAGACATCCTGGAACTCCCATTTAACCCTAAACTATCACAGTTACTTTTTAATTTCTTAAACACATGTGTCATACACATAATTTCTTTCTCTTTTTTTTTTCACATGTATAACACACATAACAGTCTAACTGGGGATTTGGTTTGACTACCGCATCCCAGTGAGGTTCCAGGACGCATTCTTGTCCTGTGGCTGGGGAACTCACTACTGACTAAGTTAGTCCTTCAAGTAGTCTGGAGCTCTCCTAGCTCGCTGAGATCTTCTCACGGCGGAGTGAGCCAACTGCAGGTGAAGACTCAGACTGCTTCCACTATTTCGGCTGCTGCAGTGCTGGCCGTAGAATCTGCAGAGACGGTTACCTCAGGTTTCACCTGAAGTGGTGGTTCGTTGATGCTCTCTCAGGATGGGTGGTCAGACAACACCTCTGGGCCCATCGCAGGGGAATGGAGCTCCTACACGAACTTGGACGAATGTGTCGCCTCACCCACTTGTCCTTGACTAATGTCACCTTGGAATGACACAGGGCCCTGTCTTTTCTGTTATTTCTCCTGGTACCCAGGGCTGGTCCTGAGCCAAAGTGCGGGTGTAGACCACGTCTCCTTCTCTCAGTATTCTCTCTCTAGCATGCATGTCCATGATATCCTTTTTGTTTCTCTTGTTTATCATGCACTTTGTATCTGAAGTCTGGATGTATTAAGTCAAATGTTGACCTCAACTTCCTTCCACACAACAGCTCAGCTGGTGACTTGCCAGTTGTAGATTGGGGTGTTATTCGATAGCTGAACAGAGCTCTCGACATTCGGGTTTCAATAGAGTCTCCTGTCATCTTTTTCATGAGTGACTTGAACGTCTGCACGGCCCTCTCGGCTAAGCCGTTAGAAGAAGGATGGTATGGCGCAGTCGTGATGTGACGTATGCCATTCTTTTCAGAAAACTCTTGGAACTGTTCACTCGTAAAACATGTACCGTTATCTGATACTATGATTTCAGGTAGCCCATGTTGGCTGAAACTCTTTCTAAGACATTCAATGGTAACAGTAGAAGTAGAGCTACTCACAGAATATGCATCGATCCACTTTGAGTATGCGTCAACTATGATCAGGAACATTCTTCCCATCCATGGACCTGCGTAGTCAATGTGAATTCTTCTCCATGGTTTATCTGGAACTTCCCAGGGATGTAGTGGGGCTGCTGGAGGACTGTTCCTGTTCTCCTGGCATGCCGCACATGACTTCACAAGCGCCTCCCACCTCTGCATCCATGTTGGGCCACCTACATGTAGCTCCTCGCCATCGCTTTCATGCGAGTGATGCCAGGGTGTGCTTGGTGTAGTTGTTGCAGTAAGGCATCCTACCAGTGGGTGGAAACATCCACGCGTCCTCACCAAAGGTTACAATCCTTCCTGGGTGCTGAGCTCATCCTGTCGTCGGGCATAGGGGATGAACTCAGGGACTGTTCATCTTCAGCCATCCTAGCAAGATGTATTCTCGCACTCCTTGCTAGCACAGGGTCTTTGTCTGTCCACTTTCTTTATTTGTTGTGCGTTCACCAGGGGGCACGCCGATATCTTCAACAATAGCACTCTCTCTCCTCCTCAGGCGTGCTGTCTCTTCCTCCATCCAAGGGTAGCCTACTCATCGCGTCAGCATTCGTATGGTCCCGTCCGGCTTTGTAAACGATGGTGTAACTCATACGCTGCTAATGTAACGGCCCATCTCTGAATTCTCTGATTGTCATCTGGGTATGGCTCTCATTTCACTGAACAGTGAAATTAGTGGCTTGTGGTCAGTCACTATAGCGAACTGTCTCCGTCATACAGGTATTTGTGGGAATTTTTTTACACCAAATACTACTGCAAGGCCCTCCCTTGTCTAGCTGCCGAGTAGCTTTTTCTCAGCTTGCACTAAAGAATGTTCTTGAAGACGAACCCTATGGTCTCTCTGAGCCATCCCTCCATACGATGCCGAGAGTACAGCACCCACACCGTGAGGGGGTGATGCGCTCACACGCCAGGATCGAGTGGTTTGTTTCGAATCATAGTGCCACTAACACACATACAGGAACTGAAGTTCGCCGCTCTTGCACTCTTCAACGCCTTCTGCTGCTTGACCCCCCCTATGAACCATTTTCTCTTCCTTCTTAAGTAAGGTATGTAGTGTCGCCAGCAGACGCTGGAGAGCTTTGAGGGTATCACCATAGGGTAATTACGTTTCAACAAGCCCAGGCTAGCGCTTTTTAACTCAGTAACATTTTGTGGCTCAGGCGCCTCCGCAATGGCTTCCACTTTGTCTGTTAGAGGGTGTAGACCACTGGCGTTGATCTTGTGGCCTAGGAACACCACCTCTTTTCCCATGAACTCACACTTGCTTCTTTTCAACCTCAGACCGCTTTTCTCCAACCGTTGAAGCACTTCCTCCAGCGTTTTCAGATGTTCTTGTTCATTTGGTCCTGTACAAAGGATGCCATCCAAATAAATGGCAACATTCGGAATTCCACCTAGGATGCCCTCCATAGTTCTCTGGAATATAGCAGGACTGGAAGCTACTCCAAATGGTAAGCGTGTGTAGGTATATAAGCCTTTGTGTGTATTGATGGTTACATACTTTCTTGATTCTTCTTCCAGGACTACTTGTTGGTAGGCGTGACTCATGTCTAATTTCGTGAAGTGTCGGCCGCCGTTCAGCTGTGCGAAGAGGTCCTCCACTTTAGGAATTGGATACTGATCCACCCGTGATGCTCGATTGACAGTGAGTTTGTAATCTCCACATATTCTAATGGAGCCATCCGGCTTTCTCACTGGGACTATGGGCGCCGCCCATTCTGCAACCTGCACTGGCTCAATGATCTTGTCATCCAGCAGCCTCTGTAGCTCGCTTTCAACCAGTGGCTTGACTGCATAGGGTACCGGTCGGGGTTTGCAGAATCGTGGTTGGGCCTCCTTGTCCACATTAATCTTTGCAGTGACACCTTTTAGCTGTCCCACGCCTTCTTTGAACACCTCAGCGTGTCTTTCGAGGATCTCCTCCAGCTGCAATTTGGGCTGAGATTCCACTTTATTCACCAACTGATCAATCATGGCCAGTTCTTGTAGCCAACTTCGCCCTAGTAGATTTGGTCCTTCGCTCCTAACTACTACTACAGGTAAGTCCTTTTCTTTGTTTTCGTGCTGCACCTTCACTTGTGCCATGCCTAGCACGTCTAGCTTCTCTCCTGTGTATGTTTTTAATTTTAATGAACAGGGATTTAATTCTGCTGTGTCTGTTTTCTTCCACAGTTGTGTATATTGCTGTTTACTTAATATGGTTACTCCACAGCCTGTATCAACTTCACATGTTACTTTCATTCCATTAACATTCATGGTACGCGTGATGGGCGCTACCTTGGTCAGCTCCTCTGACGTGTTGTAAATTGTGTGAAAACCCATGTCTTCTGTATCACTTTCTCCCTCCCCTCTCAGTTGATTCGCTCGCTGTTCCTTTCCTGGGCCCTTGTTTTCATACTTTTGCCCATTAACTGTCGCTTTCAGCACCTGTGCGCTGTCCACCTTTATTCTACATGCTTTCTTAATGTGCCCTCGCTTGCCACAATTATGACACAGCTCAGTGGCAAATTTGCACTCGGCGGCATTGTGCTGGCCTTTGCAGCGATAACAACTGGGGAATTTGTGCTGAGTTTTGTCAGTCGACACTTTGTGGACACCTACTTGGGTCTTAGGCACACGAACATGTGTTGCTGTGTCCTCTGTTAGCTTCCCCATGCATATCTCTCACATCTTTAGATGCTGTTTCCATCGCTTGGCATAATTCCAAAGCCTTTGCAAAAGTGAGTTTTGTTTCAAATAAAAGTTGCCGTTGCATACGGTCATCATTCACTCCACACACAAGTCTGTCTCTTAACATTTCTTCCAATGAGTCTTTGTAATCACAGTGCAGTGTTAATTTCCTCAATTCTGCCACATACTCTGCTATGGACTCAGTGTTCCTCCTTATGCGTGAATTAAATTTGAATCGTTGCACGATTTCACTCGGTTTGGGGCTGAAGTGCTTCTGAAGCTCAGCAGTAAGCTGGTCGTACGTTTTATCTTTCGGTAATGCAGGGCTTATTAAATTTCTCAACAAGCTGTAAGTAGTTGCACCAACTCCACTCAACAGTACAGCCTTCCTTTTGTCTGGCTCCTCAATGTCATTAGCTTGGAAGAAAAAGTCCAACATTTCACTATATTCTTCCCATGACTGAGTCGAGTTATCAAAAGGGGTTACCGTTCCGATTACAGCCGCCATTGCTCGTCGTGGTGGGGAAACCTCGTTTTTCCTCCTCTGAACTTGCACTCGAACTACTGGAGTCACTTGAGTTCGCCACACTTGCAATGTTCTCTGTTTCTCGCCGCTGATTTTTTTTCTTTTAATCCTCGTCGCCAATTGTGTGATATCCTACCGTGTAGCAATGATCACACTTGAGTTATTTCTTTGGCTAACTCTGCCATTTATTCTGCAACACACATAATATGACTGAACATGGATTCTGCGCGGGGTTTTCACACTCTTATTCTAATGTGTCCCCTTAATAGTAGTGCTGAACAATACAGGTAGTTCCCCCTAGAGGCATGTGCCAGTAATGTTTTATTTTAGACTTGCAGTCTACCACAGCACCCAACTACATCTGCAGACGCTGGCAGAGGTAAAGGCGGAAGAAATCGCCCCCCCTACCTGCAGCCCTTCTTATACCCACGGGGTTGGCGGAACCGGAAAGCGGAGCTGCCATCCTCAGCCACACAAATAAGAGTTCCATATGAAATAAAAATATATAAACGATAAATAACTACATTACAACCCCCCTTCCCCCATAGAAAAATCCAAAACACATACAATCAGCCCACCCCAATTTGGAACCCGAATCATCTGCTAAACAAAATAAAACTAAAATCACAAAAGGGGCCTATGGTATTCACTCAAAACAACTAAAATTAGGGGAGACGGGTAGACTGCCGTCCTACCCCCCCCCCCCCACACACACACACGGTGAGGTGGCTTATTCTGCCACCATGATTTATCCAAAAGTCCAGTTATAAACTAAAAGAAAATTACTGTCATGTCTCCTACTTAAAACAGAACACCAAAATAATCCCAGAACTACAAATACAGATTCAGAATGAATAACATGTACAGCTGTGGACAAAATTGTTGGTACCTCTCTGTCAATGAAAGAAAAACCCACGATGGTCACAGAAATAACTTGAATCTGACAAAAGTGGTAATAAATAAAAAGTCTATGAAAATTAACCAATGAAAATCAGACAATGCTTTTGAATTGTGGTTCAACAGAATTATTTTAAAAAACAATCTCATGGAACAGACCTGGACAAAAATGATGGTACCCTTAATAATGGTCCCCTCCAGTATACAACTAGGAAAATACCGGTCGCTACGGAGGGTGACAATATGTATGGGTACATAATCATATCATGTAGGATAACTAAGTAGACGGTTATGCTGTTCATTCCATCTAGCTACAATGCTCCGCACTGTGTGTGTTTATATATTTATATATTTATTCCATCAAGCTACAATGCTCCGCACTGTGTGTTTATATATTTATATGTACATATGTATATTCGCTGCTCTTGTTTTTTTTCTTGTCTTCTGATTGTTGCTCTGAGTGTTGCTATCCCTGTGCTGTTGTAATCCTGGAATTTCCCCACTGTGGGACTAATAAAGGCTTATATTATCTTATCTTAATATTTTCTTGCACATCCTTTTGAGGCAATCACTGCAATCAAACGATTTCTGTAACTGTCAATGAGACTTCTGCACCTCTCAGCAGGTATTTTGGCCCACTCCTCATGAGCAAACTGCTCCAGTTGTCTCAGGTTTGAAGGATGCCTTCTCCAGACGGCATGTTTCAGCTCCTTCCACAGATGTTCAATAGGATTTAGATCAGGGCTTATAGAAGGCCACTTTAGAATAGTCCAATGTTTTGCTCTTAGCCACTCTTGGGTGTTTTTAGCTGTGTGTTTTGGGTCATTATCTTGTTGCAAGACCCATGGCCTGCGACTGAGACCAAGCTGTCTGACACTGGGCAGCACATTTCTCTCTAGAATACCTTGATAGTCTTGAGATTTCCTTGTACCCTGCACAGATTCAAGACACCCTGTGCCAGATGCAGCAAAGCAGCCCCAGAACATAACAGAACCTCCTCCATGTTTCACAGTAGGGACAGTGTTCTTTTCTTGGTATGCTTCATTTTTGCGTCTGTGAACATAAAGCTGATGTGCCTTGCCAAAAAGTTCCAGTTTTGTCTCATCTGTCCATAGGACATTCTCCCAGAAGCTTTGTGGCTTGTCAACATGCAGTTTAGCAAATTCCAGTCTGGCTTTTTTATGATTTGCTTTCAACAGTGGTGTCCTCCTTGGTCATCTCCCATGAAGTCCACTTTGGCTCAAACAACGACGGATGGTACGATCTGACACTGATGTACTTTGACCTTGGAGTTCACCATGAATGTGTTTAGAGGTTGTTCTGGGCTCTTTTGTTACCATTCGTATTATCCGTCTCCTCCTGCAGCCACGTCCAGGGAGGTTGGCTACAGTCCCGTGGAGCTTAAATTTCTGAATAATATGTGCAACTGTAGTCACAGGAACATCAAGCTGCTTGGAGATGGTCTTATAGCCTTTACCTTTAACATGCTTGTCTATAATTTTCTTTCTAATCTCCTGAGACAACTCTCTCCTTTGCTTCCTCTGGTCCATGTTTAGTGTGGTACACACCATGTCACCAAACAGCACAGTGACTACTTGTCACCCTTTAAATAGGCCAACTGACTGATTACAAGTTTGTAGACGCCTGTGATGTTAATTAGAGGACACATCTTGGTTGAACATGTCCCTATGGTCACATTATTACCTCCGCCAAGGAGGTAATGTTTTTACTGGGGTTTGTCTGTCTGTCTGTTACCAACATAACTCAAAAAGTTATGAACGGATTTTGATGAAATTTTCAGGAAAGGTGTGTAATGGCATGGGGAACAGATGATTAGATTTTGGTGATATCTGAGAGTGCATACCTCCACCAAGGGCTTTGTTTGTATTTGTGCAGCAGGATTACACAAAAACTACTGGATGGATTTGGATGAAATTTTCACCAGAGGTGCTTCTTGGCCTAGAGAGGAACCCATTATATTTTGGTGATGATCTGAGAATGCACACCTCAGCAAGGCTCTTATCTTCTCACAGTGTGTTAGCAACAATACTCCAAAACTGATAGACAGACTTTGATGCCATTTTCACCACAAGTGGCTATAGGCCTACACACAAACCCATTACATTTTGGAGTTGATCCATGACAAACGGAAGGAGCCTTGGCGGAGGTATGCGCTCTATGAGTGCTTTTCTAGTTTTCAATCTTTTCTAGGGGTACCATCATTTTTGTCCAGGCCTGTTTCATGAGTTTGTTTTTTAAAGTAATTCTGTTGAACCACAATTCAAAAGCATTGTCTGATTTTCATTGGTTAATTTTCATAGAATTTTTATTTATTACCACTTTTGTCAGATTCATCTTATTTCTGTGACCATTGTGGGTTTTTCTTTCATTAACAGAGGGGTACTAACAATTTTGTCCATGTGTGTATTTACATGCACAGCTCGGGGAGAATGACCCGTGGGCCACCCAGACCATTCACCATTCAGTCCGCCCCTGGAGGAGGTTCGGCTCCCGGGCCACAGCTGGTCGCGTCAGTCCTGGTTTGCCTTCTCCTAAACACCACTGGATTGCGCTGTTACCGTCTGGGGCCACGTCTTGTTCCGTTCCCCAGGGCACACCATCATAACTCGTTAAGTGTGCCGCCACAAAAGCCATCCAAACAGCTGAAGATATCCATCTGCCGCACTCGGTCTGTCACCTGCAGCCGGCCCTGGATACTTCTCCATCTTCCCGCTTGGCTCACAACTGCTGTGACTCTCGCCTCTGGCCGAGCCCGAACCCAGTCCGTGAACTCCAAGTGGAGCCCTACTCAGCCTGCAGTGTCTTCCCGCCTGGCACTCACTCTCTCAGTTATGCCACTCGGTCCTGCCCCGAACTGCTTGTAGAACCCGCTGTAGACCTTGCCGATGTAGCCCCGTATTCACCCACCCCACCACAAACTGAGCTCTGGGAACACCTGGGGACCATCTTTTTGGGGCATCCGCTCGCCATCGCAGATTCTCCCCGGTGGCCGCCCGGTACCCTCCTCCAGGGCGACTCGGGACACCTGGCACTAGGGCTCTCCTGCAGTGACCCTGAGCACGACAAGGCCTGCCCACTTTCCGGAGTGCCCAGCAATTGTTCATCCCACACAGCGTCGTCCCGAACCCTTGGAACCGGTCAGTCCCACAGTCCGCAGCCCGACCACTCTTCCCCAGTGCTGCTCCTGATGGAAAACCCGAGGGCATAGAACAGGTTGCGGTCCATGATCGTGCTGCAGGCCGTCACGACGAACCCTACATCGGCCATCTCTGCCAACTTGTACCGAGCCATCAGTCTGACGGTACCCACTGTGGCCAACCGTCCTCCTTCATAGCCGCAAAGCGGTGCTGAGTCACCTCCAATTTTGTAGTGGGGAAAACACTGTCTAACTGTAGCCCAGTTCAGCAGAGAAACTCTCTGCCCCCGTGTCAATCAGCATCAGTACCGGTACTCCATCCAACACTACCGTGCAATATGTGCACCCACTGGTACTCAGGGACACAGTATGTAGGGCTCTCTTGTTCAGCTGACTGGCCATACTCTCATGAAGTGGTGTAGACGGCCACACCTGCCGCAGCGCTTCCCTCTTGCCGCACACTCTCTGGCCTTGTAGTGTGCTTCGTGGACCCGCAGCCCATACACCTGGGCTTCCCCAGGGCAGACCCTCATCCGTACAGCGCTGGCCTCCTCCACATCATCCTTAACACTCCCATCACTGTCAGGGGTCCACTGCCTGCGTAGCCATAGGGGACATAACCACTCGAGGTGACAGACGCACCACTCCACTCCCGAGTCAGCTTATCTGCTGCCTCCAGCTGAAGGCCAACTCGATGTCCCCAGATAGCGGTCAATTCACCAGGAAATATGACAGCTTAGACCAGACTGCAGCACAATTGGTATGTTCTGCCAACTGGTGGTTCAAGTACCCCACGACCCCCAGCAACTGCAAAAGGCTGAAAGCAGCAGACCCTCCCAATCACACCGATTTTATCCCCTATGAAAAGAAAATAGGGAATCCTGCTTCAAATGGCCCAAGAATACAGAAAACATCACAGGAAGGTCAGCCAGGGTCACGAAATCATCAGAGAGCACATACTCCTGTGGTCAGAAAGGACAGGAACAGACATGGCTGGTGAATCATAGAACTGAATGCAAAAGCAATATTGAAAGCATATGCCATGAAATGTAATGTCTTGTGTAATCAGGAAAGCAAATGTATACTCATTGATTAAGAAGTATGTAATCAACAAAAATAATGAGTGTAATTAAACTGTGTGATCATATTTACATTTTAATTGCACAAAGAGAGGTTTATGAGGGGTCAGATTGTGAAATGTTTTGCAAGACCTATTGACTGGAAAGCATGTGACAAAAGCGGAACTAAAACTGTTGGAAACAGCAGAGTTAATTTATTTTGGTAATGGAAAATGATGAAATGAGCAGACCTTGAGGGACAAGTGCTGAGATAAGCGAAACCAGACAGCCACAAGCTCAAGGAGTGAGCGGTGCATGGGCAGCATGTGACCGATTCCTGGAAGCGGGGAGGGTGCGTGGCACATGGCTTTACTGGAACTCGGGGGGGGGGGGACATGTGCAGAATGAAGTAATTGTTATATAAAAGTTAGCATTAAGCCATCACAGAAGCCAAAAAGCCTATGGGGAGATTGCTAGCCAATCACAGTTGAGTGTAAAAAATGTAAAAAAAAAAAAAATCTGTTCAAAAGCCCCAAAATGTTCATTTTCGGCGGACTCCAAGACCCCCATGATCCCAAGGCAGAAGAATTGAAGTAGGGAGACCACTGCGGGAAAATGAATCAACACCAATCTCAGCTCTTCAATTTTTAACAACTATAAATTTTCTGCTGCAAGAAGGGAGAAAATAACACTTGGGCAAAGACAGAAGAGGAAGTGGAGGCACCCCTTCCCCTCCCCGGCTGACGGCTAAACAGAGCATGGGCCCCGCCGATGGAAGAAGAGAAGACGGAGCCTCAAGAGTCAGTTTCCCTGCCTCGCCTTTCTTCCCCTTCTCCTCGAGAAAAGGGAGCATCGAAGGAGAAGACCAGCAATTAATCATCCCCCCCCCCAAATCTCCCCAGCAAGGCTTTTTAGACATTTATCCACAAATTGATAGATGTTTTTACCAGGTTTTATGATTCAAAGGGTTTCTTTTATTTTCGACTCTTTCAGATTTTTCATATTTTTGGTTGATTTTAAATTTTGATTTTCTGGACTGATTCTGTGATTTTTGAATTTTTATATTTTGAATGATTTTCACTTTTTGATCGAAAGACTGATTTTACAACTACCAACTTTTTGAATCAAGGTTTTTCAATCAGTTTTGGGTTGATTTTGAATTTTATCATTTTGATTTAATTGACTGTTTTCATGCAAGATATCCTGTTTTGGTCTGAGCGTTGCAGACCTACAATACATACTACAGCATATTAAAAGACAGTATGGGAGTTTGTGAGATCACTGATTTCAGTGTCCATCTTTCCTGGTTGTTTTTCAAGACAGTATTTTTCTACAAGAGGTGTTACATTTTATGAGTTTTTAAAGGTTACTCTTTAAGGTGTTTTTAAAATAGACCTCCTATAGATCAACTTTCCTGATCTTAAACATTTACCCAGGTTTACCAAGAGCAAAACAAGACCATGAGGGGCTGTTGTTAATACCAAGGGGGTATTCCAGGTGTCTGATGGACAGGTCACTCAGTCGGAGTTTTGGTATACAGGTAGCAGAGGTCTCCTTGTAGATAGTAGACAGTGGCGGCTGGGTTAACTCTCGAGTCACCAAGCACACACAGCACACACATGTGACAAAATTTCCTATGAGGAAAATCTCTAGGAACTGCAAGCTGGTGAGCCTAACTTCAATTTTGAAGTAGAAGGTCAAAGGTCTTCGACACGGTGGCTCCCTGGGTGGGCCTGAAGGAGCACGGGGTCCACAGAAAGCTGTCAGGTTCGAGGAGCCAGAGCAGCTAAGAAGAGTCCAGCAATCAAGAGCGACTGCTGTGCTGTTCGAGAGACCCTGATCTGAGGCGCAGGTTGGCGGCGTCCTGCCTGGGTCTTGCCAAGACGGTAGACTATGAGGGAGCACCACGACAGGTAAAAACCTATCAAGAAATTGATGGGCAACGTGGGTGCACCAGGTTACCGGGTCCTGCCTAGAAGCTGACAGGGCCAGGAGCATCGACTCAGCCGGGCCTGACGAGGTCTGGGAGGAGGTGCAGTGACCTAGGTCTATCCCCTCATCCTTGTGCCCCGATGCCCTAAGGGGAGGCTTTGAAGGGAAGACACAACGAACTACAAGGAAGATGGAAGAAGAGATCGAGTTTCAGGGGGGCAGGAAAAGCCCTGACCCTGCCACAGAGAAGATGGAAGGTATGCAAGATTGCGCCCCTGGGGGTTCTGTGCAAGCAGAGCTCTCCAGGGAATTCGAAGGTGAAGTGGGTCCCTCTGGGGAAGATCTTGGGCTGAAACCCCTAGAGGGAGCACCGGATGGGAAAGAAGATTTGACATCGGTGAGACAAGTTCCAAGAATCCATTTTACAGTGGGGGTTATGCTGCATACTGGTGAACCAGTCACCTGGAGCAGTAACTTCCTACAAGAAATGAGTCAAAACTACAGCAGAGCGGGCCTGATCATCACCCCTGAGAAATTGGGGGAAGACATCAGCGCTGAAGTGAAGGAAAAAGGTCGACATCTCCTGCTATCAAGACATCGGGGCATCCCTCTGTTGGTGGTGAGGTGCCTGCCAGTTGCTGCCCGGCAAAAGGAGATTGGGCAGTGGCTGGAATGGTGGATGAAATGGCTAGAGCAGCTGGAAGAAGACCGGTACGAAGTGGTGAAGCTGTACAGCTCCTGTCATGATCTCGACCCCCTGGTCAAAATAGTGGCCAGGGAAATGCAAGTGGCTGCAGGTCTCATCAAGGAAGACACTCAAGCGACAAAAAGGTTTGGAGACTACAATCCTCAGCTGCAAGAACTTCATTGGTACGACGGGAGGTGTAGGGTTCAAGTACGACCACAACTTCTACCGCAGCAGAAGGCAGTCGACAGTGACACGAACTATGCAGGGTCAGTAAGGGGTGCCTGCAGGGCTGCACTGAGGTGATGAAGAACATGGTTGAGCGGGTCAGCAGCCCAAGCATCCCCGTCTGATGGTGAGGAGTGATTGGCAGCAGGAGGCACCAGAAACATCATCTGCGGCAAAGAGGGATGCGATAGAAGGTTTGAATAAACAGCTGAGTGGTTATCTGTTAATGTGGAAGCCCCAAGACAACAGATAACCCCACGGCTGCAGCACATCGGGGAAGAAGGAGACATAGAAGCAAAGAGTGAGAATGTGGGTGGGAAAAAAATCTGCAAAAAATGGACAGAGAAAGTATTGCACTCAATATGAGGCTTGTGGCTGAGATTGGGAAGGCGCCTATGGGAAAGTGTAACAAGGCAAGAGATCTGACGAACGGGGGGTGCTTTGTGGCCCTGAAAGGTTTGAGTCCAGACGGAGGAGAGGGAATGCCTCTGACCACCATCCAGGAGGGAGCAGTACTGAGGCTGCTGGAAGCTTTTGAGTACGCCAATGTTGTCAGATTATTCGATGTGTGGACGGGTCACTCAGTCGGAGGCCTGGTATACAGGTAGCGGAGGTCTCCTGGTAGATAGTAGATAGTGCGGCTGGGTTAACTCTCGAGTCACCAAGTACACACCCACATGTGACAGAATTTCCTATGAGGAAAATTCCTCTAGGAACTGCAAGCTGGTGAGCCTAACTTCAGTCTTGAGGTACAAGGTCAAAGGGTCTTCGACACTGGTTGCGAACCATTTCTTCCTCCAACAGTCCAAATTGACACTCGGCGGCCAGCTGCCTCGAGTCAACACAAACCGCTGAATGGTTTTGCCTACCTGTTGGCGGCGCTGTCGGAACTTAATCCTTCAGATGATGACGTTGTCCGGTGCCCTGAAAATGCGCACCATCAGCTCGACCCACTTCTTCATAACTGTCCCCGTCACCATGCGTGCCCAAAATCCTTTGTCCCTCCATTCTCAGGTTTTGCACAAGCAACGCACGTACCCTCAACTTCTGCATCCTTCCAGGTCCAACACCACCACATATTTCTAAAGGCGTTGTACCACCGAGGCCATGGTGCAGGGGGCTCACCTGGGAGCTCCAAAAAATGTCCCCGAATTGGTGTCCACACACTTCCATGTCTTTGGTATTACCCCGCTTTATTCTCGTCTCCAAATGTTATGTTTGAAACTCGGAGCCAGGAGGAGAGACCAGCAGTAGAGCTGAACACAAGTTTATTACACGGGGCGCTGGTACCCAACCACACCTGCAGCCGCTGGCAGAGGTAAAGGCGAAAGAGACGCCCCCTACCTGCAGCTTTCTTATACCCAGTGGGTTGGCGGGGACCGAAAAGGCAGCCGCCACCTCGTGCCACTACAAATATGAGCTCCATATGAAATACATGAATGATAAATAACTACATTACAAAACAGACTGTGTATTTAAAGACATCTCTTCTCTTGGCCTTTTAATGAGTTGGGAATATTATCTTTGTTATCAACTTTTATTTAGTTATATGTTTTATTTATTTATAAATCTGTGTTTTCCCCCTTAACTTCTTATTTTGTGTGGTTTTATTTCTAATTTACTGTTGTATTATTTATCATTATTGTATTTTTTTAAATCTCGTTTGTGAAGCACTTTGGTCAGCCATAGTTGTTTTTAAATGTGCTTTATTAAATAAAAGTGACTTGAGACTTCCACATGTTGGCACAGCTCCTTTTCGACCTGAAAAGGATTAAGCGCAAGAAGATGGATGGATGGCACAGCTCCCAGAGGTGTTAATAAGACGTCTGACGTTTGTTTGGTCAGACACCTCAGGGATTAAATATTGGAGTGCCATGGGAAATGCCTTTTCTCCAAAATGACCTATTTCAGTGTCTGTTTCAGAGCTTATGAGCCTCAGTCACCCCATCTCTTTCCTCAATGCCAACTTCATAGGTTGATGTTATGCTCATCTAACCATTAAGCTCAGGCGGCAGCCAAAGCTAGCTAACATAAAATTAGTCGAATGTTTTAATTTGATTTTTTTTTTTAAATATTGGCCATAATACAACATACATGTAAAAGTAATTTACTTTACCTTATGCATGCATTGGATATGATGTGTGAAGTTCGACAAAGTTCCACTGAACTCGCTCAGCTTTGGGGCTCCAGGCCGGCAAAATTTGCATTTCGCCCTGTGTTTCCTTCTCCCCTTCTCCTCATATTCCTCATGATCCGTGAATCCAAACTAAATGATTTGTTATTTGAAGACATTTTTTTTTCTTGATAAGAGGCAGCATCAAGTAACTCGTGCAGAAGCAGGGTCCCAAAAACTTTTTTTGTCTTGCAAATTATTCTCTCTGGGTTACTGGCAGATAGCAAACACCTGAAAGGGTGCATACTACCACCTACTGTACAAGAGTGTGAAACATTATATCATTTAAGCCCGACCTGATTAATGTTGAAATGGCATGGCCTTGAGCCGGCCTCGGCCAAGTTACTGAGGCCATGGGTCTCGAGGCCGAGGATGAGACCGAGTCATTACCCTCCCGAGCTGAGACCGGGGAAAAACCGGCCTCAAGGCCTCCAACACTGGTAAGGTCTGGTCATATTCCTCATCTCCAGAAGGGCTGGTGCGACTGTATCTTGTGTGCAACTTCATATGTAGACATTAAACACTTGCATATGCACTTAGACTAATTTAAAACAACATAAAACATGAAGAGAGAAGGGAGGCCGCTGCGTGTTCATGCTGTTAGATATACAGCCATGGACAAAATTGTTGGTACCCCTCTGTTTAATGAAAGAAAAACCCACAATGGTCACAGAAATAACTTGAATCTGACAAAAGTGGTAATAAATAAAAAGTCTATGAAAATTAACAAATGAAAATCAGACAATGCTTTTGAATGGTGGTTCAACAGAATTATTTTAAAAAACAAACTCATGAAACAGGCCTGGACTAAAATGATGGTACCCTTAACTTAATATTTTCTTGCACAACCTTTTGAGGCAATCACTGCAATCAAACGATTTCTGTAACTGTTCAATGAGACTTCTGCACCTCTCAGCTGTATTTTTGGCCCACTCCTCATGAGCAAACTGCTCCAGCTGTCTCAGGTTTGAAGGGTGCCTTCTCCAGACGGCATGTTTCAGCTCCTTCCACAGATGTTCAATAGGATTAGATCAGGGCTCATAGAAGGCCACTTTAGAATAGTCCAATATTTCACTCTTAGCCATTCCTTGGGGTGTTTTTGGCTGTGTGTTTTGAGTCATTATCCTGTTGCAAGACCCATGACCTGCGACTGAGACCAAGCTGTCTGACACTGGCAGCACATTTCTCTCTAGAAATACTTATAGTCTTGAGATTTCATTGTACCCTGCACAGATTCAAGACACCCTGTGCCAGATGCAGCAAAGCAGCCCCAGAACATAACAGAACCTCCTCCATGTTTCACAGTAGGGACAGTGTTCTTTTCTTGGTATGCTTCATTTTTGCGTCCGTGAACATAGAGCTGATGTGCCTTGCCAAAAAGTTCCAGTTTTGTCTCATCTGTCCATAGGACATTCTCCCAGAAGCTTTGTGGCTTGTCAACATGCAGTTTGGCAAATTCCAGTCTGGCTTCTTTATGATTTGTTTTCAACAGTGGTGTCCTCCTTGGTCATCTCCCATGAAGTCCACTTTGGCTCAAACAATGACGGATGGTGCAATCTGACACTGATGTACCTTGACCTTGGAGTTTCACCATGAATGTGTTTAGAGTTGTTCTGGGCTCTTTTGTTACCATTCGTATTATCCGTCTCTTCCATTTTTCATCAAGTTTCCTCCTGCGGCCACATCCAGGGAGGTTGGCTACAGTCCCGTTGGATCTTAAATTTCTGAATAATATGTGCAACTGTAGTCACAGGAACATCAAGCTGCCTTGGAGATGGTCTTATAGCCTTTAACATGCTTGTCTATATAATTTTCTAATCTCCTGAGACAACCCTCCTCTGCTTCCTTTGGTCCATGTTTAGTGTGGTACACACCATGTCACCAAACAGCACAGTGACTACTTGTCACCCTTTAAATAGACCGACTGACTGATTACAAGTTTGTAGACACTTGTGATGTTAATTAGAGGACACATCTTGGTTGAACATGTCCCTATGGTTACATTATTTTCAATCTTTTCTAGAGGTACCATCACTTTTGTCCAGGCCTGTTTCATAAGTTTGTTTTTTTAAATAATTCTGTTGAACCACAATTCAAAAGCATTGTCTGATTTTCATTGGTTAATTTTCATAGAATTTTTATTTATTACCACTTTTGTCAGATTCAAGTTATTTCTGTGACCATTGTGGGTTTTTCTTTCATTAACAGAGGGATACCAACAATTTTGTCCACGTGTGTAGATATATTGGCAGACGGGCAGGCACGGACGTGAGGACGCAGGCAGGGTGACGTTCATCACACCGTGCCTACTTAGGGGGACTGTTAGCAGGAGTCGTCCTCTTTGGCGCCTAGCCTTCAAGCCGACCACAGCCTGTACAAGCTTAGCATTAGCTTATTAGCTACCAAACACGTGTAACATCTTTGTGTCTTGTAATAAAGTTTGGGTTCAGTACAACTCCAGCCTCCACTGTCCTATTTCCAGACATAACAAATGGCAATGAGGAGACCAATTGGCCTTCTAGAGGAAAACTCAACATTTTTCCTGAAGACGGATGCGTGTCTGGCACCCCGGCAGAGAGTGACGTGGCTGGACGAGCTGGACTCTGCTGTCTGGTGAGAAGGTACAGGTTTGGACAACTAGAGGAGGAAATGGTGCTGGACCAGCTAGCAGAGCACATCAGCAACCCACAGTTGCGAGCGAAGGGAATCAGGGTGCCCAACGATCTACGCTGGCGAAGGCACTGGAATTGGCGTTCCAGTTGGAGGCTGCTGACAAGCTAACATAACTAGGTGAGCCACAACAGATCTCTCTTGCTTATACAGTTACCCCAGCAGAAATACCCATAAAACACTGCGACTTGCTTGGAGGACACAGAGTGTGAACATTACAGAGCAACGAACATCATGGGACACCATTCATGCGGTAACTGCAGCTCCCAAGGCCACCAAGACCGAGTGTGATCCTGCCTAGCCAGGAGGGGGGGGGGGGCCAACCAGACACTGCAGCAAGCTCAATCACTTCGCCAAGGTGTGCCGGATCGACAGGAATGACATCAAGCCCGCCACTCAGTTCAAAAGAACCACCATCCATGCAGTGGATTCCAGAGGGGTGGTGTACAAGTGGCACACGATGAGGTTAGACAACGTTGGCTTACCGTTGCTGCGGGACACACCGCCGCTGTATGAAGTCAGTGATGAACTGGGTTACAGGAAAGAAATTCTGTTCCAACCATCCTGTTGAGAAAAATCCAGCAGGGCTGTACGGTCTACGGGCACACACACGTCAGCGTAGTAGGGACTATCGCTGGCGGTTCGCTACAGGTCAAAGTCCTCCCGGCGTTTTCCAGGGGCTCTGTCAGAACGTTGATGTTGGGAGTGCAACACACCCGATGGGGATATAGTTGCTCCGAGCTTGACACCACAAGGAGGGGCAGCGAGGAAAAAGGGCAGAAACCAGACTCATCCATAATCTGCGCCTGGCATCAGCAGCAAGGAGCCGCTGCAGTGCTGTGGGATAGAGAGTTCGTGGCCCAGCAGGATGCAGCGGGGGGAATGCCAACTCGGGGCACGTCCTACCACCAGTGAGAGAATCACGCCGCCACAGCAGCAACCAGTATAGGGACGAGAGAGCAGCAGCGCCAAGTGCAGCCGAATAGATCGGCTGCTCACAGTGCTCGATTGGGTTCAGGTCCGCCGAGCCGAATGCCCAGACAGCCTGCAGATGTTCCTGTCCCGTTGGAGCAAACCACTTTCCAGATAACGATGGTTCAAAATGGCATCTAGGGCTGCCGCAGCCGGTGTCCCCAGGGCAGCGCCTACCGTGGGCTCGCCAGAGGCCCTCCTGAACGCAAACCAAAACAGTGACACTGTTTTAATGTGCTTAGTAGAGCACGACTGGTTCACGGTGGCAGAATAATCCACACAATCATGCAGGTTCTGCCGGTGGTCTACCTGGCAGCCCAGGTTCTGTGTAAAAAATTTTTAAAAAGTGTGAACTGCTGTGAGCTCTAGGTTCTATATGTCTGTAAAGTTTTGCTTTTTTTCCAAGGGGGAGGTAAATGTTAGCTATAGATATACTGGCAAACGGGCAGCACGGACGTGAGGATGCAGGCAGGGTGAGGCCATCACGCCATGCCTACTTAGGGAGACTGTCAGCGGGAGTAGTCCTCTTTGGCGCCTCGCCTTCAAGCCAACCACAGCCTGTACAAGCTTAGCGTTAGCTTATTAGCTACCAAACCCCTGACATATGTAACATCTTTGTGTCTTTTAATAAAGTTCGGGTTCAGTACAACTCCAGCCTCTGCTGTCCTATTTCCAGACATAACACAGGCGTTTTGGGACCTTGGGGAAGTCAGGTTATTTAGCACCTCAGACAGAGACAGGGAATAAGCATGGGATAACAATGCCCAGGAAGGACAGAGGGGGTTGAATGCAGTGTAGTGTAAATATCATGCTGTGTGAGGTGAAGTGCCATGACACTTGTGAACTGTGACTTGGGATATAGAGAGGAGAGCTTGCTGTAACCATTCAGTCCATTCTGTGCTTGTGAGATGTGAGTGTGTAATAAATCGTCTGTCATGAATCTGCCTCTTCATTTACACACTCCACACTGGTGACCCAAGAAGTATTATGGAACATGAGGCAGGAACCCCGGAGCCGGCCCGGTCGTGAAGCCCCAGCGATGCAGCAGCCATTCCACAGACAGCCCGGACTGGAACCCCCAGCAGCGCGTGTGCGGTTTCAGTCAAGCTACCAGAATTTCTGGCAGCACAACCCGTGCTCTTGGTTCCACCACACCGAGGCCCAGTTCGCCCTCTGGGGAGTAACGGCAGACGACACCAATTCAACCAAGTGGTAGCAGTGTTGGACTCCCGCACAGCCCAGCAGGTAGCGAGCCTGCTCGATCAGCCACCAGCCTGCAACAAATACGAGGCGCTCAAGGCTGCGCTCACCCGGCGCTACACGCTCTTGGAATGTGAGAGAGCGGAGAGGCTCCTGGCGCGGACCGAGTTAGGAGATGGGTCGGCCATCGGCCTGATGGAGAAGATGCTGGCGTTAATGGGCAAGGACGACGGGCACTTTCTGTTTGCCCACTTTTTCCTCTGGAACCTTCCAACAGAGGCAAGAGCGGTTCTGGCCAATTCGCCGTTGCTGGCCGCGCGTGACTACCGTGCGCTAGCCCAGGAGGCAGACAGGATCATTCTCACCACCAGGGCGATCACAGTCAACGCGGCGGTGGCGGAGCCCAGCGAGACGACCAGAGGAGGCGAGGAGCCACCGACGGTAGCAGCAGCGGGGGCCAAGGAGCGCCAGAGAAACACGCTCTGTTTCTACCACCGCCGCTTCGGAGAGAAGGCACACAGATGTGCGCCACCATGCCAATTCAAGCGCTCAGGAAAACGCCAAGGCCGGCAGTCGGCAGCAGCTGCGACCCTCGGTGAAGAGAACAAGCTGCTCTACATGACGGATGCGCGCTCGGGGAGGCGTTTCCTCGTGGACACTGGAGCCCAGAGGAGCATCATCCTGCCGACCTACGCTGACCGGCTGGCAGGACCTAGCGGCCCCGGGATGTTGGCAGCAAACGGCTCGGAAATTAAGACCTTTGGTGAGAGGACACTGATCTTATCTCTACACGGCCGTACATACGAGTGGACTTTTGTCGTAGCAACAGTGAATTACCATATCCTGGGGGCTGATTTTCTGTGTGCACATGGTTTACTGGTTGATGTTTCTAGCAGACGCCTGGTTAATGCACTGTCCTTTGACTCTCTCCCCTGTATAGCTCGAGCGACCCAGCCAACAGCACAAGCCAATGTCACAGCTCCAGGCGGTAAGTTCCACGCACTGCTCACTCAGTTCCCAGCACTCACAGTCCCGACGTTTTCGGCGGCCATCGCTAAACACGGGATGGAGCACTTTATCACCACCACCGGGCCGCCCGTTTTCGCAAGACCTCGGCGCTTGGACGCAGCTAAACTGGCCATAGCACGCGAGGAGTTCGCGAACCTGGAAAAGTTGGGCATCATCAGGCGTTCGAACAGCCCATGGGCATCCCCGCTACACATGGTCCCTAAGGCTGAGGGATCGTGATGACCGTGCGGTGATTTCCGCAGATTGAACAACGCCACAGCGCACGACCGCTACCCTATTCCCTACATACAGGATTTTTCTGTTCACCTCGCCGGAGCACGCATTTTTTCCAAAATAGACCTGGTCCGCCGTTACCACCAAGTCCCAGTGCGCGCAGTGGACGTACCCAAAACAGCGGTAATAACTCTGTTTGGTTTATTCGAGTTCCTGCGCATGCCATTCGGGTTAAAAGGCGCAGCACAGACGTTTCAGTGCATAATGGATGCAGTGCTGCGTGATCTCCCGTTCGTGTTCGTCTACCTGGACGATATCCTGGTAGCCAGTATGTCCGAAGACGAACACGAAACCCACCTCACAACGGTTTTCCAGAGGTTGGAGAAGCACGGGTTGATAATCAACCCGGCAAAATGCCAGTTCGGCGTGACGGAGATTGATTTTTTGGGGCACCGCGTCTCTCCAGAAGGAGCAATCCCATTGCCCGACAAAGTGCGCGCCGTGGCGGATTTTCCCCGGCCTCAGACGATCAGGACACTGCAGGAATTTTTGGGGACGGTGAACTTTTATAACCGTTTCCTTCCCCGTGCGGCACGGCTCATGCAACCATTGTACACCGCGCTCAAGAGACAGAAACCCGCGGATGGAGTCGAATGGACCCCGGAGCGAGAGTGGGCGTTCTCAGAGGTTAAAGCAGCCCTGGCAAATGCCGCACTGCTGGCGTATCTGGACCCGACGGCCCGGATAGCGCTCACCACCGATGCTTCAGACGTGGCCATAGGGGCTGTCGTGGAGCAGCGCGTCGCCGGGGCTTGGCAGCCACTCGCCTTTTTCAGCAGAACTTTGCGCGACAGCGAACGTAAATACAGCGCGTTCAACAGAGAGTTGCTGGCTCTCCACCTGGCCATACACCACTTCCAGTTCTGGCTGGAAGGGCGCAGCTTCACCGCGTTCGTAGACCACAAGCCACTAACGTTCGCGATGGCCAAGGTTTCAGAACCGTGGTCGGGCCAGCAGCAGAGACAGCTGGCTGCAATCTCAGAGTTTACTACCAATATTCAGCATGTGTCGGGTAAACTGAATGTGGTGGCGGACTGCCTCTCGCACACCGTGGTGGCCCCGGTCTACGTGGGGATAGATTACGCAGCCATGGCCACGGAGCAGATTAGCGATGCAGACGTGCGCGCGCTCCAGTCTGGACCAACAGGGTTGCTGGAGAGCAGGGTGCTGCAAGATGGCGCCCCCCCCCCCCCAATCTGCAATGTCTCCATGGGACGCCCGCGTCCGGTGGTCCCGGTCACGTGGCGCCGCCGCGTGTTCGAGTCGGTTCACACTCTGGCGCACCCAGGAGTGCGCGCGTCAGTCAAAATGGTGGGAGAGACGTTTGTGTGGCCGAGCCTACGCAAACAAGTAAAAGAGTGGGCTGCAGCCTGCATGGCGTGCCAACAAGCCAAGGTACACAGGCACACCAAGGCTCCTTTGGAGCCGTCCCGCTGGCGGCAACCACGTCCGCGGACGTAGCACGTGCTTCTTTAACAGCATGGGTGGCGTGTTTTGGAGTCCCATCGGACATTACGTCCGACAGAGGCCCTCAATTTGTTTCCGAACTCTGATCCGCGATGGCCCGCAGCCTGGGTGTTATAATTCATCGCACAACCGCGTACAACCCACAGGCCAATGGGTTATGCGAGCATTTTCATAGATCACTGAAAGCAGCACTCAGGGCTTCACTGACGGATGCAAATTGGGTAGACAGGTTGCCGTGGGTTTTATTGGGGTTGCGCTCCACGCCAAAAGAGGATTTGGAAGCTTCCCCGGCAGAGCTCGTTTTTGCGCAGCCCCTACGGCTGCCGGGGGTATTTCTACCAGATAATCCCGCGCCGGGCAGCTGCTCAGCTTTTGCAGCGTAGTGCAAACACAGGCACACTGCTGGGCCCTGCCCACCACAGTTTTCCGTGTGCCTTCGTGCCTAAAACTTTGAAGAACGCGCAGTTCGTGTTCGTCAGACACGACGCCCACCGCCCCCAATTGCGCCCACCCTATGATGGACCGTTCAGAGTGTTGGAAACAGGGGATAAGCATTTTGTGCTAGACTTGGGGGGTAGACGGGAGAAAATTGGCAGAGACAGACTCAAACCCGCCTTTGTAGTGGCAGATGAGCAAGTGCTGTTGGCTGGGGCCCCTCGGCGTGGAAGACCCCCACGGAGAACTCCCCAGGGAAACGATTCACCAGAGCAGCCACACGGGCAGAACGAAGTCCCCCCCCCCCCCTCACCATGGCTCACCCGCAGTCAGACACGCTCCCAGCAGCCCCCCACCGGCACAGCAGCGCCACGGAGGCGGTAAACCCCAGTTACAGCAGATATGGGAGGAGACTGAAGCCAAAAGCAAGTGTGGACTAATGTCTGTCTTAGATGCTGGGGGGTGGGGGGTGGGGTGCGGTTTGGGACCTTGGGGAAGTCAGGTTATTTAGCACCTCAGACAGAGACAGGGAATAAGCATGGGAGAACAATGCCCAGGAAGGACAGAGGGGATTGAATGCAGTGTAGTGTAAATATCATGCTGTGTGAGGTGAAGTGCCATGAAACTTGTGAAGTGTGACTTGGGATATAGAGAGGAGAGCTTACCGTTACCATTCAGTCCATTCTGTGCTTGTGAGATGCGAGTGTGTAATAAATCGTCTGCCATGAATCTGCCTCTTCATTTACACACTCCACAGCATCACCATATCGGACATCAAAACACGTTTGATTGGCAATTGGTGTCTGTGTGGGAAAATTAATTCTTTAAAAATGCTCTTCAGAAGGGCATTTCAGAGGGCAAAAGGGCAGGTGCTAGAGCACCACCTGGGGTCTATCGGTGCACGTGCCTGCAGCTAGGTCTGCATCAGTGTCCTTCATTTGCATGCAAGTGTGAACATTTCAACACAGGATGCAAACACAGCCAGAAATACAAGTGCATATACAGGTATTAGCTAGTATTTGCATGCAGAGGAGAAAGCACATGCAAGCACACTGTGATATATAAAAGTATTCCCAAGTATTTGCACAAAAACATTTATCTACAGGTGTGCACCCGCTCAGTGCGCCATGTTTCTTCTTACATCACAATACTTTGATTTGTGTGCCTTTAAATCTGTAATCACCTGCAGAAGCATGCAGCAAATATGAAGACCAATTTAATTTTTTTTTTTTGAAAAAAAAAAGTCCTCACATGCACCATACTGCACAGTACTTAGGTTTGTGTGCTACACTTGCATTTACTTATCACCACCTCTAACTACCTGTAATGTAGGTGGACCAAGGTATTCACAGGTATTACATGTTTTTGTAATCCAGTGATTACATATGAAACTTTGGGCCGATACAGATACTTTAGATAAGTTGGTCAATAATCTGTTATTTCTTTTGCTGTTGTTTTTTCATCTATACCATTTTAATTTGATGAAAAACAACTGAACTCAAATGTGTTAAAAGTTCAATCCCCAATTTATTCTCAACTTGTAGCTTTAGACTGCTGTTGTCCACGTTAGGGTAAAATCTATTCCACACAACTGGGACACACCAGATAAATGTCACCCATTGATTTGTATTTGCCAACAAGTTGATATCAGTCAAAAATGCAAATATCATCCAATATTAATGTTAACCAGATATATTGGTGCATCTTCAGTTTACACAGTGTAACAAATTTTGTTCTGATAGTGTTGCTTCTTTAATTGTTTATAGCATCAAAGTATGGAAAAATCACCATTATCCCCTTCAAACTTTTGTGACCTAGGTCCTAGATTACCTTAAAATATCCTAGTTTATACAAAAAAAAAAGAAAATTTGCACATTTTCATTTGAATAAGCTTTGAATAAGATTGATATGCATTTATGCCAAAGTCCAAAATGTTTAAAAAGTAGTTTTGAAGAGAAACAGTTTTCAATTTACTTTAGTAATAAGCAATGTGGAAATAACTTTTTTTTTTTTTTTACCCAGGGACAAGAGTAAGTTAAAAAATGGTTATCCAACAGATAGAGCATCATCAGAACAGTGGTGGGTAGTAGTCACGGGTTATATTTTCTCAAGTTATATTCAGTTACAAAGTTGTACCTTGAGGACACTAAATGTACTAAAGGAACCTTAAAAAGAAAAATAATTTTACTCATGTACATTTGGTTTGAATACCAGAATGGTGGCCTAGTGGTAGGGCATCCACTCCACAGTCAGAGGTTGTAGGTCCAAACCCTGGCTGTCTGCCTTCTAGCTCACCTTGTAGCAAGAAGGGTCCTGGGTTCTGACCTCAGAGCTAATCTATGTGGAGTTTGCATGTTCACCCCGTGGCCGTGTTTGTTTTCTCCTCCGGTTTCCTCCCACAGTCCAAAGTCATTCACATTAGGCTAATTGGGACTAACTGGGGGTTCTAAACCATAGGTATGAATGTGAATGAACTGACCAAGGTGTACCCCACCTCTTACCCAAAGCAGCTGGGATAGGCTCCACCTCCTGTCTTTTTGTCACAGCCATCATCTCCAAACCACACAGTGTAGCAGGTCTCACTACAGTCTTGTAAATCTTCCCTTTCACTCCACCTGACACAGTCACCCGACATTCATCTCCACCCACTCCACCATACCAGTACCATCTTCTTCACCTCTTACACACTGTGTATTGCTTTGGATGGATGACCCCAGGTATTTAAACTCATCTACCTTCACTACTTCAACTGCTTGTATCTTCACCATTATATCTGTGTCTGCCTATATACCTTTATTTAACCCAGCAGGATTTTTTTTTATCCTACTGAAACAGTTCCAAACACATTTTGCTTTTCACAGTCTGCCTAAAATCCTCAGTTAACCTAATATGCAGGTCTTTGGACCAAAGGAGGAAGCCAGAGAACCCACACAGATGCATGGCAAACATGTGAACTCCACACACACAAAAAAAAAACATGACCTTGGTGTGAGGAAAAAGTGCTGACCGCTACTCCACCATGCTGCTCCTGTGGATGGAATCTGACAAAATAAGAAAACAGCAGCAGGCAATAAAAGAAAAATAATTAAAGCAGGGCTAGCTGGACGCTTTGCACAACTTTATTGAAGATTGTGTATAAATACACATGCACATTTCAAATGTAAACGAAGTGAACTCAAGTGCAGTCAAACCTGAACCCCCCCCCCCCGCAAATCATTACCATGCAAGGATGTCTGGATTATCTATACAAAAAAGTCCCAAAACAACAGAATCATCCTTTTTTAAAAAATATTCCCTCCCTGACAAGAGCACAGGCAAGACTCTGCAGACTAGTGTGTTTGTGTGGACTACAGCCACGTCCTCCAACGTTGCTCAGGTCTTGCCAGGGTTTTAAATATATCGTCTGTTTATTATTAAATGCTTACATATAAATAAATAAATTTTATCAAATGTGCACTCACAGAGTGAACTCTTATGTACAGTACTGTATAAGCCTATAGTAGCAATCACATCTCGCTCAGTCAGGACGGGGGAGGGTGAGTCGCCCAAAAAGCAAGGCCGATAAAGCCGACTGAAGTCAAAGCACGCACAGACTCTCATAAAGGCATGATACACGTCTAATAGTCTGAGGCAGCAACAGGTACGCCAATGCCGTTTTACAATGGAAAACTGGTAGAAAAACACCCCACCATGGAGGATAGATTCACCATGAGTTACACTGATGGAGGAATATGATGCAGCAATTTGCCGCAAAATATTTTCACTGTTATGATCCCGGAAGCTGGAAGGCCTTTTAGGCAGACTCACCCCATGTTTTTTCTTTTCTTTTAAAGGTTTGTCACCCTCACACCCACAAAGCTCAGGACCACAAAGATGAATCCAAACTGATTCATTCGGCTGATGCCAAAAGGCAAAGAACGCCATTACAAACACCCAACATTCACGATAGATCCAGAACAGGAGCCATGAAATTAAAAAAAAAAAAAAAAAAAAAAAAAGACTGAAATCACTCAAAGGCATTGATCACATACATCTGGTCTGTGTTCATTCCATTAAACGTACATTCTGGCCCTCTTGTGGGTAACACAAAGACTTGCGATAAAGAGCAACTCACATAGACATTCACAGATGAGTGCTCGCGTGCGTAAGAGGGGGGCCGTGCAAGCGGCAGAGCCGGAGTGACGGCAACGTGCAAAGAATAAGGCGACCGATGTGAGATCCAGAGTTAAGGCCGAGGCGATTCATATGAGAGACGATGCATCTGATGTTGGCAAAATCATCGACGTTCCTAATCTCAAAAGTACCCGAAGACGATGGAAAAGACGGTGTGTAGCAGTAGTAAAGCTTTAAATACCAACTATGAAAAATAACTTAAGAGGGGATTAAAGATGAGATTTTACGTGTTAATATCCTGAAGAAAATTACAGCTAATTCTAAGCGACATTGCAAGTTGATTAAGACAGTGCTTCTGAATTTAAACTTCTAAAAACAGCCTTTTTACATCTAAAATTAGAACCAATACAACCTGGTTATTCTGCAAAGCTGCTGGACATGACACAATCCTGCATTACTGAAGATTTCCTATCACAGAGGGCTGCAGAGGGAAAGCAGATGTGGGATTTTTAACTGACCAAGGCTTGTGCCAATGCAAAAATCGGCTTAAAAAATTCAAGATGACAGCAGCAGCAGCAGACAGCCAGTACCGGTTGGCTCTTTGACATGGTATAAAACCACATTAGATCATCTCCCAGTTTTTCTATATTGTAGACCTGTATCAGTTTACTAAAGGCAGCATCCTAAACTGTTAAGTGAGAAACCCTCTGAGATAAAGTTGCAGTTTGTCTGGCATTTACACACAAAAAAAAGGAATTTTTTTGGGGGGGAGGGAGGGGATGGTTGGTGATTGTGCAATTTTAAAACATTTCAGCGCATTATGAAAACTCAAAATTCAGTGTTTAAAATATTTACAAAATCAAAACAAATACTACAAAAAAAAAAGATATGCCAACAATGCATTGCTCTAAAAAAATCTGTATTACAAAAAAATTAGAGGGAGATTTGGAGCACTGCAGTGATGAGTGTTAAAGCTCCACAATCGATCCCCGAGTGTTGTTCAACGACTCCTCTCAAATGGACGTAGTGACACACAGTTGAGACAAACACACAGTGATCCAACCACAGAAGAGGGCCCTGATTTCTTTGCGTCGCGAACACCCGACAACCCTGCAGCAGCTCCGCCTGTTGAGCGTCTGAGTCTGAGCTGCTGGGTAGGAGCGGTGGTGCCCGCCGCCATGCTGAGTGTCCATATGGCTTTGGATGGAAAGATCTCATTCTCTCTCTCTCTCTCTCTACACATTCACTCCTGTCCACAATCGCCTCAATTGGTTTTCATGGGGACATCTTGATTGGGCGTTTGTTCCCCCTCCTCCTCTTCTTCTTCATCCTCCTGCTCATTGTCGTTCTTCCTGCGCCGATTCTCGTTCAGATCCTCCTCGTCACTCTGAGCGATGGCGGCAGCAGCGGCAGCTGCAGATGATGATGCTCCCTGTAGCGATGAGACAGTTTTCCTCTCCTGCCTCACATTTTCTTCCTCCTCCTCCTCGTCTTCTTCCTCATCCCCATCTTCTTCCTCCTCTTCGTCTTCTTCCTCCTCTTCACGATCGAGAGCGAAGTAGCCAGTGCCTTTCACCGTGTCTTGGCGCTGATAGAACAACACGTAACCCGCTTTGGACTACAGAAAAAAAGAGAGAGAAATTAACATGAAATCAAAAGTCTCAGAATCATATTACCTGTAAACACTGCTGTTGGAACTTTTTCTTCCATGATGAGGCAAATGCTAAATACAGATTATCATTTGAGGACTGAAGTTTGGCCTCATTTCATTATTAGTTCTGTTGTGTTGACTACTATCTACAGATTATCGGATAAACAGTTAGTTCCGACGGAGCAATTTGATTGGACAATAGGGATTCCAGGAGTTGCTATATTCCATGATAATTGCACTCCAACATTTCACTGGATAAGCATCACTCTGCTTCAAAGGTGTTCTAGTAACTGTCAATTACCAACAGCAATTGACTGAAATCTCAGTGAGAGTTGCAATACTATGTTGGATACCTTAATTTCCACAGTGAGGTGCTGTTCGAAAAGAAATCTTACCTCCATGACCCGGAAGTCCCACCCTTTTGAAAAAAAAACTTTATTCGGTTTATAAAGTCTGCCCTTGTATAAACATTGTTAAGCCATTTCACTTTTTTTTTTTTTTAATAGGCAGTGCTACAGTTGGATTTATTGTCTTGATTAACAAACCACAATACCTTTGTGGTGATGGACTCCGTTTCATCTGAAAATGCCAAGAAAAAGCGAGCCAAGTGTGCAGAAGCCAAATCACTAGCATGCCAACTCGCCACCAGTATTGACCACTTTTCGATCTCGGCCCTTCTGCAGTACCGACTCAACATGTGACCGGTATGTATTATAAACACCAACTTTTGTACTTGACAATATTTAATTTGTTTACATGTGTGTCAAATGACAATAGATGTCTTCATGCTGACTGAGATGTTTAGCAACAGTTACTGGCTACAGTGGACATAAAAAGTCTACACACCCCTGTTCAAATGCCAAGTTTTTGTGATGTTAAAAAAAAAAAAAAAAAAAAATGAGACCAAGATAAATCAGCGGCAGTGGCTCAGGAGGTAGAGCAGGTCGTCCAATAACCGGATGGTTGGCGGTTCAAATCTCGCTCTCCCTTGATATCCTACTGTTGTGTCCCTGGGCAAGACACTTGACCCACCTTGCCTCAAGTGTCCACGACACTGGCTATGAATGTGTATAAATGTTCAGTAGTGGCTGGTGGCATGGATTGACAGCCACGTTTCTGTCAGCCTGCCCCAGGGCAGCTGTGGCTACTGTAGTAGCTTGCCGCTACCATTGTCTGCCTGGAGTGAATGAATAATCTATTTGTAAAGTATCTTTGAGTGTCGATGATAAAGTGCTATATAAATCTGATGCATTATTGTTATTAAATCATTTCAAAACTTTTTCCACCATTAATATGACCTATAACCTGTACAGCCAAATTGAAAAACAAACAAATCTTTTAAGGGGAAAAATTCAAAAAACTTACAATAACCTGGCTGCAAAAATATGTCGCGTGCCGAGCCAGCTTGGCTTTCCCTGGCTCGGCCTCAATCTCTTTGTGGGTTTGGTTTTGCTGGTTATGTGTATTTTGGTGTATTCTTGTACAGTATTCCATGTCCCTAGCCACTGCCTGACCGGCAGCTGTTAGTCAGCATCTGTCATCTACTTTCTCTCACGGTGCTGACAGTCTGCCGGCCCAGCCATGCCCCCTCGCTCTCCTTCTGGCTCATCAGCTGTTTCCAGTCCCGGTAATCATCCGTCCATGCCTTGCCCAGGTGTTCCCTATTTGCCACACCAGCAGCATCTGTACAAAAGCAGCTCTTTGCTGGACAGACGCCACTGGATCATTGTACGCGTTAGACGGCTGTGCTCCGCCGTCTAACTGTCACGTCACTGAAGGTTCACGCTCGCCAATCTACTGGAGGACCCGGACTGCATAGGCTGTGAGTAACTCTAGCGTTTCTTTGTGCGGTTGTGCAGCTACGCTGGTACCGTTTCCTTGCGCGGCACAACTGCTACGCTTTCCCCTGTACAGCCTAGCATCTCGAGAGAACTCTGTATTAGCCCAAGCTGCTCTGCCACTTTGTATGGTTCCCTTCACTGTCATTCAATAAATGTGTGTGTGGTAACTCCTGCAGTTAAATCCTCATCCATCCTTCTCTCCACCGTGCGCAATGGAAGAGCGCACGGGGAGTTTATGACAAAATATGCACACTTTTAAACTAATACATTGTTGCAGCACCTTTGGCTTTCATCACAGCACTCAGTCATTTTTTGTAGGAGTCTATCAGCGTGGCACATCTTGATGTGGCAATATTTGCCCACTCATCTTTGCAAAAACACTCCAAATCTGTCAGATTGCGAGGGCATCTCCAGTGCTTCAGATCACCCCACAAATGTTTGATCGGATTCAGGTCTGGACTCTGGCTGGACCATTCCAAATCTTTAACCTTCATCTGGTGAAGCCATTTTTTGTTGATTTGGATGTGTGCTTTGGGTCACCGTCATGCTGAAAGATGAAGTTCCTCTTCATCTTCAGCTTTCTAGCAGAAGCCTGACAACTTTTTCTGCCAACATTGACTGGCATTTGGAATTGTTCATAATTCCCTCCCCCTTGACTAAGGCCTCAGTTCCAGCTGAAGAAAAACAGCCCCAAAGCATGATGCTGCCACCACCATGCTTCACTGTAAGTATGGTGTTCTTCTGGTGATGAGCAGTGTTGTCAATCAAACTTTATTCCAGACTCATGGTCCATCAAAATAAAATAAAATGAATAAAACAGGACAATTAAAACAGTTAATAAAAACAAGACAATTAAAAAAGTTAAAAAACAATAAGAAACAATAAAAGAAGTACAAAAACAGTACAGACATTAAAAAGACTTAAAGACAACTGTACCAATGCCTTCTAAACTGTGACTGACAGCGAACAGAACTAAGCTTAATGATAGCCATAACCTGAATGATTTCATTTACAGATACATCAAGCCGACAGATGAATTTATACACAAGATTCCTTATTACTGCTTGCAGTGTATTTACATGTGACGATACAAATAACTCAGAAGCACTACACCATGTTGTGTTTGTGCCTTTTTCGAATTATGGCCAAAAAGTTAAACCTTGGTTTTATTGGACCATAAAGCATTTTCCTACATGTGTTTGGGAGATTTCAAATGCGTTTTTGCAAAATGTAGCCGGGCTTGGATATTTTTCTTCATAAGATAAGGCTTCTGTCTTGCCACCCTACCCCATAGCCCAGACATATGAAGAAGACAGGAGATTGTTGTCACATGTTCTAAACAACCAGTCAGCCAGTACTTGCCAGAAATTTCTGCAGCTCCTTCAATGTTGCCATCGGCCTTTTGGCAGCCTCCCTGACCAGTTTTCTTCTCATCTTTTCATCAATTTTGGAGGGACATCCAGTTCTTGGTAATGTCACTGTTGCGCCATATTTTCTTCATTTGATAATGATTGTCTTCACTGTGTTCCATTGTGTATTTAATGCCTTGGAAATTATTTTGTACCCTTCTCCTGACTGATACCTTTGAACAATGAGAGCCCTCTGATGCTTTGGAAGCTCTCTGGGGACCTTGGCTTGTGCTGCAAGATGTGACTACAAAAATGTCAGGAAAAGCCTACGAGAACAGCTGAACTGTTCAGATCAGAAGCACTTTAAATGGTGGCAAGTGTGTGCTGACTCCCATTTAACATAAATTTGAATGTGTGTTAATTCTGAACACAGCCACATCCCAAGTTATAACACGGTGTGCATATTTATGCAACCAGGTTATTGTAAGTTTTTTGTTTTCCCCTTAAAATATTTCAGTTTGTTTTTCATTCGGGTTGTACAGGTTATAGGTCACATTAATGGGGAGAAAGTTTTGAAATGATTTATCTTGGTCTAACATTTAGAAGGGACTATTTTTTTTCTCAGCTGTGCTCCGTGTCAGGAATATGACAAATCACCGCCAGTTCAAATATTCATTAATACTGCACTCGCTCTCAAAGTAATATTGCTTAAATATGGGGAGCATAAGGAGTGCTAGATTTTCTCATTTGTCATTTTGACAAACAGCTGTAAAAATTCTGTCAATCAGTTTAATTTTCCTATAACATGACGAGCAGCTTTGTTTTTCTTCAGGCTCAGTTTTAATCATGAATCTATAGGAAACAGCATGCAACTCATGCATTTATTTATTAATTGAACTGATGAACAGAGACTTTGACTCGGTGATGTTCAACGCCACATGAAGCACATTCATGTTCCCCCCCCCCCCCTTTCTTCCAGTGACAGCAGAGAGGCACAAACATGCAAGGACACACTGGCAGCCATGTACAGTGCTATGAAAAAGTATTTGTTCCCTTCCTGAATTCTTATATTTTTTCCTATTTGTCACACTTAAATGTTTCAGATCAAACAAATTTCAATATTAGACAAATGGTAAATGGTGTTCACTTATATAGCGCTTTTTTACTCATCTCTGAATGACCAAAGCACTTTAAAGATCCTGATATTCACCCATTCACGGACACTTTGACACACATTGATGGCGGCGGCTGCCATGCAAGGCACTGGCCTGACCCACCAGGAGCAACTGGGGGTTCAGTGTCTTGCTTGACATTTCAACAAGCAGACTGCAGACAGGGCGGGAATCGAACCAGGAACCCTCCAATTAGTAGCCAACCACACTACACCTGTGCCACAACCGCCCCCAAAGATAACCAGAGTAAATACAAAATGCCGTTTAAATGATAATTTCATTTATTAAAGAAAAAAGCCATCCAAACCTACCTGGCCCTATGTGAAAAAGTAATTGCTCCTAAACCTAAAACTAGTTGTGCCACCCTTGGCAGCAACAACTGCAATCAAGCATTTGTAATGACTGATTGGAGAGGCATGCACTTTCACGTCAACAGTAGCAAGAGCCTGCTGTAGGTCCCGTGATGACATTTTAGAGTTTTTGGAGACTTCTTTTAGCAGCTTGCGGGTCTTGATCTTGCTTGAACGGCCAAACCTAGGCATGTTGGCAGTTGTTTTGAATGTCCTCCACTTGTAGACTATTTTCTGGACAGTGGAATTGCTGATTTCAAATTCTTTTGAGATCTTTTTAAATCCCTTACCAGACTCAGAAACTGCTACAATCTTCTTCCTGAAGGCCTCAGACAGCTCTTTCGATCTCACCATGGTGTTCAATCTCACTTTGACAGTCAGGAGCAGACCAAACTAAATGTCTGAGGTTTAAGTAGAATAAGCCTCCTTCAAAATGCTAAGTAACGATGTTCTAATCATGTGCACCTGATGTGATACACCTTTGTATGATTTTAGCCATTTTAAGTGGGAATAAATGTGGGGGTGTCCCAATTTATTCCTCACCAGAAATTACATGTTTTTAGATTTACATTTTATCGAAAATTTTAAAGTCTTTTCTTACTTTTTTTCTTCTGTAGGGCCTACAGAACACATGCACAACAATGGCAAAGTATTTGCACTTCTTGTACCAATTAAGAAGTGAAATTAGATAATTGCCCACAAAAACCTGAACACACCAGGGCACACTGGTTGAAAAACACATTACAACTGGGCTACTCGTGCTGAAAGGCAGGCAACCAACAAACTAGCCCCATTCCGGGATTTTTGGATCATGTTTCAAGCACAACTCTTTGTTTTAACCAAATAAAACATTTTAAGTGAAAAAAATACTTTGGTATTGCTTAATAATCCAATTAACAGTTAAATTTTGTGTGGGGTCCAAACGGACCCCAGTTGGTACTATTTGTATGTAAAATATGTTGGTAGGATGAGGGTTGATTGTTTAGTTATATTACTTGAATCTCCCAGTATTGTTAAAGTTGATATTAAATATCCATATGTCCAAACATTTAAACAAAACAAAAAAAACAAAAACGCAGGCTTTCATAGGGTGCCCTAATTTTTTCACGACTGTACGAACCAAACTCTTGCAACGGTCGCATGGGGACCAGATAGCTAGTAACAATAAGCCCAATACCCCATACTCCCATAGCACCACCCACAAGAGACCACGAGGGACACAGTCAAATGCTTTCTCCAAAGCCACAAAACACAGGTGGACTGGTTGGGCAAACTCCCAAGAATCCTTGACGATTCTCGAGAGGGTACAGTTGGTCCGATGTGCCACGGCCAGAGAGAAAGCAACACTGCTCCTCTTGGAGCCGAGGTTCAACCGGCAGTCGGCCTCTCCTCTCCAGTACCCTGGCATAGACCTTCTCAGGGATGCTGAGAAGTGTGATCCTCCTAAAGTTGGAACATACCCTCCAGTCCCCTTTCTTGAAGAGAGGAACCACCACCCAGGGGGTGGCTGTGGTGCAGGTGTAGTGTGGCCGACTACTGATAGAAGGGTCAGGGGTTCGATTCCCACTCTGTCTACAGTCTGCATGTCGAAGTGTCCTTGAGCAAGACACTGAACCCTCCAGTTGCTCCAGGTGGGTCAGGCCAGCACCTGTGAATGGCAGGTCTGTTGCAATCAGTGTGTGAATGCATGCATGAATGGGTGGATAGCAGGATCTATAAAAAATTCTTTGGTCATCTAGAGATGAGGAAAAAGTGCTACAGTGGTGTGAAAAACTGCTTGCCTCCTTCCTGATTTCTCATTTTTTGTATGTTAAAGGGCAGTGCGGTGGCGGAGTGGTTAGCTCTGAGGCAGCTCTTCTTCTCTCTAACGTCCGCTCCCTCGAAAACAAGCTGGACGAGCTGCGTCTGCTGAGAGAAACCAGAAGAGAGTGGAGAGACTGCTGTGTGTTTGTTTTCACGGAGACATGGCTCCACGGCAACATTCCTGATGAGGCCATTCAACTGGAAGATATGGCGATGTTCCGTGCCGACAGGGAAACGGCGAGCTCCGGTAAGAGCCGGGGGGGTGGGCTATGCATCTATGTTAACAAGAACTGGTGCGTCAATGCCACGTTAGTGTCTAAACACTGCTCTCTGTTGGCGGAGTTCCTTATTGTAAATTGTCGGCCACATTATTTGCCGAGGGAATTCAGCAACGTGTATGTAGCTGGTGTTTACATAGCTCCGAGCCCTAATGCTAAAGCTAATGCTAAGAAGGCCCTTGGGGTACTGCACAATGCGATTAGTGAAATCCAAACTTCACACCCGGACAGTTTTGTGGTGGTTGCGGGGGATTTTAACCACACCAGCCTAAAGACTGTGCTCCCCAAGTTTAAACAATGTGTAGACTTTAAGACCAGAGGAGAGAATATGTTGGACTTGGTGTACACAAACACAGATGCATATAAAGCGATACCCCGCCCCCATCTCGGCCGTTCTGATCACATGTCCGTGATGCTGCTGCCTGCCGACAAACCTTTATTGAAGCGCAGCAAGCCAGCAGTGAAACAAATTAGAATTTGGCCAGAGAGTGCAACCTCTGCACTGAAAAACTGTTTTCTGCACACAGACTGGGAGGTCTTCAAAATAGCAGCCTCCCAGGAAGACAAGACAAATGTGGAGGAGTATGCTGATACAGTCACCAGCTACATCACGAAGTGCACAGAGGATGTCACTACAGTGAAGACCATCACTATGCGAGGTAACCATAAGCCCTGGATGACTGCAGAGGTGCGCTCGCTGCTTACAGCCAGAGATGCAGCCTTCAGAGCGAAGGACAGGATCGCCCTCCGCTCAGCCAGGTCTGCGCTCTCAAAGGGAATTAAGGCGGCAAAGCACGCCTATGTGGAGAAAATCCAGGGACACCTCTGTGACACTAGGAACACCAAGCAGATGTGGCAGGGAGTTCGGACACTGACAGGCTATAAGTCTAGGCAGGGGGTCGATGATGACGACGCTTCACTTCCAGACAGGCTTAACGACTTCTTTGCACGTTTTGAAGCATCAAACTCGACAATCAGAGGGAGGGCTGGTCCATCCCCACCATCGGTCGGACCAGCTTTTACCATCAACACAGCGGACACACGGAGGACCCTAACCAGAGTCAACCCACACAAAGCTGCAGGTCCGGACAACATTCCGGGACATGTGCTCCGAGACTGCGCGAGCGAGTTGGCGGATGTCCTGACTGACATTTATAACATCTCCCTGAGTCAGGCCATCGTTCCCAGATGCTTCAAGACCGCTATCATTGTACCGGTGGCAAAGAAACCAGTTGTGTCCTGTTTGAATGACTATCGTCCTGTTGCACTGACACCAATTGTGATGAAGTGTTTTGAACGGCTTGTCAAACCACACATTACAGCCTACCTCCCTGCATCACACGACCTGCTCCAGTTTGCATATCGTTCAAACCGCTCCACGGAGGATGCTATAGTCACCACCCTACACTCTGTCATCACCCACCTGGACCAGAAAGACACCTACGCCAGACTCCTGTACACTGATTTCAGTTCAGCATTCAACACCATTATTCCCTAGAGACTGATGGAGAAATTACTCCTTCTCGGTCTGAACACCGCCACATGTCTCTGGATCCTGGATTTCCTGACTGAGAGACCTCAGTCTGTCCGGGTTGGAAACAACATCTCCAACTCTGTCACGCTGAGCACCGGATCCCCTCAAGGCTGTGTACTCAGTCCACTGTTGTTTACACTTCTAACACATGACTGTGTATCCAGACACGAGGGAAACCAGATTATTAAGTTTGCAGACGACACCACGGTGGTGGGACTTATTCAGAGGGATGAGGAATCAATGTACAGGGAAGAAGTGAGAGACCTGGAGGGCTGGTGCAGGGAGAACAATCTGGTGCTCAACGTGGACAAAACGAAGGAGATGATTATCGACTTCCGGCGGTCACAGCCTGAGCACGTCCCCCTCAGCATCGGCGGCCGTTTAGTGGAGAGAGTGGAGAACATCAAGTTCCTCGGAGTGCAGATCTCGCAGGACCTGACCTGGAGCAAGAATTCCTTAGAGATCAGGAAACGGGCTCAGCAGAGACTGCACTTCTTGAGGAAACTCAAACAGGCCTCTCTCCCCATCTGCATCCTCAGGACCTTCTACAGAGGTGTGGTGGAGAGTGTTCTGACGTACTGCATTGCTACATGGTACTCCAGCTGCAGTATGTCAGACAAAAAAGCCCTGCAGAGGATAGTCAAGGGGGCTGAGAGGGTAATTGGAGTCTCCCTCCCCTCTGTCCAAGAACTTTTTCAGAACCGTTGTAGGAGCAGGGCACTGAACATTGTCAAGGACCGTTCTCACCCTCTGCATAAACACTTTGAACTTCTTCCATCTGGTAAACGATTCCCGAGCATCAGAGGCAGAACCACCAGACTGATCAACAGCTTCCTTCCACAAGCTGTTAGGATGCTGAACAGCTGACCCGGAATCTCTCATACACACTACTGTACCTACGGACATTTTGTATATTATTTGTATATTATAGTTATTTATTTATTTCCCCCCCCCCCAAGTATGTCTCAGGGATGTGTGAGTGGATGGGGGGGCGAGGGGGGGGGGGTGAAGCTATGTGGGAGTGTGTCTTAAATCATGCTGCTTCTATTTATATAGATGCCGAGAGAAACGCAATTTCATCTTGCCTGCACTACAGTTGTATGTACAGCAATATGACAAAGTTTGATTTGATTTGATTTGGCAGCACAGCAACTCACCCTTGGCCGGGGGATCCTGGGTTCGATCCCAGCCCCCGACCAACAGTGATCTGTGTGAAGTTTGCATGTTCTCCCCGTGTCTGCGTGGGTTTACTCCGAGATTTCTACGGTATGGTTCCATTTACCACTGCAAGTCTTCCAGGTCCTGAAGCAGCAAAATGGCCCCAGACCATCATACTACCACCACCATATTTGACTGTACGATGTTCCTTTTCTGAAATGCTGTGTTACTTTCATGCCAGATGCAATGGGACACACACCTTCCAAAAAGTTCAACTTTTGTCTCGTCAGTCCACAGAGTATTTTCGCCAAAGTCTTGGGGATCATCAAGATGTTTTCTGGCAAAACTGAGACGAGCCTTTATGTTCTTTTTGCTCAGCAGTGGTTTTCGTCTTGGAACTCTGCCATGCAGGCCATTTTTGCCCAGTCGCTTTCTTGTAGTGGAGTCATGAACACTGACCTTAACTGAGGCAAGTGAGTCCTGCAGTTCTTTGGATGTTGTTGTGGGGTCTTTTGTGACCTCTTGGATGAGTCGTCGCTGCACTCTTGGGGTAATTTTGGTCATCCGGCCATTCCTGGGAAGGTTCACCACTGTTCCATGTCTTCGCCATTTGTGGATAATGGCTCTCACTGTGGTTCACTGGAGTCCCAAAGCTTTAGAAATGGCTTTACAACCATTTCCAGACTGATAGATCTCAATTACTTTGCTTCTCATTTGTTCCTGAATTTCTTTGGATCACAGCATGATGCCTACCTTTTGAGGATCTTTTGGTCCACTTCATTTTGTCAGGCAGGTCCTATTTAAGGGATTTCTTGATTGGGAACAGATGTGACAGTAATCATGCCTGGGTGTGGCTAGAGAAATTGAACTCAGCTTTCCAAAGATGTGATAAACCACAGTTAATTTATGTTTTAACGGGTGGGGGCAATCATTTTTTCCACACAGGGCCATGTAGGTTTGGATTTTTCCCCCTTAATAATAAGCACCTTCATTTAAAAACTGCATTTTGCGTTTACTTGTGTAATCTTTGTCTAATATTTAAATTTGTTTGATGATCTGAAACATTTAAGTGTGACAAACATACAAAAAATGAGAAATCAGGAAGGAGGCAAACACTTTTTCACACCACCATATATAACTGAACACCATTTACCCCAGTTTGCCGTGCCAAAAGGCACTGTCCCCGACCTCCACGCAGTGTTGCAGAGGCGTATTGATCATGACAGCCCTATGACACCCAGGGCCTTGAGGTACTCAAGGCGAATCTCGTCCACCAAAGAGGTTTTAAACCACTTTGGTGACGTCAGACCCTGTGATGGGTGAGTTGTCCCCCTCGTCCTCATGCCTGGTTCCTCTGTGTAAGGCGTGTCAGTGGAATTGAGGAGATCCTCGAAGTATTCCTTCCACCGCCCGACGATATCCCCAGTCGAAGTCAACAGCGCCCCATCTGCACCATACACAGTGTGGACAGGGAGCTGCTTCCCTCTCCTGAGCCGCTGGACGGTTTGCCAGAATCTCTTCGAGGCCAGCTGAAAGTCTTGTTCCATGGTCGCACCAAACTCCTCCCACACCCAAGTTTTTGCTTCAGCAACCACCTGAGCTGCACTACACTTGGCCTGTCGGTACACCTCAGCTGCTTCGGGAGTTCCACAAGCCAACCAAGCTTGATAGGACTCCTTCAGCTTGATGGTCCCTCTCACCACTAATGTCCACCACTTGGTTTGGGGGTTGCCAACACGAGATGCACCGAGGACCTTGCGGCAACAGCTCTGGACAGCCGCTTCAACAATGGAGGTGGAGAACATGGCCCATTCAGACTCCATGTCTCCAGACTCCCTTGGAATGTGGTTGAAGTTCTTCCGGAAGTGGGAGCTGACCTCTCAGACAGGGACCTCAGCCAGATGTTCCCAGCACACCTTCACCATACGTTAAGGCCTACCGGGTCTGAGTGGCAGTGTTTCCTCTGGCTTAAAGACCTTGGCGTGGTGGCAACATATTTTTTCCGGGGGGGGGGGGGGCAGAAAACACATGACACTCTTGTAACTAGAATACGTTAATTTTACACTATTTATTTTTATTTTTTCTTAAATTATGTACAGTAATATTGCATAATGGAACTCACCATTTGAAGTATTGTACAACCAAGGCTTGAATATTGGAATATTGGGCCAGTTGGGGTCCCACCCAGACGTCCCGTGTTTGGACTTTTTACTGGGTGTCATCCTTCTCTCCTTCCTCTGCTCTCACTTCTCCTGGACCCTCTGCCTCAACACTTTCCTCTCCTTGACTCCTCTCTTCTTTCTCATCTTTCCCTCTCTGAGCTCTGTCTGCTTCAGGTTCTCTGTCTGTCGATGGTGGCATACAAACAGGTTAGAAAATGTCAAGCGTCACGTTTTGTCCTGCAGGATTTTTTTTTTTGCCATGGTTTACATAAATGACAAAAATATGGGGTTTTTTTTGTATTTTTATTCTGGTGTTTTTTCCATTGAGAAAAAGTCAGAAAGAGAAGGAAAAAACATTTGTAATAGTAATTTACTCATGCATACTTTAATTATATGTTCAGAGGTGGGTATAGTAGCCAGAAATTCTATTCATGTAAAAGCAGTGCTATGAAATTAATTAAAAGTAGACAACCAAAAATTTCTAGTTGAGTTAAGGGTACAAAGAGCACCCTAGTAATGCTTCAGTAATGAGTACCTGAGTAATGACTTCAGTCTTGAAGGTTTGAGGTTTTTCTCAAAAATGTATAACAATTTTCTTATAGTTTTCTACTTTTCTCTGTAAATTTATCTAAATTTGAAACCATTTTCCTCAAATTTATAATTTCCTCTTGAAAAATTGACTTTTCTTGTACATTTGAAACTTGATTATAAATTTGTGGATTATTTTATAGCTTATTTTTGTCTGGTTTTTTTAAAGTAAAATTACTCTTTTTTAAATAAATCTGAAACAGACTGGTAATTTTTTTTCCCTTTTTCCTTTTAACAATTTAGATTTTTTACCATAACTTTGCAGTCAGAACAGAACAATAATTTAACTCTCATTACAAAGAAAAAATATTAATAAAATTGTAGTTAATGGTTTAAATTAACTTAAATAACCAAGGATGCCGTTATTTCTGTTATAATATTTCTATATATTTAAAGGTTTGGGTGTTTTTTTTTTTTTTTAGAAATCTCCTCACCACCAAGACGGCAAGAAAAACCTCCCTTATTTTGAAATCCAAATGTTTGCACGTTTTGTTTATCTTAAGGCTGCAGGCTGCTGACAGATCAAAGTCATTGACTTCGTGAATTTCGGTCATCTTAACTTGCCAGGTACATAATAGGGAACATAACTTAATATTGTAGTGGCGGGTGAAATATATACTCAGCAAATCATCAGTCCCCCTTGCCTTTCCCTCCATGAAGCTGGATGCATATGAATTCTAACCACATCTCTTAGCTAAGCGACTCTTCCGTTATTGCTCCCATTTCCAGCGGGTTAAAACCATGATAAATGCCTCCAGTGCTTACATACCTCTTCTGATTTTTTTCCACATTTAAAGTACGGTACTTTAATAAACTCGTGTTTCTGTCGGACAGTCACGCTTAGCGAGACACTCTGCCTTGTAAAGCCTGCTTCATGCTCCATTTCCCCTCTAATTTGCCTTGGTCCGCGTACACTTTGGACAAGCCCGGCACGCATGTGGCACTGTTCATGCTCACTTTTTTCATCTACCCAGGCCAAGCGGTTGACGCATGTGCACAACCATCATTTGTAGTTTCACTCCTGCCTGACAGGAGGCGCCAAGGCGCTGACGCGCCAGGATTTTCACCAGCGATGAAACTGTGGACTTCTTCACAAATGCCGTGCTCAAAATGCTCACTCCTTCCCCATATAGTGTACTATATAGTGAATCAGCCATCTTGTAGTATTGTTCAAAATTTTTACCGAAAATTTCATTAACTATATAGTACACTAAAAATATCCCACAATGCATTTTGAAAAGTAATGTACAACGGATGGTCACTACATTCGCCAGTATATCCCATAATGCAATGCGCAGCCAACAAAGCAGTGAGAGGAGAGCGTCACATCACAACAAACTACCTTAAGGTATTGATATTTGTTAGTTCAGCAAAAACGATTTGATTTAATATATATTTACTCCAAATTACATGCAGGTATTCATTTTTTTTTTAACCACCGTTAGTCTGTTAGGTTTTACTGTCTCATGTGATGACGTCATTAACCATCCATCCATCTTCTACCACTTTTCCAGAGGTCCGGGTCGCGGACGCAGCAGTTCAAGCAGAGAAGCCCAGACTTCCCTCTCCCCTGCCACCTGTTCCAGCTCTTCAGAGAGGATACCAAGGCGTTCCCAGACCAGCTGGGAGACAGTCTCTCCAGCGAGTCCTGAGTCTGCCCCGGTGTCTCCTCCCAGTGGGACATGCCCGAAACACCTCATGCAGGAGGTGTCCAGGAGGCATCCTGATCAGATGCCCATACCACCTCAACTGGCTCCTTTCAATGTGGAGGAGCAGCAGTTCTACTCTGAGCCTCTCCCGGATCACTGAGCTCCTCACCCTATCTCTGAGGGAGAGTCCAGCGATCCTGTGAAGAAACCTCATTTCAGCCGCTTGTATCCGCGATCTCGTTCTTTCGGTCATTACCCAAAGCTCGTGACCATAGGTGAGGGTAGGAACGTGGATTGACCGGTAAATCGGCAGCTTTGCCTTCGAGCTCAGCTCCCTCTTCACCACAACAGACAGGTACAACGTCCACATCACTGCAGATGCTGCCCCAATTCGTCTGTCAATCTCTCGCTCGATTCTCCCCTCACTCGTGAATAAGACCCCAAGACAGTGAAACTCCTCCACTTGGGGCAGGAGCCTATCCTCAACCCGGAGAGGATAATCCACCTTTTTCCGGCTGAGGACCATGGACTCGGACTTGGAGTTGCTGATTCTCATCCCAGCCGCTTCACACTCAGCAGCAAACCGTCCCATTAAGACCTGTAGGTCATTGCTGGATGAAGCCAGCAGGACAACATCATCTGCAAACAACAGATGAGATCCTGTGGTCACCAAGCATGACACCCTCCGTTCCCTGGCTGTGCCTAGAAATCCTGTCCATAAAAATTATGAACAGGATCGGTGACAAAGAGCAGCCCTGGCAAAGTCCAACTCTCACTGGGAATGAGTCCAACTGAGTGTTGGCAATACGAACCAAACTCTCACAACGGTCGTACAGAGACCAAATAGCTCGTAACAAGCCCGATACTCCATACTCCCGAAGCACCCCCCACAAAAAACCACGAGGGATGCGGTCGAATGCCTTCTCCAAGTCCACAAAACACATGTAAACTGGTTGGGCAAACTCCCACAAACCCTCGAGAATTCTCGAGAGGGTAAAGAACTGGTCCGATGTGCCACGGACAGGACGAAAACCACGTTGCTCCTCCTGAATCCAAGGTTCGACCAGCAGCTGGACTCTCCTCTCCAGTACCTTGGCATAGACCTTCCCAGGGAGGCTGAGGAGTGTGATCCCTCTAAATGTGGAGCACACCCTCCGGCCCCCTTTTTTGAAGCGAGGAACCATCACCCCGGTTTGCCATGCCAAAGGCACTGCCCCCGACCTCCATGCAATGTTGCAGAGGCGTGTCAACCATGACAGCCCTACAACATCCAGGGCCTTGAGGTACTCAGGGCGAATCTCGTCCACCCCCGGGGCACGGCCACCAAAGAGATATTTTTAAACCACCTTGGTGACCTCAGCCCCTGTGACAGGTGAGTCGTCCCCCTTGTCCACAAGCCCTGCTTCCTCTGTGGAAGGCGTGTCAGTGGAATTGAGGAGATCCTTGAAGTATTCCTTCCACCGCCCGACGATATCCCCAGTCGAAGTCAACAGCGCCCCATCTGCACCATACACAGTGTGGACAGGGAGCTGCTTCCCTCTCCTGAGCCGCCGGACGGTTTGCCAGAATCTCTTCGAGGCCGACCGAAAGTCTTGTTCCAAACCTGAGTTTTTGCTTCAGCAACCGCTCAAGCTGCACTCCACTTGGCCTGCTGGTACACCTCAGCTGCTTCGGGAGTCCCACAAGCCAACCAAACCTGATAGGACTCCTTCTTCAGCTTAATGCCCCCCCCCCCTCACCACTGGTGTCCACCACTTGGTTTGGGGGTTGCCACCATGAGATGCCCCAACGACCTTGCAGCCGCAGCTCTGGGAACCCACTTCAACAATGGAGGTGGAGAACATGGCCCATTCAGACTCCATGTCTCCAGACTCCCTCTGAATGTGGTTGAAGTTCTTCCAGAGGTGGGAGTTGAAGACCTCCTTGACAGGGGCCTCAGCCAGACGCAACCAGTACACCCACACTATATGTTTGGGTCTACCAGGTCTGAATGGCATCCTCCCCTGCCATCGGATCCAACTCACCCCCAGGTAGTGATCAGTTGGCAGCTCTGCACCTCTTTTTACCCGAGTGTCCAAGACATATGGCCGCAGGTCTGATGACCCGATAACAAAATCGATCATCAACCTGCGACCTTGAGTGTCCTGGTGTTATGTGCACATATGGACACCCTAATGCTTGAACATGGTGTTCGTTACGGACAAACTGGTTAGCACAGAAGTCCAATAACTGAACACCACTCGGGTTCAGATTGGGCAGGCCATTCCTCCCAATCACCCCCTTCCAGGTTTCACTGTCGTTGCCCACATGCGCACTGAAGTCCCCCAGTAGGACAATAGAGTCTCCAAGAGGCGCACTCTGCAGCACCCCAGTCACAGACTTCAAAAAGGGTGGGTACTCTAAACCATCATTGATGCATAGGCACAAATGATGGTCAGGACTCGTTTCCCCAACCCGAAGGCACGGGGAAACAACCCTTTCGTCCACCGGGGAAAACTCCAATATCGAGGCAGCAAGGTGGGGGAATACAAGAATACCCACCCCTGCTCGTTGCTTCTCACCCGGGGCAACTCCAGAGTAGGCCACACTCCAGGAGACTGGTTCCGGAACCAGAGCTGTGTGTTGAGGTGTGGCCAACTATATCTAGCCAGCATCTCTCAACCTCATACACCAGCTCAGGCTCCTTCCCCACCAGAGACGAGACATTCCATGTCCTAAAAGCCAGTTTAGGAAGCCTGGGATCAGACCGCCAAGGTCTCCTCCGCCTTTGACTGCCACCTGATCCACACAGCATCGGACCCCCATGATCCCTCCTGCAGGTGGTGAGCCCACTGGAGGGCAGACCCATGTAACTCCTTCGGGCTGAGCCCGGCCGGGTCCCATGGGTGGAAACCCAGCCACCAGGTGCTAGCCATCGAGCCCCTCCCCCAGGACTGGCTCCAGGGTGGGGGCCCGGTAACCCTATACCGGATGGGGTACACTGAACCCTTGTTCCAATATTTATCATGAAAGTCTGTTGGATCGTTCTTAGTCTGACCCTTCACCCAGGACCATTTTGTCTTGGGTGACCCTACCAGAGGCAAATTGCCCCGGACAACATAGCTCCTGGGATCACTAGGGGATGCAAACACCCCACCACCACAATAAGGTGACGATCCATGAGGGGACATCATTAACCATGCCGCAAAAACAAGCCAGTAGTGTCCGAAAGCTGTTAATTTTATTGTAATATTGAGTTTACTATATAGTCCATTATATCTAAATTCACTATATAGCGAGTAGGGAGGGAGGGAGTGAGTGAACATTCCGAACACAGAGTGAACATTCTCTTTAAATATAGAGTCCATTTCTGATGTTTGACTTCCCGGTTTTCACTCCTTTTCCATGAAGATGCTGCTGCCGCTGTGAAAGAAAGTATGTACGCATGAGTCATGTATCTTTTTATTCTCGTTTTCTGACTGACTGGAAAGCTTGCATGGGTGGGGCGCTTCTAAACTCCACACGGATGACGGCCACGCGCATTGTTCGTGTGCGAGCTTGCGGAAAGCCATTACTTCATATATTTTTCTTAAATCATATCTCCTTATTGGCATGGCGGTAATATTTCTGGCGAGGCGGGCTGCCACCCAGAAATGTTGCCAGAGGAAACCCTGGAGTGGCATCCACCCCTGCCAACGGATCCAACCCACCACCAGGTGGTGATTAGTTGACAACTCTGTACCTCTCTTTACCTGAGTGTCCATGACATACGGTCGCAGGTCTGATGACATAAAATCGATCATTGATCTGTGACCTAGGATGTCCTGGTGCCAGGTGCACATATAGACACCCTTATGCTTTAACATGGTGCTTGTTATGGACAAACTGCGGTTGGTACAGAAGTCCAATAACTGAACACCACTCAGGTTCAAATCGGGCAGGCCGTTCCTCCCAATCACACCCCTCCAGGTTTCACTGTCATTGCTCACGTCCACACTGAAGCGCACTAGTAGGACAATAGAGTCTCCTAGAGGAGCACTCTCCAGCACCCTGGTCACATACTCCAAAAAAGCGTTGGTACTCTGAACCATCATTTGATGCATAGGCACAAATGATGGTCAGGACCCATTTCCCAACCCAAAGGCGCAGGGAAACAACCCTTTTGTTCACTGGGGAGAACTCCAATGTTGAGGCAGTAAGGCGAGGGGATACAAGAATACCCAACCCTGCTCATCGTCTCTCACCTGGGGCAACTCCAGAGTAAGCCAACCTCCAGCCCCTCTCCAGGAGACTGGTTCCAGAACTGGAGCTGTGTGTTGAGGTGAGCCCAACTATATCTAGACAGTATCTCTCAACCTCGTGCACTAGCTCAGGCTCCTTCCCCACCAGAGATGACATTCCACATCCCAAAAGCCAGTTTCGAAAGCTGGGGATTAGACTGCCAAGGTCTCTGCCTTCGACCATCACCTGATCCACATTGCACCGGACCCCATGGTCCCTCCTGCAGGTGGTGAGCCCACTAGAGAGTGGACTCATGTAACTAACCAGTATAGGGCAGTGTACCCATACACCCATTTTTATGGGTACCCATATTTTAGAGAATTTGGAAAAATTCTCTAAAATACATCTGGATCAAAAGTTACAGCTTCAAACTTCCATCAACACATCATGAAACTTGAAACTAAATCTGAGCTTCAGTCACCCTAGTAAAGGTGGCTTTTATTACATAATCAAAACAACACAGCTGGATGTCATTGGATAATCAGACTGTCTGGCAACGTCATATCTATTAGCAATTAGTCACATCATTAGAGGTACACTACATTGAAATCATGCATTCTAGTTTAGTTCCAGTAAATCTGCCTTTGATAAATATGCAGTAGGACTGATGCCTGTGGCTGTTACAAATAATACTCACCACTATTTGATCTTCGTTGGCAGGGGACACACTGCTGTCATCAAAGTTGTACCACTTTCCATCATCTTTGTTCTTCGCATAAGCAGTATCTGAGATGGACAGAATTCACACAAAATTTGATCAAATACAAGTCACTGATTGAAGTTAACTCTACACTGAAGTTCATACAGTTAGGCCCAAAAATATTTGGACAGTGACAAGTTTTGTTATTTTAGCTGTTTACGAAAACATATTCAGGATACAATTATATAATCAATATGGGCTTAAAGTGCAGACTCTCAGCTGTAATTTGAGAGTATTTACATCCAAATTGGAGCAAGAGTTTAGGAATTACAGCTCTTTAATACGTAGCCGCCTCTTTTTCAAGGGACCAAAAGTAACTGGACAACTGACTCAGAAGGCTGCAAAAAAAAAAAAAAAAAAAAAAAAAAACAAGGCTGCATGGGCTCTTCCCTCGTTAACCTGTCCTCAATTAAGCAGTTAAAAGGTCTGGAGTTAATTCCAGGTGTGGCATTTGCATTTGGAAGCTGTTGCTGTGAACACACAACATGCGGTCAAAGGAGCTCTCAATGGAGGTTAAACAGACCATCCTGAGGCTGAAAAAAAAAAGAAGAAATCCATCAGAGAGATAGCAGAAATGTTAGGAGTGGCCAAATCAACAGTTTGGTACATTCTGAGAAAAAAAAAAAAAAAGAAAAAAAAAAAGAGTGCACTGGTAAGCTTGGGAACTCAAAAGGCCTGGATGTCCACGGAAGACAACAGTGGTGGATGATCACAGAATCCTTTCCATGGTGAAGAACAACCCCTTCACAACATCCACTCAAGTGAAGAACACTCTCCAGGAAGTAGGTGTATCAGTATCTAAGTCTACCATAAAGAGAAGACTTCATGAGAGTAAATACAAAGGATTCACCACAAGGTACAAACCATTAATCAGCCTCAAAAATAGAAAGGCCAGAATTGACTTTGCCAATAAACACCCGAAGAAGCCAGCCCAGTTCTGGAACAGCATTCTTTGGACAGATGAGACTAAGATCAACCTGTACCAGAATGATGGGTAGAAGAAAGTCTGGAGAAGAATTGGAACAGCTCATGATCCAAAGCACGCCACATCTTCTGTAAAACATGGTGGAGGCAGTGTGATGGCATGGGCATGCATGGCTTCCAATGGCACTGGGTCACTTGTGTTTACTGATGATGTGACAAAAGACAGAAGCAGCCGGATGAATTCTGAAGTGTATAGGGATATACTTTCTGCTCAGATTCAGCCAAATGCAGCAAAGTTGATTGGACGGCGCTTCACAGTACAGATGGACAATGATCCAAAACATACTGCAAAAGCAACCCAGGAGTTTTTTAAAGCAAAGAAGTGGAATATTCTGCAATGGCCGAGTCAATCACCAGATCTCAACCCAATCGAGCATGCATTTCACTTGCTCAAGACAAAACTTAAGGCAGAAAGACCCACAAACAAGCAACAACTGCAGACAGCTGCAGTAAAGGCCTGGCAAAGCATCACAAAGGGGGAAACCCCACGTTTGGTGATGTCCATGGGTTCCAGACTTCAGGCAGTCGTTGCCTGCAAAGGATTCTCAACAAAATATTGAAAAGTAACATTTTACTTAGGGTTATGTTTATTTATCCAATTACTTTTGAGCCCCTGAAATGAGGAGCGTTTGTATAAAAATAGCTACAATTCCTACATGTTTAATCATATATTTTTGTTCAACCCCTTGAATTAAACCTTAAAGTCTGCACTTCAATTCCGTTGTTGTTTCATTTCAAATCCAATGTGGTGGCATGCAGAGCCCAAATCATGAAGATTGTGTCACTGTCCAAATATTTCTGGGCCTAACTGTATATTTTGAACTCTACATTGAAGTGTTATACAGTATATATATATACTGTATATATATATATATATATATATATATAAAAATAAATCACTGTTAAGTATCAAATAATCAGGGTCCCTCCTGAATGGTAGTATACAAAACAAACAGTTTAAAATGTAATTTTGCAGCTTTTATCACATTTGTTTGTACTTCTTTTTGCTTGTTCATTATATGACAATACCCTGCCAACATCAAACCAAAGCTGTTTCATTTACGAACCAGCACAAAAAAGCACAATTTTAAAACAAAAATGCAACACCTGGTCACCCAATAATGAATAAATACAACTAATCTCGGCAAAAATTAGTAACAAAGATAAGTCCAAACTACTATAACGGGGTATCCAATCATGCGCCATGGAGGGCCAAGACCCTGCAGGCTTTATCTCCAACCAGTGTCTTCAACACCGGATTTCACTGAATTTCTTCCCACTGATTGCTGATAAGTGAAAACATCTACTGAAGAGACTGGGTACAAGAGAAAACCTGCAGGGTCTTGGCCCTCTATGGGACATGACTGGACACCCCTGTACTATAGCAAAACGACAATCAACACAATCGAGCCAAACCAGCTATTAAAGCAAAGTTAAATGTCAGCTAAAAATCACATAAAAACAATTAGGTACACTATTAGGTCCTATGTTCAAAACATAGGAAATTGTTTCAGAATCACTGGTTGTGTGTATTAGGGATAAGGATCTGTACTTATACAGCCCTTTTTTAATTCTCAAAGCATTTCACTCATACCAACCCTCTATTCCAAGAGGCTATAGGAGACAGATACCCAAGGACAATTTTGAGTCACCAATGAACCGAACATGCATGTCTTTGGATTGTGGGAGGAAACCGGAGCTCCCAGAGTAAACCCACACAGTACAGGGAGAACATACAAACTCCACACAGACAGGTTCCCACCCCTGCCAGCCTGAGGATTTGAACCTGGAACCTTCTTGCTGTTAGGCAACAGTGCTAACCACTGTGCCACCGTGTATGGGAGACTTACAGTGCCCTCCTCCCATCCCTCCATAGTGGTTGGACACAGCAATGAGATCATAGAGACACGGTCCAGCGTTGGGGTTTATCAGGAACTCAGACATGTCCAAATCTCTAAGAGGGGGGGGGGCAAACAGAACAAGGTTTTTCAACATTTGCATCAGTCAGAGGGCACATCATGTACAAGCATAAAACATCATTGTTACAGCAAAGATTAATTTTCTTTTGTAGTAACTGCTGCACATATCAAATAACCTGCAACTCTTTGTCAGGAGGAAACATTGGGGGATGATGGCCCAGTGGATTAAGTGAACATGAAACACTAACACCTACTGTAAACGTATTTATTGTTTTTAGACTGATTGTTTTCATGTCTACTTTTTTTATTTATTTTTTTTTAAATGCCCATTTTCATCTTAGATAATTAAAGCCATACTACACCTGCGGCTGTGGCACAGGTGTAGTGTGGCCGACTACTGTTCAGAGGGTCAGGGGTTCGATTCCCGCTCTGTCTGCAGTCTGCATGTCGAAGTGTCCTTGAGCAAGACACAGAACCCCCAGTTGCTCCTGGTGGGTCAGGCCAATGCCTGTGTATGGCAGCCCTGCCACCATCAGTTTGTGAATGTGTACGTGAATGGGTGAATAGCAGAATCTGTAAAGCACTTTGGTCATCCAGAGATGAGTAAAATGCGCTATATAAGTGAACACCATTTTCCATTTGAACTTGAAGTTATCATAAAAAATACCATCAGCTGCCAGTGCCACCCCTCAGCCAGCTGCCATTAAGAGCGCTGGCTTTTCAGAGACAGAACCATGATACATCAATGTGAAACATGTATGTCATTTCCTTTCTGAGTTATCATGTTTACAATGTTTTTGGAAAAACTGACCTCCGACCTTGAATTCAAGGTCACCTAGAGTCAAACTTGTCTGAGCTTTATGTAATGTACTTTATTTATATAGCCCTTTAAAACAACCTGTAGGTGACCAAAGTGCTTTACAGAAAAATTGAACAGCACTAAAAACACACACAGCAAAAAAACAGATTACATAAACAAAGGAATAAGCATAAATACCTAAAAATAAAAGCAAAATAAAAATATAAAAAGAATACATTTATCACAGATAAATGTTAAAGGCCAAATGTCACGTAACAGGGTACTTTAAATATCTTGAAACTAGATATAAAAGGGAACCGATCCGTTCGGGTCTTGGTGCATATGCTTCAGTAACAACGGAATATTCGTTAATTTAAAACTGCCGCGCTTGGCCTGACACGGCCCCTGGAATCGCCTGGGGAAGAAGGCGGAAGTGACGAAATCGATTGCACCCTAGTTTGATGCTTGGGGTATTTCAATTGATTGTTTATATGGAGACTGGAAGGTTGAAGTGAGCAACAAGAAAGAAAAAATTGGATATTTCACCCATACCTTAAAACGGGACTATCAGGGACAGCTGGGTAATAAGGGACACTTCTCTGGGAAATGTTTTCATACCTGTCAAGTGAGACGTTTTCGCCGTACTTCAACACCGTAAAAAGCGGCTATAAGGAACGGCGGAGCAACAAGGCACACCTCTCTGGGATCTCTGTCTGTTCCGCAACCGCTGCACAGCTCAACGTGTTAAACCATTGTCCTAATGACTTCTCATGGTAGTGAGAATAGCTGACGCTGAGCGATCAGCCCGCCCAGACAATTAAACTAATGAGTGACTCCACACTTCGAACAGTAGCGAGAATAGCTCCCGCTGAGTGATCAGCCCGCCCCAGCTGTGAGTGATCACACACAGGACTGCTCCTCAAGACACTCAGTTTTTTTTCCAGTATATTTTTTCTTTTGAGATTGGGCGTACAGAAATGGTAATACGCCCATTTTTGCTAAAATTGCATTTTCCCCGTATTTTCCTTAAAATAGTTGACAATAACACGAACTACATTTAAAACATTTCCCAGAAAAGTGTCCCAAACCACTCTGCTGTCTCCCACAGCCGCGCTTGGCACCAAAATACGGCGAAAACGTCTCCCTTGACAGGTATGCGCCTCCATTTTCATATTGATCTGGTCAATTTCTTGACAGCAGCGGCTCTCCTCCACTGTAATAATAATGGCTTCCGAAAAATCAATATTTATGGGGCGCCCTCGACAGACCCCCTCCGGCTTCGCAATTCTGGAGGCGATTAATGTCCAGTTCAATGACATTTTCCACTGGTTCTGCTCTCTGGTCATCGTTGGAACTGTTGTCATCAGACAAAGCATCTGATTCCGTCTCGGACGGCTCAAACCTGTAAGGTTCTATGCCTCTGTCACTGTCTGAACCACTGACAAAAAAAAAAAGACAAAAAAAAAAAAAAGACAAAACTTAACTAATTTGTTCACAATCGCTGTCACTTTCCGTCATGATTGTCCAATGTTGATAAGTGTGAATGTGGATAGGCAGGGCAGCCAGGGTACAACTGGTGATGTCAAAAACATGGGCGTGGTCTGGACTGGCTGTCACAAGCCAGCAAGCAAGGTGGGGCCTTCACCTGGTGTATTTTGTGCAATTATGTAAATACAGGTGGGTGATATGGTCTCCGGTATGAATATTTGGTTTAAGCTATGTGTATTTTATCTAAATTCGTTGTCATTTAGAAAAAAAAATTACGTGACATTTGGCCTTTAATATCAAAAACATCCCTCATTTCCTTCTTGAGTTATCATGTCTACAAGAGTTATGGAAAATCTGACCTCTGACCTTGTGGTCAAGATCACACAGATGTGACCAACCATGGAAAACCTAGGAACAAATATCCTGAAGGGTATTTTGAGTCATTTACAGATTCTAGAAGTGTGGAATCTAAGCTTTACAATGATGTCTAACACATGGAAATCTGAAAAAATTTGAAGATGTGGCCATTTGAATGTTAGCACCTCTCAAACTACTTTGCTGAGAAAATCAGGTTCATAGTTTCCAAGGATTGTCACCTTCCAGGGAAGCCAGGTTGGGGGGGGGGGGGTAACAAAAGCTGGTCATTTGCATGACTTGGCACAAACCCAACCCCTTACAGTGCTTATCAAAAGGAGCTCTGGAAACCCTCCTTAAGCTGCTAACGTAGCCATGTGCTTCAACCTGAATATGCTGCTGACTGGCCGAAATGAATAACAAAGACGTGTGAACAGCCAAACAAACCGGATATGTAAAATCAGCTGTGGCATCCATGCCCCTGAAACTAGGAAGTGGTCTCACTGATATTTCCCTCTGAAACTACTCTATTTCAAATACCAAGTTTACAGTTTTAAAATCTCCCACACTGTTATTTGAAGCATGGAATAGCATCTTCATGATTTCAACAAGCATATTCTTCAAAAAAACGAAAATCCCAAATTTAAAAAATAAAGTATTTCTGTGTTTTATAGGAATCACGTCAGGGCAACTTGTTACTGGTTTACTTGTGACGGGTCACAAATCTGAACTTGTCTGAGCTTTGTCATAATTAAATCTACGGTATGAGTATAAAAAGCCATCATTTTTTCCTTCTCAAGTTACCATGTTTACAAGATTTAGGGAAAAACTGGCTTCTGACCTTGACCTCAAGATCATTCAAGTTCAGCTCGTCCAAGGTTTTTCTTCGATACGACTATAGCATTGGTCTGAAAAGCCTACATCAGTTCTTTCTCAAGTAATTACATTTACAAGACAGGCATTGATGCCGCCGCTACAGCAAAATTGACCTCTGACCTTAATTTTTGAGTTCAAGGTCACCCACATTTGAACTCGACCAAGATTTCTCATAGATACAACTATGATATCAATATTAAAAGCCTCCCTCATTTCCTTTGAGTTATGTTTATAAGAGTTATGGAAAATCTGATCCCTGACCTTGAGGTCAAGGTCACCCAAAATCGAACTCGACCAAGATTTTTCATAGATATAGCTATGGTATAAATATAAAAAGCCTAATTAATTTCTTTGTGAAGTTATGTTGACAAAACTTAGGGAAAAACTCAAGGTGACCTAAATTCGAACCTGTCCCAAGATCTTCTCAGATACAAATATGGTATCGATTTAAAAAAATAAATAAACTATGCCTCTTTTTCTAGTTATTGCATTTACAAGGTAGGTATTGGTGTTGCCCATCCGCCAGTTGGGGTGATGACAATACCCCATCAGCTTTTTTAAAAGCTAAGGTGTAAAAAGTGCAGCTTTGTGGTTATTTTGGGGGCACAAAAAGCAAGTAAAAATCTAAATTCCAAATTTTCTTCAGGGATTTTTTGCGCTTCAAAAAACATGACAGTAATTTACCAATGTGAAACTTGAACTCCAGGTATGATTTAAGCAAAAAGTCCATTTTGGAAGAGTAATCATGATAACCACTGGCTCATCTGGTGCCGAATATATAAATACATCTTGATAAAAAATGAGCAATATAAATAAATATACACAGAAAAAAGTTAAAGAAAAAAAGAATCTAAAATGTGCACAGCTGAAACTACTGTCTCAGTGATTAAACAGCTTTTCACTGGATACAGAGGTCTGTGTGTGTACCTTAGTGGGAAGTCAACTAGAGAGTCCAGTTTGTCCCTCATGTAGCGGCTGTAGGAGAAGCGTTTAAGATGGACCACCAGCACTGGAGGCAGAGACCACAGGTCCAGCTTTTTTGTGGCCTGTTGATGCTGTTTACAGTTTGGACAGTACCTGGAAAACAAAGCACACGTCTACATTAGGATATGTAAATACTCCCAGACACTAGTTTCTACTGTACTGCAGTCATTTTTTACCAAGGATCTTCTGCTCCCAGTTTCTCTTTTGTGGTGAATAGTTCAATGCAGTCTTTCAGCTTGAAGAATGCTTTCTTCTGAGGTTTGTACTCCATGCTCTCGTGTTTGTCAAAGTCCTGCATCCAGTCACAAATATGCAGGCTTAGGAGCAAATATTTATTTTACTACAGCTGTATCCAATTGTAAACATCCAACTTTGACTACAGAGAGTGCTCCAACTGTGGTTCTACAACCTTAAAAAAAGAAAAAAAATTTCTTTATTTTCTAATAATGAGCAATGTGATTAAAATGCAAGATAAAAAAACAATTATACAACAGGAAGTTCCAACCAGGCAGTTTGACTGAACAACAGGAATTAGTTGAGTTACTACATTCCCCAGTAATCACTCTGATGCTTCACCGGATATGAATCGCACCACTTCAGCTGTGATCTGATAACCTTTAATTACAGTAACTGTTGGTGGTTTCTTGTAATATGTGAGGATTATAATGTACTGTGCACCTTAATGATGACAGTGAAGTGCTGTTTAAAAAGACTGACTTCACAACCCATCAACTATGATACTGTGCTTCAGGTTCATATTCACAGTCATCTGTGATTAGCTTACCTTTAAAATTAGCTACCCCAAAGTTTAAATTAAAACTTCAGCTTCAACTGAAACCCCCCACAACATAATGCATGCTTCTTTACTTCATCAGAAGATGCCAACAAGAAGGCAGTAAAGAGAACTTCATCAAAAGCAGGCCGCTTAACTAAAGAAACTGGACCAATGGACTCTGGCAAAGTCTGTATTTAAATGATGACTTCTTTATAAAAGCAAATTCTGCTGAGAATAAATGCAAAATTCCAAACCATTATATTCTGTGTTGTGCACTAGCAACATCCAAGAGTAGCAGTTGGAAAATGCTTGTTTTTAATTTAATGATAATAGTTGGGGTGGAACAATGTACCATTAAATAAATTGTTGTGGCTTATTATACTCCCTTTACACAGAGGTGGAGATCACAGAGAAAGCTGAGTGATGGTGTGGGGGGGGGGGGGGACCCAACAGATCTCAACAATCTTTCAATGAGCACCCAGTGGTGTGCCAAGCTCTCTCAATGACCTTTCAGTGATCTTTTACAAGTTTTGACACAGTCCAAAACACACAAGGACCTCCCAAGCATTTACACAGAATGAGCTTTTTTGAGACTTCAGGAGATTAAGCAATCAGGCCAATTTTCTCAATGGTCACCCAACGATCTCCGTGCTGTGTAAAGGGGTTCTTATTGCAGACTTCTAAATTGCTTTTATGGAACTATTCTACAAAAGCAATATTATACTTGTGGTCAGGCAATATCATGAATATAGCCCCACAATATTGTGTTTGGCTCTCCACTACAGTGGGGAAAATAAGTATTGTACATCAACACGTCAACATTTTTCCCATTAAACACGCAGTGCACCTGGAAAGTATTCGCAGCGCTTCACTTTTTCCACATTTTATTATGTTACAGCCTTATTCCAAAATGGATTAAATTCATTTTCCTCAAAATTCTACACAAAATACCCCATAATTACAACAGAAAAAAAAGTTTTGTTTTTTTTTGATTTTTGCAAATGTATTAAAAACAAAAATTATAAATCACATGTACAGTGGGGCAAAAAAGTATTTAGTCAGCCACCAATTGTGCAAGTTCTCCCACTTAAAAGATGAGAGAGGTCTCCAATTTTCATCATAGGTATACCTCAACTATGAGAGACAAAATGAGAAAAAAAAATCCAGAAAAATCACATTGTCTGATTTTTAAAGAATTTATTTGCAAATTATGGTGGAAAATAAGTATTTGGTCAATAACAAAAGTTCATCTCAATACTTTGTTATATACCCTTTGTTGGCAATGACAGAGGTCAAATGTTTTCTGTCAGTCTTCACAAGGTTTTCACACACTGTTGCTGGTATTCTGGCCCATTCCTCCATGCAGATCTCCTCTAGAGCAGTGATGTTTTGGGGCTGTCGCTGGGCAACACGGACTTTCAACTCCCTCCAAAGATTTTCTATGGGGTTGAGATCTGGAGTCTGGCTAGGCCACTTCAGGACCTTGAAATGCTTCTTACCAAGCCACTCCTTCATTGCCCGGGTGGTGTGTTTGGGATCATTGTCATGCCGAAAGACCCAGCCACGTTTTATCTTCAATGCCCTTGCTGATGGAAGGAGGTTTTCACTCAAAATCTCACGATATATGGCCCCATTCATTCTTTCCTTTACACGGATCAGTCGTCCTGGTCCCTTTGCAGAAAAACAGCTCCAAAGCATGATGTTTCCACCCCCATGCTTCACAGTAGGTATGGTGTTCTTTGGATGCAACTCAACATTCTTTCTCCTCCAAACATGACAAGTTGAGTTTTTACCAAAACGTTCTATTTTGGTTTCATCTGACCATATGACATTCTCCCAATCCTCTTCTGGATCATCCAAATGCTCTCTAGCAAACTTCAGATGGGCCTGGACATGTACTGGCTTAAGCAGGGGGACACGTCTGGCACTGCAGGATTTGAGTCCCTGGCGGTGTAGTGTGTTACTGATGGTAGCCTTTGTTACTTTGGTCCCAGCTCTCTGCAGGTCATTCACTAGGTCCCCCCGTGTGGTTCTGGGATTTTTGCTCACTGTTCTCGTGATCATTTTGACCCCACGGGGTGCGATCTTGCGTGGAGCCCCAAATCGAGGGAGATTATCAGTGGTCTTGTATGTCTTCCATTTTCTGATAATTGCTCCCACAGTTGATTTCTTCACACCAAGCTGCTTACCTATTGCAGATTCAGTCTTCCCAGCCTGGTGCAGATCTACAATTTTGTTTCTGGTGTCCTTTGACAGCTCTTTGGTCTTGGCCATAGTGGAGTTTGGAGTCTGACTGTTTGAGGTTGTGGACAGGTGTCTTTTATAGTGATAACGAGTTCAAACTGGTGCCATTAATACAGGTAACGAGTGGAGGACAGAGGAGCCTCTTAAAGAGGAAGTTACAGGTCTGACAGCCAGAAATCTTGCTTGTTTGTAGGTGACCAAATACTTATTTTCCACTATAATTTGCAAATAAATTCTATAAAAATCCTTCAATGCGATTTTCTGGATATTTTTTTTTCCTCATTTTGTCTCTCATAGTTGAGGTATACCTATGATGAAAATCGGAGACCTCTCTCATCTTTTAAGTGGGAGAACCTGCACAATTGGTGGCTGACCAAATACTTTTTTGCCCCACTGTACATAAGTATTCATAGCCTTTGCTCAATACTTTGTTGATGCATCTTGGGCAGCAATTCCAGCCTCAAGTCTTTTTGAATATGACTGCACAAGCTTGGCAAACCTACAGTGGTGTGAAGAAGTGTTTGCCCCTTGCTGAGTTCTCATTTTTTTTGTATACTAGTGCATACCCGTGCATGCCCATAGAAAGTTACTGCTACCATGGCAACAGCGACCATGGTAAAACCTGCCTTGGATCTTTGACGTCACCACTCGTTCGTTGATGCCCGTCTTTGATCTTTGACAATGTCATTGGGAGTGCTCTGATCATGAGTAATGCCTGCCTTTGATTTTTTGATGATGTCATAGCGAGTCCTATGATCATGAGTGAAGCCGGCCTTTGATCTCTTTGCAAGTCCTATGATCTTTCCGCGAGACCTATGATCGTGCCATCATGAGATTGTGATAGACGGATTTCTTGAATTATATATAGCGTGATATTCCTCGTCTCCAGGGCATGGGTCCCAGTCCACATCCTCACTTTGTTTGGATTTTCACATCATTATCCTGGGTTGCTATTGTTAGTTATTATTCTGTCTTGCATATTTATTTCTTCATTGGTCTTCCTCTTAGTTTAGGCTTATCAGTATTATTATTATTGTCATTATCATTACTCGTACATACCCGTGCATACCCGTCCATGCCCATAGAAACTAAGTATAAGCAAGTATTTCTGCATGCCCATTGCTGAAGGGTGTCCTCCTGTCTGAGATGGCTGTGTTGTTCACAGTCCTGCCTGCGGCGTACTGCTCAAACCTGAGGTGTTTCATCTTCACGGAATCTTTTCTGACGTGCAGCAGGTCTCACTCTATTGCTCTCCATCTGGTGGGTCTTCTTGTTCTTCTTCTTCATTCAGACCCACTGGTTGAGGGATAGGTGTGTTGTAATTCCAGTTCATGGACAGGATCATGAAAATAGACCTGAGCAAAAAGTGGCTTTCGACCCTGTTCAGGAAGACCTGTGCATGCCCATCGAAACCCAGAAACCGGAGCACCCAGAGAAAATCAGCGCTTTGCTTGGCATTTTACACATCTGTAGTGTAGACTGCCATTCATCATGGGTACTGCTTCGAATGGGTGTGGTTTAAAGTAGTGTGTCCTATTCTTAATCAGGTGACAGACTGACACACTGACAGATTTCTTGAATTTATAGTGCCTTCTGCCTTACTGAGTGAGATTTCCAGATTTACCGCTTTGAAGTCCTATGATGTCCTATGATCGTGACAGACAGACACACAAATGGAGATTTCTTGAACTTATAGAGTGATGATCATTATTGCCTTGGTCTCGTCTCCTCTCTGGTCCCGTGTGTGATTATCTGTGCAGCCCCGCGCATGCGGTTTTCTGTAACCATGCCCTGCCGTCTCTGTTTGCCCCCGTTTGTTACTGTTCTGTGTTATGTTGCTTACCTGTATCTATATATCTTTTAGCAAGACCTGCGGTCTGTATGACGTCATATAGACATCCTTCAGAGATCAGAGGAACATCAGCCTTATGGTTTATCTGACGTCCTCTAGAGACGGTCCTATGATCACTGACATCATAGGACATCAGGCAGACATATGTAGGAACATCACAGACGGCCTATGATCGTGACACACAGACAGACACACATACACACACTCACAAACTGACAGATTTCTTGAATTTATAGAGTGATTTGTCACAAATGTTTCAGATCAAACAAATTTTAATATTAGACAAAGATAACCCAAGTAAACACAAAATGCAGTTTTTAAATGAAGGCGTTTATTAAAGGAAAGAAAAAAATCCAAACCAACATGGCCCTTTGTGAAAAAGTGATTGTCTCCTAAACCAAATAACTGGTTGGGTCACCCTTAGCAGCAACAACTGCAATCAAGCATTTGCGATAACTGGCAGTGAGTCTTTTACAGCACTGTGGAGGAATTTTGGCCCACTCATCTTTGTAGAATTGTTGTAATCCAGCCACACTGGAGGGTTTTTGAGCATGAACCGCCTTTATAAAGTCATACCACAGCATCTCAATCGGATCAGGCCAAGACTTTAACTAGGCCATTCCAAACTCTTCATTTTGTTTTTCTGAAGCCATTCAAAGGTGGACTTGCTGGCATGTTCTGGATCATTGTCCTGCTGCAGAACCCAAGTGCGCTTCAGCTTGAGGTCACGAACAGATGGCCGGACATTCTCTTAGATTTTTTTGGTAGAAAGCAGAATTCATGGTTCCTTTTACCACAGCAAGTCTTCCAGGTCCTGAAGCAGCAAAATGGCCCCAGACCATCACACTACCACCACCATATTTTATGTTGGTATGATGTTCCTTTTCTGAAATGCTGTTACGCCGGATGTAAAGGGAAACACGCACCTTCCAAAAAGTTCAACTTTTGTCTCGTCAGTCCACAGAGTATTTTCCCAAAAGTTTTGGGCATCATCAAGATGTTTCCTGGCAAAACTGAGACGAGCCTTTATGTTCTTTTTGCTCAGCAGTGGATTTCACCTTGGAACTCTGCCATGCATGCCATTTTTGACCAGTCTCTTTGGTGGAGTCATGAACACTGACCTTAAACTGAGGCAAATGAGGCCTGCAGTTCTTTGGCTGTTGTTGTGTTGTTGTGGGGTCTTTTGTGGCCTCTTGGATGAGTCGTTGCTGCACTCATGGGGTAATTTTGGTTGGCCGGCCACTCCTGGGAAGGCTCACCACTGTTCCATGTTTTCATTAACTCAACTACTTCATACATGTCTGCATCTCCAAGCGTGCCCAAAATTCTTTGTCCCTCCACTCCCAGGTTGTGTACCAATAATGCGCGAGCTTGCAGTTTCTCCGTCCAATTCCGTCTCAATTACTTTGTTTCTCATTTGTTCCTGAATTTCTTTGGATCACAGCATGATGTCTAGCTTTTGAGGATCTTTTGGTCTACTTCTCTTTGTCGGGCAGGTCCTATATTAAGTGATTTCTTGATTGACAAACAGGTGTGGCAGTAATCAGGCCTGGGTGTTGCTAGAGAAATTGAACTCAGCTTTCCAAAGATAAACCACAGTTAATTTATGTTTTAATGGGGTGGGGGTCACTTTTTCACAGAGGGCCATGTAGGTTTGGATTTTTTTTTCCTATCCTGAATAATAAACACTCATTTAAAAAGTGCATTTTGTGTTTAAATATTAGACAAAGATAACAAGTAAATTTGTTTGATGATCTGAAACATTTAAGTGTGACAAACAGGAAAAAAAGAGCAATCAGGAAGGGGGAAAACACACCACTGCATCTTTGGGCAGTTTCGCCCATTCCTCTTTGCAGCACCTCTCAAGCTCCATCAGGTTGGATGGGAAGCATCGGTGCACAGCCATTTTCAGATCTCTCCAGAGATGTTCAATTGCGTTCAAGTCTGGGTTCTGGCTGGGCCACTCAACGACATTCACAGAGTTGTCCTGAAGCCACTCCTTTGATATCTTGGCTGTGTGCTTAGGGTTGCTGTCCTCCTGAAAGATGAACCATCACCCCAGTCTGAGGTCAAGAGTGCTCTGGAGCAGGTTTTCATCCAGGATGTCTCTGTACATTGCTGCATTCATCTCTTCCTGTATCCTGACTAGTCTCCCAGTTCCTGCCGCTAAAAAAACATCCCCACAGCAATGATGCTGCCACTACCATGCTTCATTGTAGGGATGGTATTGGCATAGTGATGAGTTTCCTCCAAACATGACACCTGGCATTCACACCAAAAAGTTCAGAGAATTTTGTTTCTCATGGTCTGAGAGTCCTTCAGGTACCTTTTGACAAACTCCAGGTGGGCTGCCATGTGCCTTTTACTAAGGAGTGGCTTCCATTTGGCCACTCTACCATACAGGCCTGATTGGTGGATTGCTGCAAAGATGGTTGTCCTTCTGGAAGGTTCTCCTCTCTCCACAGAGGAATGCTGGATCTCTGACACAGTGACCACTGGGTTCTTGGTCACCTCCCTGACTAAGGCCCTTCTCCCCCGATTGCTCAGTTTAGATGGCCGGCCAGCTTGAGGAAGAATTCTGGTGGTTCCAAACTTCTTCCATTTACAGATGATGGAGGCCACTGTGCTCATTGGGACCTTTAAAGCAGCAGAAATTTTTCCGTACCCTTCCCCAGGTTTGTGTCTTGAGACAATTCTGTCTCGAAGGTCTACAGATGATTCCTTTGACTTCACACTTTGTTTGTGCTCTGACGTGCACTGTCAGCTGTGGGACCTTAGACAGGTGTGTGCCTTTCCAAATCATATCCAATCAACTGAATTTACCACAGGTGGACTTCAATAAAGCTGTAGAAACATCAAGGATTTTCAGTGAAAACAGGATGCACTTGATCTCAATTTTGAGCTTCATGGCAAAGGCTGTGAATACTTATGGACATGTGATTTCTAAATTTTTTATTTTTAAAATCTCAAAACTTTTCACGTTGTCATTATGGGGTATTGTGTGTAGAATTTTGAGGGGAAACATTAATTTAATCAATTTTGGAATAAGGCTGTAACATAACATGTGGAAAAATCCTTTTCCTTCCTCTTCCTTATTCCTTTTTCTTTTTCGTATTGTGCATACCACTGAAGAGAAAGAGAAACGCCATTTCAATTCTCCTGTATGTCCTGTACGTTTTGTAGTATTCATAAATAAAATCTTTGAAAAGTTTAGTGCTATGAATACTTTCGGGATGCATTGTATTTCTGATGGAGCCATTGACCTGACATTTTCACCAGCTATCAGTAAAAACCCAAGTAATCCATCCATACAAAGAGATCAAGGCAACTGCATTCACAAAACAAGTTATATTTAATAAAGTGGAATGACACAGCGAATAAGTATTGAATATAGGAAGAAAAAGGTGCAAAAAGGCAAAGAATGCCAAGAAACCAACTGAAATCCATCAGAATTTAAGAAGCCATCCCATCCCCCCCCCCAACAGTGCAAATAAATTTCAGCTGGTTAAGTCTTGACTGATAGCCTTTAAAAAGGTCTGTGACTATCAGACTGTCACACCACAAAGAACTCATGATGGATAGACACAAAGAACTCTCTCTAGACCTTTGCAACCTTATTGTTGCAAAGCATAATGATGGCACTGGTTACAGTTGCATTTCTAAACTGCTGAATGTTCCAGTGAGCACTGTTGGAGCCATCATTCGGAAGTGGAAAGAACATCATTTTGCCATAAACCAGCCACGACCAGGAGCTCCTCGCAAGATTTCTGACAGGAGTCAAAGAATTATCAGAAGAGTTATCCAAGAGTTAAAGACCACTCATGGAGAGCTCCAGAAAGACCTACAGTTAGCAGGTATTGCTGTTTCACAGAAAACAAGTAATGCACTCAACCGACATGGGCTCTATGCCTGCTCACCTCGCAAGACTCCATTGCTGAAGAACAACCATGTTGAAGCTTGTTTAAAGTTTACTACACTACATTTGGGCAAGCCCTCCCAAATACTAGGAGAATATAGTCTGGTCAGACGCGACCAAAACTGAACTTTTTGAATGTCACAACACAGCATGTTTGGAGGAGAAATGGCACTGCACATTCCATCATAGTGTGAGGGTGTTTTTCAGCACATGGTACAGGCAGACTTCATATAATTGAAGGAAAGATGAATGACCAAATGTACAGAGACATCTTTGATAAGAACCTGTTGCCCTCTGTCAAGATGCTGAAGATGAAATGAGGGTGGACATTTCAGCAAGACAATGATCCAAAACACACAGCCAAGGAAACTCAACTGAATGAATGAATGAATGAATGAATTTTATGAATGAATTTTATTTATTTCGGATAGTACATTACAGGTTAAAAGAAACTGTATAATATAACAACAAGGTCAAATTAGACAAAGACTCCTTCTACTATACAATTCCACGTGAGTTATCCGAAATGGGTGATGGCTGAAGCCGCAGCTTATATTGCCCACCCATATTCCATCCAAGAATTCAAAGGAGAAAAAAGAGAAAACAAGACAAGAGCGATTACAATTTAAAACAAGGCTAAGACAAAATGTGACAGAGAAAAAGAAAACTGAGCTAGTCTAAGTTAAGCGGTTACTATTCAAAAACAAATCTAAGACATAGTGTCACAGAGAAAAAAAGAAAAAAAGAAAAAACTAAGCTACAACACAACACAGGCTGGAAATGTCAATCCTTATGTGAGTTTACATGTCGTCTTGTAAATATGTTTGGAGTATTTCTTCCTTTAGTTTTTGTTTAAATTGTCCAAGCTTTGTACATGATTTTAATTCAGGTCCAAAATCGTTCCATAATCTGACTCCTTGCACTGAAATACAGTGTTGCTTGGTGGTTGTTCTCACTGTAGGCTTTTGAAATATACATGTTTTTCTGAAGTGATATCGTTTCTCCCTTGTTTGGAACAACTTTTGGATATTTGCGGGCAGTGATAGATTCTTCACTTTGAACATTATTATTGCGGTTTTAAAGTCAATCAGATCTTTCAACTTGAGAGTTTTTTGTTTAAGAAAAAGTGGGTTTGTTGGTTCCCTGTAAGCTGCTTTGTTGATTATTCTAATAGCTCTCTTTTGAAGCATAAAGAGTGGATATATGTTTGTTTTATATGCATTTCCCCATACTTCATTACAATATGTCATGTAACTGGCTCCAGAGAAGGAAAATAAAGCTGCTAGAATGGCCCAGTCAATCACCTGACCTGAATCCAATTGACAATCTATGGAACGAACTGAAGATCAGAGTTCATAGAAGACACCCATGGAACCTTTAAAATTTGAAGACAGTTTGTGTGGAAGAGTGGGCTAAAATCACTCCTGGGCAATGCCTACACCTAATTCCTCCATACAGGAGGCGTATGGAAGCTGTTATTGCCAACAAAGACTTTTCTACTAAATATTAAATTAATTTCACCGAGTGTGTTCCACACTTATTCCCTGTGTCATTCCACTTTATTAAATACAACTTGCTTTGTGAACACAGTTGGTTTGATTTCTTTGTAAGTATGGATTTCTTGACCGGAGTGGTAGCCTAATTGGCAGAGCATCCACCCCACACTCGGGAGGCTGGGGTTCAAATCCCAGCCGGGTCATACCAAAGACCTTTTTTTTTTTTTTTTTTTTTTTTTTTTTAAAATGGTACTTTCTGCCTTCTAGCTTGGTGCTCAGCATAACAGAATGGGAAAAGGAAAGTTATGCACAGAGCTACCAGAGGACTGACCCCCCCCCCACTGTAGCTTTCACTACTTACAGTAGCTGTGTGGCCTAGGGTCAGAGAAACAGAGATAGGTGCCGCCCCAATACACCACATGGTGTCCCACATGCTGTGGAAGGCAATTAACTAACTAATGGATTACTTGGGTTGTTACTGATATCTAGTGAAAATCTCAGGTCAATGGCTCCATCAGAAATATGTTTAAGAAAAATGTTGACCTGTTCCAACACTTATTTCCCCCGCTGTATGTGTCTGGCCTACGACCAAATCATTGTGGTGCTACATTCTTTGATACAACAAGATCCCTGGTGTAATACTTTTTTTAAAAAAAAACAAAAAAAAGAAATTTTTTTTTTACATATATGGAGTTTGCATGTTCTCCCCATGTCTGCGTGGGTTTAAGATAAGATAAGATAAGATAAGCCTTTATTAGTCCCACAACGGGGAAATTCCAGGATTGCAACAGCACAGGGATAGCAACACTCAGAGCAACAATCAGAAGGCAAGAAAAAAAACAAGCAAGCAAGAGCAGCTAATATACATATGTACATATTACTATAAAATATATATATACACACACACACACACACACACACACACAGACACACAGTGCAGAGCATTGTAGCTGGATGGAATAAATATATGAATATATGAACACACAGTGCAGAGCATTGTAGCTAGATGGAATAAATATGCAAGTATATAAACACACACAGTGCGGAGCAATGTAGCTAGATGGAATAATATGTAGATATATAAAAACACAGTGCGGAGCATTGTAGCTAGATGGAATAAATATATAGATATATAAATATAAACACACCCAGTGCTGAGCATTGTAGCTAGATGGAATAAATATATAGATATATAAATATAAACACACCCAGTGCAGAGCATTGTAGCTAGATGGAATAAATATGTAAATATATAAACACACACAGTGCAGAGCATTGTTGCTAGGTGGGATGAAACAGCATAACCGTCTATTTAGTTATCCTACATGGTATGATTATGTGCCCATACATATTCTCACCCTCCATAGCGACCGGTATGTTCCTAGTTGTATGCCGGAGAGGACCATTGTGTAAGTCTATTGCATCTTTTGCATTCAAAAAACTATTAGTTTGTTACGTCTTTTTGCTATCTCTGCGAGCAGCCCTGCTTAGGTTGTACAGTCTGACAGCCGTTGGTAGGAAGGACCTACGAAACCTCTCGGTTGTGCACCTGGGATGATGTAGTCTGCTGCTAAATGAGCTCCTCAGTGCATCCAGTATGTCCTGCATAGGGTGGAACTCGGACTCCAGCAGAGATGACAGTTTAGCCACCGTCCTTCAATCTCCTATCTCCTCCATCGGATCAAGGCGTTGCCCCAGGACAGAGCTAGCTTTCTTAATCAGTTTGTTCAGTCTCTTCCTATCGGCTTTACTCCGGGATTTCTGCGGTTTCCTCCCACATGCCAAAAAACATGCAAGTTGGGTTAATTGGCATCAATTGGGGATTCTAAATTGTCCTTAGGTATGACTGTGAGAGTGAATGGTTGGCTCTGTGTTGGCCCTGCGATGGACTGGCGATCTGTCCAGGGTGTACCCTGCCTCTCGCTCAAAGATGCTGGGATAGGCTCCAGCCCCCCCGCGACCCGAAAAGGATTAAGCGGAAGAAGATGGATTGATGGATAGAAATTATACAAGAGATGTTAGGAAAGCATACAGATAGTCTGGGTCTATAATAATAATAATAACAGATGGAAATTAGCCACTGGCTACAATCTGGCAAGTTTACATTGATTGATAATGTTCATCAACTTGCATCGTCCTTAAAAACAGCAATTTATAATTACTTTAACCTTCACCTTAACATTTCTCACAATACCACCCACAGCAACAATTTAACCATATACAACAACTTGAAAATATTCAAAATAATGCAGCTTGCTTTGTTTGTAATGATGATGACAGAACCCACAGTGTTACAGTCAAGCAGGCTGAGCTGGGATGGCAAAGCCTGCAAAATAAAGGACTTCAGCCTACTTAACCAAGCTTAACTATAGAAGATCATGCACAACTTAGTAGCTATTCCTGCTTAAAAGTACTTTACCTTGAATAAAAGTGCAACAAGAAAGAACCGCCGATATATACAGACTTCTGATAACTATTGCCTCTACTCATTTTAACCTTGAACAGCGGTGCAGAGAAATTGACTGCCGTCAACTGTTGCAGAAGCTGAACCGACAATTATCAAGGGTCATCCCACAGCTGATGATTTTAAAGCTACCTTGTTTTTTTTTAAATTTTACTGAACCTTTCAGGACAAGGACAAAGGACAAACTGCAGGCGTCATTGCAGATTTTAAAAGACTGCTGGCGTCAGTATCAAAATACTGTCAAGGAGGCTAAAAGGGAATATTTTGCCAATATTGTTTCATCCCATTGTCAAAATCAACATGTTTTATTTAATACTACTGACTCTGTTCTTAACACCCCACAGACTGACTGACTGGAGGCCTCCTCTGAGTTATGTAATGATTTTATACACTTTTTCCATTGATAAGGTGGCCACCACCAGGGCTCTCATCTCAGTTCCTGCTTCTGATCCCTCTGTCTTTGTCCCTTGTTCTGCTGTTTTTAATCAGTTTGAACCTGTGACTGTCATTTTTAGAGGACATGGTTGGCCACATTAAGCCCTCAGGGTCCCCCTGTGATGCTGTCCCTCAGACTTTTTAAAGAGGTGCTTCCCAGTATAGACCAGTCAGTTCTCACCATTGTCAACAGCAGCCCGTCATCTGGTGGGGGTCCTGCAAATTTTAAACATGCAGTAGTGCAGCCCTTGATTAAGAAACCTGGTCTCGATCATGCCATGTTGGCAAATTTTAGGCCTATTTCCAAGCTGCCATTTCTCTCAAAAATTTTAGAGAAAATTGTCCACATGCAGCTGAAATGTTTTCTCGACGAACATGGTATTTTGGAGGTTTTTCAATCCAGTTTCAAAGCTCTTCATAGCACAGAAGCAGCCTTGTTAAGGGTTTTTAATGACATCCTCTTCAGCATGTGATTCAGGTGAATATGCTGTTCTTGTGTTGCTTGATTTAACTGCTACCTTTGACACAGTGGACCATCACATTTTAATTTCCCAATTGCAGCACCTAGTGGGCATTTGTGGCATTGCTCTCAACTGGTTTAGGTCCCATCTGGCAGACAGGTGTTTTAAAGTTAGCATCTCTGGGTTTGAATCCTCTTCTGCTCCTCTGCCATACAGGGTCCCACAGGGGTCAATTCTAGAGCCCATGTTTTTTCTCTCTGTACATACTTCTGCTGGGTTCCATTTTTAAAAAGCATGGTATCGCCTTCCACCTGTACACTGATGACTGTCAGATATCTGTCCCTTTAAAACAAAAAGATGCCTCATCAGTAAACCCACTTCTGTCATGCATTGAAGACATCAAGTCTTGGATGGCCCTTAACATTTTAAATTTTAATGATAAGAAGACAGAAGTGATGGTGTTTGGACCGAGTGGCCCCTGTGAGTCACCTCCTGTAAACTTGGGCCCCCCTCACATCTTACGTGAAACCCACAGTCAAGAACCTTGGTTTTATCATGGACAGTGATTTTAAATTACACAGATTGGTTCTGTGGTAAAAATCCAGCTTCTTTCATCTAAGGCGTTTAGCAAAAGTAAAACCCACTCTTTCTAGACCGCGTCTGGAAACAGTAATCCATGCTTTTATTTCATCTCGGCTGGATTACTGTAATGCACTCTACGCTGGTGTCAGCCGGTCATCTCTTTCCCGTCTGCAGCCAGTTCAAAATGCCCTGCTCGTTTTCTAACAGGTACACATAAAAGAGTTCACATCACACTCATTTTAGCTTCACTCCACTGGCTGCCCATGCATTTTAGAGTTCATTTTAAAATTATTTTATTCATTTTTAAATCCTTGAATTGTCTTGCTCCGTCTTATCTCTGAGCTTCTGCATCCCTACGCTCCCACCCGGTCCCTCAGGTCAGCTGAACAGCTGTTCCTGGGGGTGCCAAAGGCGAAGCGGAAGCTCAGAGGGGACAAAGCCTTTTTGATCACGGCACCCAGGTTATGGAAGGATTTACCCCTAAACATCAGACAAGCACCTTCACTGTCCATTTTTAAAACCCATCTTAAAACGCACTGTTGCTCCCTGGCTATCGACCCAGTGTGAGACATTGATTTTATTGAATGAAATGGATTTTTTAAAATTTATTTACTTCTTTTACCTTTTATTTTATTGTTTTTATTGACTGTTTCTATACCGTTATTGTGTTGGTGTCCTGCTTCCTGCTTTTATGTGCATTTTCTTGCTGTACAGCACTTTGTGTAGCAAGTGTTGCTTTTTAAAGTGCTTTATAAATAAAGTTGAGTGATTTAACCAGGCAAGACAGATTAAGAACACCTTCTTATTTACAAAGGCTCAACTTCAAAATGATCATTTAATTCGACTCAAGTTTTTTTGCACCTTTGACTAAACCTAGTGCTTACACTGTGTGAAATATCTTAGAGAGGACTTTGCAAAATATTGAAAGAACAACATTGGTTCACCTTTGTCTCAACTTAGGCATGCTTTAACAAGGCTTTTATTTGTGTGTGTGTTAAAAGGATAACTCAAAAGGTGAAGACTTGAATTTTGGGGGCAATCCAGCTCACACCTGGATCTTTGGAAACTAATAGAAAAGACATACACAGTATTATTCATTCTGTGAATTTAACATTTCATAAACCCATATAAAGCACTGCTTATATACTGTAGGTCATATATGCTTATATGTATGTCACATGCCACACTAGAGACAATAAAACACTGGACTTATTTTATGCAAATACTAAGGAGGTGTACACCTCATCACCACAACCCCCAATCGGGAGATCGGATTACAACTTGGTTCATCTCCTGCCGGTGTACAAACCCCTAGTACACAGACAACCTCCGGTCATGCGCACGGTGAAGTTATGGTCTGAGGAGGCAATGGACGCTCTAAAGGACTGTTTTGAAATCACTGCCTGGGAGCAGCTCTGCGATCCACATGGTGAGGACATCAATGGCCTCACTCACACCATCACGGACTACATCGGCTTCTGTGTGGACAACACCGTACCCACCAAGACCATACGGTGTTGCTCGAACAACAAACCCTGGATCAACCCTGAGATAAAAAACATTTCTGAGAGAGAAGAAGAGGATCTTCAGGTCGGGGAACAGGGAGATGCTGAAGTCCGTACAGAGGGAGCTGAGGAAGAAGATCAGAGAAGGCAAGGACAGCTTCAGGAAGAAGATGGAGGACAAGCTGCAACAGAGCGACATCGGTGGGGTCTGGAGAAACCTTAAAACCATCTCTGGGCTCCAGAATACCTCCCCCCAGGCCACGGGGGACAGGGAGTGGGCGAACAATCTGAACCTGTTTTTTAATAGGTTTGACCAATTGCCCCCCCCCCCCAACTGCACAACAACCACTGCTGCCTCTAAAGTCATCGAGACCTGCTGTCCACACCCCACTCCACCAACACCCCCCCACTCCTAGCACACAGCCCCCCAACCTGACCCTCACTAAGACCCAGGTGAGGACGGAGCTGAGGAAGATCAAGGCGAGGAAGGCCTCGGGACCGGACGGCATCAGCGCGAAGCTCCTCAAGTCCTGTGCAGACCAGCTGTGTGGGATTGTGGAGCACATCTTCAACCTGAGCCTGAAGCTGGGGAGGGTACCACAGTTGTGGAAAACATCTTGTGTGGTACCTGTAACAAAGACTTCCCACCCCAAAGAGCTGAACAGCTACAGACCAGTGGCCCTGACGTCTCACATGATGAAGACCCTGGAGAGACTGCTCCTTGCTCACCTCCGCCCCCTGGTGGGACCAGCGATGGATCCACTCCAGTTTGCCTACCAGCATGGCATTGGGGTGGAGGATGCAGTGATCTTCCTCCTTCACCGTTTTCTGTCCCACCTGGAGAAGCCCGGGAATGCGGTGAGGATGTGTGCAGGGGTGGACCAGCACCTGTCATCATGGATCCTGGACTACCTCACTAACTGGCCACGGTTTGTGAGAACCCGAGATTGTGTGTATGACACGATCATTGGTAGCAAGGGGGCCGGAACGGTTTTGGCTCCCTTCCTGTTCACCCTTTATACTGCGGACTTCTCACGCAACACAACACACTGCCATCTACAGAAGTTCTGACGACTCTGCGATCGTCGGCCTCATCTCCAACGGAGTTCATGAAGCTGAATACAGAGGACTTATCCAGGACTTCATGGACTGGTGCCATCGGAACTGCCTCCAGATCAACGCGAGGAAAACTAAGATGCTGGTGGTGGACTGCCGCAGGCAAGGACAACCCCTCACAGCACCAGTAAACATACAGGGAACAGACATTGAAATGGTGACATCCTACAAGTACCTTGGTGTTCATCTGAACAATAAACTAAACTGGTCACACAATACCGACGCACTCTACAAGAAGGGACAGCGCAGGCTGTTCCTACTGAGGAGGCTCAGGTCTTTTGGTGTACAAGGGGCGCTGCTGAAGACATTCTACGACACGGTGGTGGCATTAGCCATCACTTTTGGAGTGGTCTGCTGGGGCAACGGCACTACAGCAGCCGATAGGAAGAGACTGAACAAACTGATCAAGAAAGCTAGATCTGTCTTGGGGCAACGCCTTGACCCAGTGGAGGAGATAGGAGAGAGAAGGATAGTGGCTAAGCTGTCATCTCTGCTGAAGTCCGAGTCCCACCCTATGCAGGACATACGGAACGCACTGAGGAGCTCATTTAGCAGTAGACTACATCATCGTAGGTGCGCAACCGAGAGGTTTCGCAGGTCCTTCCAACCTACGGCTGTCAGACTGTATAACCTAAGCAGGGCTGCTCGCAGAGATAGCAAAAAACGTGACGACCTAATAGTATTGAATGCAAAAGATGCAACAGACTTACACAAATGGTCCCCTCCAGTATACAACTAGGACAATATCAGTCGCTACGGAGGGTGACAATATGTATGGGTATATATTCATACTATGTAGGATAACTAAGTAGACGGTTATGCTGTTTATTCCATCTTGCTACAATGCTCCGCACTTTGTATATATATTTATATATTCATGTGTACGGATGTATATCCACTGCTCTTATTTATATTTTTCGTATCTTCTTAATTATTGCTCTGAGTGTTGCTATCCCTGTGCTGTTGCAATCCTGGAATTTCCCCATTGTGGGACTAATAAAGGCTTATCTTATCTTATATCCCTCTTTTTTTTTTCACTTCCGGTTCCTGTAGGGTGAGGACGCACAAGTTGAGGCTCCCAGTTCGTTTCTGTTTAAAACGCAGTTAAACGCAGTTTAGAGCTGGCGTTTTGAGCTTTTTTTGTTACTACCGCTGCAGAATAAACCTTGCTCGTGCAAAAAAAAGGAGAAATTGCCAGAAGTGGCTGGTGAAGCAATCGAGCCCCTAACCCTCAGGGAGAACAAAGACAGAGAACCATTCGTGAGGGCCGCAGCAGAGAGAGGACGGTGTGGGAATTTACAGCGGCAGCGCACGGGACCGAATGACGCCGGGAGATTGACCAGCTCGCGGAGACGCCGTAATGCTGGATGAGAGGCAAAAAAGCAGATAAGTAAAGGAACGTGCTTACTGTCTGTGTGTGTGGTGAATGTTTGTTAGCCACGGTGCGTTCACGGGAGGCTAAGTTGTGCTGCACTGTGTACTGCAGGTTTCCCCTGGACAACAGAAACCAAGGAGCCGCTCCTCTTCTCTCCACCTGTCTGCCACCTCTCCTCGGGCACGGAGCATTCCCTCCTCGAGGTGTACAAGAGGGCCTTGGACGAGCCCGGACAGTTCGGTGCTTAACTTCCAGGCTAAGGAGGACGTTAGCGGGAGTTCCTGGCCGGACAGTCAGTGAATGCATCACCCTCGATTGAGGTCGCTCAGAAGGTTTTCCTCTTGAAGCGCAGGAAGTGACTCTGGTTGAAAGAATTGTATTGCTTCTTTCCCTTATGTGCTTTTTCAGGGTATTTATGCTATATATAATATTTATTGTGGGGTAGTTTCTTATCTTGGGCACATTGGGAATGTATGGTTTCTATGAGAGTGTATGACTTCAAAAAAAAAGATGGCTGCCACCGGAGTGAGGAGTGGTCTGATGGGACACTTTCTGCCTATTTACTTTTTCTTATTACTGTCTTTGTGTGTCTGTAACTGCAACAAGAAGGGTTTTCCGGCCAACTCAACTAAAGGTGAAGCTAAAAAGTTTTATTTATATGGATTTGGACATGGTCATTTCACCCTGTACGCTATCTGGTCTGCAAAAGCCCTGAGAAAAAGCTCCCAAAACAAGGCAAACATGACGGGTAAGCAAATATCACAATATGGCAGAGGCTATACAGTTAAAGTACTGTTAGCACTGCTACTTCTGGCAGGGGATATTCACCTTAACCCTGGACCTGCCACTATTAAACAGCAGACCACTGGGTTAGCACAAACATCTGAGCCGGCGGATTGGTTGTTGCTATCTACGACCCTTCATAGCGAGTCGGGTGAGTCAAATTGCACTGAACTGACTCACATATCTGATCCTGCTGTAAACAGCTGCGCTATGTCCAAACTTTTGGAAACAGAAGCGGTTAAACAAATTGCAAATGAGGCGAGATCCGAAAACCGAGCTGTACAAAAGCAAAAACAACATCTATTTTTCCAAACTGTTAATCATGCACGAGTTCTTTGGGACGCAAAGGCTAAACCAAAGGGGATCCTCGGCGGACATCTAAACATACGGAGCATAATCCCCAAAAGAGATGAGATTTCGGTGTTGCTGTCTGACTCAAATCTGGACTATCTTTGTCTCTCAGAAAGCTGGCTACACAGGAACATAGACACTAATATGATCGATATTGTGGGTTATCAGTGTTTTAGAAAAGACAGGCAGGCAGGGAGGGGAGGAGGTGTTTTAATTTACATCAAAGATAAATTTAAATGTCAATTGGTTGATTTGAATACTTCACTTGAATGTTTAGCTGTTAATGTATGCCTCTCACCGGTAATGAATTTCAACATTGCAGTATTGTACAACCCACCGTCACACAATTCTTCTTTTTATAATGAATTAAGTGCTCTGGTTAAACAACTTGAGAGGAGCAGAGAAACCATATTTTATGGTGATTTCAATATCAACTGGTCTGATAATAAGGAAAAACAGAAACTGAAAAGCCTCATGACTAAATTTAATTACAAACAAATGATCAAAGGACCCACCAGGATAAACAAACAATCAAGAACACTTATTGACATGGTATTCGCTAATAAACCAGAACGAATAACCAGAACCTATAATCTTGTAACTGGTCTCTCAGATCATAACATGGTTCTTGCTGTCAGAAAACTCACTAAAAAGCGACTACAGTATTTTGGAGGAGTCGATATTGACAAATCAAATTTTATTATTCCCAAATCAAAAAATGAGGAGTTTGAACATTACTTAGAGAATCAAAATTGGGAGCAGCTCATGTCTATATATGAAGTAGATGATTGTTGTAATTTTATAACTGCAACAATTACAAAGTCCATAGAAAAATTTACAAAGCAAATTAGAAGTAGACAACAGAAGATTAACCTACCATGGTTAAGTAATGAAATAAGAAAACTTATGAAGAGGCGAGACTCTGCATTAAAAACATCATTAACCTCTAAACTACAAAATGACCACCTTGTGTACAAAAGTTTAAGAAATAAAGTGGTACAAGAGCTGTGAAAATCAAAAGTATCTTATTACAATAAACTGATAGATCATGCAAAGGGTAACAACAGTTCCCTATGGAGGCATTTAAATAACTAATAAAAATAATGTTCAGAAGGGGGTAAAGGAACTTAGAATCAATGGCAAGACCGTCAGTGACAAGGCTACATTGGCAAATGAATTTAATTCATATTTTGTGGGCTCTGTGGAAGACTTAACAAAAAACTTTGTGCTGTCAAATGTGCTCAACAACACAAATTCAATACTTCCAACAGATTCTTTTCACATCGATGAGGTAAATGAGGAGTTAATTGCTGGTATTGTTAAAACACTGTCAAACTCAAAAACTAATGATATCTACAACATGAGCACCTCCTTTCTCAAAACGCACAGCAAAATATTAATCAAACCACCGACTCATCTCATTAATCTCTCCATTAGGTCTAGTACATTTCCATCTGGCCGGAAAAAAGCTGTCGTCATACCAGTTCATAAATCAGGCAGTAAAGACGATATATGCAATTACCGCCCAATCTCTATTTTACCAGTCCTGTCTAAGGTTCTTGAAAAAGTTGTAGCTACACAGCTGATAGACTACTTACAAGACAGTCAACTTCTTCATCCACATCAATTTGGTTTTAGACCAGGATACTCAACAGAAACAGCAAATTGTTGCCTTATTGAAAATGTCAAACAGTCCTTGGACAGGGGTAATGTGGTAGGAGCTGTTTTTCTAGATCCCAAAAAGGCTTTCGATACTGTAAACCACAGTTTGTTTTTATCCAAAATGGTATCTTTTAACTTCTCTCCAGATACATTAGACTGGTTTGCATCTTATCTCCAGAATAGAGAACAGTGTGTAAAAGTTCACCAGGATAAATCCTCATTTTTAAACAACCGCAAGGGTATCCCACAAGGGTCCATTCTTGGTCCTTTACTTTTCAGCATTTTTATTAATGACTTGCCGTTACACTGCTCAGCTGCAACATGCCAACTTTATGCAGATGATGCAGTTATTTATACAGCTGCCAAGACTCCAGCACAGGCTGCAGATGTACTGTCTACAAGTATGGTTGATGTCAAAGAGTGGCTCCTCCAGAACCATCTATTGCTGAACCTTCAGAAAACAGTTTCAATGTGCTTTTCAATCAAAAAATGTAACCTGCAACGTTTTAAAGTTAATATACATGATCATGACATCAGTTTAGTTACAGAATTCAAATACCTTGGCATTGTACTAGATCCTCAACTCAAATTTAATCTTCATATAAAGAAAATTTCAAAAACAGTAAAAAAAAATCTGAACTGCTTTAAATTAATTAGATATTACGTACCTTACGAAGCTGCTGTACTGTATATGCATTCTATGGTTTTTTCTCATATATCATACTGTTTGACAGTCTGGGCTCAAGCAGCCCCTTCCACAATAAGACATATAGGTTCATTATATAATCAAACCCTAAAAATCTTGGACAAAAAGCCCATTAGGTGGCATCACTGTAATATTTTAAAAAAATACAACCTATTGAGTTTTGAGAGTTTCATTGACCTCTGTTTTCTGAAATTATCGTTCAAATGTTTCCATAAATCAGCACCCGAGCCACTTGCTGGTTTCATCCAAAGACAGGACAGCAGCAGAGCCACCAGGAGCTCCGTTAACAATAACTGTAAAATATTCCACTGCAGAACCACATTTGGACAAACAGCTTTTTCTATAAAGGGCAGTCACATCTGAAACACAATGCCAAATGAAATTAAAATAATAACGGACTTTAAAACATTCACTAAAAAGGTTAAAAACTGTCTGAAAAATAAACAAGAATGTACCCATGTATGAAATGTTTGTCTGCAGGGTGAGAGTGAATGAAGGGAAGGAATGAATGTGTTTGTTTATAGTGAGTGACGAAGGGAGGGAGGCCTGAAATAGGCAAATGTGTGGAAGGTTGTTATATTTGTGTATTTATAATATTTATAATTGTGTATTTATAATGTATTTATAATCTTTTTTGCATTGATGTATGTGGTTATTGTTTTTTTTTTATCTTTTCCTTTCCTTTTTTTCTTTTTGTTTCTCCTTTCGAAAGCCCATCCAGGGACAAGAGTTGCAAATGTGAATCAGGTTGTTATATTTGTGTATTTATAATATTTATAATATTTATAATTGTGTATTTATAATCTTTTTGCATTGATGTATGTGGTTATTGTGTATTTTCTTTTTCTTTTTTTACTTGATTCTCTTTTCTAAAGCCCATCCAGGGACAAGAGTTGCAAATTAGCTAATAGCTATACACTCTATGTGCAACACATCAGATTGATTGTCTGATTGATTGGCTGCACGGTGGCGCAGTGGTTTAGCACTGTGGCAGCACAGTTTTACCCTTGGCCGGGGGATCGCGGGGATCATGAGATCGTGGGTTCGATTCCAGCCCCCGACCAACAGTGAGCTGTGTGGAGTTTGCATGTTCTCCCCGTGTTGCGTGGGTTTACTCCGGGATTTCTCCGGTTTCCTCCCGCATACCAAAAACATGTAGGTTTAGGGCGCTCGCGCACGCAGCGACCAGCAGCCAGTGGCTTGTCACCAGACTGCAAACCAAATCTACCTACGGGTACAAATAAGTAACAAAAAAAAAAAAAAAAAAAAAAAAAAAAAAAAAAAAAAAAACACATCAGATTGATTGTCATTGATTAATTGTCTATGTTTATTGCACTGTCCCTGTCAAATAAACTAATCTATCTATCTAAATTAGCTAATAGCTATACACTCTTTGTGCAACACATCAGATTGATTGTCATTGATTAATTGTCTATGTTTATTGCACTGTCCCTGTCAAATAAACAAATCTAATCTAATCTTTGCAGAGCAGTGTTTCCCCTAGGTTTACAGCCCAGGGGCGGGGTGAGGTGGGGCAGCGTGAAGGTTGACAATGACAAACTCTTAAAGGAATCATGGTGTTCTAGCGCTATATAGAAAAACAAATACAGAAAAACTGCAGAATATCTAATTATAGAAAACGAATGGTACATCCAATATTAGCGACTCTTTCAGAACCCTTGTTTATTTGTTTGTCAGATCACTTATTTGTGATCTTGTGTCTTATATTTATAATAGTGTATCTTGCACTCTGGGGAATGGATCCTGGCATTTTTCCTTTTGAAGACCAGCCCAAATGTCCTCACAAATAAGGTAGTTTGTCAAGGGGTGGTCCACACAACAATAGAAAGACAGGAGCGCGCGCGCGCACTCACACACACCGGTGTTCATGTTTGATGGGGACCAATTTTCTGATCATCACTTGTGAGGACTACCTGTTCTACACAGATATCCCTTGCATTTAGATAGACAGAAGATTAACTTGACACTCTGGGGTAGGGGACATTGGAGGGGTGGGGACAATGGTAGGGGAAACACTGCAGAGGTAGTTATAATGGAGTGAGTGTGAGGTCATACTTGCGCAGCAGGAGTGCCAACAAGTCTTCCAAATAATTGGAAAAAATATTTGACGGACAGTCTGAGGTAAGATGTGATTGTTTAGAAAAATTTTTTTTTAAGTCAAAATAAAATATGACAAAGAAAACAGCAAACACTGCAGGTGAAATCTCAACAGATTTGATTACTGAAACAGAAAATTTCTCCAATCCTGTATTATGATTTCGTACCAGACTGAAGAGTTGATAATAACATGGGAGGACAATGTGTATGAAGCAATAATAATTAATAAATCTTACTTAACCAGTACCAAGAATAAAAAAAGAACTAAGAACAACCATATGATTTGAAGGCATCAAACCATGATTACACAATAGGGCTTTCAACACAAAGTCACTGCTACTCTTCTCGACTTCACCTGCCACATTTTATTATTTCTTTTTCTTCTTCCTCCTCCCTTTAGGGGTCACCACAGCGGATCATCTGCCTCCATCTCAGCCTAACCCTTGCATCTTCCTCTGTAACACCAACCCTCTCCATGTCCTCCTTCACTACATCCATGAATCTTCTCTGTGGTCTTCCTCTTTTCCTCCTGCCTGGCAGCTCCATCTTCAACTTCCTTTGTCCAATATATCCACTATCCTCCTCTGCACATGTCCAAACCATCTCAGCCTCGCCTCTTTTACTTTGTCTCCAAACCACTCAACCTGAGCTGTCCCTCTAATATACTTATTTCTAATCCTGTCCCTCCTAGGCACTCCCACTGAAAATCTTAGCATCTTCAACTCTTGCCACCTCCAGCTCCCCCTCCTGTCTTTTTGTCAGTGCCACCATCTCCAAACCATACATCATAGCAGGTCTCACTACCATCTTGTAAATCTTCCCTTTCACTCAAGCTGCAATCCTTCTGTCACCAATCACCCCAAACACTCATCTCTACCCACTCCACCCTGCCTGTACTCGTACTCTCTTCTTCACCTCTCTTGTGCATTTTCCATTGCTTTGGATGGTTGATCCCAGGTATTTTAACTCATTGGCCTCCTCCTGCCTGGCAACTTCCTGCTGTGGTAACGCATCGTCACTTCCTGTGTTGCTGGCTGTCTGTGTGGTTTGCTCTGTGGTTAGCTCTCCTCAATCTCCTGAGGATTTTTGCCTTTAATTGTATTTTAATCGCTTTTTTCCCCATCCACCGTCAGCTTCCACTTCTGTTCAACAAGCCTCTTGCACCTGTGTGCGCACTCAGTGTCATCTAATCACCCTCTTTAGCCTTCTGTTCACCTTTCATCGGTGTTTGTGCTAGCTTCGGGTTAGCCACTAGCTATGGCTACTAGCTCTCCTTCCCCTTCTCCTCTGGTGTGCTCTCTCTGTCGGATGTTTAGCTACACCTCTGCCTCTTTTAGTGATAACGGTAAATGTAATAAATGTTGTCTTTTTGAGGCACTCGAGGCGAGGTTGTCTGATTTGGAATCCCGGCTCCGCTGCATTGAAACACCATCTGCGCCAGTTAATAATGATGGATGCCCCTTAGCTGCAGCAGAGCTCCCTAGCATAGGGCAGCCTGCTAGCGGTCCTCCGGTCCTCCTTAGCAGCGAGGAGAATGGGTGGGTGACAGTGAGAAGGAAGCACAGCCGCAAGGCCCCGGTTCACCACCAACCTGTTCATGTTTCTAATCGCTTTTCCCCCCTCAGCGACACACCCGCTGAGGAAAAAACTCTGATCATTGGCGACTCTAGTCAGAAACGTGAACCTAGAGACTCCAGCGGCCATAGTCAAATGCATTCCTGGCGCCAGAGTAGGCAACATCGAGTCAAATTTGAAAATGCTGGCTAAAAGTAACTGTAAATACTCCACAATTGTTATCCATGCCGGCATTAATGACATCCAACTCCGGCAGTCGGAAGTCACAAAACTTAATGTGGAATCAGTGTGCGACTTTGCAAAAACAATGCCCGTCTCTGTAGTGTTCTCTGGGCCCCTCCCCAACATGACCAGTGATGACATGTTTAGCCGCTTGTCATCCTTCAACTGCTGGCTGTCTGTGTGGTGTCCTGCAAACAATGTGGGCAACATAGACAATTGGAGCTCATTTTGGGGAAAACCTGGTCTTATTAGACGAGACGGCGTCCATCCCACTTTGGATGGTGCGTTTCTTTTATCTAACAATCTGGCATCATTTTTATCCAAATTTCCAAAACAGACAACTCAGAGTTGGGACTAGGAAGCAAAGTCGCAGTCTTACACGCCTCGCTACAGCTCCTCTTCATCCACCACCCCTCAACTTAGCCCCCGTCTTCCCCATCAGAGAATCATTGGTCTGCTCCCTCCAAAGTAAATAAAAATATTATGTATAAGCATCTCAAAGTGATTAAACAAAAAGTTGGTAAAACAGTTAAACATGAAGTCTCCAAATTTAATGATCTGGCCTCTCTTCCTCCTCATAATTTAAAAATTAAATGCCGTTTGTTAAATATTAGGACTTTAACTCCCAAGACTCTGCGAGTCCATGATCTGTTAATTGATCATCAGACTGATTTAATATTCCTTACAGAGACTTGGTTAGGGCAAGAGGATTATGTTGGTTTAAATGAATCAACTCCCTCTGGTTATTTAAACTGTCAAAATCCCAGAAGTTCTGGTCGTGGAGGAGGCGTAGCAACAATTTACCATTCCAAATTACTAGTTAATGTAAAGCAAAAAACATATTCTAATTTCTTTTAGGGCCTGGTCCTCAGTATTGGGCATGTTAGCAATTTTAGGTTAAACCCAATTTTATTTACCATAGTTTATCGTCCTCCCTCAGCCTACTCAGAGTTTTTATCCAAATTTGCTGAATTCTTAGCTGATTTAGCGCTGAAATCAGATAAATTATAGTAGGGGACTTTAATATTACAGACATGGACAAAATTGTTGGTACCCCTCTGTTAATGAAAGAAAAACCTACAATGGTCACAGAAATAACTTGAATCTGACAAAAGTGGTAAATAAAAATTCTATGAAAATTAACCAATGAAAATCAGACAATGCTTTTGAATTGTGGTTCAACAGAATTATTTTAAAAAACAAACTCATGAAACAGGCCTGGACAAAAATGATGGTACCCTTAACTTAATATTTTGTTGCACAACCTTTTGAGGTAATCACTGCAATCAAACGATTTCTGTAACTGTCAATGAGACTTCTGCACCTCTCAACAGGTATTTTGGCCCACTCCTCATGAGCAAACTGCTCCAGTTGTCTCAGGTTTGAAGGGTGCCTTCTCCAGAAGGCATGTTTCAGCTCCTTCCACAGATGTTCAATAGGATTTAGATCAGGGCTCATAGAAGCCCACTTAAGAATAGTCCAATGTTTCGCTCTTAGCCATTCTTGGGTGTTTTTAGCTGTGTGTTTTGGGTCATTATCCTGTTGCAAGACCCATGACCTGCGACTGAGACCAAGCTGCCTGACACTGGGCAGCACATTTCTCTCTAGAATACCTTGATAGTCTTGAGATTTCATTGTACCCTGCACAGATTCAAGACACCCTGTGCCAGATGCAGCAAAGCAGCCCCAGAACATAACAGAACCTCCTCCATGTTTCACAGAAGGGACAGTGTTCTTTTCTTGGTATGCTTCATTTTTGCGTCCGTGAACATAGAGCTGATGTGCCTTGCCAAAAAGTTCCAGTTTTGTCTCATCTGTCCATAGGACATTCTCCCAGAAGCTTTGTGGCTTGCCAACATGCAGTTTGGCAAATTCCAGTCTGGCTTTTTTATGATTTGTTTTCAACAGTGGTGTCCTCCTTGGTCATCTCCCATGAAGTCCACTTTGGCTCAAACAACGACGGATGGTGCGATCTGACACTGATGTACCTTGACCTTGGAGTTCACCATGAATGTGTTTAGAGGTTGTTCTGGGCTCTTTTGTTACCATTCGTATTATCCGTCTCCTCCTGTGGCCACGTCCAGGGAGGTTGGCTACAGTCCCGTGGATCTTAAATTTCTGAATAATATGTGCAACTGTAGACACAGGAACATCAAACTGCTTGGAGATGGTCTTATAGCCTTTACTTTTAACATGTTTGTCTATAATTTTCTTTCTAACCTCCTGAGACAACTCTCTCCTTTGCTTCCTCTGGTCCACGTTTAGTGTGGTACACACCATGTCAACAAACAGCACAGTGACTATTTGTCACCCTTTAAATAGGCCGACTGACTGATTACAAGTTTGTCGACACCTGTGATGTTAATTAGAGGACACATCTTGGTTGAACATGTCCCTATGGCCACATTATCTTTAACCTTTTCTAGGGGTACAATCATTTTTGTCCAGGCCTGTTTCATGAGTTTGTTTTAAAAAATAATTCTGTTGAACCACAATTCAAAAGCACTGTCTGATTTTCATTGGTTAATTTTCATAGAATTTTTTATTTATTACCACTTTTGTCAGATTCAAGTTATTTCTGTGAACATTGTGGGTTTTTCTTTTATTAACAAAGGGGTACCAACAATTTTGTCCACGTCTGTACATGTAGATGTAGATAGTGACTGCCTTAATTTGGCATTTAATTCAATATTAGACTCAACGGGTAGAATTTCCCACTTTCTGGAAAAAAACCCATTATCTCCACCACACATTGGACCTTGTTCTGACACATGGCATAGAAATAGAAAATCTGGTAGTGTCTCCCCATAACCCTGTACTGTCAGACCATTGTCTGTTAACCTTTGATTTTACTATTTGGCTCCTTAAGAAAAATATTACTACAGCAGATACCTCCCAGATGATGTTGTTACCAAATTTATGCACATTGTTTCCTCTGTCTACCATGCTATCAATTACAGAAGGAGCAAGCTGTCTACAGCTTATTTCCATTGTGTTGACACATGGAAATAAGCTCCTTCTGTAATTGATAGCATGGTAGATGGTGTTACAGCTTCTCTGCATCAGACTCTAGACATAGTGGCCCCTTTAAAAAAGAAAAAGTCTAATCAGAGATTTCTAACTCCTTGGTTCAACACAGAAACTCATATCTTAAAACAGAAGACTCATCAATCGTTAGAAAGAAAATGGCGCTCCACTAATTTAGATGAAATCTATTTAGCTTGGAGAAATCATCTTTTAATTTATTAAAAAAAATCTCTTAGAAAAGCTAGAACAAGTTATTATTCTGCATTAATAGAAGAGAACAAGAATAATCCCAGGTTTCTTTTCAGCACTGTAGCCAGGTTGACAAAGTCAGGACTCAATCAAAATCAAATCAGATTCTTCCCACCGTTAACTTAAATACAGTAACTACTACAACTCCTTCAATTGATATCTGTTTGGATGAGTTTACTCCAACTGACCTTTTAGAGTTAGACAAAATAGTTTCCTCATCCAAGCCTTCAACTTGACTTTTAGACCCTATTCCTACCAGGTTATTTAAAGAAGTCTTCCCATTTATTGGTAGCTTTATTCTTCAAATAATCAATTCTTCATTAACATTAGGCCATGTACTGCAGGCTTTTAAAACTGCTGTAATTAAACCCTTACTCAAAAAGCCAATGCTGGATCCAGGAGTTTTAGCTAACTATAGACCAATCTCTAATCTCACTTTCATTTCAAAAATCTTAGAACGAGTTGTTGCTAGGCAATTATTTGACCACTTGCAGGGAAATGGTTTATTTGAAGAGTTTCAATCTGGGTTTAGAATCCATCATAGTACTGAAACAGCCTTAGTGAAGGTCACTAATGACCTCCTTATCGCATCTGATAATGGACTTGTTCCTGTACTTGTCCTTTAGACCTTAGTGCAGCTTTTGATACCATCGATCATAATATTCTACTTGATAGATTAGAACACTATGTTGGACTTAATGGAACTTCGTTGCAGTGGTTTAGATCTTATTTACCCGATAGGTTCCAGTTTGTTCATGTCAATAATGAGTTTTCTTTCCACTCAAAGCTCAGTCATGGAGTTCCACTGGGATCTGTGCTCGGCCCTATTCTTTTTAGTTTATATATGCTTCTGTTAGGCAACATTATTAGAAAGCACTGTATACATTTTCATTGTTATGCAGATGACACACAATTATACCTGTCAATGAAGCCAGATTATAGTAATCAATTAGTCAAGTTAGAAGCCTGTCTTAAGGAAATCAGTCTTATCTGAATTTAATAGCAAGAAATTTCAAGTCATCCAAGCTTTGAAGTCATTCCTGTTGGTCCAAAAAACCTTAGAAATACCTTTCCAACTCAAACTCTTAGTTTGGATGCAGTTACTCTTTCTCTTAATAGCTCTGTGAGGAACCTTGGAGTTATTTTTGATCAAGATCTGTTTTCCAATTCACATATGGGTGTTTTTATTTATTAGGGGTCCAATGTGTGACATTGGTGGCAAAATTTAAAATTGATCAAATCTGCACATGAAATTGACTAATCACTATCCAATTGTGTCAGGTTTATGAAACTATTAACTATTTTCGTAACGGCATTCGCGTTCAGGAACTCTTGAGGATGAGCGCTCACTTCAACTACTTCTAAATGGAGACGTAAACGGGACACTCGGGCTTTTGTTTCCCCGTGTGCCAATGCACTTTGCAATGGCACACGTTTTACACGAAACAACTTCAACACTTCCAGTATTTTTCACGCATCAAAACTCATCAACAGCTACATTTTCATGACATATTAAGATGTGATAACGTGTATACATACCTTCAAATTCTCCCTGTTTGTTGGATAAGACGTAAAATCACAAAAGGCGTAAATGCGGGACACGGAAGTTTGGACCTTCGATAACTTCAATATAAAGTGACCACGGTTAATCCTCTCCACATGGGTTGAGCACATCCAGGGTAGAGAAAATAAAAGTGCTTTCCCAGGGCGCTCACCTCGCCAGACGGGGCTGCGCGCGGCCGACCAAGACCGAAGACATAAATTTTTTTAAAGGACACCATATTCGATGTGTCATAAATGTTTGAGATTTTATTGAAATATTCTACATCTGAGCTTCACAAAGACTGATCTCCTTTTTACGTGTATGGTTTGGGATTTGAAAGGTGCAAAGTGAAAAGCATCAGCACTTCCTTTTTTCTTGTTACTTTACCAAATAACTTGCATGTTGCTGTGTAAATTCGGGGACACGGAAATTTACGTCGTACGAGTAAATTTGCAGGGGTCGCCGTACAAAAACCATAGATCCGATCACATTGGGGAATGTTTTATTTTGAATTTGCATTACAACTCTGTTATCTCTTGCATAAATGAGTAGAAAGAGTTACTCAGAGATCACTTTACAGTACAGTACTTTGAAATTGATGCGATTTTCATGTCACACAAAAACTGGGAAAAATGAGGGGACACGACCAATAGTTTCGATTCTAACGGCAAAATCAATGATTTTTTTTTTAAAAATTGCAATGCGGACTTCCGGTTATGGCTGCCACGTAGGACGGACGTGTCTCGCTCTGCTCTGCTCCTGGAGAAAAAAATCGGCAAATAACTCTCTCATTTGGGACAGAACGTATCCCAGCATTTGAGCGAGGATATGTCGGCGAAGCCTAAGGCTGGAAAACCAGGAAAAGGAAAAAGCGAGCCGCCGAAACAGTCCAAATTAACGGACTTTCAGGTCTGTGACGCAGCAAACAAGGCTCCATATATGGCGGAGGAGGCGGGCGGCGGTGCGATTTCTGCGGGGAATGGCGCAGATGCGCTGATGGCTGCCATGAGTTCAATGAGAGCGGACTTTTCCTCTAGATTTGATGGGATTATGACAGCGTTGGAAGGAATAAGAAAGGAATTGGGTGACTGTGTAGAACGAACGGCGCAGATGGAGCTCCGTCTCGCTAGTGCTGAAGATGACGTCACCCGTCTTCAATTAAAGGTGCGCACTTTGGAAAAAAAAAATAAATCTCTGGAAGATAATATTTTGGATTTGGAATCTCGGTCGAGACAGAATAATTTGAGGCTGGTGGGTCTTCCAGAGGAATCAGAAGGTCGGGACGTATGTTCCTTTCTGGAAAAGTGGATTCCGGAGGTGCTGGGCAGCGAGGAGTTGCAATCAGCAGTGGTTCTGGAAAAAGCACATCGTATTGGCCCACGGAGAGACAAGGGACCGCCGAGGACCTTAATTATGAAGTTTCTTAGCAACAGAGACAGGATGAAGATCTTCAACGCTGCACGTGCTAAAGGAGAGATTAAACACCAGGACCAGCAGGTGCGGTTCTACCCAGATTTGGCCACAGGAATCCAACAATTGAGGAAGCAGTTTGATCCCGTACGTAAGGAGCTGCGCAACCTTGGGATTCGTCATGGTGTAATCTATCCTGCGAGACTGCTGACCACGTATGAGGGCAGAACCCACATCTTCAAGACCCCAGAGGAGGCGCAGGAGTTCATCAAGAAGATCAAAGAAGAAGAAGAGACTGGTGGGAGCTAAGCATGAACAAAATATAAGGTAGAATAATTAAGCATTTGCACAGGCATCTGACTGACTTGAAGTAAATAGTAAGTTTACAAAATATAGATTGTATTATATATTAAAAAAAAAAACAAAAACAAAACAAACAAAAAAAAACTATGATGTACAAAGTTGTTAAAAATCTTGGAGTTAAGTTGGAAAACTACAGAGGAGAGTTAATGTTACGTCATTAAAAGCAGTAGAGTTAGGGTGATTGGGAGGATGAAGAAGGAGTGGCTTAGGCTGTTCCCCGTGGGTGTGGAACGGTCGATGGCTATATCGGGAGACAGAATTTTTCTTTTGATTTTGGGGGGTTTGCCACAAGTGTGGGAAGGGGAAATTTGTTTGTGTGTAGTTTGTAGGATGAATGTTCAACCACTCATGTTTTTGCTTCTCTGTATGAGCATGTTTACACTGCAAGGTAATCCCAAACTCTCTATTGATCATGGACCAAAGTGTTAATCTTAATTTAACTTCATGGAATTGCAGAGGTCTACAAAATTTAAAAAAACTTAAACAAGTTATGAATAAAATAAAGGACATGGGTTCAAGAATTGTGTTTTTACAAGAAACTCATCTGATAGAGGAGGATGTTAAAAGAATTAGGAGTAGATGGCAGGGAAGTGTATTCACCTCTTCATTTTCATCCCGAGCCAGGGGAGTTATGACTCTCATACATAAATCAGTTCCTTTTCAAGTGAAAAATGTAATTGGAGACAAATTTGGAAGATATGTAATCATTCAAGGTTCTTTGCTATTAGAAAATATAAATCTTGTGAACTTATATGGTCCCAATATAGATGATCAGAAGTTCTTTGCTAATTTATTTCTCATCTTATCATCACTTACAGGGCAACATATAATAGCAGGGGATTTTAATTGTACATTGAATCCAGGTGTGGATAGATCAACAGGACTGGATTGTACGCACATTGGATGTAGGATGACTATTAATCATTTTATGAAAGAATTGAGATTGTTAGATATATGGAGAGAAATGAAACCACAAGTTAAAGCCTATTCTTGTTATTCCAGTACCTACAAGACATTCTCACGTATTGATTATTTTTTGATTTCCACAGAATTAAGGTCCAAGATTCAAAACTGCTTTTATGATAACATCGTGATCTCTGATCATGCACCCTGTTGTCTAATATATGTAGATAAAAAATTGACAAAGGAATCAGGTAGATGGCAATTTCAGCATAAATGGCTTCAGGATGAGGAATTTGTCAAGTATATAGAAAAACAGATAGACGAGTTCTTTGACATCAATACTACACAAACATCAGCATGTGTAAAGTGGGAGGCTTTCAAAGCTTTTATTAGGGGACATATTATTAGTTATACAGGATCAAAATCTAAGAAGACTCGAGAGGAGAGAGCTAAATTGGAACATAAAATAAAAAATCTTCAGGAAAAAGTGTATGCAGGAAGTGACCCAAGGTTGGAGAATGAATTACTGATTTTGAGAGCTGAATACGACAAAAAAAATCAGCAAATAGAGCTGCCTCGAGTCTTCTAAGATTGAAACAATCTTTTTATGAACAAGGTGAAAAATCAGGAAAATTATTAGCATGGCAGATTAAACAATTGGAAATTAAAACACCAATTACCAGTATTATAAGTAATGGACAGGTAGTTATAGATCCTTTAGAAATTAATAGAGCCTTTAGAGATTACTATGAAAAATTATATGATACCAAAAATGAACCTGATTTAACAAAACTAAATGGGTTTTTGAACGAACTATCTATACCGTGTATTCCAAATGAAAACAGGGAGATATTGGAGTCTAAAATTAGTCAAGAAGAAGTTGGGCTAGCCATTGATAATATGAAATCAGGAAAAAGTGCAGGACCAGATGGTCTTCCAGTTGACCTTTATAAAAAAATTAAGAATAAATTAATAAAACCTTTTTTGGAAATGGTTTTAGAAGCATTTCAAAATAATAATTTACCATCATACATAAATAATGCCTTAATTATACTGCTGCCAAAACCAGGTAAGCCCTCTAATAAATGTGAAAATATGAGACCAATAAGCCTATTAAACGCCGACCTTAAGATAATCTGTAAAATTTTAGCAAGACGAATACAAGAAATTTTACCAAATATTATTAATCGAGATCAGAATGGCTTTATAAAGGGTAGACAAGGCTTCCATAATGTAAGAAGACTATTTAATATTATTTATTTTAATAAAGAAGCACCGGATACAGCTCTCCTATCATTGGACGCCGAAAAGGCCTTTGATAGAGTTGAATGGCCCTTTCTTTTTGAAGTCCTACAAAGGTTTGGACTTGGAAATAATTTCATAAAATGGGTTCAAATAATATACAATAATGCTACAGCAGAAATCCTAACAAATAACAATATTTCAAAACCAATAAAAATCAATAGAGGATGTCGACAAGGCTGTCCACTTTCACCTTTACTGTTTACTATGGCAATTGAACCTTTAGCGATAGCGATACGTTTACATTCACAAATATATGGAATTAAAGTTGGACCAACAGAACATAAAATCTCCCTGTACGCCGATGATATAATTTTGTTTATGTCGAATCTAAAAAAATCAATTCCAACCTTGTTGAATTTAATAAAGAATTTTGGGGAAATATCAGGATATAAAATAAATAAAACTAAATCTTCAATATTAATGCTAAATGAGACCCAGAGAAATTACCCAGCCCCTGAGGTAAATCAATTCAATGTTGTAAATCAGTTTAAATATTTAGGAATCCAAATTATGCCTAAGCTAGAATCAGTCGCCAGTGTCAACTATGAAGCCTTAATGTCAGATATCAGTGAGTTAACTCAGAGATGGATGTCACTACCAATGTCGATGATCGGGAGAATCAATATACTTAAAAGTAATATTTTACCTAAAATACTTTATTTATTTCAATACATTCCCTTATCACCACCTTTAGATCTATTCTCAAGAATAAAAAAAAAGTTAGTGGAATTTATATGGAACAACAGGAGGGCTAGATTACGTTTGTCTTTATTATATTTACCATTTGATCGTGGAGGTCTGAAATGTCCAAATTTTATGTTGTATTATTGGTCGGCACAACTGAGGTCTATGACATATTATTTTTCATCAAATGATCTCCCTCACTGGACTGAAATGGAATCATACAATTTACCTTTACCTCTTCCCATATTCATATACTCAGATTCGGCAAAAAAATTACAAAAACAAGTTAAAAATCCATTTGTAAAGCATATGATCAAAATATGGTGTGAAGCTAAAAACTATTTAAAAGAACCACAGTCATTGTCACAATTTAGTCCAATATGGGGTAATCAATATTTTAAACCAGGGAGAGCGGACGCTGTATTTAAAGTATGGGATTTAAAAGGGATACAAAAGATTCAGGATTTATATTTGCCAGGTGCAGACAACATAATGTCTTTTGAAGAGCTGAGGATCAAATTTAATCTCAATAGAACACATTTTTTTAAATATCTTCAACTTAGAAACTTTATTCGATCAAATCAAAATAAAGCTCTCACTCGACCTATTTATTCATCCTTGGAAAAAATGATGATGAAAGATAGTAAAAGAAAGGGTATTATTTCAGAGTTTTATAACTCATTGACACTATCTTCAAGTGAAAATTCACTGAAAAGATTAAACTACTGGAAAGAAGATCTGCAAATTGAAATTTCAGAGGAACAATGGGAATTGGCTTGTACAGAAGCTCAAACCAAATCAATAAATGCACGCCTTAAATTGATACATTTCAAATGGTTAATGCGGATGTATGTTACACCGGAGGAGTTAAATAGATATAACAAAAATATACCAGATACATGCACAAAATGCATGGAAAGTAAAGGAACCCTATTTCATTGTTTATGGGAATGTAGATTAATAAGAATGTTTTGGGAAGAGGTGAGGGTAACAATTGAAAAAATAATCTCAAAACAAATCATATTGAATCCTAAACTGTTTTTGTTGGGTCTGTACCCAGAAAAGCATAATTTTAATAAAAGTGAAAGAACATTCATAGACCTCAGTTTGCTTAATGCCAAAAAATGTATTGCACTATTATGGAAAAAGACTCATAGACCAGATGTGACTCAGTGGTTAAGACAGATGTTAACAAACCTTCCATTAGAAAGAATAACATATATACTAAAATCAAAGGAAATTGTGTTTGAGAATATATGGAGACCTTTTATTGATTATGTAAAAAATTTAAACATAACTCTTGAAGAAGAAGGTGAATGATGTGTGTGGACCTTGTAAATTCCAAACTGGTGAACATAATATGTATACTTATGTATTGGATTGTCTAGACTAAACAGAGGAGCATTGTTGAAGACTTGATTTTGTTGGTGGTTGTTGGTGTTTTTAGTGCATTTTTTTTTTTTTTTGTAGTACTTTAGTGTTAGTGTTTGATTGTTTGTATCATGTTTGTTAAAAAAAAAAAAAAGGTTCAATAAAGATATTGTGGAAGAAAAAAAAAAATTGCAATGCAAGTCTGAAACTCTTTTATGTTCCCTTGCATATTATAAAAACGAAACCGACATCTGCAAATTACAGAAAAAGAGAGAGCGCTTGAAAGTCAGATACCCCTGATATAGTGCACTGGACCCCCCCCCCCCAAAAACCCCCCACCCATATCAAATTCGTTTCTAAGACTGCCTTCTATCATTTGCGTAATATTGCCAAGATTAGGAGCATCTCGTCTCAGAGTGATGCTGAGAAACTCATTCATGTTTTTGTTAGCTCTAGATTAGATTGCTGGGGTCTTTCTGCAACTGTGGGGGTTCCCCCTACAGCTGAAAGTGCTATGAGATGACTGTTGTTGTGAAATGGCACTATATAAATAAAGTTGAATTGAACTGAAATTGAATTATTGTAACTCTTCATTATCAGGTTGTCCTAAAACATCTTGAACAAGTCTTCAGTTGATCCAAAATGCTGCAGCAAGAGTTTTAACAGGTACTAGAAAGAGAGATCATAGCTCTCCGGTTCTGGCCTCCTTTCATTGGCTTCCCATAGACTTTAGAATCAAGTTTAAAATCCTTCTTCTCACTTACTAAACAATCAGGCCCCTTTTTATTTAACAGATCTGATACTACCCTATTGTCCTAACAGAGCACTACACTCCCAAAATGCTGGATTACTTGTAATACCTAGAATCTCCAAACGTACAATGGGAGGCAGAGCCTTCAGTTATCAAGCTCCTCTCCTGTGGAACCAGCTGCCAATCTGGATTCAGGAGTCAGACTCGATCTCTGTTTTTAAGAACAGGGTTAAAACCTTCCTTTTTGATACAGCCTACAATTAGGGAGGGATCATGTGTCTCTGAACCCTCCCTTAGTTATGCTGCTAATAGGTTTAGACAGCAGGGGAACCTCCAATGATGCACTGGGCTTCACTCCTTTCTTCACTCTCAAATATTTTTTTTGCTGGTCATTAACATCTGTTTGTTCTCTCCCATAGATCGAGTCCCCATCGTGCTGTTTGCTCTCTACATGTCTGTTCTTTTCATCTTCTCTATCCCCTCACCCCCCAGCCACTCGCATCAGATGACTGCCCCTCCCTGAGCCTGGTTCTGCTGGAGGTTTCTTCCTGTTAAAAGGGAGTTTTTCCTCTCCACCATCGCCAAGCGCTTGCTCACAGGGGATCGCCTGATTGCTGGGGTCTTTCTGCAATTGTGGGGGTTTCTCCTACAGTTGAAAGTGCTATGAGATGACTGTTGTTGTGAAATGGCACTATATAAATAAAGATGAGTTGAATCCATCTACTTTCACTACCTCTACTCCTACCATCTTCACTGCTGAACCTGCCTCCCTCTCATTCACACTCATGTATTCTGTCTTGCTTCTACTGACTTTCATTCCTCTTCTCTACAGACCATAACTCCACCTCTCCAGGTTCTCATCCACTTGCTCCCTACTCTCACTACATATCACAGTGTTGTCTGCAAACATTATGGTCCATGGAGACTTCTGCCTGATCTCATCTGTCAGTCTGTCCATCACCATGGCAAACAAGAAGGGGCTCAGAGCCGATCCCTGATGTAACCTCAACCCTACCTTGAATCCGTCCATCACTCCTACAAGCACACTTCACCACCATCTCGCTGTCCTCATAGATGTCCCTACCACACTGTGCCACATTTCATAACATGAGAACATTTCTTTTGCTCTACACTGCCCCCTTGTGTCCAAATTAGCTGCTATATTAAGGTATAAATGTGTAATATGAGTTTTACCTCAACAACTGTCTCATCGAAGTACTTCTTTTTGACATCTGGTTCCCAGTCCAAAGAAAGATAAGAGCGATCTGAAAAAGTGGGCAGAAAATAATCAAACTTTACCTACATTTACTAACAATCCCATCAATTTGATCAACACTTTTGTATAACAATAAAAAATCCATTTTTAATTTAAGACCAATGTATCACTTAATTTTTTCAGCCTACCACTGAGTCGAAGGTGGCCCTCGTCAAAGCGGATCTGCCTGGTGTCCTCCTTGATGAGGGAGAAGTCCGTTTTGCCCATGTTATTAAACTGGAATGTAAAAAGTCTTTTTCTGTTGTGCCCAGCCATCTGCTGGCCTTTGGTGGAGTTCTGTGGGCCGACGACACCATTCTCCAGTTCATTATCGCCACCAACAGAATCCTCGGATTGACTGTTGTCATTTTCAGAGAGCAGCTCCTGATCCTGGCTCGACTCGTCGTCCTGCTCATCCGTCTCCATCTCGCCTAAATGAGCAAAACAGAGCTTTTAGAATAACTCACTGCTTTTAGGGAGAAGCTATGTAAAAGAAAGCTCAATGTTCTTTGTCGCTTCTAGAGTATGATGATGTACAGCTGCACTCAAAATTATTCAACCCCCATTGCATATGATGACCATCCATCCATCTTCTACTGCTTTTCCAGAGGTCCGGGTCGCGGAGGCAGCAGTTCAAGCAGAGAAGTCCAGACTTCCCTCTCCCCAGCCACCTGCTCCAGCTCTTCAGAGAGGATACCAAGGCGTTCCCAGACCAGCTGGGAGAAATAGTCTCTCCACCGTGTCCTGGGTCTGCCCCGGGGTCTCCTCCCAGTGGGACGTGCCTGAAACACCTCAAGTGGGAGGCGTCCAGGAGGCATCCTAATCAGATGCCCATACCACCTCAACTGACTCCTTTCAATGTGGAGGAGCAGCGGTTCTACTCTGAGCCTCTCCCGGATGACTGAGCTACTCACCCTATCTCTGAGGGGGAGTCCAGCAATCCTACGGAGAAGGCTCATTTCAGCCACTTGTATCCGCGATCTCGTTCTTTCAGTCATTACCCAAAGCTTGTGACCATAGGTGAGAGTAGGAACGTAGATTGACTGGTAAATCGACAGCTTTGCCTTAGAACTCAGCTCCCTCTTCACCACAACAGACAGGTACAACATCCGCATCACTGCAGATGCTGCTCCAATCCGTCTGTCGATCTCTCGCTCCATTTTCCCCTCACTCGTGAACAAGACCCCAAGATACTTAAACTCCTCCACTTGGGGCAGAAGCCTGTCCCCAACCCGGAGAGGACAATCCACCTTTTTCCGGCTGAGGACCATGGACTCGGACTTGGAGGTGCTGATTCTCATCCCAGCCGCTTCACACTCAGCGGAAAACCGTCCCAGCAAGAGCTGTAGGTCATTGCTGGATGAAACCAACAGGACAACATCATCTGCAAACAACAGAGATGAGATCCTGTGGTCACCAAGCATGACACCCTCCATTCCCTGGCTGCGCCTAGAAATCCTGTCCATAAAAATTATGAACAGGATCGGTGACAAAGGGCAGCCCTGGCGGAGTCCAACTCTCACTGGGAATGACTCCGACCAAGTGTTGGCAATACGAACCACACTCTCACAACGGTCGTACAGAGACCGAATAGCTCGTAACAACAAACCCGATACCCCATACTCCCGAAGCACCCCCCACAAAAATCCACGAGGGACGCGGTCAAATGCCTTCTCCAAGTCCACAAAACACATGTAAACTGGTTGGACAAACTCCCACGAACCCTCAAGAATTCTCGAGAGGGTAAAGAGCTGGTCCGATGTGCCACGGCCAGGACGAAAACCACATTGCTCCTCCTGAATCCGAGGTTCAACCAACGGCCGGACTCTCCTCTCCAGTACCTTGGCATAGACCTTCCCAGGGAGGCTGAGGAGTGTGATCCCTCTCAAGTTGGAGCACACCCTCCGGTCCCCTTTTTTGAAGAGAGGAACCACCACCCCGGTTTGCCATGCCAAAGGCACTGCCCCCAACCTCCACGCAATGTTGCAGAGGCGTGTCAACCATGACAGCCCAACAACATCCAGGGCCTTGAGGTACTCAGGGTGAATCTCGTCCACCCCCGGGGCCCGGCCACCAAGGAGATTTTTAACCACCTTGGCGACCTCAGCCCCTGTGATAGGCGAGTTATCCCCCTCGTCCCCAAACCCTGCTTCCTCTGTGGAAGGCGTATCAGTGGGATTGAGGAGATCCTCGAAGTATTCCTTCCACCGCCCGACGATATCCCCAGTCGAAGTCAACAGTGTCCCATCCGCACCATACACAGTGTGGACGGGGAGCTGCTTTCCCCTCCTGAGCCGCCGGACAGTTTGCCAGAGTCTCTTTGAGGCCGACCGAAAGTCTTGTTCCATGGCCTCACCGAACTCCTCCCATACCCGGGTTTTTGCTTCCGCAACCACCAGAGTTGCACTCCACTTGGCCTGCCGGTACACCTCAGCTGCTTCGGGAGTCCCACAAGCCAGCCAAGCTTGATAGGACTCCTTCTGCTTAATGGTCCCCCTCACCACTGGTGTCCACCACTTGGTTCGGGGGTTGCCACCACGAGATGCACCGACCACCTTGCGGCCGCAGCTCTGGGCCGCCGCTTCAACAACAGAGGTGGAGAACATGGCCCATTCAGACTCCATGTCTCCAGACTCCCTCGGAATGTGGTTGAAGTTCTTCTGGAGGTGGGAGTTGAAGACCTCCCGGACAGGGGCCTCAGCCAGACGCTCCCAGCACACCCTCACTATACGTTTGGGTCTACCAGGTCTGAATGGCTTCCTCCCCTGCCATCGGATCCAACTCACCACCAGGTGGTGATCAGTTGACAGCTCTGCACCTCTCTTTACTCGGGTGTCCAAGACATACGGTCGCAGTTCTGATGATACGATAACAAAATCGATCATCGACCTGTGACCTAGGGTGTCCTGGTGCCAGGTGCACATATGGACACCCTTATGCTTGAACATGGTGTTCGTTATGGACAGACTGTGGTTAGCACAGAAGTCCAATAACTGAACACCACTTGGGTTCAGATCGGGCAGGCCGTTCCTCCCAATCACCCCCCTCCAGGTTTCACTGTCGTTGCCCATGTGCGCATTGAAGTCCCCCAGTAGGACAATGGAGTCTCCAAGAGGAGCACCCTCTAGCACCCCAGTCACAGACTCCAAAAAGGGTGGGTACTCTGAAACATCATTTGGTGCATAGGCACAAATGATGGTCAGGACCCGTTTCCCAACCCGAAGGCACAGGGAAACAACCCTTTCGTCCACCAGGGAAAACTCCAATATAGAGGCAGCAAGGTGGGGCGATACAAGAATATCCACCCCTGCTCATTGCCTCTCGCCCGGGGAAACTCCAGAAAAGGCCAAGCTCCAGCCCCTCTCCAGGAGACTGGTTCCGGAACCGGAGCTGTGTGTTGAGGTGAGACCGACTATATCTAACTGGTATCTCTCAACCTCGTACACCAGCTCAGGCTCCTTCTCCACCAGAGAGGTGACATTCCACGTACCAAAAGCCAGTTTAGAAAGCTTGGGATCAGTACGCCAAGGTCTCCGCCTTTGACCGCCACCTAATCCACATAGCACCGGACCCCCATGATCCCTCCTGCAGGTGGTGAGCCCACTGGAGGGCGGACCCATGTAACTCCTTCGGGCTGAGCCCGGCCGGGTCCCATGGGTGGAAACCCGGCCACCAGACGCTAGCCTTCGAGCCCTTCCCCCAGGCCTGGCTCCAGGGTGGGGCCCCGGTAACCCCATACCGGACAGGGTACACTAAATCCTTGATATACAATTTATCATGAGAGTCTGTTGGATCGTTCTTAGTCTGGCCCTTCACCCAGGACCAGTTTGTCTTGGGAGACCCTATCAGAGGCAAATTGCCCCGGACAACATAGCTCCTGGGGTCACCGGGGCACGCAAACCCCCCCACCACGATAAGGTGACGATCCATGAGGGGGCATATGATGACTATTTTCAAAATTTACACTTTCTGCTGTTTGGGAAAAAAACCTAACAAATAAGAATCATTAATAACTTAACAATTGAACCATTTAAATATTTGACTTGTTTTTTTTACCCACAGTTTAAAGTTTGTAAGTTTAGAAAATAAAGAATTTACGGTAAGTGTTGAGTAGAATAAATCCAAGTGCATCTGTACAGTGTTGTGAGAAAATATTTAGCCTCTTCCTGACTTCTTAAATTTTTGCATATTTTTCCCCACTTAAATGTATCAGGTCCAACTAATTTTAATATTAGACAAAGATAGCCAAAGTAAATATAAAATGCAGTTTTTAAATTATTTCATTTATTAATGGAAAAAAAAAAGAATATCCAAACCTAACTGGCCCTATGTTGAAAAAGTTATTTGCCCAATATAAAAATCTGATTGATGATCTGAAACATACAAGTGTGACAAATACACAAAAATATAAGAAATCAGGAAGGGGGCAAATACTTTTTTCACAGAACTGTACATACACATCAAGATCACAGGGCCTACATAAGTACTATGACAGTAAAATAAGTCAATGGCTTTGGCATTTAGAATTTGCAATTTATATGAAAGGTCCAACCAACGTGGTTGCTTACTTAACCTTTAGCTGCAGTTTTTACTGTGAACAGCACTTGCTTTCACGTGTTCAAACCACAGCTGGTAACTGGTCACAGAGCTCTGTGGGCAGGCTGATGCTCACACACCCAATGACAGAAGTGACTTCATCAAAACTGGGAGCTCTTGTTTCCTTTATCGCCAATTGCTCTGCACTTGCAAGCATGTCACATGATTACAAATTACAACCTTTGTAATTAGCAAATTTTGTTTCTAATGAAAGAATCTTAGTGAGCAAGGACACATACCCTGTGCATCCTCAGAGTTCTCGCTGAAAAATACCCTAATCTGATGAGGCTAAACCTAGCATGTAGCCAAAGGAATGAGTGTCTTTCAATAGGAAATGGAGTTCCTATTCAACTCCTTTCAGTTGTTGGTTAACCCCCCATTAAATGTGTCTGGAAATCGAATGCACCCAAGGTATTGATGAGTTGAAGTTTCTGTATAAATCTGAAGTCAATCTGATCAGAAATGTAAAAGCTAGAGTGGCGAGTCTGGCAACAACAGAAAATGTCAAATGGAGGAACAAATGGACAGACAGGTCAAAAACATTAATACCCTCCGCAATTTCATTGCATTTGGTATAATAATAATTATCAGTGTATCGACAACTGCGATAACTCAATACAGAATACTGACATTTTGTCCATAAAACACATATTATTGTGACACCCTTGTATAAATCCATCCATCTTCTTCCGCTTAATCCTTTTCAGGTCGCGGGGGGGCTGGAGCCTATCCCAGCATCTTTGGGTGAGAGGCAGGGTGCACCCTGAACAGATCGCCAGTCCATCGCAGGGCCAACACAGAGAGACAGACAACCATTCACTCTCACAGTGATATCTAAGGACAATTTAGAATACCCAGTTTGATGCCAATTAACCTAACTTGCATGTTTTTGGCATGTGGGAGGAAATGGGGAGACACGGGGAGAACATGCAAACTCCACACAGATCACTGTTGGTCGGGGACTGGGATCGAACCCAGGATCCCCCAGTGCTTCTTAAAAAGAATTGGGTTTTTTTATGTTCTCACTTTGTCACAAGATGGCGACAGTGTACCCGAGTGCTGGTCGTCACTCACCAATAAAAACTAGCTACAGTCTGTAATCTGGCTGCCTTTTCACAACAAAATTAGGAGTAATTGTTCTTTTTGTACACTCCTGTCCATTATATACTGCATGTGACATTTATCCAGAAACATACAACAAAAAGTAAAGAAATATCCATTTTATTTTCACATTTTCTGTAGATACCATGATAATATCAAAACATTACAGTGATTTTCCCTTGTTGACAAATGTGCAGTAACAATGTGATATTGTGACATTAAAGTCCTTTAATAAGTCATGCTATAAACAGTAAATAAAAGACAGCAATGACAGAAATAAGGACATTTCAAACGAAATAACCTTAGTAAGCAAGCTCACATATCCCACGCATTTGTATACTGGGGCCCCTAACGACAACTAAAATGGCCGGGGGGAAAAGTACGTCTCCCTCCCCCAAAAATGGAACCCCTCATTTGAGTGAAAGCTTCTGTATAAACAGAAAGTGAATCAGATCACAAACAGAGAAGCGATAGAAAATGACCTCTCCCCAAAATAAATGGAACGCCTCATTAGATGTGGCTGAAAATCAAATGCATCCACGGTATTGATGAGTTAAAGCTTCTGTGTAAATTTGAAGTCAATGCCATCAGAAATGTCAAAGTTATTTTAGCAACAACAAAATGTCAAATGAACAGACGAATGGACGACAGAGTCAAAAACATTATACCCTCTGCAACTTCATTTCATGGGGTATAAAAAGGTGAAAGTTAAATAAAACATGTTTAATACAACATGCTAAAGCACTTACTCGGTGACCCCTCTTCCAGCAGTCCATTAGTGGCATTACCATTAACAGTGTGGGGTTTGGACGGTGTCTGCGTCTCTTCACAGTCCTCCTCATCTTCCTCTACAGAAGTTTGGACAAACCGGCTACAAGCAAACACACACACACAAATTAATTTCAGAAAAAACATCTTGTAAATACAAAAAATGCTGGCACTAGTTTCCCACATTGAGGCAGATGGACCTACCAGAGGCGAAGAAGCAGCATGTTGTAGAGTTTGTCTTCACTGAGAGTTCTGGGGACAGCGATGAGGAAGGGCTGTCCAAAAAGAGGTGTGCTGGTGTGGTTGTAGCCCGACTGCTTGTACTTTTCCCTCAAGTGCACCGGGATGACTACGTGGTCTGTGTCCTCTACCCTGTTTACCGCAACCTCAAAGCTGCAAAGACACATGATGTGAGCCCTTTAAAGCCTCAATGGTGAAGAGAAACTTTGGTATGGCAGTTTAAAAAAAATAAATAAATCCATTTACAGCTATGCTCAAATATAAGTTACAGCAATGAGGACTGCTCATTAAAGATTTCCCCTGGCCCACTTCTGGTTATTGTAGGAGGTTGAAATTGCACATGCATAACAATACATATCTCTATAGATCACATAGTAATTTGCAACTCTGAACTCCTAAGAGTTTCTCTTTTACAGGTGCTCAGGTATAGTAAGGTGTGATAACGGAGCCAGCTGAACACAGAGTGGTCATCAGGTTCCTGCACTTGAGAGACTAAACGCCATGGGAGACGTTTCATGAGATGAAAGAGACTTATGGGGAGGATGCCCCATCGTATGACGTAGTCAAGCACTGGCATCCACTGTTCAAGTGTGGTTGGACACTGGTGGAAACGGCACCCATTCCCAGGCAACTACAGTGTGCCATTGATGAAGACACCATCCGGCAAGCGGAGGCCAACATTTTGGAGGATGGCAGCGTAATCAGTAGCCAACTAGCCCAAGATATCAGGATCAGTGTCTGTGGGGAAAAAAGTCATCCATGACCAGTTGCAAATGCAGAGGTTGTCTGCACCGTGGATTCCCTGTTTGTTCACACCAGAAGCAGGAACAAGTCACATGTGAAATCCTTCCTCACCCCCTCTGACTCACACCTTTTTCCAAGCATGAAGTCATTTTTGAAGGGCAAGCACTTGCAAGACGATAAGTGATTTCTGAAGTCAAGTTGTGGCTTTTGACACAACCTGCAGACTTCTACAGGTGAGGTCTCCACAGCTGCAAAAAGTGATGGGAGACGTGTGTGACCTTTGGTGGTACCCATGTAGAGAAAGACTACTAACTACCAAGTTTGGTTCCTCTCAGTCCATGGGAAATGAATCAGGGGAAATCTTTAATGAGCAGCTCTCATATAAGCTCATACGCTAAATGGAAACAAACAACAAATTGCAACTAAAAACCCCAAACAGTCCATTATTTAATGTCGAGACTTACACATAGATATCGTCTCTCTCCATGATGCTGCTGAGGTTTTCATTAGTGGCAAAGATTCGGTGAAAACGGTGGTTGTAGATGTCGGTTACAATCATCTGAAGGATCAGAGATGGGAGAGGAGCTCATTTAGTCGAAGCAAAAGACACTAATTTGGGGACTGAACACAGCCAGATGATGACTGATCACAGGGGTCTGCAAGCAGCGGCTCTCGAGACACATGTGGCTTTTTGCCCATAACTTGTGACTGCCTGTGGCTTTGATGAAAACAGGCAAAAAAAAAAACAATTCCAACTAAAATGTAAGTGATAAAATGCTGCAATTCATAAAAGAAGTTGCAAAAAAATGGCTGATTTATAAGGAAAAAAGATACATTTGCAGGGGTCACAAAAAAGGTGCAATTTTATGAGGAAAAAAACTTCCCAATTTTAAGAATTGTTTTTAAATCTAAATTACATTCACAATACATGGCTGTCCTGATTACTGGATTTGGGGCTCCAAATATTGGCGAAAAATCCAGAATAAATATCTGAATATTGTCTACAACAGGCCTATTCAATTAGCGGCCCAGAAGCAACCTCTGAGTGGCCTGCGGGCCCAGGCCACACCAAGGAAATATAAATTTAAGAAAAAATATGAAGGAATGACGGTCCACAAGCGCGCACACGAACAACACGCGTGACTGTCACCCGCGTGGCGCTCAGAAGCGCCCTGCCCGCGTGACAGTTCCAGTCGGAGCGTCTTGCTAGCATCACTGTCCGAGAGAAGCATGAGCTTATTAAAGTACTTTAAACGTGGAAAAAAAAAAAATTGGAAGAGGAATGTAAGCAGTGGTGGTTTTAACCCGCTGGTAATGAGAACGTGGTGAGACTTCTTATGCAGGGAAAGAGGCAAGAGTGACTGAATCGCTGAGGATTTACTTCACCAGCCATTACAATAATTTACGTTCATTATTATGTACCTGGCAAGTTAACATGACCGAAATTCATGAAGTCAATGACTTTAATCTGTCATTAGCCTTCAGACAAACTAAACGTGCCAACATTTGGATTTCAAAATAAGGGAGGTTTTTCCTGCTGTCTGGTTGGTGAGGAGATTTAAAAAAAAAAAAAAAAAAAAAAAAAAAAAAAAAAAAAAACTATAAATATATAGAAATATTTTAACAGAAATAACTGCATCTTTGGTAATTTAAGTCATTTTATTAAATTTAATTTTATATAAATATTTTTCTTTGAAATCAGAGTTAAATTATTGTTCTGTTCTGGCTCTGCAAAATTATGGTCAAAAGTGTAAATTGTATAAGGAAAAAAAGTCAAATTTTTACCACAATCTGAGAAGTGACTTCATCAAAACTGGGAGCTCTTGCTTCCTTCGTCACCAATTGCTCTGCACTTGCAAGTGTGTCACATGATGACAAATTACAGCCTTTGTAATTAGCAAATTTTGTTTATAATGAAAGAATCTTGGTGAGCAAGGACACACATACCCTGTGCATCCCAATAGTGTTATGGGAATTATGGTTAAAAGTGTAAATTGTATAAGGAAAAAAAGTCAACTTTTTACCACAATCTGTTTCAAATTTATAAAAAGAAACCAGTAATTTTATAAAAAAAAAAAGACAAAAATTTGCCATAAAATAATCCACAAATGTATAATAAAGTCTCAAATGTACAGGAAAAGTCAATTTTACAAGAGGAAATTACAAATTTGAGGAAAATTGTTTCAAATTTAGATAAATTTACAGGGGGAAAAAAACTATAAGAAAACTGTTATAAATTTTGGAGAAAAACCTCAAACCTTTAAGACTGAAGTCATTACTCAAGTTTTTAAGTGGGGGCTTTTTGCATCCTTAACTCTACTAGAATTTTTTGGTTGACTGATGTGTGTGTGTAATGGAATGTGTAGTTATAAAAAGAGGTTCCTACTCACACGTGTGGTGATTTAAAACAAAACAAACCACAACAGTGGATGTGCAGTGTTTGTTAATCTTTTCTTGGGGGCTTTGCACACTGAAGTGTTTGACAGTTCATTTTTTATTCAGCTAAATGCACTTTGTGATGTGCCAAGGTCCGTTATGACCAGGATGTACTATATTTTATTTCAAAAAGGGAAACAAATGTTAATGCTACCAACAGTGCACACTTGAGTTTGTATGCACTTTAAGATATGCCTGAGTAAGATGTGACCAAAATGGTTATTTGCAACCCCCCCCCCCCCACCCCAAATTCCATTTGTTGTTCAAGAGGAAAAATATTTGTACTACTTCAAGTTCTGCTCCACCCCAGCACTGTTATTGTGTTTTTATGCACTTTTGATGTGCTTTTGTCATGTGCCAAGCGCACATTTAAAACCAAGACAATGAATAAAAAGTGCATATTTTTCGTCATTTGATCTGTGTTGGTTTGAAATTTGTCACATTCAACAGATCGCTGAACATGTGCAGCCCAGTTACATGTCTTGATTTCAAATTGTGGCCCAACTGATTTTGTAATTGAATAGCCCTGGTCAACAGTCTCTTTTCCCTCAGAAAACTGCATTAGTATCAATGTGGTTCAGAAATGTGACTTTTCTTATAAATATACAACTTTTTCATGCAAGTCTGCAACTTTTTTCTTGCAATTTCTTGATAAATTTGCAACTTTTCTTGTAAATTTCACGTTTATTTGTGAATTTATTTGATTTCTTTCCTTGTAATTTCAAATTTCAAACTTTTACAGCTTTTCTGGTAAATTTAGAATGTTCACACAAATTTCGATTTTTGCCGCACCATTTCTATTTTCCTCTTTAATTTGAAATTTTATTTGTGTTATTTTGTGACTTTGGCTGATTTTGGTGACCATCATGAAGCTAATGCTTTTTTTTTTTTTTTAAATCTTGTAAATTTGAGATTTTTCTCATTTCTTTTTTTGTTATTCCCACCCTGCATCTTTCCCTTTAAGGAAACATTTCCCAAAACAACTGCTGTAGCTTTGTGGAAAGAGACATTTTAAAAGAATGGACCACTTCAGGTTATGCTGTGAAAAGAGACGTCAGCATTAGAGAGTGATGGCCAATAATGGCACAGTGTAGAGCTGAACTATGCAATACCTTCTCAGCAGGAACCCCAGACAGGCTGGAGAGTGAGGTACACAGGTCAGAGATGTAGCCCACCTTTGGCACAGTAAGTTTATACTGAAACGGAAACATAAATATTGCTCCAACACCTTTACATGAGATATTGTAATACTACTGCACGCCCACGGCTATACAATGTTTATTACCTGCGTGGGTTTGGCCAGAGGGTCGAGTCTAACTAAATAAACCTCCAGGGCTCGCTCCTTCTTCATGGGTAGTGGCAGGGTCAGGTAGCAGAAAGGATCAAAGGTCACAGATACCTTCGAGCACACAGGACACACCAATGTTGACTTAAAAAGGCCGTGGAAAATGTCCACAATGATTGAGTCATTCCTCTTGATGTGGTTCTCCCATGCTTCCTCGGCAACAACCTAACATAAGAATTAAAAAATGCTGTCATTAAGAAAAAAAAAAAAAGGTTTTCTAATTAAGTGTATATAAGAAGTAAATGTGGGGAAAAACAATGAAGCCATGATTAATCAGGAGTAAAAAAACTTCAAGCTGCTGGTCTCACTTTATCAGGTCGCCCATTAGCATCCTTTAGCTGAATGTAGGGCTTCTTTCTAATGCGGTTCAAGTCCTCGTGAAGACCGTCCAGGAGGAAGGCCAGAAGCTCATGAGAGTCCTGCTGCTGGTAGCCTGAGAACTGGGGGGCAAATCGGCCCACCTGGGTCTGGAAGATGGAGAGAATTATGGTACTTTCTACATCAGGAGGTCAAAAACCAGATGTCAAAATGGTGTTGCATCCAAGTCAACCATGCTCTACTGCCGCATTTTAGAAAACCCTCACTTTCTTGTTAGATACTCTTAACAGCAATGACTGAAAACTATGCAGTACATAGCAATTTGTGCATTTAAAAAGCATTGTAGCTGCATGTTCAAAGATAGAACTTGAGCAGTAGCGTGTGTACACCTGAATAAAAGAGACAAACAGAAGTGCCTAGAAATACACTTCACTACTGTTGATGTGTGGCACAAGGGCACAGCCATCTTGATTTTTCATCCCGGTCGTGTGAAGGCTTGCCCAATTTCACAGCCACAAGTATTTAAGAGGCACGACCCTGAAAGCACAGCAGAGCGGAACACTGGCTCGCACCACTGTCTCACAGCTAGAATGGTCCCACTTTGAATTCTCGGGCAGATGGGGTGGGAGCCTTTCTGTGTGGAGTTTGCATGCTCTCCCTGTGCTGTGTGGGTTTCCTCTGAGTGCTCCCGTTTCCTCTCACAATCCAAAGATGTGCATGTCAGGTTCACTGGTGTTTCTAAATTGTCCCTAGGTATGAGTGTCTGATAAAAGCCCATAGAATACACAATTAGTGTAGCTACTAGTTAAGTGCTTTGAGTGGTCCCTGAGACTAGAAAAAGTGCTATATAAACCCAGGTGCTTATCCTTATTCCTTAGAACTGATTTGTGGATTGAGAAGGAAAGCCACATTAGATACTGATTTTGAAAAAAGGGATGTCTACACTGTATTCCAAATTATTCTGCAAACAGGATTTTAGTGTCAAACATTCAATTTTTTGTTTTTCAATTAAACTTTTTTTTTGTATTTCATATACTTTATTAATCCCAGAGGAAAATTCAGGGCATCCACCTGGATGGATGAGGCAGCCATGGTATGGCACCAATCCCTTCACCATCCACACACAAACATTCACACCTAGGATCACTATACGAGTGTGCAACTAACCCAACTTGCATGTTTTTGGCCTGTGGGAGGAAACCGGAGCACCCGGGGTAAACCCATGCAGACACGGTGTTATGATCCCTTGTGCGCCATTATGCGGCGCACAGAGGGCAGAATGAAAAACCCAAGAGCAGGAGTAGATTGGTGCACTTTATTTAACAAAAACCCCAAACTTGTCCAGAAACAGTCACGCAATAAACAGAGAGTGGAAATGGTTGCACTTGTGGCCACCAGACATACAGGGACGCCACCTGGATGCTCTACAGCCTGAGGGAGGGAATGCCTAGTGCCGCAATGCTGCTCGAGGCACCAAGAGAAAGGCAAACATAAACTTACGGCTGGAGCGATCCGGGGTCGTCCGTGTCGTCTGGTGGATGAAGATAAAGCTAGAACAGCCACTTAGACCAACTAACTTACAACAGTAACGTAATGTAAGAGAAGACTACTTTGGTCAGGCTGAAAGTAAACGTAGGTAATGACAACCGGCATACACGGAGGAACACGCTGCCGTGTATGAAGCGCAATGCTCCGGCAATCTCTTCCCACTAACACAGCGTTTAAGAAATAATAATACTAATGAGGGAAGAGACCACCGGTGTGAAGAAGCGTGGCCAGAACAAATTGAAAACATGTGTGCATGAGTGAGTGCCAGAGCGTGCGAATGGAAGTGGGTGAGGGGTGTGTGTGTGTGTGTGTGTGGGTGTGTGTGTGTGTGTGTGTGTGTGTGTGTGTGTGTGTGTGAGAGTGTGAGTGTGAGAGTGTGAGTGTGAGAGAGAGTGTGTGTGTGTGAGAGTGTGTGAAACACCAATAATGAGACACAGCTGGTGACACTGACAAGAGGAGGGGGCGTGCCCGAGCTGTCAGGGAGCGAAGGACCCAAAGGGCTCCCTGAAGTGCCTGATGGAAAATAAACAGTGAACCGGGCCAAAATAGCCACGGCGTCAGAACTGGGTTTGGAATCACCAAACCCAGGTTCATGACACACGGGGAGAACATGTAAACTCCACACAGAAGGGTCACCGATAGTCAGGGAATGGGATTGAACCCACGATGGTCAGGGGTGGAATCCATCCCATGACCTTCTTACTGTGCTGCCACAGTGCTAACCACTGCACCACTGAGCTGCCCATGGATGGTACTGTGTCTCAGGGCTCTTTAGATCAGAATCAGAATCAGAATAAAGTTTATTGCCAAGCACATTTACAAGTAAACAAGTAAACATACGAGGAATTTGACTTGACATTGGGCGCGCCTGATAGGCGCTTCCCAATGACGCGGCGAGCCATGGAGGCACCTGTCAACAGGAGGGGAATATCACCGATATCAATCTCAGACACCTGTCACAATTAGTTTCCCAGGTGAGCCCAATTAAAGGAAAACTACTTAAGAAGGAAGTTCCACATTATTAAGCATGCCACAGGTTTCAAGCAATATGGGAAAGAAAAAAGGATCTCTCTGCTGTTGAAAAGCATCATCAAATAGTGCAATGCTTTGGACAAGGTATGAAAACAGATATTTCACGAAAACTCAAGCATGATCATCGTAGTGTGAAGAAATCTGTGGCTAATTCAGAGCACAGATGGGTTGGTGCAGATAAAGGCATAATGAGGAAGGTTTCTGCCAGACGAATTCATGGGATTAAGAGAGCAGCTGCTAAAATGCTGTTACAAAGCAGCAAACAGGTATTTGAAGCTGCTGGTGCCTCTGGAGTCCCACAAACCTCAAGGTGTAGGATCCTCCAAAGGCTTGTAGTTGTGCATAAACCTACTATTCTATTTTGGGCGGTGCGGTGGCGCAGTGGTTAGCACTGCGGCAGCACAGCAACTCACCCTTGGCCATGGGATTCCTGGTTCAATCCCAGCCCCTGACCAACAGTGATCTGTGTGGAGTTTGCATGTTCTCCCCGTGTCGGTGTGGGTTTACTCCACGAGTTCTCCGGTTTCCTCCCACAGGCCAAAAACATGCAGGTTAGGTTAAAAGGAGACTCTAAAGTGGCCCTAGGTGTGAATGTGTGTGTGAATGGTAAAGGGATAGTGCCGTACCATGGCTGCTTCATCCATCCAGGTGGATGCCCTCAATTTCCCCTCTGGGGATCAATAAAGTATCCAAAATTAAAAAAAAAAAAAAATAATAATATTCGGCCACCCCTAACCAATGCTCACAAGCAGAAATGGTTGCAGTGGGCCCAGAAATGCATGAAGACTAATTTTCAAACAGTCTTGTTTACTGATGAGCGCCGTGCAACCCTGGATAGTCCAGATGGATGGAGTAGTGGATGGTTGGATGGCCACCATGTCCCAACAAGGCTGCGACATCAGCAAGGTGGCGGAATCGTGTTTTGAGCCAGAATCATGAGGAGAGAGCTGGTAGGCCCCTTTAGGGTCCCTGAAGGTGTGAAAATGACCTCAGCAAAGTTTATAGAGTTTCTGACTGAACACTTTCTTCCATGGTACAAAAACAAGAACCGTGCCTTCCATACCAAAATTATCTTCATGCATGACAATGCACCATCTCATGCTGCAAAAAATACCTCTGTGTCATTGGCTGCTATGGGCATAAAAGGAGAGAAACTCATGGTGTGGCCCCCATCCTCCCCTGACCTCAACCTTATTCAGAACCTTTGGAGCATCCTCAAGCAAAAGATCTATGAGGGTGGAAGGCAATTCACATCAAAGCAGCAGCTGTGGGAGGATATTCTGACATCTTGCAAAGAAATTCAAGCAGAAACGCTCACAAAACTCACAAGTTCAATGGACGCAAGGATTGTGAAGGTTATATCAAAGAAGGGGTCCTATGTTCAGGTTCAGGTTCAGGTTACTTTATTTGTACCCGTAGGTAGATTTGTTTTGCAGTCTGGTGACATCCATATTTACAAGCCACTAATTACATTCAACATAGACACAAACACAGGCACACATCTTACAAAATAGGTAAATATAAAATATGTACAATATAATTTTTATAGCTTGTTCAACTCTTTGACAGCAGCAGGGACAAAGCTGTTTTTGTAGCGCTGGGTTTTGCTTTTTGGGACAGCAAACCTCCGTCTGGAGGGAAGAAGCTGAAAGTTGCAGTGCAAAGGGTGGGAGTCATCATTTAAAATCAAGTCAGCCATCCTCTGTACTTGTCTGGTGTACAGGGATGTCAGGCTCAGCTGTGACTCACCAAGCAAACGACTGGACCATCTAACTACCTGATCCAAGGATTTCCTCTGTTTCAGTTTTATCTGACCAAACCATGACATTAAAGAAAAGGATAAAACAGATTCAATAAAAGCCCGATAAAACATAGTCATTATGGTTCGGTCAATTTGGAAGCGTGCAAGTTTCCTCAAACAATGCAAATTTTGCTGACCCTTTTTGCACACCCTTTCACAGTTCACTTCAAAGTTTAATTTACTATCAATAATCGTCCCAAGATATTTGTACAATTGTACACATTCGGTGGTCTGGCCTTTTAGTATGGTGACTTTGTGCCTGGGAGTTTTCCTCCTAAAGTCAATAATCATATCTTTCATTTTTGTTGTATTCAGCTGCAGGTAGGAATCCTCACACCAGTGAACAAAATTATCAACTACTGGGCCGTGGCCACTCTCACCATCCTGGAGGAGACTGACAATGACTGAGTCATCAGCATACTTTATAATGTGTCTGTTGTCATGTCTGCTCCGACACACGTTTGTGTACAGGATGAAGAGTAGTGGTGACAACACACACCCCTGAGGAGAGCCAGTAGAAGAGCACTTTAGGTCAGACAATGTGCCATTGACCCTTACTCTCTGCGTCCTGTTGGTTAAGAAATCCAGAATCCAACCCACCAGATTATTGCTCAAATCAAATTGTTGCAGGAGCCTTTCAACTAAAATATGAGGTTGGATTGTATTAAAGGCAGAAGAAAAGTCCACAAATAAAAGCCTGGTGTGTGTCCCATTAAAATCCAGATGTTTAAAAAGCATGTTAAACAGAGTGACAGTGGCATCCTCCACTCCTCTGTGAGGCCTATAGGCAAACTGCAGAGGATCCAATGCATGTTCAGTCTGCCTTAGGACCTCACATCTGACCAGTTTTTCAAAAATTCATTAAAATTGAAGTCAAAGCAACTGGTCTAAAGTCATTTACCGTTTTAGGACAGCTGGATTTTGGAACGGGAACAACCACGGCATCTTTCCAGATCTTAGGCACATGTTGTGTCTGTAAGGACTTATTGAAAATGTAATGAAATATAGGACTCAGTTCATGTGCACAGGACTTTACCAGGCGCCCACATATATTATCAGGGCCCTGACTTTTGTTCACTTTTACAGCGCAGAACTCCCTTTTAACATCCTGCATCTCAATATTAAAGTGCTGATCGTCTTTGAGTTTCTGTTTCAAATCTTGGATTTCTGTGCTGAAATCAAAGGAGTCAAAACGACCATAAAAACAATTAAGAGCATTAGCCAGCTCTGTGTCTGAACTAAAACCATCTAAAAACACATGATTACTGGGCTCTGGGCTCTGAAGGCCTGCAATAGTTTTCATACAGGCCCAGGCCGAGCCAAGTTTATTTGCTGCCATCTTGCTTTCCAACTCTGATTTATAATTCTGTTTTGCTCTTAAAATTTCGGCCTTCAGCTCCTTAGTGGCAACCTGTAGCTCAGAAACAGACCCCTGTTAAAAGGCAAGTGCTTTCCTCTGTAAGCAGGATTTAATTGATTTAGTAACCAATGGTTTGTTGTTGGGGTATATTTTGACACGTTTACGTGGAACAATCTTATTTTGACAGTAAGCCATGTATGAGCATGTGAGCTCAGCCAGAGAGTCCAAATCATCCCCGCAGGCCATTATGAACATCTCCCAGTCTGTACAGTCAAAGCATTCCTGGAGGCTGTGCTCTGAGTCTTCTGTCCACACATCAATGTCTCTGGTCTCCACCTTGCCTCTTCTGAGAGCAGTTTTATATGTGGGCAGCAAATGTACACAGTTGTGATCTGAGGATCCTAAAGGAGGAAGGGGGAGTGATTTATAGGCCCTCTCTATGGATCCATAGCACAGGTCCAATGTCTTTTTTCGCCTGGTTGGGCAGGAGACCAAGTTGCATGTTAACATGCAACTTGGCCTGTTAAGATGTTTTTGATTGAAATGGCTTTTGATTTCAGTAAATATGACCTCCTAATGCTGCAAATTCAACCAATGACCATTTTCAGTTCTTTACAACCAGTAAAATGTCTTGAAACTCTTGTGCATAATAATTTGGAACAGTGCATTTTGAGTTTTTCATTTCTGCAAAAAAAGTAGTTATCACTGGGAGGTTTGTTCAATAAAATTTGAATTCTGCTCCAACAGTTGATGACTTGAAAATTATCCCGACTGTCATTTGCATCGACCATTTAGGAAAATCAGAGACAAATCATTTGCATAATAATTTGGAACGCGATGTAAAAGAAAGGCCCTTCTCACTGTTGGATAAACTCAAAATTAGTCAGATACTCTCCGCTTTAAGAAAAATTTGAAAACTTTCCTATTTGACAAAGCTTTTGATTAGACTTCCCACATATTACAGCCAGTATTATCTACTATGCCTACTGTTATACTACTAGTCATGTGTGTAGTATGAAGACACCTCATCAGGGTGTGACTACACATGTGCTTGATTGCACATGTGAGCTCTGTGGCAAGCCGGCTAGCTAGAAGGTGATAGTGTGTGTTAATTCAATGCTACTCACAAGGTTTGATTGGATGTTGCATGTCACAGTTATGAATCTTACCATTACCAACTACAAGATCTACTGCTGGTGCATCTGCGTAGTGTTCGGGCAATGTAGCATTAGATCCAGCTGCACACGAGTCTGCTTGCGAGTCTAGCATGAAAAAGCCTATAAAAACTGCTATAATCCTAGGCTAATCAAAGCTTTTGTCTCAACATTGCACATGTTGCATCTGTACAAATGTTAGTCTATTTGTATGTTGTTGATGGTTTTTGTATGAAAAGTATATCTTCTTCTCTCCCCTCACAATCTAACCATGACAGATGACTGCCCCCTCCCTGAGCCTGGTTCTGCCAAAGGTTTCTTCCTATAAGGGAGTTTTTCATTCCCACTGTCACCTAGTGCTTGGACATAGGAGATTTGTTGTTTGGGGTTTTCTATGAATTATTTATGATTCGTGCCTTATGTATCTAGCACTATTGAGATAACTTTTTATTGTAATTGGGTGCTAAACAAATAATAATAACTAGAAAAGCACTCGGAGAGCGCAGACCTCCGCCAAGCGCCACAGTTCCCCCCATACAGAGTTTGTGTGTACGTTTTCAGAATCCTTGACCATGAAAACATATGACTAGCAATTGGATTAACAACTAGAAAAGCACTCTGAGAGCGCAGACCTCCACCAAACGCCACAGTTCCCCACATACAGTGTTTGTGTGTACGTTTTCAGATTCCTTGACCATGAAAACATATGACTAGCAATTGGATTCACAATGATAGGATTAGTGGTTGAGTAGTTATTCACGAAAATCGCATTGTCCATAATGGCAGTTTAGCGCCACAGTTCCCCCCCATACAGTGTTTGTGTGTACGTTTTCAGATTCCTTGACCATGAAAACATATGACAAGCAATTGGATTGACAATGATAGGATTAGTGGTTGAGTAGTTATTCAAGAAAATCACATTGCCCGTAATGGTGGTTTAGCGCCGTTTTCAGATTCTTTGACCATGAAAACATGACAAGCAATTGGATTCACAATGATAGGATTAGTGGTTCATTAGTTATTGACGAAAATGGCATTTTCCGTAATGGCGGTTTTCTTCTCGACAGTGATCCGGATCACCACCAAAATGTAATCATCTGTAGGATACCCCATTTCTGACAATCTGTGAAAATTTCATGAAAATCCGTCCATAACTTTTTGAGTTATCTTGCTAACAAACAAACAAACAAACAAACCAACCAACGCCGATGATCACATAACCTCCCCCTTTGGCGGAGGTAATAATAATGCATCGATTTTATATAGCGCTTTATCATATATACTCAAAGACGCTTTACAAATAGGTACATTATTCATTCACTCCAAACAGACAGTGGTAGTGGTAAGCTACTTCTGCAGCCACAGCTGCCCTGGGGCAGGCTGACGGAAACGTGGCAGCCAATCTGCGCCAACGGCCTTTCCGGCCACCACCGAACATTTTTATACATTTATACACATTCATACCCAGTGTTACGGACACTGGAGGCAATGCGGGTGAAGTGTCTTGTCCAGGGACACAACGGCAGGATATCTGGGGAGAGCGGGATTCGAACCGCCAACCATCGGGTTATTAGACAACCTGCTCTACCTCCTGAGCCACTGCCGCCCCAAATAAATAAAGTGGAAATGAACTGAATTAAATCTGTAATTTTTCCTGAGGAAGAGGAAACATACTTATGATAGATTGAGAGGTAGACATAATTAATCCCAAATACTGCTGCCACAGTTTGTTTTTGCAGTCTAGATCTACAATTCTGTGGAGTTTCATACTTCATTTATGCACAAGAATTTACACATTGTAAACAAAACACATTTTGCACACAAGAAATGTACTGCCTGTATGCAATCTCAAATACCTATAAGTGTTCTTTTATAAATCAGGCACAAATCTAACCCCATAAAATCCCCTTTTAGAGTTTTTGGAGATTAAAGAATGACTCCTTTACATCATAATCTATGCTTACATTCAGAGCAGCTAGTAGGCATGGACACTGGCATACGATTCCAGTACAGTGTGAATGGAAGCATCTGTTATCAGCCTTGCAAAAAATAAAACCCTAAAGCAAACAGAGATGCTTAGACATTTTTTAAGAGAAAATTCCAAAGTAATTACCTTGAAAGGCCTTGGAGTGACGTAGCTGTATTTGCCCGACCACAGCTGCTTAATAAGTTCGGCGTAGGATCTGGCGATCTCCCCCTTCATACCCAGCGGGTTGTCCTCATTTAGCTCGTCTGTATACTTGTCTTTGAGGAAGTACTCCGTCAGTGGAGGAATACTGCTTAAACACTGCACAGCAGGAGGAGGGAAGAGCACATATCAGCCAGATTTACTGTCCTCACTAGAATATCATCACAAGTCATTTCTCATTGTCCTTAACAAAAACATGTTACCAGGGAATTAGATTCCAATTCACAAGGTCTTGATTTGATTTCCGATTCAGTATCGATTCATTTATGGATAATTCATTTAATTGCATTACTATTTTTAATGGATATAATAAATATTTTTACAGACTTTCATTTCTGATAAATTTTAAACCAGGTGACCTTGAACCATCCCTTAGTTATGCCGATTTAGACTTAGACAGCTGCTGATGCACTGGCCTCTGATTTCCTTTTCACCTTTCAATCAAAAGGGAGTCCATGTGAACAAATCACATCTGAAATTAATACTCTCCTCCTTTCAACTGTTCCCTTTAGGGGTCGCCACAGCAGATCATCTGCCTCCATCTCACCCGGTCCCTTGCTTCTTCCTCTGTAATACCAACCCCCTCCATGTCCTCCTTCACTGCATCCATAGATTTTCTCTGTGGTCTTCCTCTTTTCCTCCTGCCTGGCAGCTCCATCTTCAACATTCTTTGTCCAGTATATCCACTATTCCTCCTCTGCACATGTCCAAACCATCTCAGCCTTGCCTCTCTTACTTTTTCTCCAAACCGCTCAACCTGAGCTGTTCCTCTGATATACTCATTTATAATCCTGTCCATCCTAGTCACTCCCACTGAGAATCTTAACATCTTCAACTCTGCCACCTTCAGCTCCGCCTCCTGTCTTTTTGTCAGTGCTACCATCCCCAAGCCACACATCATAGCAAGTCTCACTACTGTCTTGTAATATTTTATTTCATTTATTTAACGTAAAATGTCACTAATGCCTTGGCAAAACAACATAGATTTATAGTATTTGTGGTGCATTCATATACCTCAGAGCATCACTGATTTGGAAGTAATTTCGTGGTGGGATGTTTTGGGGGGGTTTTTTTGTTTCTCTTTGAAGCTGAGATCACATGAAGCATTCCTAAAGGTAGAATCCAAAATGGCTAATGCCATAAAATGTGATGTACATAAATGCATATTAAAAACAAAATGCATCTTTGATACTCGCTTCCCCTATTTTTTGCAGATGTTGTATATTCAGACTGGCTCAGTGTTTGCATCCTTCAAGAACTAGATTGAGAAATGCTTTTATAGAGAGATACAGCAACATTTAACTTAGATCCTGCATCAATGACATCTGGAAATGGACCAGTGACAGAAAAGGAACACTCGATAAATGCATGAAATAATGCATATACATAATGCATGAACAACATACAGATTTTCTTTTGTCCAGCTCTTTGCTGTCTTAACTTTTTTTTTTTAATGAAAAATGAATCCAGACATCTGCCTTTAGACTTTGGTCCTGGCATGTTCATTTGACTGATTGTACCTTACATTCGCATACTCTGTACATTAGCAAGAATGGCCCGGTCCAGTTCCAGTAGTGGCTACTATCCATAGGCATCAGCCCATGAAACTTAATGGTAAATGGTGTTCACTTACATAGCACTTTTTACTCATCTCTGGATGACCAAAGCACTTTACAGATCCTGCTATTCACCCATTCACACGCACATTCACACACTGATGGCGGCAGACCATAGCTGCAGCTGCTGTGGCTCAGACCCAAGTGGGCAACAAGGGCCAAAGACAAACAACCCTGTGTTAGAACATCCCCAGGGCAGTGGTGGCCTAATGGTTAGGGATGTGGACTGGTGAGCAGAGGGTCACTGGTTCAATCCCACGAGTGGCAGGATTAGATCTGGGTGGGACAGATGACATAGCCGTGTTTGCCCCACCCTCCTTAAGCCCACTGTGGTGCCCCTGAGCAAGGCCCTTAACCCCAACTGCTCCGGGGGAGCTGCTCAATGGCCACAGGTCAGTCTGTGGTTGTACTGGGCAGCTTCCTGGTGTGAACGTATAACTGAGTGTGAACAGGGCATCCTTGAAAAAGAGAGGTCGCCTCTCAGTGGAACTACCCTGTATAAATAAAGGTTAAATAAAAAAGAAAAAAAAAAGAAAAGAATCTCAGCGAGCCTGCAGCCTAGTTAGCGTCTTCGGAGAAGCCTCCCTCCACATTCTCAAAACAACACTCCGTAATCTGCATAAGTTGCAGAAGTTTTGGAGCATAATTACTAATGTATAGCAGCTTATATTTTAAACAAGTTTAAGTGACGTTGACGAGCAGCAGTGGAGGCATCTTGGATGGTGTTAAGGCTTCACACATAGGAAAATAATATACAATGAACCTCAAAATTGATTGAAATTATATCATATTTCTCCAGCGATTTGAATCAAGAGATCAATCTTTTTCAACAGAGCCCTTAAAGCTACATGGATCTCTGTACATATGAGTGTAATACAGTTTGCGATTCTAAACCAAAGTTTTCTTCTTCTGTTTCTTCTAGACTATGTCTTAGAAAGAAGCAAGTTTGACTGCATACTATAACCACATAAAGAGTTTCCATAACAGATCCATTACTACCTGCACAGCAGAGTTCATGAAGCAAGTGTTGCCCAGGTTGGAGAGTCCACAGAGGCCTGAGCGCTCGCTCTGCCGGCTCTGGTCTGTGTAATCATAGCTGTTGGTGTACGGGTGGTAGGATGGCAGGCTATAGCTTGAATTCTTCACACTGTATAGAAAACATATGGACAGATTATACAGGGTTGAGCAAACATTTGTCAAAATGCTACAAAAAGCTAGAAACAGTGTTTTTCCATATATATTAAGATTAGTATGATTAAAGTTAAACACATTCAATAAAAGCTTGAACATATTAGGTGGTATACAGTTGCACTTCTACTGTTTTCTGGACCAAACAACAACCCAAACCTATGAAGAGCTCTCACTCTCTTTCAGGCTACCTAGAGTTATTCAAAGTTTAAGCCAAGTCTCCCCAACTGCAAAAAACCAGCAGACCTCTGCGAGCTACCCAAGGCATCGTTGGCCGTTTCTGGATCCCACTGGTCAATGGAAACTGCTGTGATAGTGGCAGAGGCAGTGGCCTCGCAGCTGAGCACGCGGTGGTCCACCCTCCTGCTGTCCAGCTCCACCGCCTCAGGCCTCAGGCACCACCAGCAGCACAGGAGCATGACATCTCAGCCCCGCCTAAGCCCCCGTCAGGCCACATGTCCGCACAAAACAAAACCAGCAGCCTCTATAGGGTTTGGTTCCGCTCCATCCCATAAAAGTACGTTTGGTTTTTTGTTTGTTTTGTTTTCTTAGATGTTCTGTAGGTAAAGTCCAGCTCCGGTCTACCCCATTGAGTTGCAGCTCCAGTTAAAGCTCCAGGTAAAGTTCAGGCCTAAATTTCTAAACTTCCACTTCTGGTGCTGATTAAAAACCTGTGAAATTTAAAAAAAAAAACAAAAAAAAAAACAAATAAAATATACTCATGTCTCTCTCAGAGCCAGCTAGGCAGCTCCCCTCTCCTCTTCTCTTCTTTTCCAAACTCGACCTCCTGTCATCTTGTTATCCACTATGCCTCCAATGACTTCTCTGTCCTGTGTCGTCCTGTCCTCTACTCCTCCCTCTGGCCTGCCTGGTGCTCTCTGCTGCTCTATGGCTACCGGCAGATATTTATAGCAGCAGCGGCGGCAGCAGCAAGGATGCTCAAGACTACTGCTACTGAAGCTAGAGGTGCACAGAGAGAGAAAGAGGGAGGGAGCGTCAGGGAAAATGGGGGGGAGGGGCTGACAAAAGAAATGAGATGGGGATGAAGGGAGCAGCTGATCTACTGCATCCAGCTGACGCTGCAGTATTAACAGGACCAACTAACTCCTAAACAGCAGCGATCTACTAACATAGATCTATAAACACATTGTCACAGTAATGCTGATGCACCATTTACCTCCTTTCTTTACCAACACACACACACAGCACACCAAGTTCTCCCTCATCTTGACACACTAGCGCACAAATTCGCCTTTCCCTCTTCAAGACTGACCTATGACTGTCTCGTCACCACAAGCAAATAATAAAAAAATAAAATCCCATTTTGACACGCCCTCCAATATGCCATGGATCTCTGACCTTTAAAAGGCTGCTGTCTAAATAAATAAAGTCAAGTCCAGGAGGCGCAGGGGAAAAAAGGTTGCTTTTATGGGCCGGGGCAGGGTTTGTGTAGAGGCAAGGGATGATGTGAAGCAGGAGCAGATAAAACGTATTCTGAAGGTCACTTACACTGCAGAACATGTGCATCGCAATGAGCTCAGGGGAGAGGAGCGGCAAAGAGATTGAGAGACAGAGGGAGGAAGACCCACACACACACGCACGCACGCACGCACACACACACCACCGACTGCCAAAATCAGGGGATGCCACCTTGCAAGACTGTGGTTTAGCCTCAGCATTACTGCTCTATAAGTGTCAAATAGCCCAGAAACTACAGAATCCAAAAGACACTGGCTATGTAATGCTGAAACACTTCATATGAGGGGGAAAAAAAAGAGAGAGCTCCATGCATAATTCAGAGAAAACGACAGTGCTGGTACTACAGTGAATCAGGGACAGGAGTACTGCTGGGAACCAAGATCCAATTTCCCCCAAGTCACCTACTCTGTGCTTTTATCAACCAAACACTGGGGAAAAGAGATACCAATGCTATCAGAAGGCAGAAGTGTTTTACAGTTTTTGACTCATAAATAAGAGTTGAGACAATCTTATTCAACTGTATCTTGTGTCAAGAAACAGTGCAGCTCACTTAAAAACGATTCTTTCTTCCTGGTCAATATTGATATATCGGGGCATGAGGTTACCACTTCTGCATTCAAACAGTGCAGTGCAGAGTGTCTCATTCCAAGACGTGCAAACACATTTTTGCATGCAGTAAATCACAGTCAGGTGAAGGGAGAGGACAGCCAAGCCCAATGGGGGGCAGAGGTCCAAAGCTTCACCCACAACCAAGCTGCACACTCTAGTACACAGCCGACAGATCCTCTGGGTCTCAATTAGCAATCGAATAGAATGGAGCAGGTTTTATTGTCATTGTACAACACACCAAAATTGTGGGTGCTCCACCAGGCTACTGCGTAATTATGTATGAGAGAAGGATTAGATAAACCACGGTTACAGAACACGATTAGACACACGACTGAAATAAAAATAGCCCAGGATTATGGAAATATACTCAGGTGTGGTAGTGGCTTCACGGATGAAACAGGCGAGCAGGAGAGCTGTGGGATTTTCTTTTAAATATTTTTAAATATCAAAAACTCCTTCAGTTGTTTAAAGCCAATGGGTTGTAACCTGAGGCTCTTTTGACCCCACTCAGGAGTTTGATGTGGCTTTTGCACAAAGAAAAATACTGAAAAATGAAAAAAAAAAAGTTACAAATTGACAAAAAAAATTACAAGCAAAAAAAAAAAAAAAAAAAACACAAATTTGCAGGAAAAAGGTTAAAATTCTAAATAGTGAGCCTAAGGGTGCTTTCACACCTAAATTCATTTAATTTGGTCCGAATCAGTTAAGTTTGTTACTTTGCATCATTTTCTCCTTGGTTCAGGTCCCTTTCACACAGGCAAAAATTCAAGCAGCCCAAACTGCGTCACGTTAAAGCCCATGAGACTTATGTCAGAACGTTCTGTTCTTACTGGTCAGATTTTTTTGCTGCAAGAACAGGAAAGGTAAATACAGGAAGTGGGATGACTACTGTGCATTATGCATTTCTCATAATACAAACTGTAGCGTAATCTATGTGGGGGGTTTCTTCGCCCTGGTTATCGTTTATTACATACGTGCATATACCACTTTTGGAAAATCGCAGAGTTTGAAAATAAGCGTTGCTATGGCTGGAAAATAACATGTTAATGTTCATTAATCCTCCAGAACCGTGACATGCTCAGCCAAAAATATTTTTGAAGATCTATCAGGTATGTACAGTAACATAAAATGTTTTACTGTTTGCCGCTGGTCCTGTTTTAGTGTGGTCGCTTTCTCACCTGCAGGACCGCACCAGAATTTGCCATTTGATTCGAACTGAGACCACCTCTTTCAGGAGATCTCGGTATGGTTGGTTTGGTGCGCGCCTGAGTGCGATTACCGTGTTCTCATCAGACAAAACAAACCGCACTAACAAAAGAAAACAAACTCAAGTTCGACTGAAACAAACTAAAGCCTGCAGGTGTGAAAGCACCCTAAGTCACGCCCCCTCTACTTCCACATATGGGATCTTAAATCAGAAAAAAATCTCAACTGAAATGAATGACAAGAACAAAATAATCTTTATGATTTTGAATTTTGCCATGAGATACGCATATGTTTGTCAGTTTAAAGGATAATGTTCCACATAAATAACGGTGAAGGTTGTTGTCTAGCTGTTAAGGTATAAGGTTGTGAAAATACATAAATTAAAAGACTGCCAACACAGTCACATACCTTACATCATCTTTTTCAAAGCGCGCCCAGGAGGAAGTAACTCTAAAATGATCAGCTGCAGCTCTCATATTACAATACATTCATGTTGTTTTTCTCCTCTTGGGATCCTTGTTTCATCGGTCAGAAAGCAGGAGGTGAGCTTTGAGAGAGGAACCGCCAAGACCGTGTTTGGTGATGTGGGATGATCGGAGATGTGCTGTAGCTCGCTAAACATTTTCACATAAATATTACTTTGTTATTATACAACAGCAGACAATGTGGAAGATTGCATGGAAAATTATCTTTTAAATTGACAAATGTGTGTAACTCGTGGCAAAATTTGACTGGGATCAAAAGATAATTTCGCTCTTGCCATTCATTTCAATGGAGGTTTTTTTCTGATTTAAGGTCCCATGTGCATAAGTACAAGGAGCGTGACTTACGCTCTCTGTGTGGCTGCAAAATTATGCGGGGGGGGGGGGGGGTATCACAAATTTAAAAAAAAAAAAAAAAAATTTCCAGTTCAGAAAAAAATAGTTAACTTGCTATCAAAAGAAATCTAAAACCTAAATAAAATGGAGACAAATTCTGTAGATGGCTTTTTTAAGCCTGTCACCCCTTCTTTTGCCCTCCCCTTGTCCAGTTTCCTCAAATATTTTGAGGAAGGTGGAGAATGGTCAGGCACAAGGACTGGACTGAAAATGAGTGAAAAACAGCCAACGACTAAAGAAAGAACAACTTCAGAAAGCTTTGAGAACTATTCAAGACCATTTTTGAAAAATTACAAGAAATTCTGGCTCCAAGGAAGCAAAATACAGAAATAAGAGGTGGCTCAAGACTTTTGCACAGTACTGTAATTAAATTCCATTTAGAGTAATCTGAAATGAAATAAAAAGGTGCAGCAATCAACGACAGACTAAAGCCATTTTCATACCTCATCTCCTGATAATGAAAGACTCAAGTTAAGTTGTACTTTAATACATGCAGCACTCAGCAGCAGGGGTGTGCCATATCGTATCCTTCACGATAATACCGGTATAAATTTTGATACCGGTGTAAAAATGAATATCGCGATATTTGGGGCCATTACTGCCAAGGGATGTTGTGTGACCATAGAAACGGGATAAAAAAACATGGCGTGGGAAAAGCGGCGCTCCGTGCTCGTCTGGTTGCGAGAAAGTAATTTAGTTTTAAGGCCGTTTCAGACTGCTGCCATCCTTAAAAAAAAAACAACAAAAAAAACAAAACAAGAAAAACCAACCAAAAAAAAAAACCCAAAACAGTGCAGCGATGTGGATAATCTACCCACATTTTTTTCTACATGTCAACAACGCCACTTCGGGGAAAAGTTTTACTTCGTCCTGAAGCAGTGTTGCTGATGTCCGAAGCGACCAGATGTTTATTTTCGTTACACTGTGGCTCCTCCAGCGTGATTTATTCAACCAACCAAAATTTTAAAAAAAAAAAAAATATGCTAACAGCCCCAGGACTTGTCTGCAATGGAGACTTCTAAAGTTGGTAAAACGAGAGAAAGGGAGAGAGACGGGAGGTCTTACCAGCAGAAGTGTCTTGGGAGACGACAGGTACGGATAGTTTTAAATAAGCCCACTCTCTCCCCGTTTTATTTAGACCCTCTTCCTGACCCGGTGAAATAACATACTAGACTAAATTAATTTAATATGTTAAAAGCAGCAAAACCCACTCATGTCCCAGAGGATAGAAATGAGATAAAGACAGACGTAATGTGGTGAAAGCGTGTCTGTGGTTATACTGCTGTAGATGTTTAATGCAGTTTAGGGTTTAAGTTTTTTAATGTAATAAATAGGTTGCATTAACCACAGCTAAATTGCCCTTACATTCATAAGGCAGTGTTTTCAGGACTACTCAGATGTTTTAAGAAAACTCTGCAGAATTTTCAAAACTACAGGCTATATGTAGTCTGCACTACCAACTTTACTCTCATCTTCTTGTTCCCGTTCTCTCCTAAATTTATTTTTTCCTCATTAATCTTTTCATAAAGGTACATTTTTTAAAAATCTGAACGTTTTTAGTGACAAATTTGTGACCTTTTTCATACAGAATTGTAACTTTTTAACTATATTTGATACAGAATTTAAAAAAAAGAAGTTTTAAACGCATTCTAAACTGCTCTTTATAAACTGGAGAAATATGAGTTATTGTTTTGTTTTTACTGAATACGTTGAACATAATTAACACTGGCCTGTGAAACTGTCCTTTATAAATTTAAAAGAAAAAACTGTATTCCTTGATATCATGAAGAATATTGTTATTGTGAAAATTCACAGAAATATCGTGATATCATTTTTAGGCCATATCGCCCATCCCTACTCAGCAGCACAGAACAGCATCAGATCTCTCACTACAGCAGACAGACGGACCATTTTTGTGTAGGATCCACGACACCCACTCATTCACCGTCGGTTTACCTGTACTATTCTCACACATTATCAAATATCATACTTTGTACTGAGGAGCTGACGAGTTAGATACAGTTGTTCATATAATCCAAATTTTACAGATATAGGTGATCTGTCAACGTCCTGAAAAATAGCAGAAAGTTGTACTGGAAGGGATCAAGGAAGAAATTATCCTTTATAGATATACTGTATATACTGTATGGTGTGTGGTTTGAACATTTTGGTTTAGGGAGAATTTGTATTATTTTCTTCAGGTATCTTGTCACATTTTTTGCTTCTCTGTGACACACAAATACACACATCGTGAAAATGATAGCATGGATGAATCTTCCATGTCTCATGTGGATCACTGTGGTTAATGAGTTCAGCTCCCATCAGGATTTATCTTTAATTGAAGTCTCCTGTGTTCTCATTACACCCTCTTCTCCACTGGGATTTAATACATTTATTACTACACTTTTTTGATTAAAGAAAGTTTGAAAAAGCTAAACCATTATTATATCCACAGCTTGCGATAACCAGCCCCGGTATTATTATTTTTACTTAAGAGACTGTGGAGCAACAGAAAATGGCAATAGAAGGCATCTTTACCTGCAGGTATTATGGCCTATACTTGTACAGTAAATTAGCACAGGGGTTGTGAAAATAACTAATAAGTGACATGGTGGAGGGATATCGGTGTAATATGTTTAAAGTAGAGCTTCACCCTACCCCAACCATTACCCTGCATTTAACCAGGCAGACTTGGTGATAAATGCTAATCCCCCAAAATGTGTATTTATTGTCTAACATAAGTGAAATGCAAAGCCAGAAGTGAAAGTAAACACAGAGGGCAGTGCCCTACTTTCATGACATAATATCAGTGTAGCATGAACTTTACATTCTCCATAAATTTCACCAGAGATCCAAATCTTCCCAAAATTTTTGTGAGGGGTGTGTGTGTGTACATATACATACAGCGGGGAAAATGAGTACTGAACACGTCAACCTTTGTCTCATTAAACATATTTCTGATGGAGCCATTGACCTGAGATTTTCACCAGATATCAGCAAGTATAGATATATCAGACTGCCAGTGCAGACATAGGCAGGGTGACATCATCACACTGTGCCTACTTAAGGGGACTGTTGGCGGGAGTCGTGGTCTTTGGCGCCTCACCTTCAAACTGGCCACAGCCTGTAGCAGCCTAGTGTGAGCTATTAGCCACTAACCTCCGACACATGTAACATCTGTGCGTCTTCTAATAAAGTTTGGGTTCAGTACAGTTCCTGCCTTCGCAGTCCTGCTTTCTAAACATAACACCCACCCCTACTTTAAAGACTACAATCAATACAAAAAGCATACTTAATATTCTAATTAAGCTATAAATTCCAATGCCAGTCTTACATTATGCCGATCAATTCTAAAAAATATTTTTTCTAATTTGACGAGGAAAAGATGAGGCTGACTAGCAGGGTTTCCTGTGGTAGCATTTCCACGTGGCAGGCCGCCACCCTTAGCCACCAAGCCAAGGAAACAAATTTAAGAAGAAAAAAAAATATGAAGGAGTGACACTCCGTAAGTGCACAAACGAGCAACACGCATGACCGTCATCCACACAGAGTTCGGAAGTACCCCGCCCGTGTTTTCCAGTGGGCAGGAAGAGTTTCTTGCTACTAGCGTCACTGTCCGAGAGAAGCATGAGCTTGTTAAAGTACTTTAAATGGGGGAAAAAAGCACAAGAGGTATATAAGCACTGGAGGCATTTATCGTGGTTTTATCCGACTGGTAAGGGGAACAATAATGAAGAGTCGCTTGGCAAACAGGTGTGGTTAGGCTTCAGATGCAGCCAGCTTCATATGCAGGGAAAGGCAAGGGGGACTGATGAGTTGCTGAGGACTTAATTCACCAGCCACTACAATATTAACCAATTTATGTTCACTATTATGGAACTGGCAAGCCAAGACGACCGAAATTCACAAAGTCAATGACTTTAATCCGTCAACAGCCTTCAGACAAACTAAACATGCCAACATTTGGATTTCAAAATAAGGGAGGCTTTCCTGCTGTCTGGTTGGAGAGTAGAGTTCTAAAAAAAACTATAAATATATAGAGATATTACAACAGAAATAACTGCACCTTTGGTAATATAAGTTAATGCATTTCATTAAATATAACTATTATTTTTTTCTTAGAAATCGGAGTTAAATTATTGTTCTATTCTGGCTCTGCAAAATTATGGTCGAAAGTGTAAACTGTATCCACCTTATTCCTGAGGGTGCTGCTGCAGAAATGATTGTGTGTGCAACTTCCACTTTTGGCTGGAAGTAGTGTTAAGTCAATCAGCAATAGTGGAGTAGCGGGGCCATTTAAAATAGCAGGGTTTTTTTTTTTTTTTTTAAATCCAAATTTGTTTTAATGTATAGTCCACATATGTATTTTCCAGTCAAGTGCCAGCTAATTTCCACGCTTGTCGTTTTTGTATTTTTAAATGTTTCTGTGTAGTTCTGGTACTTGTTGCTGCAGCTCATGTTTGTGCCATAGACTGGATAAATGGAGGCTCCTGACAAACAAACAGAGCTAAATCTGTGGCCTCAACAACAATATGTAGATCATGCACCGAAAATGAAAAAGGACGGTCTGTTCGTAGTGATCAGGCACAGGACAGACAAGAACACTATGTATGCTTTCACTTGTATGAAAGTCACAGATTGTACAGATATTTTACTTCATGCAAGGCTGCATTAAGTAAAATAAATAAAAATAATTATCAGTCTGCAATGGACTGGCGATCTGTCCAAGGTGTACCCTGCCTCCCGCCCAAAGATGCTGGGATAGGCTCCAGCCCCCCCGCAACCCGAAAAAAAGAAAAAAGTTTGCTTCCTAAGGCTTAATGAGGAAAGATATCAAATAGTTTTTTGTTGCACTTGTTGCACTGCTCAATTTTGCAGTGCAACGATGTGGACTTAATATTAGCTGCTTTGGGATGCATTAATTAAATAAAATTATTACAAAATATAGATCAATAAAAGTACATGTTAAGTTAAATAACAAGCATTCACGGCATGACAGCAGCATGAGCATTTTAATGTCTTGGTAAAATGGACAGCTACCACAACATCCAAACACAGTGTTGTGGTTGTTTGTGGCTCTGACTAGATTCTATGTCTGCTGTAAGGTAAATTAAGATTTTGTCCAACATCTTTTAACAAAATGTGACCAACTTTATTGCAGTGGAGATATTGATATATCTCAGAGTTTTTATTCATTTACAGTGTTAGCATCTTAGCAGCGGAGCTAACTAACGGAGCTACAGTCTGCCAGGCCACTTTTTAAGGTCATTTTCCCATCCCCCCCAATAGTCGTGGGAAGTGGAGTGGCATGATTATATTGCCGTTTCTGAGGTGTAAGAGATCGTGTTCCCACATTTCTGATGTCAAAGTCATTGTTTTTTTAACAAGGAAAAGCGTCTCATTTCAATGTCAAATCCACATTCTAAACTAGTGTTGGAATTTGCACACAATTCATGCAGGGCACCATGGGGGGGCTAGGAATAAGGTGGATAAGGGAAAAAAGTAAAAATTTTACCACAATCTGTTTCAAAATTATATTTAAAAAAAAAAACTAATTTTATTTAAAAAACAGACAAAATTAACCATAAAATAATCCACAAATTTATAATAAAGGCTCGAATGTACAAGAAAAGTCAATTTTACAAGAGGAAATTACAAATTTGAGGAAAATGGTTCAAATTTAGATAACTTTACAGAGAAATGTAGAAAACTATAAGAAAATTGTTATAAATTTTGGAGAAAAAAACCCTCAATCCTTCAAGAATGAAGTCATTACTCAAGTTTTTAAGTGGGTGCTTTCTTTACCCTTAACTAGAAATGTTTGGTTGTCTACTTTTAATTATTAATTTCAAAGCACTGCTTTTACACAAGCAGAATTTCTGGCTACTATACCCACCTCTGATCATATAATTTAAGTATGCATGAGTAAATTACTGTTAAGAATGTTTTTCCCTTCCTTTCCTACTCTCTCAATGGAAAAAAGAAACACTAGAATAAAAATACAAAAAATACACATTTTTGTCATTTATGTAAACCATGACAAAAAATCCTGCAGGACAAAACATGACAATTGGTATTTTCTAACATATTTGTATACCACCATAGATAGAGAAAGAATCTGAATTAGACCGGGTTCAAAGAGGGAAAGATGAGACCGACAAGATGAGCCAAAGAGAGGAAAGTGTTCAGGCAGAGGGTCCAGGAGAGGTGAGAGCAGATTGAGGAGAGAAGGATGACACCAGTAAAAAGTCCAAATACAGGACATCTGAGTGGGACCCCAACTGGCCTAATATTCCACCATTCAAGCCTTGGTTGTGCAATACTTCAAATAATAAGTTCCATATGCAAAGTTACTATGCAAATTAAAAGAAAAGAAGAAACAGTATAAAATTAACACATTCCGGTTACAACAGTGTCATGCGTTTTCTGCCCCTCGCCCGAAAAATATGTTGCTACCGCGCCAAGGTCTTTAGGATAGTGGAAACACTGAATGAATGAATCTTTATTTCGGATAGATTAAAAGTATAGATTAAAAGAAACTGAATAATATAACAAAGGGGGAAAGAAAATCCGACAAGGTCAAATTAGACAATAACTCCTCTGATTATACAGTTCAACATAAGTTATCCGAAATGGGTGATGGCTGAAGCCGCAGCTTATATTGTCCACCCATATTCCATCCAAGAATCCAAAAGAAAAACAAAACAAGAGCGATTACAATTCAGAACAAAGCTAAGACAAAATGTGACAAAAAACTAAGCTACAACACAACGCAGACTGGATATGACAATCCTTATGTGATTTTACATGTCATCTTGTATATATGTTTGGAGTATTTCTTCCTTTAGTTTTTGTTTAAATTGTCCAAGCGTTGTACATGATTTTAAATTCAGGTCCAAAATCGTTCCATAATCTGACTCCTTGCACTGAAACACAGTGTTGCTTGGTGGTAGTTCTCACTGAAGGTTTTTGAAATATACTTGTTCCTCTGAAATGATATTGTTTCTCCCTTATTTGGAACAACTTTTGGATATTTGCGGGCAGTGATAGATTCTTCACTTTAAACATTATTACTGCAGTTTTAAAGTCAACCAGATCTTTCAACTTGAGAGCTTTTAATTTAAGAAAAAGTGGGTTTGTTGGTTCCCTGTAAGCAGCTTTGTTTATTATTTAATAGCTCTCTTCTGAAGCACAAAGACTGGATATATGTTTGTTTTATATGTATTTCCCCATACTTCAGTACAATATCTCATGTATGGGAGTATTAATGAATGATACAAGGTATATAGTGTGGGTTGATTCAGCAAATATTTCACTCTGTAGTATTGCAATTGATTTGGATATTTTACCTTTAATATAATTAATATGTGACTTCCAACACAGTTTATTATCAATTATTACTCCAAGAAATTTAGTTTTGGATACCCTTTCAATCTCTACACCATTTACACTGAGTTTAGATACTAAGTTGTTGTGATGGTTGTTAAAAACTATAAATTTTGTCTTACTTAAATTGAGCGTTAATTTGTTTGAATCAAACCACAGTTTAAGCTTTCCCAATTCCTTTCCAAGTGTATCCAAAAGTTGTTCCAAATTGCTTCCACTGCATAATAGATTAGTGTCATCAGCAAACAATATTAAATCCATTTTTTCTGAAACTTTACATATATCATTTATATACACATTGAATAACAATGGCCCCAAAACTGAACCCTGTGGGACTCCACAAGTAACCTTCAGTAACTGAGTTTTTGTTACCAACACATACATACTGATATCTATTCTTTAAGTAACTACATAACCAGGACAGTGCTACCTCCCTAATACCACAATTTTGTAGTTTCTTTAACAATAAATTATGATCCACTGTATCAAATGCTTTTTTTAAGATCCAGGAATACCCCAACTGAATACTCTTTATTTTCAATGGCAGTTGATATTTTTTCTATAAATTCCATTAGAGCAAATGCAGTTGTCCTCTTGTGTCTGAACCCATATTGCTGCTCACACAATAAATTATTCTTCAGTATGAAGTTGTCAATTCTCTCATAGAATATTTTTTCAAGTATCTTGGAAAATTGCGGAAATAGTGAAATTGGTCTATAGTTTGAGAATTCCCCTCTGTCACCCGTCTTGTATATCGGAATTACTTTAGCTATTTTCATTGCACTGGGAAATATACCTGTTTGGAGAGACAGGCTACAGATATAAGTCAGTGGTTTCACTAAGCATTCAATAATAGTTTTGACAAAGAGCATGTCAATACCATCACAGTCCGTAGATGTTTTACTTTTAAACGATTTAACAATTTCAATTACCTCTTTCTCGTCTGTGTTCTTTATGAAAATGGAGTCTTTTATAGCAGTGTTTTTGCTTATTGTATCACCTGTAGGCGCCGTAATGGGTATTTCTCGAGCCAAATTAGGACCAATGTTAACAAAAAAGTTAAATTCATCTGCAGGTGAAGTTACATTCACACTGAGTCGTTTTATTATTTTTTCAAAAATCGGTTGGGTAGCTTGTATTTCTGTTTTTATTTCCAAGAATATTGTTAAGTATTGTCCATGTATTTTTAATATTGTCTCTGTTTTTCTCCAGTTCTTTACTGTAATAGTCTCTCTTACTACATCTTATTATATATGTTAACTTATTTTAGTATGTTTTATACCGCTGCTCTGCTTCTTTTGTCCTTTTCTTTAGGAAAGCTTTATATAATAAATTTTTCTTTTTACACGCCTTTTGTAATCCTTTGGTTAACCAGGGCTTATAGACAAATTTATGTTTAAGCTTTTTCTTTACTAATGGACAATTTTTTTTCATAAAGAGTGGTTACAATGTTTATAAATGTGTCATAGGCTTCATTTACATCTGATACATAGACTTCTGTCCAGTCTTGCTTCAGCAAGTCCTCTTTAAAAGAACTGATTGCATTTTGTGATTTGTATCTGAACGATTTTAAAATTTTTTCTGTATTGGCCCCCGTGTGGCCATGGATAAGTGCAAAGGTTGGCAAGTGGTCACTTATATTTATCAATATTCCACTTTCTATTTTCTTATCAATAATATTAACAAACAGGTTGTCAATAAGTGTAGCAGTGTGAACTGTGATTCTACTGGGATGTGTTATTGTGGGATATAGACTCATGCTGTACATAGAGTTCATGAACTCCGTAATTACATTTTGTTGATATGGATTTAGTAGATCAATATTGAAATCTCCACAAATTACTACCATTTTCTTACTAGTAATATTATTGTACAGCTCGACTAATTTATCTCTGAATGTCTCAATGCAAGTTCCCAGCGTTCTATATATACAAATTATAATTAGATTTTTTGTTTTATCTTGGTCAATCTCAACAATAATACATTCCAAAATCCCTGGTAGTGCAAAGGACATTCCATTTACAAGCTTACACCTATACAGGTCATCAATATACAGTGCAACACCACCACCCTTTTTTTGAGATGTTAATATGAAACATCTGATATCCCTCTATTGCCATCAGGGGAGCCTGCTCTTCATTAAGCCAAGTTTCAGAGACTGCGATAGCTGTAAATTTTCTGTCTAGCTGTTTTAAATAGTCCTGAATCTGTGGAAAGTTTTTGTTAAGACTTCTGCTGTTGAAGTGCATTATTGATAGTTTACCATCTAGTTGCACTTGACTTTTGAATTGCTTTTCATTGTAATATTCACAATGATTATGAATATTATTGAAAAAGTGGTTATCAGGATCAATATCATTCTCCATCTCTTGTAGTTTATGTTCAGCATAATGGCATATTTTCAGAGTTAGAGTTTCCTCACTCTGTGTCAAATAACTTCTTCCAACTAGGGATAATTGATGTCTACTCAAGTCAGTCATAAGTTTTGTTTGTTTTTTCTAGTCCATTACTGGACTAGACATACAATGCAAAAAAGAAAAAAAAGAAAAAAGATTTGACATAAAACATGAGAGACTTTTTTGAATGTTGGTATAAATTAGCTTATTAAAACAATACTCAAACTGGGTAAAAATTTCCGAGAGATTAGGTGCAACAACCAATACAACAGCCAAACCATGCAACCTTCAGCTAGCCATTCAGATTTAAAATCGGATGCAAACTATTGACAAACATTAAATGCTGAGTGAGACACTCAGGAGACCCATGAGGCCATTTTTTTTTTTTTTTTAAGATTACAGCTGTTGGTGAAGACAATCCCAATAGATCAATTCCATGTTAACCCCCTCTCCTTCCCACCAACAGCTCCTGCAGCTAGAACTGCACAGTCAGGAGATCTAAGAAAACACCAACATCGCAACCAGGGATGAACCTGTGTAGAAACAATAAAATAACGGATGAAAAAAAAAAAAAAAAAACTAAAATAGAGGAGATACAAAGCTGGGAAAGGTATAGCAGTCTACTTTAAAAGCCAATTAGCCCCGACTTTCTGAGCTGAATCACAGGCTCCACCTCGGGTTGTTGGCGTCCAAACCCACCCCTCTGCTATTCAAGCCCACGACTATGCCTTACTTCCTGCTGTTGAAGCTGCTGTTATGATTGTTTGTGAGAGATGAAGGCGAGATCTTTGGCAAAGCAGAGAGATTGGAAGCACCAGATGACCTTCAAAAGATAAAGAATAGATCATGAGTTAGAGTAGGAAAAAATAAGAAGCTGTTCCAGAAAGGTGTGCCAGTGTCAAATTAAACTGAGATGAATTAAAACAAAGTGACATGTCAGCAACAAAAAAGCAGAAGAGGTTTACTGAGGCAAAGTCACAGAAAGGACATCTTTTTTGAAGATGATGCAGCAGTGACAAAGCAGTGGGGGGAAATTAAAATGGTTTATATTTACATTTGCATATTTGGAACAGAAGGCAGTGGTATTCTAAGCCAGCTCCCTAAGTAAAATCTGCTGCCACGGTACATGTACCTTTACAATGGTTACATATACTGTAATAGTTGCCTGGGTGTAAACAACAGGGGCGATCCAATAAGTGTGTAAAGAAGAAAGAGGCACATAAGCCAGACAGCACATCATTCACTTACTTTGGTGCTGTGGAGCCCCGGGGCCATGTGCCATCGTCGTTCTTCTGCTCTATTACGAGAACCTAAAAAACAGCAAAAAGAAAAGGTGGGCTCCAACTGCTTCTGCTAGTCCAACGATCAAAACGAGTCAAGTTTTTGCATCACGTTTGTGGTCTGTTAAATTTCTTTTTACAATCTTCAAACCTAACCTTTGCAATACAATAATAACAAATAAAGAAAGCCATACTATAACTCCAACAGATCATTAAAACAAAAGGAATACAACAGATTTTTATTTAGACATGCTATAGTTCTTCTACTGAGCGAACACTGAAGACACTGCAACACTGAAGACACTGCAACAATAATCCTGAAAACACTGAAAACACTGCAACAATAATCCAGTGGAATACCTGCAGTTGAGTGGTACTCATTTTTGAAGAAGTTTTTATATTTCAATCCCCAACCCTGCTAAATGCCTTCATTTGAAGAGAAAATATAACAAGCCAAATATTGCATTTGTAGAATAATATTTAGCTCTAGGGTCTCCAAATTGGAGAGATTTTTGATCAGTTTGAGAATTTCTGTAAATTTCATTGTAGTAGTCCAAATCTGCCGATTTACCACACTTCACAAGAGCAGGGGGTGCGTGTTGTATACCTGTCAAGTCACTACACCCCAAATCTTATTAGAGCCTTAATTTCTGTTGTTAGTGTAGATACAGTTTCACTCATTTCCTCAAATAACTTTGCTGTAATTTCAATGGGATACACAATACAAGCTAGGGTTGGGAATCAAATAATTTCCCAAATCAGTTCAATTCCAATTCACAAGGTCCTGATTTTATACTGATTAAGTTATGGATATTACTATTGCAACAAGAGCATAGTACACAGTACATTCTACACCCGTCCATAGCCAATATTGATAGTGCATAGCCAGCACACAAGCACTTCAACCGGAAAATCGATTACAAATTCAAGATTCAATATACTCTAGATCTGTAATAAAAGGAATAACCATGTAATTATTGTCTGCTGTGTCTGGTATTTGTGTGGTAGCATTGTGTGGGGGGGATTCTCCACCCAGAGTCGGGAGCCAGGCAGAAGAGGGAACAATGGACTGAAGGAGGAAGTGGTAAAGGGGGGGTTCTCAGACGGAAAAGAAAGGACGATTCGCACCCCGGGAAGTTCAGGAGACGCCAGAGCTGCTGAAGAAAGAGAGGGTGTGAGAAGCGGGTCTGGCGTTATATGATGTCAATGTGCTATGCATGTCTTTGTCCACTGAATGCACTGTTGTTGGGCTCCCTGGGTCTCCTGGGATGGAATTAAAGGTTATAAAAAGAAGGTGCTCTGAGACCCAGGTCAGAGAGGTTCTGTACTTGATGTTGGAAGAGGAATCGAGTTCATGTGTCGTCCAGCTTGTGGCCTCGTCTGCTTCCTTCTTCCACATTGGTGACCCCAAGACGTGCCATGGAGAAAGACCTGAGCACCGCCCCGAAGTCAACCCGGAGGGAGAACACCAGCGCCGCATGCGCCATCACAGTCAAGCTCCCAGACTTCTGGCTTCACAATCCGACCGCGTGGTTCTTGCATGTAGAAGCCCAGTTCACACTCCGCGGGATCACAACAGACGACACAAAATATTACTATGTGGTCACTGCGCTGGATGCGTGCGCCACACAACAGGTGACAAGCCTGCTCCACGAGCCTCCAGCCCAAGAGAAAATATAAGCGGATGCTGCTGCAGTGCTATACCCTGTCTGACAGTGAGAGAGCAGAGACACTCCTAGCATATTCAGAGTTTGGTGACAGATCAGCCGTGGAGCTCATGGAGAGCATATTGGCGCTGAGGGGGAAGAATGACGAATCTTTCCTGTTCGCCCACTTGTTCCTCAGGAACCGGCTTGCTATAGCGCGAGTGATCCTGGCCAACTTGCTACGGCTAGTTACCAAAGATTACTGCGCCCTGGTGCCGGAAGCAAAGCACATCATTTTGGCAACCAGGGCTCCCAGCGTGCAGGCAGTGGCACCAGCATCCATGTGGGACTCCAGCGAGATTGAGGAGCCGTGGCTGGTAGCCAGGACAGACACCAAGAGACGCAGGAACGGGGCGATCTGTTTCCATCATCGCCGCTTCAGCTTGAATGCCCAACGCTGCCTGCCGCCATGCCAGTCCAAGAAGTCAGGAAGACAGCACGACCAGCAGTCAGTACCAGCTGCAACCGCTGGCAACAGGAACAAGCTGCTTTATATCATGGACACACGTTTGGGGAAACAGTTTTTGGTGGACTCCAGCTCTCAGAAGAGCCTCATCCTGCTGGTCAGCGCAGACAGGTTGGCAGGAGGCAGCGGTCCCAAGCTCACGGCCGCCAACGGATACACCATCACGACGTTTGGTGAACGGACACTGACGATATGCTTGCACGGACGCAACTTCCAGTGGGACTTTGTGGTAGCTGCATGCTCAGCCCCCATTTTAGGCACATATTTTTTTATGTGCTTATTGGTTATTAGTCGATGTTGCCAACAGACGTTGGCATCCCCGCTACACATGGTGCCTAAGACTGACGGGTCGTGACGACCGTGTGGCAATTTCCGGCGCTTGAACAACACCATGGAACACGATCAGTGCCCCATCCGCACATCCAGGATTTTTCCATGCACCTGGCCGGGACGAGTGTTTTTTCCAAAGTGGATCTGGTCCGCGGTTACCACCAGGTCCCGGTGTGCGGGGAAGACGTTCCTAAAACAGCGGTAATAACTCCTTTTGGCCATTCAAGTTTTTACGCATGCCGTTCAGATTAAAGGGCACGGCACAAACCTTCCAGAGAATGATGGATACAGTGCTTTGTGACTTGTCCTTCATTTTTGTCTACTTAGACGACATTCTGGTGGCTAGCACGTCTGAGGAGGAGCACCTCGCCTATCTCAAGACGGTTTTCCAGAGGTTGGAAGCACATGGGCTTATAGTCAACCCAGCAAAGTGCCAGTTCGGTGTGCCAGTGATTGATTTTTTTGGGCCACTGCATTTCGCCAGAAGGCGCAATTCCGCTACCGGATAAAGCGTGTGCCGTGTCAGACTTTCTGCGTCCGCAGACCGTAAGGGCCCTACAGAAGTTTTTGGGAATGGTCAACTTTCATAACTGTTTCCTCCCTGTGCAGCCCAGCTGATGTAGCCATTGTACGCTGCGCTTAAGAAAAAGAAGCCCGTGGAAAACATCGACTGGACCCTGAGCGAGTCCAGACATTCGCAGACGCCAAAACAGCGCTTGCTGATGCTGCTTTGCTAGCCCACCCTGACCCGTTGGCGCGGATAAAGCTCACCACAGATATGCCTGACATTGCCATAGGGGCAGTGGTGGAGAAGTACGTCTCTGGTTTGTAGCAGCCGCTTGCATTTTTCAGTCGTACTTTGCGCGACAACGAACGCAAACACAGCATGTTCGACAGAGAATTGTTGTTCTTGCCACCTGGTGACACACCACTTCCAGTTTGTTCGTGGATCATAAACCACTAATGTACACGATGTCCAAGGTCTCAGAACTGTGGTCGGCCTGGCTGCAATGGAATTTGGCCGCAATATCGGAGTTCACACTGACATTCAACACGTTGCCGGTAAGCTCAACATTGTGGCCGATTGCCTGTTGTGGTCGTTAGTCTCCCCAGTCTACATGGTCCTTGATTTCCTTGCCGTGGCCACGAAGCAAGCCGGGGACATGGACATTTGCACGCTCCAGTCTGCACCTACTGGGTTAAAGCTGGAGAGCAGGGTGGTGCAAAAAGGGTGCCCTCCCTTGCTCTGTGATGTCTCCACCGGTCGCCTGCGCCCGGTGGTTCCAAGCTTTTGGCATTGCCGCATTTTTGAGTGAGCCCACTCCCTTTTGCATCTCGGCGTGTGCGCTTCGGTTAAACTGGTGGGGGTGAAATTTGTCTGGCCGCGCTTGCGCAAGGACACGAAAGAGTGGGCTGCAGCGTGCGTCGCGTGCCAGCAGGCCAAAGTGCACAAGCACACCAAAGCCCCCCTCGAGCCGTTCCAAAGCCTGGCCAAGAGGTTCGACCACGTCCAAGTGGATTTGGTGGGACCCCTCCTGCCGTTGCAAGGTTTCACACATCTTTTGACAATCGTGGACCGCACCCTGCATTGGCCTGAAGTGGTCCCGCTGGCTTCCACTACGTCTGTGGAAGTGGCTGGTGCATTTTTGTTGGCTTGGGTTGCACAGTTCGGATCCCCGTCGGACATCACTTCCGCCAGGGGTCTGCAATTTGTTTCGGAACTCTGGTCCACGATGGCACAGAGCCTGGGGGTCAAAATTCACCGCACTACTACGTACAACCCCCAGGGTAACGGGTTATGCGAGTGTTTTCATAGGTCGCTTAAGGCAGCGCTCAGAGCTTTGTTCACGGATGTAAATTGGGTCGACTGCCTGACCTGGGTTCTTTTAGGGTTGCACTCCGTGCCTAAGGAGGATCTGACAGCCTCCTCGGCAGAACTCGTTTTTTCTCAGCCGCTGCAAATCCCTAGGGAGTTTTTAAAATCGGAAAACCTCACGCCCGGGGCCAATCCGCCCGCGCAATTTTTACACAGTAAAAGGCTGTTAACATGCCGGGCCCGGCCCACCACTGTTTTCCCCACACCTTTGTCCCAAAAAGCTTACACAATGCGACTTTTGTTTTTGTCAGGCATGATGCGCACCAGACCTCGCTGCGCCCACCATATGATGGATCATTCAGGGTGCTGGAAACTGGGGCAAAGCATTTTGTGTTAGACTTGGGGGGGGCATAGGGAGAACGTCTGCATTGACAGGCTGAAGCCCGCTTTTGTGTTGGCAGATGAGCAGGTGGTGTTGGCCCAAGCTCCCCGGCGCGGACGCCCACCATCGGTGGCTCCGCAGATTGGTGGTCCCTCGGTAGAGACCTGCGCTCGCGAAGCGAAAATGTTTTCCCCCCCATCCTTTGTCCCTCCACCTACTGATGTGCCCTCCTGCACACCTCGCCAGCAGGGCGTTTTGACTGGCGCGGCAACTCCCCGCTACAGCTGCTATGGGCGCTGGCTGTCGCCCAAAGGTCGGGGGGGTTAGTGCCCTTTCTGCGTGTTTGGGGGGGGGGGGGGTGGCGCTGTATGGTGGCATTGTGTGGGGGGATTCTCCACCCAGAGTCGGGAGCTGGGGGGGGAAGAGGGAACAATGGACTGAAGGAAGAAATGGTAAAGGGGGGTTCTCAGACGGAAGAGAAAGGACAATTCGCTCCCCGGGGAGTTCAGGAGACACCAGAGTCGCTGGAGGAAGAGAGGGTGGAAGAAGCAGGTCTGGCATTAAAAGATGTTAATGTGCCACGCATGTCTTTGTCTACTGAATGCACTGATGTGGGGCTCCCTGTGTCTCCTGGGAAGGAATGAAAGGTTATAAAAATGAAGGTGCCCCGAGACCCAGGTCAGAGACGTTCTGTACTTGATGTTGGAAGAGGAAAAAAAGTTCATGTGTCATCCAGCTCGCGGCCTCGTCTGCTTCCTTCTTCCACATTTAATAAATAAATTTGGTATGGTAATTGTAAAGAGTTTTAGCAAAGAAAATCTACGGTTTAAAGTGAAACACATTTTGAGAATCAAATATCAGAAAATCGACTTCCGGTTATGGCTGCCACGTAGGACGGACGTGTCTCGCTCTGCTCTGCTCCTGGAGAAAAAAATCGGCAAATAACTCTCTCATTTGGGACAGAACGTATCCCAGCATTTGAGCGAGGATATGTCGGCGAAGCCTAAGGCTGGAAAACCAGGAAAAGGAAAAAGCGAGCCGCCGAAACAGTCCAAATTAACGGACTTTCAGGTCTGTGACGCAGCAAACAAGGCTCCATATATGGCGGAGGAGGCTGGCGGCGGTGCGATTTCTGCGGGGAATGGTGCAGATGCGCTGATGGCTGCCATGAGTTCAATGAGAGCGGACTTTTCCTCTAGATTTGATGGGATTATGACAGCGTTGGAAGGAATAAGAAAGGAATTGGGTGACTGTGTAGAACGAACGGCGCAGATGGAGCTCCGTCTCGCTAGTGCTGAAGATGACGTCACCCGTCTTCAATTAAAGGTGCGCACTTTGGAAAAAAAAAATAAATCTCTGGAAGATAATATTTTGGATTTGGAATCTCGGTCGAGACAGAATAATTTGAGGCTGGTGGGTCTTCCAGAGGAATCAGAAGGTCGGGACGTATGTTCCTTTCTGGAAAAGTGGATTCCGGAGGTGCTGGGCAGCGAGGAGTTGCAATCAGCAGTGGTTCTGGAAAAAGCACATCGTATTGGCCCACGGAGAGATAAGGGACCGCCGAGGACCTTAATTATGAAGTTTCTTAGCAACAGAGACAGGATGAAGATCTTCAACGCTGCACGTGCTAAAGGAGAGATTAAACACCAGGACCAGCAGGTGCGGTTCTACCCAGATTTGGCCACAGGAATCCAGCAATTGAGGAAGCAGTTTGATCCCGTACGTAAGGAGCTGCGCAACCTTGGGATTCGTCATGGTGTAATCTATCCTGCGAGACTGCTGACCACGTATGAGGGCAGAACCCACATCTTCAAGACCCCAGAGGAGGCGCAGGAGTTCATCAAGAAGATCAAAGAAGAAGAAGAGACTGGTGGGAGCTAAGCATGAACAAAATATAAGGTAGAATAATTAAGCATTTGCACAGGCATCTGACTGACTTGAAGTAAATAGTAAGTTTACAAAATATAGATTGTATTATATATTAAAAAAACAAAACAAACAAAAAAAAAAAACTATGATGTACAAAGTTGTTAAAAATTTTGGAGTTAAGTTGGAAAACTACAGAGGAGAGTTAATGTTACGTCATTAAAAGCAGTAGAGTTAGGGTGATTGGGAGGATGAAGAAGGAGTGGCTTAGGCTGTTCCCCGTGGGTGTGGAACGGTCGATGGCTATATCGGGAGACAGAATTTTTCTTTTGATTTTGGGGGGTTTGCCACAAGTGTGGGAAGGGGAAATTTGTTTGTGTGTAGTTTGTAGGATGAATGTTCAACCACTCATGTTTTTGCTTCTCTGTATGAGCATGTTTACACTGCAAGGTAATCCCAAACTCTCTATTGATCATGGACCAAAGTGTTAATCTTAATTTAACTTCATGGAATTGCAGAGGTCTACAAAATTTAAAAAAACTTAAACAAGTTATGAATAAAATAAAGGACATGGGTTCAAGAATTGTGTTTTTACAAGAAACTCATCTGATAGAGGAGGATGTTAAAAGAATTAGGAGTAGATGGCAGGGAAGTGTATTCACCTCTTCATTTTCATCCCGAGCCAGGGGAGTTATGACTCTCATACATAAATCAGTTCCTTTTCAAGTGAAAAATGTAATTGGAGACAAATTTGGAAGATATGTAATCATTCAAGGTTCGTTGCTATTAGAAAATATAAATCTTGTGAACTTATATGGTCCCAATATAGATGATCAGAAGTTCTTTGCTAATTTATTTCTCATCTTATCATCACTTACAGGGCAACATATAATAGCAGGGGATTTTAATTGTACATTGAATCCAGGTGTGGATAGATCAACAGGACTGGATTGTACGCACATTGGATGTAGGATGACTATTAATCATTTTATGAAAGAATTGAGATTGTTAGATATATGGAGAGAAATGAAACCACAAGTTAAAGCCTATTCTTGTTATTCCAGTACCTACAAGACATTCTCACGTATTGATTATTTTTTGATTTCCACAGAATTAAGGTCCAAGATTCAAAACTGCTTTTATGATAACATCGTGATCTCTGATCATGCACCCTGTTGTCTAATATATGTAGATAAAAAATTGACAAAGGAATCAGGTAGATGGCAATTTCAGCATAAATGGCTTCAGGATGAGGAATTTGTCAAGTATATAGAAAAACAGATAGAGTTCTTTGACATCAATACTACACAAACATCAGCATGTGTAAAGTGGGAGGCTTTCAAAGCTTTTATTAGGGGACATATTATTAGTTATACAGGATCAAAATCTAAGAAGACTCGAGAGGAGAGAGCTAAATTGGAACATAAAATAAAAAATCTTCAGGAAAAAGTGTATGCAGGAAGTGACCCAAGGTTGGAGAATGAATTACTGATTTTGAGAGCTGAATACGACAAAAAATCAGCGAATAGAGCTGCCTCGAGTCTTCTAAGATTGAAACAATCTTTTTATGAACAAGGTGAAAAATCAGGAAAATTATTAGCATGGCAGATTAAACAATTGGAAATTAAAACACCAATTACCAGTATTATAAGTAATGGACAGGTAGTTATAGATCCTTTAGAAATTAATAGAGCCTTGAGAGATTACTATGAAAAATTATATGATACCAAAAATGAACCTGATTTAACAAAACTAAATGGGTTTTTGAACGAACTATCTATACCGTGTATTCCAAATGAAAACAGGGAGATATTGGAGTCTAAAATTAGTCAAGAAGAAGTTGGGCTAGCCATTGATAATATGAAATCAGGAAAAAGTGCAGGACCAGATGGTCTTCCAGTTGACCTTTATAAAAAATTTAAGAATAAATTAATAAAACCTTTTTTGGAAATGGTTTTAGAAGCATTTCAAAATAATAATTTACCATCATACATAAATAATGCCTTAATTATACTGCTGCCAAAACCAGGTAAGCCCTCTAATAAATGTGAAAATATGAGACCAATAAGCCTATTAAACGCCGACCTTAAGATAATCTGTAAAATTTTAGCAAGACGAATACAAGAAATTTTACCAAATATTATTAATCGAGATCAGAATGGCTTTATAAAGGGTAGACAAGGCTTCCATAATGTAAGAAGACTATTTAATATTATTTATTTTAATAAAGAAGCACCGGATACAGCTCTCCTATCATTGGACGCCGAAAAGGCCTTTGATAGAGTTGAATGGCCCTTTCTTTTTGAAGTCCTACAAAGGTTTGGACTTGGAAATAATTTCATAAAATGGGTTCAAATAATATACAATAATGCTACAGCAGAAATCCTAACAAATAACAATATTTCAAAACCAATAAAAATCAATAGAGGATGTCGACAAGGCTGTCCACTTTCACCTTTACTGTTTACTATGGCAATTGAACCTTTAGCGATAGCGATACGTTTACATTCACAAATATATGGAATTAAAGTTGGACCAACAGAACATAAAATCTCCCTGTACGCCGATGATATAATTTTGTTTATGTCGAATCTAAAAAAATCAATTCCAACCTTGTTGAATTTAATAAAGAATTTTGGGGAAATATCAGGATATAAAATAAATAAAACTAAATCTTCAATATTAATGCTAAATGAGACCCAGAGAAATTACTCAGCCCCTGAGGTAAATCAATTCAATGTTGTAAATCAGTTTAAATATTTAGGAATTCAAATTATGCCTAAGCTAGAATCAGTCGCCAGTGTCAACTATGAAGCCTTAATGTCAGATATCAGTGAGTTAACTCAGAGATGGATGTCACTACCAATGTCGATGATCGGGAGAATCAATATACTTAAAAGTAATATTTTACCTAAAATACTTTATTTATTTCAATACATTCCCTTATCACCACCTTTAGATCTATTCTCAAGAATAAAAAAAAAAGTTAGTGGAATTTATATGGAACAACAGGAGGGCTAGATTACGTTTGTCTTTATTATATTTACCATTTGATCGTGGAGGTCTGAAATGTCCAAATTTTATGTTGTATTATTGGTCGGCACAACTGAGGTCTATGACATATTATTTTTCATCAAATGATCTCCCTCACTGGACTGAAATGGAATCATACAATTTACCTTTACCTCTTCCCATATTCATATACTCAGATTCGGCAAAAAAATTACAAAAACAAGTTAAAAATCCATTTGTAAAGCATATGATCAAAATATGGTGTGAAGCTAAAAACTATTTAAAAGAACCACAGTTATTGTCACAATTTAGTCCAATATGGGGTAATCAATATTTTAAACCAGGGAGAGCGGACGCTGTATTTAAAGTATGGAATTTAAAAGGGATACAAAAGATTCAGGATTTATATTTGCCATGTGCAGAAAACATAATGTCTTTTGAAGAGTTGAGGATCAAATTTAATCTCAATAGAACACATTTTTTTAAATATCTTCAACTTAGAAACTTTATTCGATCAAATCAAAATAATGCTCTCACTCGACCTATCTATTCATCCTTGGAAAAAATGTTGATGAAAGATAGTAAAAGAAAGGGTATTATTTCAGAGTTTTATAACTCATTGACACTATCTTCAAGTGAAAATTCACTGAAAAGATTAAACTACTGGAAAGAAGATCTGCAAATTGAAATTTCAGAGGAACAATGGGAATTGGCTTGTACAGAAGCTCAAACCAAATCAATAAATGCACGCCTTAAATTGATACATTTCAAATGGTTAATGCGGATGTATGTTACACCGGAGGAGTTAAATAGATATAACAAAAATATACCAGATACATGCACAAAATGCATGGAAAGTAAAGGAACCCTATTTCATTGTTTATGGGAATGTAGATTAATAAGAATGTTTTGGGAAGAGGTGAGGGTAACAATTGAAAAAATAATCTCAAAACAAATCATATTGAATCCTAAACTGTTTTTGTTGGGTCTGTACCCAGAAAAGCATAATTTTAATAAAAGTGAAAGAACATTCATAGACCTCAGTTTGCTTAATGCCAAAAAATGTATTGCACTATTATGGAAAAAGACTCATAGACCAGATGTGACTCAGTGGTTAAGACAGATGTTAACAAACCTTCCATTAGAAAGAATAACATATATACTAAAATCAAAGGAAATTGTGTTTGAGAATATATGGAGACCTTTTATTGATTATGTAAAAAATTTAAACATAACTCTTGAAGAAGAAGGTGAATGATGTGTGTGGACCTTGTAAATTCCAAACTGGTGAACATAATATGTATACTAATGTATTGGATTGTCTAGACTTAACAGAGGAGCATTGTTGAAGACTTGATTTTGTTGGTGGTTGTTGGTGTTTTTAGTGCATTTTTTTTTTTTTGTAGTACTTTAGTGTTAGTGTTTGATTGTTTGTATCATGTTTGTTAAAAAAAAAAAAAAAGGTTCAATAAAGATATTGTGGAAAAAAAAAATATCAGAAAATCATTTAACCCCCTGCAATATGCACATCTTCAATATACAGTATGTAGTGTGCGCAAAATACAAAAGTCCTAGTTTGAAAACTGTGGGAGGAGTAAGCCGACAAACGCATACAGGCGGATGGTTGGACTGGCAGTGTTTCCCCTATTATTATATTGGGGGGGGGCAAGGCGCCCCTCCCCCCAACAGCCCCCCTAGGGTGTCAAGTTATTCTATCTAAATGCAAGGAATCTCTGTGTAGAAAGGGTAGTCCCCACAAGTGATCAGAAAATTGGTCCAAATCAAACAGGAAAACCAGTATGTGTGTGTGCTCACAGCGTTTCCTCTGGCTTGAAGACCTTGGCGTGGTGGCAACACATTTTTCCGGTGGGGGGGGGGGGCAGAAAACACATGACACGCTTGTAACTAGAATATGTTAATTTTACACTATTTATTTTTAAATTTTGCACAGTAATATTGCATAATGGAACTTACCATTTGAAGTATTGTACAACCAAGGCTTGAATATTGGGCCAGTTGGGGTCCCACCCAGACGTCCTGTGTTTGGACATTTTACTGGCGTCATCCTTCTCTCCTTCCTCTGCTCTCACCTCTCCTGGACCCTCTGCCTCAACACTTTCCTCTCCTTGACTCCTCTCTTCTTTCTCATCTTTCCCTCTCTGAGCTCTGTCTGCTTCAGGATCTCTCTCTGTCTACGGTGGTATACAAACACGTTAGAAAATATCAAGTGTCACGTCCTGCAGGATTTTTTTGCCATGGTTTACATAAATGACAAAAATATGTATTTTTTTGCATTTTATTCTGATGTTTTTTTTTCCATTGAGAAAAAGTACGAAAGAGAAGGAAAAAATATTTGTAATAGTAATTTACTCATGCATACTTTAATTATATGTTCAGAGGTGGGTACAGTAGCCAGAAATTCTACTCATGTAAAAGCAGTGCTATGAAATTAATAATTAAAAATAGACAACCAAAAATTTCTAGTTGAGTTAAGGGTACAAAGAGCACCCACTTAAAAACTTGAGTAATGACTTCAGTCTTGAAGGTTTGAGGTTTTTCTCAAAAATTTATAACAATTTTCTTAGTGTTCTACTTTTCTGTGTAAAATTTATCTAAATTTGAAACCATTTTCCTGAAATTTGTAATTTCCTCTTGTAAAATTGACTTTTCTTGTACATTTGAAACTTTATTATAAATCTGTGGATTATTTTACTGCTTATTTTTGTCTGTTTTTTTTTTAAATAAAATTAGTTTTTTTTAAATACATCTGAAACAGACCGTGGTATTTTTTTACTTTTTCCTTATAACAATTTATATTTTTTACCATAACTTTGCAGTCAGAACAGAACAATAATTTAACTCTCATTACAAAGAAAAAAATATTAATAAAATTGTATTTAATGATTTAAATTAACTTAAATGACCAAGGATGTCGTTATTTCTGTTATAATATTTGTATATATTTAAAGGGGGTTTTTCTGTTTTTTGTTTTTTTTTTAAGAAATCTCCTCACCACCAAGACGGCAAGAAAAACCTCCCTTATTTTGAAATCCAAATGTTTGCACGTTTAGTTTGTCTTAAAGCTGCTGACAGAATAAAAGTCATTGACTTTGTGAATTTCGGTCATCTTAACTTGCCAGGTACATAATAGGGAACATAACTTCATATTGTAGTGGCTAGTGAAATATATACTCAGCAATTAAATAGTCCCCCTTGCCTTGGATGGCAACAGGAAATTCTGATTTCAGCTGAAATCTAATTTGGTCAATTGACTTATGGGGGGGCCGGGGGGGGTGCAGCCCCCCTGAAGCTGGGAGGTTTTCAGTAAAACAGAAGTAATTTAGACTGGAAAAAAATGATTAAAAAAAATGAAATACTAGACTTAGATAAATCATTAAATTTAATGAAAAGTTAACTTACTTTTTCTTCAATGTTGTCTCACTGTCTTTAGTCCAACATATTTAACAGTTCTATAAGAGTTTATTGCACTATTTACACTGGTCACCAAGTCACTTCTAATGTGAAACTTTCTTCCTTTTGGCAGCAAGCTGTGTCAGTCTCTGAACTTTGAACTTCATCTCCTTTTCTGGTTTCTTCAGAAATTGTCCGAGTGTTTCTGTTACCTCGTCTAACTTTGAGCCAATTTTCACCTTTACCGTCACTTTTCTCTCAAGCCAATTCCATCGGAACTTATTTTTGACACTTTTGTCTATTTCTAGCACTGATGACTCCTGATCCTTCGATAAAAATCTCATAATTCCGCTGAAAACCATACCAAAAGCTCAGAATTCCAACACGAACCAGGGATATGATTTGGGGATGGAGAAATTATCTGAAAATTCAGCAGGGGGTCTGGGGGAGGGAGCCCCGGTGGGGGGGGGGAGGGGGGCAAAGCCCCCCGAAGCTCCTGGGTTTTTATGATTTTTAAGTACCAGAACTGTGCTTAAATGACATAAAACAAACAGCTGAATGCCACTTATTACTGTATAATATTGACTTATGTTCCAAGAAAATAGCATTCCTAAAATATTCCAACTGTGGAGGATCAAATAAGGGTCACCAGTGTGGAGGCACGGAATAAGTGCAGGCGGACACGGCGAACTGAAGTTTAAAAGGGTGTTTTATTCATCCTCCATCACGAGGGTTCACCCCAGCGCTGTGGGAGCGCGCTGGAGCTAGCCCTGTGTCTCTAGTCAGCAAACAGGCAATGCGTGTGATCAAAAAGAGAGTAAGAGAGAGAGAGCAAGCGATATGCAGTTATACTGCATATAGACTTATATACCCAGCTAGACAATGCATGCATGGCATATTAGCATCACAGTAAACAGCAGGAAGGCATGGACATTTGCATTAGAGTCACACATATCAATAGCAGGATTACTGGCACCGGAATTCTTCTCTACCTATTGATATCAGTCCATACATCTCACTGTTCTGCTAATTGCTCCAGCTGAGCGCTCTGCTTGTCCCGTAGGCTGTGGGGGGGGGGGGGGGGTCACCCACACCACTCCCCCCCAGAGGGCTCAGCAGGGGGCAGAGGCGTCGATCGTCCGGCTTTGGAAGCGAGCTGCAGGAAAGGCTCTGTGCCGGAGGAGGGGGAAGAAGAGGGGTGGGGGTAGCAAGTGCCGGCCTGGGACGGCAAAGTTGTCCGGGCCGCGCAAAAATTGCGTGTGGATCCGCGATGGTGAGGTGCTTTCCCGTTGAACGTGGCGGAGATCCACAGCAGCTGTGAGAAGAAAAATTTGTCTCTGACCCCTCTCGCGGTTCAGTCCTGCAAGGATGCGTAGCGGCCATGAAGAAAAACAGGAGCTGAAGCTGTGTGGGGGACTTGGCGTTTTGGCTTTAGGTGCGGGCGCAGCCCTAAAGCCCTTGGGGACAGCTGACGGCTGGATTCCCATTGTGCGCCGTGGCTGAGACCCATACAAAGTCCTGTGTGCTGCGTGTCTGCTTCAGGTGTGTGAGCAGCCCTGAAGGTTCCGGGAATGGCGATCGGCCGTGTTTCTCGGGCGTGTGCAGCGGCGGAAGACGATGGCAGTCTGTGGAGCCGGTATTGTCCCGTGCGTGGTGCGCTGTCCTCGTAACCCCCCAGTGTGCGTGCGGGGGTTCGGTGCATGGCAGGTCCGCTGTCGCGAGGCGAGTCAGGGAGCTTGATGGAAATCAGCGACGTCGGCGACGATGGTCTTCCCTGTTCGGGCTGTTGCTGTCGTTCGCTCGTGCCAGGTCATGGTGCGTTCTGGTCCACGCGCTGCGTTCTCCGTCCGGCCCTGGAGGTCGCTGTCGTGGAGAGGGGACGAGGTGCGTGCGTGCTCGTGTGGATGTGGAGGAGCGGTGAGAGGGAGTAGACATTCTTTGTCCCTCGGCCGGCCCCAGCGTGGATGTCCAGATCTCAGGCGAGGGTTGCACAATGACGCTTTCTGCAGCTTTCCCAGTCGTGGATGATCTCCGGGGTGTTCGCCTGGTGTTGGTTCTGCGTCGAGGTCTCCCGTGTGGCAGAAGGGAGGGCAGTCCATTTGCGTCAGGCAGCTGCGTTCGTTTGTCGTCGGAGTCACCGTCGGGGGCTGCGTTTGTTCGTCGTCAGGGGTCACCAGTGTGGAGGATCAAATAAGGGTCACCAGTGTGGAGGCACGGAATAAGTGCAGGCGGACACGGCGAACTGAAGTTTAAAAGGGTGTTTTATTCATCCTCCATCACGAGGGTTCACCCCAGCGCTGTGGGAGCGCGCTGGAGCTAGCCCTGTGTCTCAAGTCAGCAAACAGGCAATGCGTGTGATCAAAAAGAGAGTAAGAGAGAGACAGCAAGCGATATGCAGTTGACTTATATACCCAGCTAGACAATGCATGCATGGCATATTAGCATCACAGTAAACAGCAGGAAGGCATGGACATTTGCATTAGAGTCACACATATCAACAGCAGGATTACTGGCACCGGAATTCCTCTCTACCTATTGATATCAGTCCATACATCTCACTGTTCTGCTAATTGCTCCAGCTGAGCACTCTGCTTGTCCCGTAGGCTGTGGGGGTCACCCACACAACAAGCATTATCCATCACATGCTTTAACACTTGATCAAATCAAAATCAGTTAATTTTATCTATTCCATAATAGAAATAAAATTCCAACATACCATTACTTTTTATAATTTCAGCATTCATTTCAGATCACCAGCTTCAATCTCCATTGAGACTTGAGCAGTTCATTTTGCACAATCACTGATGTAGCCAAGTCTTAGAAATATTCAAAAGTTATAAGTCAATGTCCACTGTGCACTGTCAATTTCAAACTGTTTGGAATCATAAAAGGGGATGGTTAACTTTTATTACCGTTTCCTCCCCCGCACAGCCCAGCTCATACAGCCGTTGTACGCCGCCAGTAACAGAGTTAATGGCTCTCCACCTGGCCATACGCCACTTCCAGTCCTGCCTGAAAGGGCGCAGCTTCACTGCGTTCGTGGACCACAAGCCGCTAACGTACTTAACATACTTTATCTTCCTGGAAGATAAAATAAAGCGGAATTTGGCGAATTAGCAGAAAATCACATCCCTGAGAACACGCCGCCATGAATCTTTGAAAAAGCATACAACGTGCCATTTGATTGGTCCAATCGTTTGCAACTATCCAATCGCAGGGCTGTCAAGCTACTGCAATACAGCAGTAGCTTGAACACAACACATCCGGGTTATTGCGGGAGACGACTTCCAGGGAAGCGCCGAGCACTTATGTAATCGTGTTGATTTTCACTAAAATCGGTAACTACCCCCCCCCTAAAATTTTCTCAACGGATTTAGATGATTCACAGAAATGATCAATTTGAAAATAAATCGGCGGAAATCCGCGGATCGGCGGAAAATTGCCATCCCTGAGCTAAGCGACTCTTCTGTTATTGCTCCCGTTTCCAGCGGGTTAAAACCATGATAAATGCCTCCAGCGCTTACATACCTCTTCTGATTTTTTTCCACATTTAAAGTACTTTAATAAACTCATGTTTCTGTCAGACACTCACACTTAGCGAGACAATATACCTTATAAAGCCTGCTTCATGCTGCATTTCCCCTCTAGTCCGCGTATGCTTTGGACGAGCCCAGCACACACACTGCGCTGTTCATGCTCACTTTTTTCATCTACCCAGGCCAAGCGGTTGACGCATGCGCACAACCATCATTTGTAGTTTCACTCCTGCCTGATAGGTAGGCCAAGGTGCTGACATGCCAGGATTTTCACCAGAGAACAAACGGCGGACTTCTTCAGAGTTTTGCTTTAAATATAATAGAGTCCATTTCTGCTGTTTGACTTCCCGGTTTTCACTCCTTTTCCACCGAGATGCTGCTGCCACTGTGAAAGAAAGTATGTATGTATGATTCATGTATGTTTTTATTCTTGTTTTCTGACTGACTGGAAAGCTTGTGTGAGCGGAGGGTTTCTAAACTCCATACGGATGACGGCCACGCGTATTGTTTGTGTGCGCGTTTGCGGAAAGTAATTGCTTCATATATTTTTATTAAATTCATATCTCCTTATTGGCGTGGCGGTAATATTTCTGGCAAGGCGGGCCGCTACCCAGAAATGTTACCAGAGGAAACCCTGTGCTCATGTCTTTCTATTCTTGTGTGGACTACCCCTTGACAAACCACCTTTTCTGTGAGGACATTAGGCCTAGTCCTCATGAGGAAAATGCTAGGATCCATTCTCCCAAGTGTAAGATACACTATTATGAATATAACTCATAAAAGATCATACAAATAAGTGATCTGACAAACAAATTAACAAGTGTTCCGAAACAGTTGGTAATATTGATGTCTCATTCATTTCCAATAATGAGGTATTCTGTAATTTTTCTTATTTTTTTCTATATAGTGCCAGACCACCACAATTCCTTTCAGAGTTTATCGCCGTCGATCTTCACGCTGTCAAACCCAGCCCTTATACTGCTTAATATCAGGTTTGTTTTTCCAAGACCTAGCCAAAATGTGGAGCAGAATTAGCACTTATGTTACACCAATGGTGAGTTTCAAACAGGTTGTTACCAGTAGAATTACCCTTTTCAATGAATCAATAACTGGTCTGAAAAAACTGCACTGGTATTCATCTCATCACATGAACGTGAATGAATGTCGTGAGGAAGACAAATACTGTTTCAGTGACTGCTTCGTTTGCAACATTGTACTAAGCATGTTTTATAGAATCTGCAGCTGTCGAAGATTTTGTGTAATGTTTTTATTGCTCAGAGGAAGTCTATAATTGGTTTTATTTATTTTTGATACTTATTAAAATTTTCTTTTTTTCATGAACAAAATAAATTCAACACCAGGGCTATGCTGCAAGCATCAAAGATATTACAATACGTGTAGTGCATATCAATCATAGTATTAGTAAGTGATGCGGAGGTTTTTTTTTTTTTTAAATACAATTTCCTTACTTGTGTACAACAAAAGTACAGCAGAACTTAAACTGGCACAAGGAGAGGGAAATGGGCATCATCTTGAGATTACAAATATTTGGAGAATTTAATTTTTTTTTTTTTTTTTTATTTATTTAAAAAGTGAAAAAGCAAGAAGCACCACTGTAGTCTTTATTTGGATATATAGTTAATCCATTTTGACCATCTTATGAAGCATAGATTGTATTTTATTACAGGTGTCAGTTTCTTATTTTCTTTCATCGCCGTTTCTGCCATGATTCTCACTTGTAACGCTTTTGAAGATTTCTTATAAAGCAAAAGGTTCCTACCTGTCCTTGGTATAGGCCGGCATCCTGGATGGTGCTGTCAGGTTTGTTGAGAGGCTCAAATGTGTTGCTCATGTACCTGTTCCACAACCTGGTCTCCTTGTCATCAGGGATGCTGAACAGCTTCCTCATTTCCTTCTCAATCATATCTGTATACATTGCCAGCAAAAAAAAACAAAAACAGTTGTATAATGTATACTGTTAAAATGGCACAAGAACACAAAACCCTAACATAAAAAGATCAAATACAAACACGGTTTAAACAAAGAAACTTATCAATTTCCATCTTTGTTTTAAATCATACGGGAACACGAACAGACACAAGACTAATAAAATGAAACTGAGGACTTCATGACAAAATAAAATCACCAAGGAAGTATTTAGATTTTTAGGCAACAATTTATGTGATCAATTATGGCAGGTGCTGGCCCATAAGGAGCAGAAATCACATGTCAGTAACTTTAGACCGAGGGGTGATTTTCTATGGAAGCAAAAGAGAAGACAGTGGCTACACTTTGTCAAAATGTATCACACGAAGCATAAAAGTGAACTTCTCCAAAAAAACAAAATAATCTTTAAGCAACCGTTTCTTTTTTCTGAAAATGTCTCAAATGCTGAAGTATAATGATGCAATATATCATCTACTTCATGATAAAACTGTTTTAACTACCTTTATTTAAACAAGTTTTAAAAGAAAATTAACAGTAATGGGCAGAATTTGGGGGGCTACAACTGAAAAGATGTCCAGAGTCTATAACTGATTAAGATGACATTCATGGAGGTGGCAAAATAGGTGGATGTTTGTTGTCTGGATGAGAAGCTGTGAAATAAGACTGGCTTCATTTCAGCAACTAACCACAACTGGGGTGTCACAGTAAGTACTATAACAACTTAAAATGATTGAGTTCATTTTTAGACTTATTGTATACTACTGTTTATAATGTAATGAGCTGCCTTTGCATTCTTCCTCCTCTTGTTTGATTTTGGGTGTTGAAATCAGTGCGGAGCAGTGGTGGTTTAATGGTGTGTGATGTGGACTGCTGACTGTAGGGCTACTGGTTTTATCCCTGGACCGGCAGGATCAGATCTGGGTGGGTCAGATAACATAGCAGCGTTTGACCCACCGTCCTCAACCCCACTATGGTGCCCTTGAACAAGGCCCTAAACCCAAACTGCTCCAGTGGAGATGCTTCGTGGCCACAGGTCAGTCTGCGTTTTTTACTGGCATGGTTCCAGGTATGAATATGTAATTATGTGAACAGGGCATCTTTGAAAATGAGACGTTGCCTCACAATGGACCTTCCCTATATAAATAAAGGTTTTTTGTTTTTATTTATTTATTTTTTTTAAAAAGTGCATCGCTGCCATCTACTGTGTGGGCATATGAACCTAAAATATTCTTTCCACATTTCGATTTCAATTCTGAATACCGTTGACAAATAAAAGCTCACTCTTTGAAGGGGTATACATGGATTATTATTAAGGAATATCAGTTTCATAAAATGGTCTTTATGACATCAATAATATTGTTTATTGTTTAGCATTTCTGGTCAATTTTTCATACAACAAAACTTGTTATTGCTACAGGCTTGACAACAATCTGACGATAAGGTTACAGAAAGTAGCAGAACTAGCTTGACAGTGTTGAGTGAGCTTTCAAAACAAGAGCAAAAGAGCTGGAAAGAAGTTGTGTTGTTCATTAAAAGAGATGGGGGGGCAAGCAACAAATTACACTCGGGTGGGTGTCTTGATGACCTGATGTATCCTCTCTGTGTAGGAAACACTAATGCGAACATCCAACTTTTGTAATGTTAAATACACTGGACAGTTTATCATGACCCTGTCCTTAATATAAAGAGGTGCTTACCTATTGTGTCAGCTTTACTGAAACGTCTAGTGATAACGTTGTCCATGTTGCTGTCTTCACAGAGCTTTAATTCTGTCAGGTACACCTCCACCTTGCAGTGCTTCACGAACATACCCTGTTCGACCACCTGAGGGAAAAACATGAATCAAAGACATGTAAAAAATATTGACTATCCAAGTCTGTGTAGCCCAACTAGTTCTTGGAACTGAAACATGGGTACGCATGAAACCAAAAAACAAGATGCCGTCTGTGTGGTCAAAAAGAAACATTGCTGCTGCCACCTTGTTTCAGATATTGTTCTGAAATTGTGTAAAATGGCTTTCATTACAGTTTGCTATGACACACACAAAAAAAAGAATTAATCTTCAAGCTGTCAACAAAGCAGACAACGTCACTAGAAAGTACCAAATATTGAAACATACCAGAGAACCAAAACCACTCTTTCATTATCACCGTCTTATCCAATGGCTGGAGGAATGAAGCGCAGCAGGTAAATGGTATTCTACTTTAGCATAACAAAGTTGAAAACGTTGGGACTGGTTGCCACTCATCTAGAATCCTGATAGGAGCAGAGTGAGAGTAAAGAGCCTAAATTAGCAGCACCTCGTGGAAACAGCTGAGGGCTCCCAAACTATTTATTTCACCACTGAGCTCCAATGCACAGACACGCACAGTATCATAAAGCAATAGCTGTGTGTGCGCACAGGGGCCAGTACCCCCTCAACACAACACAAGTGTCTGTGAGCTCAAAGTAAAAGCCCAACTCCTTGCCAAAGTCTTACATATTATATATCATCAGAATTTCACAAATCAGAGATGAGCTAAAACCGTTAACCCCACCCACCCCCTTCCTCCCATAGTGGTTATGTATCTTGCCCTCCTCTCAAAAAGTTTTTTGCACAGCTCCTCTAAGTGTGACCTCAGCCGACATTCCTCCACTTGAGAAAACAAGGACGCGGGAGCACTCCAATGTGCCGGCAATCAGAACAGAAGTGAACAGCTGAAGGAAACGCTGAGACAAACCTGCCACTACAATGCTCTTAAATCCTCTGTCACTTGTGCTTCCACCACAAACAAAAACACAGACTTAAAAAGAAGGAAAAACTGATAATACACCTCCTGCATGTTGTGTCTTGCAGATCGCTCCATGTTGCTTTTCAGTCATCCAGAACGTTGCCTGAAAATAGAAACCCTGCAGCTACCCGATACGGCCCATGACATATATGGGGAAAGGGGAGGGTCAATAAAGGGGGAGACAGAATGAGACAGAGTGATGGAGGAAGAGAGGAACCACTTTGAACAGCCATGATGGAATAACAGGTGAGAGTTTAAGTGATTTCACATTATGGGTCCTGTAGATTGTCGGTTTCATTATAACATATTCCACTGCAATCATTATTCACTGCCCATTTAACTACTGTACTAAAAGCTATGTGACTAAAATATGCAGCTCACGACACCAAAAAAAAAATGGCTCACACTAGAAAACTATCCACTATCACAAATATGCTGTGTTTTGAACATTTAAGGGCATTTCATGCATTTATCAATATGCTGATCTTGCATTACTGCAATCTCAAATGGCCTTACTGATGGAATTCTGTCCCTTTCCCAAAGCAACACCACAGGTACTTAACCGAACAATACATTGCATCCAAAACCTCTACCTTTGCCGGTGAAAGCTGAAACATCACCAATCACATTGATTTCATTATGCCAACTATTGGGCCCTCACCTTGCGGGCGATTGGCTCCTGACCATCTGTGAGTCCATACCAGCTGACAAGTTTATTCCAACCCTCTGTTGGGACCAAGATGTAGTCAAGCTCATCAATGAGGTGCTCCTTGATGGCCAGTACATCCCCATCTACGTTAAGGGTCGGAAAGGAGAGAAAGCAGATTCAGTGAGTGTAAACATTTACACGATTGGTCAAAGTCACAAAGCAAAAGAAAGGCCTGCTTTAGAGCTTTCAATGGAGCAGCCCAAAATAGGCTAGTGTGTAGCGTCAACAGACAATGTTGTTTTGTGCTCCTTTAACTTGCAGAATATTTGAGTTAGAAAATACTCAACTACTACAGTGCATCTGAAGTCTCTTACCTCTGAGTAGACCAGAGTTATCAACTGGTCCTGGGTAGACATTCTGGTCACCCATCTGGTATTTGTCCCAACTGTCAAATCCCACATATTTCTTCCACTGTTTGAACCAGTGACTGTCCACTAGGTACCTGCAAAAGAAGGCAACAGAATTACGTTAATGCTGATAAGGCAAGGAGTGCATCTAGATTTCTCAAGCGTTAGAACAGTGTTTGTTTTGAAGGCCAAGGTTTCTTGAAGTCGTTAGATTAATCAATCAGCATTTGACACAAACGCATAGCACAGGCTTGTAGTTGTTACAGTAGCTTTTTTTTTTTGCCGCCGAGATGAGTTCAGGTTGCTGCAAGCCAAGCCAGCTGGCTCAGTGCTTTTGACAGGTGGTTCTTTTCCGACTCCGCCCTGCTGAAGTCGGCGGATGAACCCGCTGACAGACACGGGCTAGCCGATTAGCCATTAGCCTGCTAACTGTCTATTCACGCAAGCCTCGCTGTTAGCCTCACTGAGACCGTGTCACCGGACAAACGAGACAAGGCTGTTAATTTGGGAACGGAGGATACAGTTGACATAATATGGATCTTCCGTGCTTCCCAGATGTCTAGCAGCTATCATTAGCTCTGCACCGCTAGCTCACATACATGAAGCTCCCTGTCAACACGGCCCCGCTGCTCCGCTTTTTCCTCCTCCGGGACGCTGACAGCCCCGGCGGAGCAAACCAACGGCCACGCCCCAACCTTCGAAAGATTTCAGCTCAAGTCTTACCAAGTGTCTCCCTTCCTCAACTGTGTTTTTAGCAGTGCCGCGACCTCTCCTCTCTGGGTATCCAGATCAGCCGCTCCTCCTTCCGCCATCTTTGCTCGGGCATCACCCGCTGCATGGTGGGAAAAATGCGGAGCGTCACGCGTATCAAGGGGTACGTAGAGAGAAACGTAGCCGTTTCAACCAATCACCGACGGCGCAGCGTAACACCCCGTGGATAAATTATTCTAATAGAAAATGTTTGAAAAGTGCTCAATCATTGTGGGCTTCACAGCGCCCGAAACTGTTTATTTTCACATCAAATACACTTTTAATTATGTATGTTATTCCTTATCATGTGTATATTTTATTATGAACATAGATTTCTTTATTGATTTTGTCCCACTTATTTAAAACCTCAGTGTTTTAGTGTGTAACACAGGTCAGAAATAGACTAATTTAATTTGGGAAGCTTTGAAATAATCGTGTGTGTAACCACTGCACTTTATTCGAGCAGAAGTTGCCCTATAGTACGAAGAAAATGTAGTTTTGTGAGATGGAGGTTCATCTGAGAACTATTTCAAATTTAAAATATTCAAAATGTTAAATTACATTTACAATGTTTGTAAATGAGAACTGGTTCTCAAATAGTTTAACTGATAAAATCAAGGTCAAATACAGTGGTGTGAAAAAGTGTTTGCCCCTTCCTGATTTCTCATTTTTTTTGTATGTTTGTCACACTTAAATGTTTCAGATCATCAAACAAATTTAAATATTAGACAAAGATAACACAAGTAAACACAAAATGCAGTTTTTAAATGAAGGTGTTTATTATTAAGGGGGAAAAAATCCAAACCTACACGGCCCTGTGTGAAAAAAGTGATTGCCCCCTAAACCTAATAACTGGTTGGGCCACCCTTAGCAGCATCAACTGCAATCAAGCGTTTGTGATAACTGGCAGTGTCTCTTACAGCTCTGTGAAGGAATTTTGGCACATTCATCTTTGCAGAATTGTTGTAATTCAACCGCATTGGAGGGTTTTCGAGCATGAACCGCCTTTTTAAGGTCATACCACAGCATCTCAGTTGGATTCAGGTCAATACTTTGACTAGGCCACTTCAAAGTTTTCATTTAGTTTTTCTTAAGCCATTCAGAGGTGGATTTGCTGGTGTGTTGTGGATCATTGCCCTGCTGCAGAACCCAAGTGTGCTTCAGCTTGAGATCACAAACAGATGGCCGGACATTTTCCTTAAGGATTTTTTTTGGTAGACAGCAGAATTCATGGTTCCATTTACCACAGCAAGTCTTCCAGGTCCTGAAGCAGCAAAACAGCCCCAGATCATCACACTACTACCACCATATTTTACTGTTGATATGATGTTCCTTTTCTGAAATGCTGTGTTACTTTTACACCAAATGTAATGGGACACACTCCTTCCAAAAAGTTCAACTTTTGTTTCGTCAGTCCACAGAGTATTTTCCCAAAAGTCTTGGGGATCATCAAGTTGTTTTCTGGCAAAACTGAGGCAAGCCTTTATGTTCTTTTTGCTCATCAGTGGTTTTCGTCTTGGAACTCTGGCATGCAGGCCATTTTTGCCCAGTCTCTTTTTTACAGAGGAGTCATGAATACTGACCTTAACTGAGGCAAGTGAGGCCTGCAGTTCTTTGGATGTTGTTGTGGGGTCTTTTGTGACCTCTTGGATGAGTCGTCGCTGCACTCTTGGGGTAATTTTGGTCGTCCAGCCACTCCTGGGAAGGTTCACCACTGTTCCATGTTTTCGCCATTTGTGGATCATGGCTGTCACTGAACCTCGGATTCAGGAGGAGCAATGTGGTTTTCGTCCTGGCCGTGGCACATCGGAGCAGCTCTTTACCCTCTCGAGAATTCTTGAGGGTTCGTGGGAGTTTGCCCAACCAGTTTACATGTGTTTTGTGGACTTGGAGAAGGCATGTGACCGCGTCCCTCGTGGTTTTTTGTGGGGGGTGCTTCGGGAGTATGGGGTATTGGGCTTGTTGTTACGAGCTATTCGGTCTCTGTATGACCGTTGTGAGAGTGTGGTTCGTATTGCCAACACTCAGTTGGACTCATTCCCAGTGAGAGTTGGACTCCGCCAGGGCTGCCCTTTGTCACCGATCCTGTTCATAATTTTTATGGACAGGATTTCTAGGCGCAGCCAGGGAACGGAGGGTGTCATGCTTGGTGACCACAGGATCTCATCTCTGTTGTTTGCAGATGATGTTGTCCTGTTGGCTTCATCCAGCAATGACCTACAGCTCTAGCTGGGACGGTTTGCCGCTGAGTGTGAAGCGGCTGGGATGAGAATCAGCACCTCCAAGTCCGAGCCCATGGTCCTCAGCCGGAAAAAGGTGGATTGTCCTCTCCGGGTTGGGGACAGGCTCCTGCCCCAAGTGGAGGAGTTTAAGTATCTCGGGGTCTTATTCATGAGTGAGGGGAAAATGGAGTGAGAGATTGACAGACAGATTGGAGTAGCATCTGCAGTGATGCGGACATTGTACCAGTCTGTTGTGGTGAAGAGGGAGCTTAGTTCTAAGGCAAAACTGTCGATTTACCAGTCAATCTATGTTCCTACTCTCACCTATGGTCACGAGCTCTGGGTAATGACCGAAAGAACGAGATTGCGGATACAAGCGGCTGAAATGAGCTTTCTTCATGGGATTGCTGGACTCACCCTCAGAGATAGGGTGAGGAGCTCAGTCAACCGGGAGAGGCTCAGAGTAGAACCGCTGCTCCTCCACATTGAAAGGAGTCAGTTGAGGTGGTATGGGCATCTGATTAGGATGCCTCCTGGACGCCTCCCACTTGAGGTGTTTCGGGCACTTCCCACTGGGAGGAGACCCCAGGGCAGACCCAGGACTCGGTGGAGAGACTATGTCTCCCAGCTGGTCTGGGAACGCCTTGGTATCCTCTCTGAAGAGCTGGAGCAGGTGGCTGGGGAGAGGGAAGTCTGGGCTTCTCTGCTTGAACTGCTGCATCCGCGATCCGGACCTCCGGAAAAGCGGTAGAAGATGGATGGATGGATGGATGGCTCTCACTGTGATTTGCTGGAGTCCTAAAGCTTTAGAAATTGCTTTATAACCTTTTCCAGACTGACTGATCTCAATTACTTTGTTTCTCATTTGTTCCTGAATTTCTTTGGATCACAGCATGATGTCTAGCTTTTGAGGATCTTTCAGTCTACTTGGCAGGTCCTATTTAAGTGATTTTTTTGATTGAGAACAGGTGTGGCAGTAATCAGGCCTAAGTGTTGCTGGAGAAATTGAACTCAGCTTTCCAAAGATGTGATAAACCACAGTTAATTTATGTTTTAATGGGAGGGGGCGGGGGCAATCACTTTTTCACACAGGGCCATGCAGGTTTGGATTTTTTTTTACCCTTAATAATAAACATCTTCATTTAAAAACTGCATTTTATGTTATCTTTGTCTAATATTTAAATTTGCTTGATGATCTGAAACATTTAAGTGTGACAAACATACAAAAAAATGAGAAATCAGGAAGAGGGCAAACACTTTTTCACACCACTGTAGCTTGGTTGGCTTTAGAAATGATAAAAATTGAAGATTACTTCAACTAGTCATGAATTCCTAGAAAAAAGTGTAGTGTTTGGACGTGGTGGCTCGTCGTTGGTGATGTCATCACATGGTGAACGGGCCATGGTGCGATATAGCGGCACCCTTCTGTATATAATTCAGTTATGCATTGAATAAAGGAGAGTGCAGTTCATGCCTGCTGTCTGCGCCGATTTCTTAGATATAACAAATGGCGATGAAGATAAACCCTGATAACTCCATCATGAAAGCGTGTGCAGATCCCGTGCAGCCATTCCTTGTTCTACCAGGTGAGCCACTGATCCCCTGACCCTGCTGGCATAGGATGTTTCAGAATTACAATATATTACCACTACCGGCTTGAATGATGCTAATGACAAGAAGCTAATGGGAATGTTAGCCTGCTCTCTTGGAACTGAAGGACAGCGCATGCTTTACTCTCTGAGTCCTAAGGACACATATGAATGACTATGTGTGGGATCGGAATTTATTGTGAAGTGCGGTGTGATGATGCCACCTTCCGGTTGCGTCATCACACCGCCCTATATATGGGGCGTCTGCCATTTGGGCTTCCTCTTTGCACAGGATGACTCAGCATGCTGTGCGTTTACTGTATAGTGACCAGCCTGTTAATAAAGTGTATTTCCAGTGCAACCTCTTAGTCCGCCTCCTTTATACCAGGTTTGTGGACATAACATTTGGCGACTGAGGATTAAACCATGGAGGTGGGCGTTACACCACTGCAGCCTTTCCTGGAGCTTCCCGGCAAACCGCCGGCACCGTGACCTTGCTGGCTGGAGGCTTTTGAGACCTACGTCACGGCCCTGGACCTCAGGAAGCTAGACAAAGTGAGGACGCGAGCACTCTTTGTCCACAACCTGGGTATCGAAGGCCAGAGGATTCTGAGGATTCTCGGTGCAGTGGACACGTACGAGGATGCCGTGGAGCTGCTAGCTAACCACTTTACCATGCTGGAGAGCATGACAGTGCAACGGATTCGCTTTCGCCAGAGGCACCAAAGAATCTGTGAGCCAGTTCAACAGTTTGTCGCTGACCTCAGACAGTTAGCTAGTGTGTGCCATTTTGGGCCATTGGAGGACGAAGTGGTGTGGGACCAATTGGCCGAACACACATGTAACACTGGGCTACGTGCTAGGTTGCTACTGGCACCTAATGACTTAACAATAGCTAGAGCAGTTGAGCTAGCTCTCTAGTTGGAAGTCGCAAATAAGCTAGCTTCGGAGCTAAACTGGCACCAGTCACAAAAGCCGCCGGAGACGACGATGACATCGGTGAATGTGCTGGACCCGGACGATGATGAAAGCATGGACGAGGACTATGAGGTTTATGCCGTGAGCCAAAGGTCTGCTCTGAGAGGCCCCGTTTGCGGGGGTTGTGGGTCATCAACGCATCAGTTTAAAGTAAGAGTATGCCCGGCAAAAGGGAAGTGATGCAGTAAGTGTGAGCACTTACATGTAAATCATTTCACCAGAGTGTGCCGGTTTCCAGCACCATGGAGCCCACCAAGGGAGTCAGCCCGCCCACCTGCAACAACCATTCACTCAGTGAGTCCCAGCACCAACGGGTATTCTTATTGTATGGTGGCATTGGACGGTGTGGCTTTGCCGTTGTTGCTTGACATGATGGTGGTGTGGTCGATATTGAATTGGGCCATGGTGAAAAAGTTCTTCCCACGTCACAGGATCAGGAGTAACCCAGCGCCACTGTACAGCTACGTCAGGAATAGACTGTGCAATGTTGGGACTGTGGAGTTAACTGTTCACTTCAAAAATGAAACAATGCATGACTTCATGTTCCAGGTGGCGGAGCATGGCGATAACATTATGGGGCGTGACCTGTTATACAGATTGGGTTTCGCCATCAGGGACAGTGCTGGGTCTGAATGGTCTAGGTGTGGACGCTGGAATTCGCTGGCTTAGGTGGACGACGACATTGTGGTTTGGGATGAGGTGCTTTCAGACAATGCCGGCACCAGGGCGCTCACTCCTAGCTCAGTGGAGGAACCGGACGGGTTCAGTACCCCGGGTGAGGCATCCGGCCTGACGAGTGACACAAGGGAGGCACCGGACACTTTCAGTGGCCATGTTGGGTTTCGGCCAGAAACGGGTGAAAGGTCCACTGCTACAGAAGGGACTGCTGCATCACCACGGTGTAACGACAGGGCCAGACAAAAGGTAAACATGGAGCTGCCGCAGACACAGCAGCATGTCAAACCAAGCAAGGTGCCGCTCCGGGTCATGGACTGGGTTCGGGTTTGGGTCGATGAACGACCAGGGCAGCTGTTGGCCGGACCACAGCCGGCAAAGCATCAGGCGCTGTTGAGGATTGTGGCGAAATTGGGAGTGGCATATTTCCAGCTGATGGACGGCTCAATCCGCCATGCGAACCAGCTACGGCGTGTCCGAGTGGACACTCCGTGTGGCAGGGCTACGCAGGAGTTGGCGAAGGTGGTGTGGGATCCAGGCTCCTGTGTCTCGAAGATTGGTCCTTGTCCCGGGGGCCTGCCACCTTCAAGGGTGCTTCTGTTGCGGTGCTGCTGAAGCCCCCCCCCCCCCCCCCCCCCCGCCCGACCCACCATCGCCATGGGGTACTGTTCGGAAAAAAAGGTGAACTGAACATTGTTTTTTTTTTTCCACAATATTTTTTATTGAACTTTTTTTTTTTTTTTTTACAAACATAGCACACACAGTCAGACACTAACACAAAAGTAATTTAAAAATTAAAAAGAACAATAACAAAATAACAAAAAAAAGTGTAATAAAAACAACAACAGCCATTAACAAAAACAAGTCAACAACAATGCTCCTCTGTTTAGTCTAGGTAATCTATTACATAAGAATACATAATATACATTCACCAGCTTGGAATTTGCAAGGTCCACACATATCATTCACCTTCTTCTTCAGACATTATGGTTAATTTCTTTACATAATCAATGAAAGGTCTCCATATATTCTCAAACACATTTTCCTTTGATTTCAGTATATATGTTATTCTTTCTAGTGGAAGGTTTGTTAACATCTGTCTTAACCACTGAGTCACATCTGGTCTATGAGTCTTTTTCCACAGTAATGCAATACATTTTTTGGCATTAAGCAAACTGAGGTCCATGAATGCTCTTTCACTCTTATTAAAGTTATGTTTTTTCTGGATACAGACCCAACAAAAACAATTTAGGGTTCAATGTGATTTGTTTTGAAATTATTTTTTCAATTGTTACCTTCACCTCTTCCCAAAACATTCTGATTTTTCTACATTCCCATAAACAGTGAAATAGGGTTCCTTTACTTTCCATACATTTTGTGCATGTATCTGGTATGTTTTTGTTATGTCCATTTAATTCCACTGGTGTAACATACATCCGCATTAACCATTTAAAATGTATCAGTTTAAGACGTACATTTATTGATTTGGTTTGAGCTCCTGCACAACCCATTTCCCATTGTTCCTCTGACATTTCAATTTGCAGGTCTTCTTTCTAGTCATTCAGTCTTTTCTGTGAGTTTTCACTTGAGAATAGTGTCAATGAGTTGTAAAACTCTGAAATAATACCCTTTCTCTTACTATCTTTCATCAAAATTTTTTCCAAAGTTGAATAAGTAGGTCGGGTGAGAGCATTATTTTGATTTGAACGAATAAAATTTCTAAGCTGAAAATATTTAAAAAAGTGTGTTCTATTAAGATTGAATTTAATCCTCAGTTCTTCAAAAGACATTATGTTATCTGAGCGTGACAAATATAAGTCTTGAATCTTTTGAATCCCTTTTAAATTCCATACTTTAAATACAATATCCGCTCTCCCTGGTGTAAAATATTGATTACCCCATATTGGGCTAAATTGTGACAGTGAGTGTGGTTCTTTTAAATATTTTTTTGGTTTCACACCATATTTTGATCATGTGCTTTACAACTGGATTTTTAACTTGTTTCTGTAATTTTTTAGCCGAGTCTGAGTATATGAATAAGGGAAGAGGTAAAGGTAAATTGTATGATTCCATTTCAGTCCAGTGAGGAGGATCATTTGATGAAAAATAATATGTCATAGACCTCAGTTGTGTTGACCAGTAATACAACATAAAGTTTGGACATTTCAGACCTCCACGATCAAATGGTAAATATAGTAAGGACAAACGTAATCTAGCCTTCTTATTGTTCCATATAAATTCCACTAACTTTTTTTTTAATTCTTGAGAATAGATCTGAAGGTGGTGGTAAAGGAATGTTTTGAAATAAATAAAGTATTTTTGGTAAGATATTACTTTTAAGTATATTAATTCTCCCGATCATCGACATTGGTAGTGACATCCACCTCTGAAGCAACTCATTAATATTTGTCATTAAGGCTTCATAGTTGGCATTGGCGACTAATTCTAGCTTAGGCAAAATTTGAATTCCTAAATATTTAAACTGATTTACAACATTGAATTGGTTTACCTCAGGAGCTGGATGATTTCTCTGGGTCTCATTTAACATTAATATTGAAGATTTTGTTTTGTTTATTTTATATCCTGATATATCCCCAAAGTTCTTTATTAAATTTAACAATTGATTTTTTAAAATTCGACATAAACAAAATTATGTCATCGGCATACAGGGAGATTTTATGTTCTGTTGGTCCTACTTTAATTCCATATATTTGTGGATGTAAACGTACTGCCATCGCTAAAGGTTCAATTGCCATAGTAAACAATAAAGGTGAAAGTGGACAGCCTTGTCGACATCCTCTATTGATTTTTATTGATTTTGAGATGTTGCTGTTTGTTAGGATTTCTGCTGTAGCGTTATTGTATATTATCTGGACCCATTTTATGAAATTATTTCCAAGTCCAAACCTTTGTAGGACTTCAAAAAGATTGGGCCATTCGATCCTATCAAAAGCCTTTTCGGCGTCCAATGATAGGAGAGCTGTATTCGGTGCTTCTTTATTGGAATAAATAATATTAAATAGTCTTCTTACATTATGGAAGCCTTGTCTTCCCATTATAAAGCCATTCTGATCTCGGTTAATAATATTTGGTAATATTTCTTGTAGTCGTTTTGCTAAAATTTTACAGATTATTTTCAGATCAGTATTTAATAGGCTTATTGGTCTCATGATTTCACATTTATTAGGGGTTTACCTGGTTTTGGCAACATTATAAGGCATTATTCATGTATGGTGGTAAATTACCATTTTGAAATGCTTCTAAAACCATTTCCAAAAGTGGTTTTATTAATTTATTCTTAATTTTTTTATAGAGGTCGACTGGAAGACCATCTGGTCCTGCTCTTTTTCCTGATTTCATATCATCAATGGCTTGCCCAACTTCTTCTTGACTAATTTTAGACTCCAGTATCTCCCTGTTTTCATTTGGAATACCTGGTATGGATAATCCACCCAAAAACCCATTTAGTTTTGTTAAGTCAGTTTCATTTTTTGTATCATATAGTTTTTCATAATAATCTCTAAAGGCACTATTAATTTCTAAAGGATCTATAACTACCTGTCCGTTACTTATAATACTGGTAATTGGTGTTTTAGATTCTAATTGTTTAATCTGCCATGCCAATAATTTTCCCGATTTTTCACCTTGTTCATAAAAAGTTTGCTTCAATCTTAGAAGACTCGAGGCAGCTCTATTCGCTGATTTTTTTTTTTGTCATGTTCAGCTCTCAGAATCAGTAATTCGTTCTCTAACTGTGGGTTACTTCCTGCATACACCTTTTCTTGAAGAATTTTTATTTTACGTTCCAATTGGACTCTCTCCTCTCGGGTCTTCTTAGATTTTGAACCTGTATAACTAATAATATGCCCCCTAATAAAAGCTTTGAAAGCCTCCCACTTTATACATGCCGTTGTTTGTGTAGTATTAATATCAAAGAACTCATCTATCTGTTTTTCTATTTACTTAAATTCCTCATCCTGAAGCCATTTATGTTGAAAATGCCACCTAACTGGGCTCTTTGTCAATTTCTTATCTACATATACTAGACAGCAGGGTGCATGATCAGAGATCACAATGTTATCATAGAAACAGTTTTGAATCTTGGACCTTAATTCTGTAGCGATCAAAAAGTAGTCAATACGTGAGAATGTCTTATAGGTATTAGAATAACAAGAATAGGCTTTGACTTGTGGTTTCATTTCTCTCCATATATCTAGCAATCTCAATTCTTTCATAAAATGATTAATGGTCATCCTACTTCCATTGTGCGTACAGTCCAGTCCTGTTGATCTATCTATACTGAGATTCAATGTACAATTAAAATCCCCTGCTATTATATGTTGCCCTGTAAGTGATGATAAAGTGAGGAATAAATTAACAAAGAAGTTTTGATCATCAATACTGGGGCCGTATAAGTTCACCAGATTTATATTTTCTAATAACAAAGATCCTTGGATAATTAGATATCTTCCAAATTTGCCTCTAATTACATTTTTCGTTTGAAATGGGACTGTTTTACGTATGAGAATCATAACTCCCCTAGCTTGGGATGAAAATGATGAGGTGAACACATTACCTTGCCATCTTCTCCTAATTCCTTTTACATCCTCCTCTAATAGATGAGTTTCTTGTTAAAATACAATTTTTGAATCCATGTCTTTTATTTTATTCATGATTTGTTTAAGTTTTTTTTTTAGATTTTGTAGACCTCTGCAATTCCATGAAGTTAAATTAAGATTAACGCTTCGATCTATGATCAATAAGGAGTTTGAGATTACCTTGCAATATGAACATACTCTTACGGAGAAGCAAAAACATGGGTGATGGAACATTCATCCTACAAACTAAACAAAAACAGATTCCCTTTCCCCACATTCGTGGTTATCCCCCCAAAATCAAAAAAATTCTGTCTCCTGTTATAGCTAGTGACTGTTCCACACCTGCGAGGATCAGTCAAACCACTCTCTTTCTCCTCTCAATCACCCTGACTCTACTACTATTCTTATGACATTAACTCTCTTCTGAAGTTTTTTCAGCATAACTTCAAAGTTTTATAGCAACGTTGTACATCATAACTTTTTTTTTATTACAGTCTGTATTTTGTAGACATGTTTATGTTTCAGATCAATCAGATGTCTGTACATATGCTTAAATGTTCTACCTTTGTCATGTTCATGCTTAGCTCCCGCCAGTCTCCTTTTGGATCTGCTTGATGAGCTCCTGCGCCTCTTGAGGGGTCTTGAAGGTGTGGGTTCTCCCCTTATATGTGACCAGCAGTCTTGCCGGATGAATTACTCCGTGACGGATCCCTAGGTTGCGCAGCTCTTTGCGGGCGGGGTCGAACTGCCTCCTTAATTGTTGTATTCCTGCAGCCAAATCCGGATAGAACTGCACCTGTTGGTCCTGGTATTTAATTTCCCCTTTAGCTTGCGCCACATTGGTGACTGTCATCTTGTCTCTGTAGTTGAGGAACTTCATAATCAGCGTCCTTGGTGGTGTCTTATTATCTCTCGGTGGGCCGATTCGGTGAGCTCTCTCTAAAACGACCGATGACTGCAGGTCCGCGTTGTTCAGCGCTTCTGGAATCCACTTTTCCAAAAAGGAACATGGGTCCCGTCCCTCCGCTCCCTCTGGGAGGCCCACCAGCCTCAAATTATTCCGTCGCAAGCGGGATTCCAAGTCTAGGACGTTATCTTCCAGACGTTTGCATTTTAATTCCAGTGTTTGCAGATTAATTTGTAGGCTGGTGACGTCATCTTCAGTGCTTGTAATTCGGAGCTCCGCCTGCAACGCTCGCTCCATGCAGTCGCTTATTTCTTTTCTCATACCTTCTATCGCTGCTATAATCCCATCAAATTTAGACGAAAACTCTGTTCTCATGGAGTTGATGGCAGTGAGCACTGCGTTTGTCCCCTCTTCAACTGTTCCGCTCTGCCGCTGGCTCCCTCCTCTGCCATCGCCTCTGGAATTTTCTCTGTTTCGCCTCGAGCGTGGAAGTCTGTTAGCTTGGGTTGTTTTGTCAAGTTACCTTTTCCTCCACCTAATTTTCCAGCCTTAGTCTTTACCATATCTGCGCCAAAATGCTAGGATGGGTTTTTGTTCCAATTAAGAGAGTTTAAGTAATTTTTTTTAATTTTCAAGAGCAGAGCAGTGTGAAACACATCTTCCTACATGGCCGCCATAACCGGAAGTCTCTTGAACTGAACATTGTTAGTTAGGAGCACGGCTGTCCTACTGGAGGTGGCAGAATAATCCACTTTGCCGTGTGGACCGTGTGGCAGTCTACCCACCGGTCCTAGCTTCACTTTGTTTTGTGTTCTTTATGATTTTACGTTTACTTTATTTGATGTGTTTGTTTGGGGTTTGTGCTCCAAATTTGGGTTGGTTTAATTGGATGTGTTTTCCAGTTTGTAAAGGGGGAAGAATGTGGGATCGCTATTTATTGTGAAGTGCGTTGTGATGACGCCACCTTCCGGTAGCGTCATCACACCACACTATATGAGGAGCGTCCGCCATTCAGGCTTCCTCTTTGCCCAGGACGACTACGCATGCTGTGCATTTACTGTATAGTGACCAGCCTGTTAATAAAGTGTAGTTCCAGTGCAACCTCTTAGTCCGCCTCCTTTATACCAGGTTTGTGGACATAACACTGTGTGGTTGCAAAGAACATGCTTTACCCTGATAAGAAAAATGTAACGGCATGGAGAGCGATGTTCTTCCTGCGCTACCAGCATGAGGGTGAGTCACTCCAGCATTATATAACAGACCTCTGGGAGCTGGCGAACGCCTGTGATTTTAGAGAGTTGAAAGAAGACTTGATACGCGATTGGCTAGAGGTGGGTACTAGCAACAGGAGACAGTGGAGTAGGCTGTTTTAAAGAGCAGACAAGCTAACACTGGATGAGACTGTGAAATGGGCATCCCAGATAGAGGCAGAGGATGAACTATTATCATGGCTAACGCCACCTACCCAGCAAGTGCCTCGCCCTACCCCGTGAACACAGGTCACCACCGTCACTACCCAGCACTCTGGCCCCACACCTCCCCGCTGCAATCAAAAGAAGAAGGGTAGAAAACAGGACAACACAGGTGAGTGCCCACACTGCAGTGGCTGTGGGTTATCCAAACATCAGATTCGATCAGCCACCTGCCAAGCCAGAGGGGCGAAATGCTACTGCTGCAGGAAGCTAAACCATTTTACGGGGTCTGTTGCACAACCTACAAAGATTCAACGGCCCGCTCACTGAGCTCAGCCATCGCTCACTCAATTAGCGTCAAATACTCACCGCTCAGGTAGTGCATGGTGAAACTGGATGGCATCAACGTGCTACTGCTGCTGGACACGGGGGCCTCGGGGTCCCTTCTGAGCGTGTCTACAGTCAGGAAGCTGTTTCCTCAGAAAACCGTTGCAGCTGAGGCTGAAGACTTATTTGGTTACGGCCACACCAGAATTGGTATGGTAGGGACGGTTAGTTTTTCTGTGCGGTACGGCCCCAAGGCCGTTCCATCATTCACCTTTCAGGTGACGCGTCAGTTAGCTGATCTGATGGGCATTGACCTGATCAGCGAGCTGGGTTTCTCCATCACTGACCCAAGGGGCTACACCGTTCTGGCGGTCACCTCATCCTGGCAGCACCGCTGGCCAACACTTTTCACAGGGCTGGGCTGCCTCACCTCTTTCAACCACCAACCGCTCATTGACAATGATGGTGCCTCCGAAAGTTCAGCCTCTGCACCGGCTACCCCGTGCACTATGGGACAACTTCATGACAGAGCTGCAGAAGCTGTTAGACACTGGCATCATCGAGCGGATCAATGCATCTCCCTGGATCTCAAACTTGGTGGCAGCAAAGAAGAAGGGCAGCCTACGACTGTCAATCGACCTCAGAGTGGTAAACAAAGTGGTGATCCCTGATAAATATCCCCTGCCCATGCCAGAGGAGCTGATGGCAACGTTCCATGGCTTCAAGTTTTTTTCCAAACTAGACCTCCGCCAAGGTTACCTACAGGTTCCCCTTCACCCGGACAGCTGACAAAACACGGCCTCACATTCAACGGGAAGAAGTGCATCTTTGGAGCAATGACCGTCGAGTTTGTGGGTTTCCACCTGTCTGCCGAGGGTCTGAGTCCCCTGCACTCAAACATCGAGGCGATACTGCAGCTGCCTGAACCATCATGCCACGTGCAGCTTTTGTCCTTCTTAGGCTTGGTGAATTTCTATGGGTGTTTTATCCCTTGGTACTCAGAGACAATAGACCCACTATGCACCCTCTTGAAACAGGATGCAGCCCGGGTATGGGTCCCGGCATGCTCTGCCGCTGTCACTGATTTAAAGACGTGCCTCACCTCCCCACCAGTAATCGCCCACTTCGACCCACAAAGCCCCACGTTCGTGATGTGCAACGCTTCCAACACGGCAGTGGGAGCCATTTCATCACAACTGCAAGGAGGAACTGAGCACCCAGTGGCGTTTGCCTCAAGGTCACTCATCTCGACTGAGCAGAAGTACTCAGTGGGAGAGAGGGAGGCACTGGCATGCGAACGCTGGCACATGTGTGTGTATGGACAATGCTTCACGCTGTGGACAAACCACAGAGCCCTCACGGCACTGCTGGAAATGTCAGGGTCAGGGTACAGATCCCTGTGCATCTACAGATGGACAGAAAGACTACAGGTGTACAACTTTAACACCCAGTTTACACCGGGCAAAGAAAATGTGGTGGCAGACTGCCTGTCCTGGGCTGTTCCTAACCCCACTCTGAATGGTGACCGAGACTCTTTGGAGCCAGAACTGGTTCGTATGCTGCACAGGCCACTCCAAAATTCCATCTCCCTACAAGAGCTCCAGGAGGTGTTGGAACAAGACCTGGCACTGACCCAGCTGCGTGCATTCATTCGCGAGGGCCGGCCGGCCAGGGTGCCGGGAGAATTGGCACCTTTCCACAGAGTCAGGGACAATTTATCATGCTGGAACGATGTCTGCATGGCAAGGGGGCACTGTTGTGGTGATCCCGGAGGCACTTAAAGGCCGCATCCTGACCATGCTACATGAGGGCCACCTAGGCATCGTCAGGGTTAAACAACGGTGTAGAGGCTCAGTATGGTGGCAAGGAATCAACAAGGATATGGAGGTCATGGTAAAAGACTGTGAGCCCTGCCTGGCCAGTGGGAAAACAGGAGTGCCACCACCCCCACCCCTGCAGCCACTGCCATGGCCATCAGCCCCGTGGAAACACATCCAACTGGACATATGCAGCGAACTGCATAGCGCCCCCCAGCACCTATGCTTTCTATTAGTAGCCTATGACTTCCACTCAAAATGGCTCGAGGTGTGAATCTCTGACTCAGTCACTGATTTCCTCACCTCCCTTTTCACCTGCTGGGGTGTGCTGGTTGCAGTCACAGTGGACAATGGACCGCAGTGCACCTCGGTGGATTTCAAGGCCTCCGTGAAAGAAAGGGGCATCAAACACATAAAGACCGCCTTCTACCACCCTCAGGCGAGTGGGGGGTGGAGAGATTCAAAAAGACCCTCAAGAACAGACTCAGGGCACATCTAGAGGATGGGCTCCCATTTTCAGTCACACCACAGAGCACCCTATTACATTATAGTGCAACACCTCATGCCATGACGGGTACCTGCTTGGCATTACTGATACTGGGATGTGAGATGAGCCTTCCCCTGGACCTACTATGCCCCCCAGTGGCTACTACACTGTTGGAGATGCCCTCTCAAGCCCTTGAGGGAGGGTGGTCAAAAAACAACAATGGAAGAAACAAATATTTGACAAGAAGCACAGGGTGAGGGGACCCGGACTCGCAGTACTGTACTGGGTTTGGATCCAACGTCTCAACCACACCCACAAGTTGCAGTTGTTTTGGACAGCACCGATACAAATTACAGCGCAGTTGGGCCCAGCCACTTTTCATCTCACTGATGGGTCACGGTGGTGTAACCCAGTGTTAAAAACACGAATAAAATTGTAAATATCGATAAAGTTTAAAAAAAAAAAACATTTCACAATGGGAAGGGATATTTTGGAGATAAATATATAGATAAATATAAGTTCATAAATGTATTGTAACGTCGGGGCCATTTTAAGGAGGCCAGGGATTTCCCAGCATGCTTTGCCAGTTTGAAACGTTACTGTGTGTGTTAAATGTGTTATTTCTGAGTTACACTGCTGTGTCATTATAACTGCATTATAATGACCCAGCAGTGTTTAGCAGGATTAGGGCAAGATGTATCTGTGTGTGTAACCATGATTGAAACGGAGGTCTGGGGGAATGACCTCCACTCCTCTGTGTGCTCAGAAGCAGGTTGGGGGTCGGTGTGTGAAAAATAAATCAGGTTGATCACAGCCATCTGCTCCATTGTCTTTGTGTGAACCCTGCAAACGTCACACTGGTGTCAGGAGTGGGATATGGAGCAAGATGAGGATCCAGGCGGAGGTGCAGCGGCCGGAGCAGTTCATCGCTCAACCGGCAACGGAGTGTAGAGCTGAGACACCGGCCCCTGGAGAGCTTCGCCGCGATGGACGGAGCAGAGCAAACCAGCCCCATTTCCCGCCCTTTTCAGGGCAGGACGGGCTGGCGATTCCAGAGCGATTAGAAGCGGCAATCGACCGGGAGATGACAGTCTCATCCATCCAGCAGCGGGCCAAGATTCCCCGCTACAACGGCGAGAACCTGTTGGATGACCGCCTGGCCCAGGTCGAGTTGGCTGCCGCGCTGATCATCAGAGGAAACCACCGTGCTGAGAGCAAGTGGAGGAGGAGCTACGGCAGATCACAGCAGCGCGTGCACGAAGGAAACAGCCGTGGCGAAGCGAGGAAGGACGGCTTCCGCTGCACAGAGCCAGGGTACATGGCATGGTACTGCCCCGCACACAGTGCACGACAAACTGGCGCCTCGCCGACGTTAAATTAGAGCGAGGTGGCATGGACGGGGAAAAAGCCGCCTCCTGCAGATGCTTCCCCCGGCAGGTGACGTCACAGAGGCCTTTGGAGCACAGCAGCAGTGGAGCGAGCAGGACAGATCCGGTCTTTTCTCGGGATCGGCAGGGGCTGGGCGCCTGGACGCGGGCCAGCGGCCGACTGGGAGGTCCTGGCAGCGGTAGGAGTCATGGGACTCCCGCTGCCAGAGGAGGAACTGTGCGTGTCCTACCGCTACCCGATGCTTTTCCTTTCGGTGACGTCACGGAGGCCCTCGGCGCAGGAGCGACGCAGCGGAGCGAGCAGGACGAAGATGCGGCCACTTTCCAGGCGCGGCAAGGGCTGGACGCATGGACGCGGGCCAGCGGCCGCCTGGGAAAACTGGCAGCGGTGGGAGTCGGCCGGAGCGGGCCTGGGACTCCCGCTGCCAGGGAAGGGACTGTGCGTGGTCCTACAGAGGCTGTCAGATGTGTCCATCCGTCCGCTGATGGCCAAACCGGAACCCTACCCCAACCAGATACTCCGACCGAGACTCAGATGGCCCGTGCATGCCGCCCTGGCACCGGGCTGACTCGCGTTGGATTTCTGAAAGTGGACTTTGAATTTTCTGGGGACAGAAACCAGTCCGGGGGGGGGGGGGGCAGTGTAACGTCGGGGCCATTTTAAGGAGGCCAGGGATTTCCCAGCATGCTTTGCCAGTTTGAAACGTTACTGTGTGTGTTAAATGTGTTATTTCTGAGTTACACTGCTGTGTCATTATAACTGCATTATAATGACCCAGCAGTGTTTAGCAGGATTAGGGCAAGATGTATCTGTGTGTGTAACCATGATTGAAACGGAGGTCTGGGGGAATGACCTCCACTCCTCTGTGTGCTCAGAAGCAGGTTGGGGGTTGGTGTGTGAAAAATAAATGAGGTTGATCACAGCCATCTGCTCCATTGTCTTTGTGTGAACCCTGCTTACGTCACAGTATGTTTATAAGTAGTTAGGAACATTCTTTGGAAAGTTTTGATAACGTTCCCGATAGTTTTATTTGGCGTTTTGGGTGACCAATGGCTGCGTTGTTAGCTGGGCAGCAACAGCCAATGGGGTTCCGCCAGCCAACAGGGTCATGCATTTTGTCGCTCGGGTTTGGCGTAATCCGCAGAACGCTCAGAGACACCGACGAGGAAGCGCAACTCATTGCTGAGACGGAGAGCTAGCGTGCTGGTAGCAGCCTTTGCCCGGATAAAACCCTTGAAATTGGTAAGCCTAAACCAAAATGAGACATTGCTGTATTAGCAAATTCTGACGCCCCGTTTTGTAAATTTTAAGATTGGAATACAAAGGCTGTCGACGCCGTTGAGCGCGGGAATCCCATTGACGCACGTGTCACCTAGCGTGGTAAGTGCCATGGTTGTGTATGGGAATGCTAATCGCTAGCTTAGCATGCTAACCGCCGATGCTAATTTTCGGCTAGTTTTTTTTTTTTAATCAGAAAAAGACATTTTTCTGAGTTGTGGCGGTTAGCAAAAGTCCCAGTTCCCCTGCCATTAAATGTATTTAATGGTGAAAGTTATACCTGTGATTTATAGGTGTTTAAAAAATATATTTGTTGTACCATTAGAAATATTTTGTAATAGCTAATAATAATAGCTTATTTGCTGTGTTCTGACCTATCCTATGGGTGCGGTCGGGGCTACGTCACTTCCGGTTAGTAACACATCGCAGCCATCTTTTTTTTTCCCACAATATCTTTATTGAACCTTTTTTTTTTTTTTTAAACAAACATGATACAAACAATCAAACACTAACACTAAAGTACTACAAAAAAAAAAAATGCACTAAAAAACACCAACAACCACCAACAAAATCAAATCTTCAACAATGCTCCTCTGTTTAGTCTAGACAATCCGACACATAAGTATACATATTATGTTCACCAGTTTGGAATTTACAAGGTCCACACATATCATTCACCTTCTTCTTCAAGAGTTATGTTTAAATTTTTTACATAATCAATAAAAGGTCTCCATATATTCTCAAACACAATTTCCTTTGATTTCAGTATATATGTTATTCTTTCTAATGGAAGGTTTGTTAACATCTGTCTTAACCACTGAGTCACATCTGGTCTATGAGTCTTTTTCCATAATAGTGCAATACATTTTTTGGCATTAAGCAAACTGAGGTCTATGAATGTTCTTTCACTTTTATTAAAATTATGCTTTTCTGGGTACAGACCCAACAAAAACAGTTTAGGATTCAATATGATTTGTTTTGAGATTATTTTTTCAATTGTTACCCTCACCTCTTCCCAAAACATTCTTATTAATCTACATTCCCATACACAATGAAATAGAGTTCCTTTACTTTCCATACATTTTGTGCACGTATCTGGTATATTTTTGTTATATCTATTTAACTCCTCCGGTGTAACATACATCCGCATTAACCATTTGAAATGTATCAATTTAAGGCGTACATTTATTGATTTGGTTTGAGCTTCTGTACAAGCCAATTCCCATTGTTCCTCTGAAATTTCAGTTTGCAGATCTTCTTTCCAGTAGTTTAATCTTTTCAGTGAATTTTCACTTGAAAATAGTGTCAATGAGTTATAAAACTCTGAAATAATACCCTTTCTTTTACTATCTTTCATCAACATTTTTTCCAAGGATGAATAGATAGGTCGAGTGAGAGCTTTATTTTGATTTGATCGAATAAAGTTTCATCGCAGCCATCTTAACTCGGTGAAAACAAACCTGTTACTAAGCCTTGTCGAGTGCAGTGTTTTGACTTTTTGTCATGGCCTGTGACTACATAGAAAAGCTTGATGAGTCAGCCAGGCTACTTATCAGGAGAAACTGACAGCAAGTGGACTGACAGATTGCCCATACAAGCTACCAGCCGGAAAATGGGTTAATGACCCGACCAGGTGGCCAGATGTGCAGTGGCCGGACGTGTACAGCTACTTGATCGACACCCCTGGTAAGCATATTTGCTTCGACCCATATTAACATGATTAACCCTCTTACATGTTTTGAATGTTTTTAAGGAAAGGCCCCTATGGGTAACATGACCAATCCATTAAATATCAGGGCAGCACAGGAGTAATTCTTAAAAGAAATAATTAAACAAGAAAATGTTCACTGATGCTAAACACTGCTTAGGTGGGCTTGTGTTGGATCGAAATAAGTGCAGGCGGACACGAGTGAAGTTTAAAAGGGTGCTTTATGCAGACAGTCAACTTATATACCCGGCTAATGCATGCATGGCACATTAGCATCACAGTAGACAGCAGGAAAGCATATACATTTGCATTAGTCACACATATCAGGCGCAGCATTACTGGCGCCGGGATTCCTCTCTGTTCCAGAGCCGCAGAAGGTGCGAGGCGCTTCTATAACGATCAGTAATTGCTCACGCTGAGCGCTCTGCTAGCTCGCTGTGGGAGTCACATGAGGTGTTCTCTTTTCCCGTATATTTTTCTTTTTGGCGTACAGAAATGGCAATACGCCCGTATTTGCTAAATTTGCATTTTCCCCGTATTAAAATACGGCAAAACCGTATTTGTCACCTCTTTCATTAATGGCCAGCCCCTTTGTTGCACTATTTACTACAGTCTACAGTTAAATTAGTCAGGCTGACTGTACATAGAGAGGTCTGTATTGTTGGGTGAAAAGGGAATCAGTCATGCATTTCCATAGACGAAATGTCCGTCTCTGTTTACAATACAGAGAGGCTTGTGTCGGCGGCTAGCATTTTCAAAACGTGACCCATCAAGTGGCAACTAATTAAACTAACACAATATCACTCAATTACCTGATATAGGACGTGATGAGCTGAATATAATGCACTACGACGGGCTGGACAAGCTTGACTGGGTCACGGCAGCTGCCTGGGACTAGGTCACCACTGAATTGTTTTCACCTAGTACGGCGTTGCCATGTGGGTTGCTAACCGGAAGTAGGCCAAATGCCCAGATGCCCGACTGCGCCCATAGGTCAAGTTTTTTTTGTTTGGACTGGTTGGACCAGAAGAGAGTGATTCTCCAGATCTGGATGGCGAGCCGAAGCCCGAATCAGCTTGACCACTAGAAGTGGTCTAATTGATCACCTGGAAAGGACTCTAGAAACTGTAAATATTGTAAATACATTTTGGGTATTTTGTTTTTAATTTTTTATTGTGACAAGGGCTGTATTTTTTTTGTTTATGTGTACATATTTGTAAAAATATACATAGTTGCAAGTTCTATGCACCGTGTGTTGTGTCATCTGTTGTTGCACCTCCCAGGCTCCTACAAACCTGTAATCTTCTGATCTGGCCCAATTATTATTATTATTTTTTTTTTTTTTTGGTACTACACCTAAAGTGAGTAGGTGTTAGTGAGGGTTACCGTGGCACACCAGCCACCTCAGAAAAGTGACACCAGCTTTGGCCCCAGATCAGGAGACAGCTGCTGTCACGGTGGGATCAGGCTGGGACGTTGACGACACAAGACCCACAAACTCCGATGAACGTCTACCAGAACCGGTGATGGTGACAAAGCCTGAGCGCCACTCGGCCCAGGTTCAACAGAAACTCCGCTACCTTAGGGATTTTGTGACTAAATAATGGACTCCTAAGTATAGCCAGGACGTGACCGATAACAGTAGCAGAATAATCCACCCGGTCACGTGGGCATACCAGTGGTCCACCCAGGTGCCCAGATAGTTGTACATACGTAGTTCGAGGTTTTTCGAGGGGTGGTGGGGGGGAAGGGGGGTAAATGTGGTGTTTGGACATGGTAGCTCTCCATAGGTGACATTATCACGCGGCAAACTGGCCATGGCGCAATACAGCGCCACCCTTCTGTATATAATTTAGTTATGTGTTGAATAAAGGAGAGTGCAATTCATGCCCGCTGTCCACACCTATTTCTTAGACATACAGTAACAAAGAGGTTGAAGCTTAAAGAAAAATCAAAAAGGTATCAACATTTTAGGTCGTTAAAAGCATTCTAGGAACCAAGCTTCAAGCATTACCTTCAGTCAGATAAAAAAGCTGGAGGAGATGCTCTGAGACTTCTGAGGAGAGGGGGAGGAGACAACAACCTCTTCCTCCAGGAACAGGCAGCAAAAGAGGAAAACGCCAGACAGACCTGGAGAAGTCTAATCGGGGAAGGCAGCAGGAAAAGATGCAAGGACACCTTATTTTAGTGTAAAAAAACAGGACGATACTGTATTTTGCAGCACGGGTGGCAACCCTAGTCATGGATCACTTCCAAAATGTAATGGGTTTGTGTGTAGGCCTAGAGCTGTCATGCGGTGGCCCTCGCGAGCCACCATAAGACGCCAAAAGTCACCGATGAAGTTTGCAAAGTTGTTTATTGTTAACAAAAGAACACACAAAGCAATACAAAACAATGAGCCACGGTGGGCTAAAACACACTACACTACAAATACTTGAACATGAGGCAAACAAGAAGAACACTTACGGTCAAAACCCAAGGATGGTCGATAAGCCAGACCATGAAAGGCATAGGTGACGTCTGAGCTGAGAACGCTCGCTCAACGTCTGGCAAGGAATAATCGTTGACAAAATGTTGTTGACGATCCATTGACGAGACTGCCGCATTATTCTGCTCCCAGAGCCCCACTTAAATACAAAGCTGCTGATGAGCCGAAAATGCAGCACAGCTGTCAGGCTTGACAGCAGGAAGCCCCTCCGAGCGCTGTCACAATAAAGGCTCAGGGAGCTGGAATGTAAACACTGCTGTCAAACCTGGTAAGAATGATGCATGGCCCGAGCGCGGACGAGATCGGCGCACGAACCATGACGAGCCAATTCTGGTGAAAATTGCATCAAAGGTTACTGTCACATTGCAGACAAAAGTGGCCCAAATCCATCTTTTTTACACACGTGACCCATATCTGATTTTTTTTTTTTTTTTTTTTAACGACAGTCTGAACAGCACACATCCAATTTTGTCACATCAGACCCAGGCCACTTTCACATGTGGTTCTAATTCAGATATGTACAGTATCTGTTTTTCAAAGCGACCTCGGTCTGAACGGTCATGTCGCGTTTCATCCAACTTTTTCCTCCCACATATGTGACAGTTCTCTGGTGGAGGATGCAGCAAGCATGGCAGACACAGCTGATTTGTGGTCTCCTTTTAATCAGTCTTCTGATTCCCTTTATCAATGTGTAACGGATGCCAACTAGTACTGTTCGGCGTAGAACGTTAGTAAAACCTCCCTCCCAAAGCCTCATACAGTATCGGTAGCGCTGAGCTACCGGTCAGACCTTTAGCTCAGCGCGATCGTGCTGTGTCTCCCATGCTCGAACTGTGTAGTTGACTGAGAGGTCGCGGGTTCGTGTCCCGTGTGGGGCGAACTGCGCAGGATGATCTCTGTCACAAATGGATTGCAATTTTGTCGGCTCCGACTGCACAACAACTTCATTCTTTTGGGGGGGGCGGTGTGGAATTCAGGGCTGAAACCGTCAGATATGCATTACAGGCACACAGTAATGGCACATTTACTGGACGCTGCAAATTCCTTTTTCCCTGTAAACAGCACACTGTGAGTTCTGGCAGCTGTAATATCTAAAATGTAAAGGTAATACTGACATGACTGTAGAGCGGAATGGCCAGATACAGGAATACAAGGACACACCATCCAGGAGAGGGGAGTCTCTGGCTACTTCTCTTTCCTGTGCTGGACTGGTGTTACGCTGCTGGTGCTAGTCATGCTGTTAATTTATTATTAACCTTATTCATACAGATAATCCTATTGAGATATGGGGTCTCTGTGGTGTTCTAAAACCACAGGTCCGGTCAGTGTTGGTGTGATGATGCGGCTACTAGGTGATGTCATCACGCTGAACACATAAATGTAAGGGACTGTAGAGGAGCTGGAAATAATGAGGCGGTTTTGTTTAAAAGCAGCGTTTTAATGATCAGCTCTCCTATCTTGTCTCATCAGGTGCAGAGCGTGGCAGAAGGTAAAAAGAGGCAGAATTCTGCCAGCTCGCTGATTAAATACAGGCACACATCAAAAAGGCATTACAAAGGCTGACATCCCTCGTTATCTTAATCCCCCCATTGTCCTGTTATTTCCTCTCCTCGTCTTGGGAGGTGATGGGAATTCCTCTCCTCGCCTTGGGGGGTGAGGGTGACTCCTCCGGTCTCCGCCGTCGCGCCCTGGGACGTCTTTGTTCTTCACACGGCGGGTGAGATTCCTTTGTCCTTTCAGAGGTGTGAAGTTCCTTACATATGCAGTCACCAAACATCTCACATGTTCTAACATATGTAGGTATGGAATATATGAGTAATATAGACCACAGGCCCCCCAAACAACGAGGAAAGGACAACAGAAAGATTCACAGTCTAGAACAGTTACTACGACATACTACGTGTTAAGCTGTTGCCACAGAAGAACTTTCTAGCAGCCATGCTTCTAAAGCCTGTTTTCCACTAGCCCAGCACACCTCGGTACGGCTCGATTCACTTCAGTACGGCTCGGAATGCTTCTGTCTCCATTAGCATGGTGTTGTGCTTGTGCTGTGTTGTTTTTTTTTTTAGGAGGTTTTAGAAGCGGGGCAGCAGCAGATTCTTAGCGAGGCGGGGCCACACTCCCGTGACGTTACGCACCCGACTGAGTCCTTATTTACACAAGACAAAAAAGGATCCAAGGATTATTGCCTTGCTCGCTCTGTGGATTTATCTCACAATTAATTTTATCTCATAATTAAGCTGCAACAACACAAGTCACTTTTGTTTTGAATTAACTGCCAAATGACCTAGAAATAATGAGCTGAAACTTGTTTTTATTCGTATTAAATAATGAGATGGTGGCACACTGGCCTACACCAAATTATTATTTTTTACATCCTAGGGCATTTTGGATGTACTGAATTAAAAAAAATTCATGTTTTTCACCTTCAGGTCAACGTTTGGAACAACAGTATTATTATTTTCCGTTTAGATGATGCTACACTCCTTCTAAAGTATTGTAAATCTCTGAATTTGGAATGCCGATAGAACATTCAATTTACATATACTTACTTTTTTACATACTTTGACTTGTAAGCTTGATCAGTCTCTCCTGCTGCATTTTAAAGTCCAACTGTGCAACTTCTTATAAGTTAACATAAAAAATGTACCCAAAGTTTAGAACTGGATCATGTGGGGCTAATTTTTTATGATATTTCAATAAAAAGAACAGAAAGCTTACAAAAAGATTTCTTTTTTGGTCTAGTTAAAAATTACATTACCTTTACAATGGTTGACCCTGACAGGAAGATCAGATCAGACTAGGCAATGGAATTTCTATGTAATTATACTGTTTTATAATTCAGTGTTATAACAGACAAACCACACTTTCCAAAACAATTCCATTTTATTATATACAAAATATTAAAAGAAAAAAAAAAACTTTGCAACACAACATGAAGGTTAATCGACATTTTATACACGCTGACCACTGAGTGTCTCTACACCAGCTTCCCAAACTGGGTCACGACTCGGATGAATGAATCCGTCTCTGCCAGCTGTGGGTCAGGATGGCTCGGTTGAATAATCCGGACGGGCTGTCGCGGCGGACGCATGGGATGATTCTACAAGGAAAATGCACACAATAAAATACAGCACGTAAGTGCAAGATATACAGAAAAGACAATAGTTTTTAACAAGAATACATAAGCTTATTTCAGCGTATTGTTCACATGAATAATTAAAATAAAAGCTTTAGTCCGCATTGTGCTGCAATAAAGCAGCGATCCATCCACAAATGAACAGCTTTTTTATTGCATAAATAAACTGAGCGTCTTACCGAATATATTTGCGAAAAAACGCACAATAAAAAAAAATTAAAACTCACCGTTAAAGGACTCCGATGTCGAGACCTCCCGGTATATTTTTTCATTCCGGGCGGCTCCGTGTAACTCGCGCTGAATACGTTCGTCTGACAATGCAGTGAGCAGACACTGCAGCTCCTTATTGGTCCATGGAACACCCTTATTACACGAAGCCATTTTTGATAGAGAATAAATGAAAATAGCACAGCAATACACTGAAAAGGAACCGCCAACAGTGGTTGCGTGCTGAGTAAAGGCGGTCGTGAAGATTCTTTTTTTTTTTTTTTTTTCAAAAACTTTATTGAGAAGGTCGTGAAGATTTGGTAGATGAGGAGGAGGAGAGGGGCGGTTACAACCTGACCAATCAGCGGCGACCAGTCTGTTAACGTCACAACACGGCACAGCTCAGCACTGCTGTACCCTGCCCTTCAGCGGGGCTGAGAATTGCGGCTGTTAAACCGTGTTGGGGCTTGTGGAAAAGCGTACAAAGCGTGCTAGTGGAAAAGGCCCTTAAGATAGTTCAGTGGTAATCATAACAGTATAGTAAAATCATAAGTCAGTCCTAAACTGTTGCAGCACAATTGGAGAATAATTGTGGAGTGGTTGGTATCAGTCCCTGTGCTGTCTGGGTTTAATTCTTCTCCCAAAACTGCTGTAGGTTGGTTTAGGCGTCCTGCTGGGACCTTCTTGTGAGGAATCTGCAGTGTGGGAAGGGGAGAGATTATTTGTTCCCTGCCTGGGGGCTGAGACTTTTCCCTTGGGGGGTCTACCTCGCCGAGGTGCTCGTGCCAACTGTGCAGGTTCGTCTTTCAACAAGAAGGCAGGTTTAAGTCTGTCAATGCTGACTGTTTCTTTTCTGTCCCCATAATCAAGCACAAAGTGTTTATCACCATGTTCCAGCACTCTGTAAGGGCCATCGAATACTGGGCGTAACGTTGGTTTTAGAGCTTCATGCTTAACAAAAACGAACTCAGCTTTTTTAAAATTTTGAGGGACAAAAACTCATGGGAAGGAGTGATGAGCTGGACCGGGAAGAGAGTCCGGTCCGTTGCTGCCTAAAAACCTTGGGACTGGCTCTGGGTTCTCTGGTAAAAATTCACCTGGGAGTCTGAGAGGCTGAGCAAAGACCAATTCTGCAGGGGAAGCGTCTAGATCCTCTTTAGGTGCAGCACGCAACCCCAATAAAACCCAGGGAAGTTTATTTACCCAATTTGTGTCCGTTAGTGAGGCTCTGAGGGCGGCCTTTAAGGACCTGTGAAAATGCTCGCATAACCCATTAGCCTGAGGGTGATAAGCGGGTGGTGCGATGAATTGTTGCCCCTAAGCTGTTGGACATGGCTGACCAGAGCTCTGAGACAAATTGAGGCCCCCTATCGGACGTGATGTCCGATGGGACGCCGAAACGTGCCACCCAGTTTGTCAGAAAAACGCGAGCGACTTCCTCCGCTGTAGTTGCCGCTAGAGGAACTGCCTCTGGCCAGCGCGTGGTGCGGTCTATCATTGTTAGCAGGTGTGTGAAACCTTGGGAGGAAGGTAGTGGCCCCACTAGGTCGACATGGATGTGGTTGAACCTTCTAGCAGGGATTGGAAAAGGCTCCAGAGGGGCTTTTGTGTGTCTGTGTATTTTGGCGCGTTGACAAGAAATGCAAGTTTTTGCCCACTCTTTTACGTCTTTGCGCAGGCCTGGCCACACAAACTTTTCAGCAACCATTTTGACCGAGGCGCGCACACCTGGGTGCGCGAGGGAGTGAATTGCGTCAAAAATGCGGTGGCGCCAAGTAGCTGGTACTAACAGGCGAGGTCGGCCGGTTGAAATATCGCATATTAGGGAGGGCACGCCGTCGCGTAACCCTTTTTTCTCCAGCCTTAACCCTGTTGGTCCAGACAAGAGCGCGCGCACGTCCGCGTCACTGTTTTGTTCTTCTGCTATGGCTGCATAATCTATCCCTTCATGGATAGGTGCTGCGTATGTGTCTGTGTTAGTGAAGAGTTCCACTGCTGAGGCAGTATAATCTGTCTCCTCGCGCTCTGGCGGTGCCACAGCGCGAGAGAGACAGTCCGCTACTACATTAAGTTTGCCTGCTACGTGTCGAATGTCTGTGGTGAACTCTGAAATCGCAGCCAGCTGTCTTTGTTGTCTGCCCGACCATGGTTCTGAAATTTTAGCTATAGCAAAGGTGAGCGGTGTATGGTCTACAAAAGCCGTGAAACTCCGCCCTTCTAACCAAAACTGGAAGTGGTGGATGGACAAAAGAAGCGCCAGCAGCTCTCTGTCAAAAGTGCTGTATTTGCGTTCAGTTGGGTTTAGCGATTTGCTAAAGAATACTAAAGGTTGCCAGACCCCGCTGACAAGTTGCTCTACAACTGCCCCTATGGCCAGGTCTGAAGCATCTGTGGTTAGTGCAATGCGGGCCGCGGGATCTGGGTGAACTAACATTGTGGTGTTAGCTAGGGCGTTTTTAACTTCAGCGAAAGCGCGTTCGTGCTCCGGGGTCCATTCGACCGCGTTGGAAGCCTTCTTTTTTTTGAGCGCGTCATATAGGGGCTGCATGAGCTGAGCTGCGTGGGGGAGGAAGCGGTTGTAAAAATTAACCATCCCCAAAAATTCCTGTAGCGATTTGACCGTTTGGGGCCGTGGAAAACCTTATATCGCACAAACTTTGTCTGGAAGCGGAACTGCCCCTTTCGGGGAGACTTTGTGTCCCAAAAAATCAATTTGCGAAACGCCGAATTTGCATTTGGCTGGATTGATTATTAGCCCGTGCTCCTCTAGCCTCTGAAAAACGGTAGTGAGGTGCTGCTCGTGTTCCTCCTCGGACGAGCTGGCTACCAGCATGTCGTCGAGGTAGACGAAGACAAATGGGAGGTCGCGTAGGACCGCGTCCATCATAGTTTTGAAAAGTTTGGGCTGCACCTTTGAGGCCGAAAGGCATTCGCAAGAATTCAAAAAGGCCGAAAGGGGTTATAACCGCCGTTTTAGGAACGTCTTCAGTTCGGACTGGGACCTGGTGATAACCGCGGACTAAGTCTATCTTTGAAAAAATGCGTGCACCCGCTAGATGCAGTGAAAAGTCTTGAATGTGAGGGATTGGGTAGCGGTCATGCGCTGTAGCGTTGTTTAATCTGCGTCGGATTTCGTAACCATGTGAAGTGGTGAGGCCCAGGGGCTCTTCGAGCGTCTAACAATGCCCAATTTTTCGAGAGTTGCAAACTCGTCCCGTGCTATGTTGAGCTTGGCCGCGTCTAAGCGGCGAGCTTTGGCAAAAACGGGAGGTCCCGTTGTCGGAATGAAGTGTTCAACTCCGTGTTTAGCTACAGTGGCTGAGAATTTGGGGGTTGTGAGTGCTGGAAATTGGGTGAGGAGTTGCTCAAACTTACCTCCTGCCGTGGTGACGTTGGCCTGCACAGGTGGTGGAGAAACTCTAGCTGAGCATGGAATAGAAGCAAAAGATAGTGCATTAACCAGGCGCCTATTTGCTAGATCCACTAATAACCCGTGTGCACACAAAAAATCTGTGCCTAACAAGTTAAAACTCACCGCCGCTACAACAAATGTCCATCTGTAGCTGCGGCTGTGGATGAGGAGGTGCAGGCTCTTTTTGCCGAACGTGTCGATGTCAGAGCCGTTGGCTGCCACTGCTCCGTTGCCCCGGGTACCCATGGCTCGATCTGCGTGGGAGGGCATGACAAAACTCAGCTGAGCTCCTGTGTCGATGAGGAACTGCTTGCCTGTGTGTCCATCCGTCACGTACAACAGCTTATTTTTCTCGCCGAGAACCGCTGCTGTTAATGGCCCTCGGCTTTGGTGTTTCCCGACATCGCGAATTTGCAGGGGGGAACGCATTTGCGGGCTTTCTCAGCGAAGCGGTGGTGGTAATAACAGACGTCGTTCTGTTTGTTACGTTTGGACCGCGCCGCTGTCACCGTGGGCTGGGTCTGCTCCATGGGTTGTGGCTCTCCATGGCTCGGGGCGTCAGTTTTGAGGTCTGCGGATGCCGCTGTGGGTGTCAGCTCCTTGCAGGTGTTGACGAGCCGGTAAGCCTCGTTGGCCAGGGTGCGGAAGTCTTGGTGGTTGCTGCACTTCATGCTGGCGAGTGTCCCTCTCATGTGTGGCGGCAGCGTGCTGAGGAAAATAAACTGGAAGAGGAAATTGTCATTGTCCTCTTCCTTGAGCTGCAGCAAATCCTCCATGAGGGCCTTCGGATTGCCCCCTCTGTGGCCGTAGACCGCCAGGATCTTCTCGGCTCTTTCCTCCGCTGACGGGACGTAGTTCGCCACGATGGTCGCCTTGAGCGTCTCGTACTTGTCCCGGGTCGGTGGTCGCCGGATCAAGCTCCGCACACACTTCGAAGTGGCGGAGTCGAGTTTGGAGACGATATGATAGAACTTCGTATCGTCTGCCGTGATGCCCGCCAGTATGAATTGGGCTTCAGCCTGCTGAAACCAAGAGGCGGGGTCTTCTCGCCAGAAGTCTGGCAGCTTGACAGCGACGGCGTTTGTGCACACCATCGCTGTTGTGCCCGCCGGGTGAGGGTGCCTTGCTTCGGCTCTCACGGCGGTGCTGGAGCTCGGTTGAGCCCTCTCAATTCCTTCTGCCGGGGGGAACAGTTGTTCATCCGCTCCCTCGTCTGCGTAGTTGCTGGCGTCTGCCTGAGTCGCCACGGATGAGTCGCTTGAAGAAGAACGCCTCCGGTCCATACTCGCGTCAAGGTCACCAGTGTAGAGGAGCTGGAAATAATGAGGCGGTTTTGTTTAAAAGCAGCGTTTTAATGATCAGCTCTCCTATCTTGTCTCATCAGGTGCAGAGCGTGGCAGAAGGTAAAAAGAGGCAGAGTTCTGCCAGCTCGCTGATTAAATACAGGCACACATCAAAAGACAGGCATTACAAAGGCTGACATCCCTCGTTATCTTAATCCCCCCCATTGTCCTGTTATTTCCTCTCCTCGTCTTGGGAGGTGATGGGAATTCCTCTCCTCGCCTTGGGGGGTGAGGGTGACTCCTCCGGTCTCCGCCGTCACGCCCTGGGACGTCTTTGTTCTTCACACGGCGGGTGAGATTCCTTTGTCCTTTCAGAGGTGTGAAGTTCCTTACATATGCAGTCACCAAACATCTCACATGTTCTAACATATATAGGTATGGAATATATGAGTAATATAGACCACAGGGACGGCCATTTTCCAGTCTGTCTCTCTTCTCGCTCTTTGGTGCTCGGCCTCCCAACTGACAACACCACTGTACCACCATAATTTTTTTTTTTTTTGTAATAAAGTTTGTGTTCCCAGCTAACTCCACTCTCCATTGGTTAGTCCACATTTTCCAGACAAAACAAATGGCGACGAGGATGACCCATGTAAAACCAAGGATGAAACCCTTACTGACTGAGAAATATTACAACGATGCGACCAACGTTATGGTCTGAAGAATCATCTTCTTCCCGCGCAAACATGTGGGTGAGTCAACGTTGTGCCATGGAGCTCTGAGTCTTAGTGAGCACATGTGCCTTTGGGCCCTTAGAAGATGAGCTAATCCATGACAAGCTAGCAGAAGGCACGAAAAACAAGTGGCTAAGAGAAGAGCTAATGCTAATGACACAACAATTCATCGCGGACTTTTGCCACCTAGCTAGCACCTGCAAATTTGATTTGTTGGAGGTCGAGATGGTGCAGGACCAGTTAGCCAAGCAGCCAAGCCAGACACTGCTAGCACACGCGTTAACCACAGAAGCATACCTGCCAACTACTCCGGTTTTGCCGTAATGGTTCCGGTTTTCAAGACCCCATTCCGGGTTACGGCTTTATTAATCAAAATTACGGTTTTTCACTAAAAATTCAGTTAAAAATTTTAAATCGTAAAAAAACACAAAAGCAATTCCAAACACAAAATCGCTAGGAATAGTATCTAAATTTAGAACATAGTAGCGTCAGTAGCGTTTCTTTTCGTGGTTCGCTGCTACCCTTTACCTGAAGCGTTTGCTAAGCTAACGCTATCGCTATTGAGGGTACTGAGGTTTCTATTCTCGCACGAAATCCTGGAGAGGCGTGCGCACATGGCGAGATGTAAACACGATGTAAACTGCTTCAGACGTTCGCACGACTGCACTTCAGCCCTGGCAAATGGACCATGGATTAGACATCTAAAGGGAGAATACATTTTATATAATGCCTAAGATTCTGAAGAACATGTGCTGTGTAATTGCAAGCCTTGTCATGCTTGGTGTATCATGTATACACATAAAATATCAGAGCGATTTTGCAGTCTTTTACGCACGTGCCTGTGCCTGCTGATATTTCTAGTCTTCTAGTTACCTCCGCCAAGGAGGTTATGTGATCATCAGCGTTGGTTTGTCTGCTTGTTTGTTAGCAAGATAACTCAAAAAGTTATGGACGGATTTTCATGAAATTTTCACAGATTGTCAGAAATGGGGTATCCTACAGATGATTAGATTTTGGTGGTGATCTGGATCACCGTCTGGATCCAGGAATTTTTTAAAGGATTCTTTTTTTTTTTTTTTTTTTATTTAACATTGCGAGATAGGGCCATTTTCAGTATTTTATTTATGATGTTAAACACTGTATGGGGGGAACTGTGGCGCTTGGCGGAGGTCTGCGCTGTCCGAGTGCTTTTCTAGTATTTATAATACATCACATCTGGCCTATTCAAAGTTCTATGCAGTGTTAAGATAGTCTTTTGAATGCAAATTTAATGAATGAATGAATCTTTATTTCGGATAGATTAAAAGTAAAGATTAAAAAGAAACAGAATAATATAACAAAGGCGAAAAAATCCAACAAGGTCAAATTAGACAATAACTCCTCTGATTATACAGTTCAACATAAGTTATCCGAAATGGGTGATGGCTGAAGCCGCAGCTTATATTGCCCACTCATATTCCATCCAAGAATTCAAAAGAAAAACAAAACAAGAGCGATTACAATTCAGAACGAAGCTAAGACAAAATGGGACAAAAAAAAAAACTAACAACACAACACAGACTGGATATGACAATCCTTATGTGATTTTACATGTCATCTTGTATATATGTTTGGAGTATTTCTTCCTTTAGTTTTTGTCTAAATTGTCCAAGCGTTGTACATGATTTTAATTCAGGTCCAAAATCGTTCCATAATCTGACTCCTTGCACTGAAACACAGTGTTGCTTGGTGGTAGTTCTCACTGAAGGTTTTTGAAATATATATGAGATGACTGTTGTTGTGAAATGGCGCTATATAACTAAAGTTGAATTGAATTGAAATGTTCCTCTGAAATGATATTGTTTCTCCCTTATTTGGAACAGCTTTTGGATATTTGCGGGCAGTGATAGATTCTTAGCTTTAAACATTATTACTGCAGTTTTAAAGTCAACCAGATCTTTCAACTTGAGAGCTTTTAATTTAAGAAAAAGTGGGTTTGTTGGTTCCCTGTAAGCAGCTTTGTTTATTATTCTAATAGCTCTCTTCTGAAGCATAAAGACTGGATATATGTTTGTTTTATATGTATTTCCCCATACTTCAGTACAGTATGTCATGTATGGGGGTATTAATGAATGATACAAAGTATATAATGTGGGTTGTTGATTCAGCAAATATTTCGCTCTGTGTAGTATTGCAATTGATTTAGATATTTTACCTTTAATATAATATGTGACTTCTATGTCAAATGCTAATATTTGTTTGACACTGCGGCCCCTGGACCCCGGCTAGCTACTAGGCTTTTCAGGTTTGAAAGTTGAAGAAATATGAGGTTGTTAGCTACATTCTAACTTGATTTAATGCTAATATTTGTTTGGCGTCGGGGGGCTTTGCCCCCCTGAACCCCCCACCAGGACTTTGTCTTGGACCTACCGGGGCCTGCGGCCCCTGGACCCTGGCTAGCTACTAGGCTTTTCAGGTTTGAAAGTTGAAGAAATATGAGGTTGTTAGCTACATTTAACTAGATTTAATGCTAATATTTGTTTGGCAAATATTAGCATTATTAGCATTAGCATTATTAGCATTAGCATCGGCCCCTGGACCCCGGCTAGCTACTAGGCTTTTCAAGTTTGAAAAGTTGGCAGGTATGCAGAAGGGCCCGGTGATACGGCAGAAGAAGCCGAGGTTAACACAGCGGATTGGAGGAACACTGACGTGCTTCCCATGTGGCAACTGTGGCTCCCTGACACACCAAGAAAGAGCGTGCTCCTGCCCGACCAAGGGGTACCGATGCCAACACAGAGAGAGAGGGCATATACAGGACTCGCCTTCAATCCTCGCCCGGCATAAGCCTCAGGGAGCCGCCACCGAGCTGGAGGTGAGGGAGTTCGTGGACAAAGGGGACCCCGGTGAACGACGACAATCTGGCACACGTCCTGTCACCGGCGACAGTGACACATCGCCCTGACCACAATCAGCACCAGGAGAGAAGGGGCAGAAGCCTGACTCATCTCGCATCTTCGCCCGGCATCAGCCTCTAGGAGCTGCCACAGCACTGCAGGATAGAGAGTGTGCAGCCCAGCAGGACCCAGCAGAGCAACACCAATCCAGAGTGCGTTCCTGCCTGGAGAAGGGGCAGCGACCACATTCACCTCAGATCCTCGCCCAGCATAAGCCTCAGAGAGCTGCTGCAGGAGAGGGAGCCTGCATCTATCAGGAATCCCAGGACACAACAATCTGGCGCAGGTTCTGTCAATGGTGACAGCAACATATCGCCACAACCAGACTACTCAGGAGAGGGGGAGAAGAGGCCAGACTCCTTCCAAATCCACACCCGGCACCAGCCTCCAGGAGCCACTGCTGAGCTGCAGGATGAAGGGTCCGCGATCCAACAAAACACAGCAGAGCCACCGGACTGCTTCTGAATCCATGCCCAGCAACAGCCTCCAGGAGCCGGTGCTGAGCTTCAAGATGAAGAGTTCGCAACCCAACAAAATGCAGTGGAGCCACCGGACTACTTTCGAATCCACACCCAGCATCAGCCTCCAAGAGCCACTGCTGAGCTGCAGGATGAAGAGTCTGTGGCCCAACGGGATGCAGCAGAATCACCACAACCTGGTGGATGCCCCACAGCAGATGTGAGAGCCACACCATCACAACCACGATGCCGAGTGCAGCCAAATAGAGTGCCATTTGCAGTGGTGGACTGGGTACGGGTCCGCAGAACCGAACAACTGGACCCGCAGTCGGCCTCAACACCGTCTCCACCAGCACCTATCAAGATCACTGCACAGCTGGCACCAGCGACCTTCCAGCTGGCAGATGGTTCAGTGTGGCACACCAACCATCTCGGCCGAGTTCGAGCAGCTGTCCCAAATGACACGGGAGTCGACTCGCATGGTGTGGGACCTGGACTGGGGTTTCGAAGAAGATGGTCCTGGTCCGTGGGCCTCCGCACCTCCATGGGCACTTCCACCACGGGCTCGCCTCAAGGCCCCTTGAACTGAACTGCATTCCTCAATATAAAAAGGACTGTGCTTAGCTAGGGGTGCAGCTGTCAACAGAAGTGGCATAATAAGGCTGCGTGTCCACCAAATGCATTTTTTGCCACCTCATTTTTTGTCTTTTTTTCAGCATTTGTGTGCTGCGCTCTGGGAAAAAAAAAAGTCTGTGCCCTGTATCCCAGCAATAGCTTGTTACTCACAGCTCAGCACTTCCACTTTTCCTATGGTCAGACTTTCTATTTATTTTTTAATAGCAGTCTCTAAATAACAATGGACAGGAAACATATTCTAACATTGATAGCAGCGCTGGATACAAAATATGATGACACGGAAAACAGGAGTCTGAGTACAGACTGTACCGGCATCCTATGTCCTGCCCTTCCTTATGCTCATTGGCTGTTTAGAAAGATGTGACATTGACGAGCTCAGCTGTAGTCTGAAAAGTTAAAAATTTTTTTCAACTCTCAGCGTCCTGAGCACCACGTCAAAAAGTGGCCACCGCCGAGAACGTTTCAGCACCAAGGGCGCTCAGCGCTGTAGACGCTGGACTACATAGAGAATGAATAGAAAATAGTCACCCACAGCTGAAAAAACGCGTTTGGTGGACATGTAGCCTTAACCACTCAGCTGCACTGGGCTACGTGATAGTCCTCCCGCTGGCTCTAGCTAGTTCTGGTTCTGGGGTTTTACAATTACCAAATTGGGGAGGGTAAATTGATAGTGTTTTCCTGCTTTTCCAAGGGCAGGGGGGTGAATGTGGTGTTCTAAAACCACAGGTCTGGTCAGTGTCGGCATGATGACGCGGCTGCTCAGTGACGTCATTGTAGAATCGTATATTATATATATATTATTATGGCGGTGCCCTGGGCTGGAGAGGGGTGATGACCCGCCTCTGGGATGTGGCGTCACCTGGGATATATAAGCCAGCTGTGGGAGACATCTTGTCTCTTCGCTGTGGCTCCTGTGCTCGCGTTAGAGTCTCCTGTGTTCCTGTTCTCGTTCTTAATAAAACGTCACCTCGACTCCTTCCTAATTTGAGACACAACAGTCATCACGCCAAACATATAAATGTAAGGGATGTCCGTTTTACAGTCTCTCTCTCTTCGGCGCTCGGCCTCCCAACCGACAACACCTCTGTACCACCATAATTAGCTTTTTTGTAATAAAGTTAGTGTTTCCAGCAAACCCCACTCGGTTGGTTATTCCACATTTTCCAGACATGACAGAGAGCTGTTTCATCGATCAGTTCTGTTAAAGCAGAGCTGATCATAGCAGTCATCTGGCATGTAGAGCAATGAAGCTGGTCTCATATTTATTTTGTGCATAATCATTTCTGAAGGATTTTTATGAGAGAGAGATACTTTATTTCGAACAAAAAACAAAACTAGTGACAAGTGCAATAAAAGTGACCATGTACAGTGCTCGAAAGGGAGAAGGAAGAAGTTAACACTTATTTACTCCAACTCCTCTTTTCCCTAAATACAACCCATGTGAAATATATACATATTACCTCAATTAAGAACCCCAAGTAGACAATTAACTATATTTTATACATATCAATACTGACACCCATCCATCCCTACATACATCTATACCCAGCCCCAAACAACACAGATATACATTATATTTTAACATTTTATTTTGCTGCACTGCATCAAGGTGAAGAAATTCTGTCCCCCTTAATCGTTCGGGGTTCATATTTACTTCCGCAAACACAACGCCGTGTCTGACGTTGCATCTTCTTCTGCGCACGCAGGCCACTTCATAGCCGTAGACCGTTCACACTGGTGTCTGATGGGGGTTGCATTTAAATTATAATGTGAACGCCCACACAAAGAAATTGGATCTCAGCAAAAAAAAAAAAATTGGAATTGAGCATGAAGACCTGCAGTGTGACCATAGCGTATGTCTGTCCATTAGTTTTGGAGTATTGCTGCTAACACACTGTGAGAAGATAAAAGCCTTGGCTGAGGGATGCATTCTTGGATCATCACCAGAATGTAAGGGCTTCCTCTGTAGCCCAAGAACCACCTCTGGTGAAAATTTCACCCAAATCCATCCAACAGTTTTGGAGTATTGTTGCTAACACTGTGAGAAGATAAGAGCCTTGAAGGAGAAATGCATTCTTGGATCATCACCAAAATGTAATGGGTTTGTCTCTAGCCCAATGACCACCTCAGGTGAAAGTTCCATCCAAATCCATCCAGCAGTTTTTGTGTAATCTTGCTGCACAAATACAAACAAAGCCCTTGGTGGAGGTATGCACTCTCAGATATCACCAAAATCTAATTGTCTGTTCCCTGTGCCATTACACACCTTTCCTGAAAATTTCATCAAAATCTGTTCATAACTTTTTGAGTAATGTTGCTAACAGGCAAACAAACCAACGCTGGCAAAAGCATAACCTCCTTGGTGGAGGTAATAATGCTTCACTACATTTGCCAAGGAGGTAATGTTTTCATGTTGGTTGGTTTGTGTCCAGGGTTACACAAAAACTACTGGATGGATTTTGATGAAATTTTCACCAGAGGTGGCCCTTGCGCCACGAATGAACCCATTCCCATTTTGGAGGTGAACCTGGTCAGGATGCAGATCCGGGATCATTTTTTCCCCACTTTCTTTAACATGGCAAGATGGGGCCTTGGCAAAGGCATGCATGTTCTGCATGCCCTTTAGTTTATGAGATGTTTATCTGGCCATTTTGCGACAAATTTCTATGAAACCAACATTTAAACAAATCAAAAAATCTAAAAGTACCATAATAGGATAGTCAATATTTATTAAACAGTTGTTTCAACCCACACACCAACAGCTTTCCTATGGAAAATTTTGTTGAAAAGAAATCATCATTTATTGAGGAGAACACATTCAATTTTCAGTTTCATTTAAAACCACATTTAACAAGATTCCCATTGTCATATTATGTTACAGTACAAAAAGGATACTGCATCAATGTATGTACCATTTTAGTCCTACAGCTACAAAGAAGCATCATGTTTTCTCCTACGCTAGTTTCTTTACATATTTGCTGTCAAGTATTACAACAGCCTACTTAGATTTCTGTAAATATAAAAGAGAAATATCTATCATAATAAAACAACATGATACAGATGCTACTAGTAGCAATGAATTATGTCAGATATACATAAAGAAAAATCAAGGCTGTTGCTGCATTCATTGCATCTCACTATTTGACAGTATTCTGCAGTTAACCTAAAAGCATATTTCACAGCAGCTGTTGTGACACGAAGTGATAATTTAACACAGATGCTGCTATTCACAATTCAGGCTGAGCGCACAAACAAAAGAGAACACTAGTTATTTATATCATAAGTGACACTAATGTTTGCATAAATGTTTGTGTTAAATGGTTTCTAACCTGGGCCTCTTCAGCTACTTTAGTCACATACTGATTTATTTGCCAATTCATGAAGATAAAGTCCTCAACAATTCTAATAAAAACCTCAGAATAATTCAATAACTGTCAAGTTTTAAATTTGTTATTCCCTTCTTTCATGTACTTCCACTCAGTGTTTAAAAACGGAAGACGAGAGGGCATGCGCATGATGTCACACTACAGAGCTCATGGCAGCACTGAGTGGCAAAAATGAGTGGCAGCTTTAGTTTGTATGGAGCAAAACATAAAAACATGCAATATTTAGTTACAACAGTACACAGAGTGCCTGCCCATGTTGTGAAGAGGATTCTCCTATTGTTCTGCCTTGTATTGATTTACAATATAACTACTTTAAGTTTCATTTTTTTAACACCTGCAGGACTCTTTGGCATGGAAGTGAGGATGTCGCAAGATGTCCCAAAGCCAGCACATTTCATACATGCGACGAATGGGGCCTTCATACAGTGGAGTCTTCCTCTGAGACAGGAAAGTAGCCATTTGTGGACTTGGCTGCGTCTTCCTCGGCAGCAAAGACAGCCACTAGCCGCTCCTGCTCCCTCTTGGTTTTGGGTAAATCCTCGGATGGTTTGATGAGAATCCGGATGCGCTGTAGAAGCAATTAAACATGTCCCTGGTCAGAGTGGCACCAATTATTTTACTGCATCTTCAAAAGAACACATATGTACCTCTCTGAGTGTTCCGTGGGTGGTGCTGATCTTGTATAGCATCCAGAGAGGGATGCAGACCATGGAAGAGAGCGCCAGCAGCCAGCCGACGACGTAGCCCCACCATGGGTACACATACTCTTTGTTGTACTTCAGAGGAGTGTATTTGATGAGGGAGAATGCAAATGTTCCCTGTGAAGATGCATGAAAAATTGAGGTGGTATAACTGGTGAAGACAAAATAAATTATTTAAATCATAATAAGAATAATTATTTTTTGTTAAAAAAGAAGGCTATATTTTATTGCTTGAGAGCCATAATACACATTCAAACCCAGTAGGTAGTTTGTTATAGAGGCATTTTTTTTGTTAAATTTTGTGATGAAATTCTCTTCACATGTTTTTATTATTATTATTGAAACATTGAGACAATACAAACTGTCATGAGGAGCACAAAACCGTAATCAAAAGTAGGGTCTAAGACAGAAAAGAGAACCCCTTTAGAACAAAAAGTAACACCAAAAACAACCAGTCAACTAGGGGGTTGCATTAAAAAAAAACATACACACACTATATATATATATACAGTGGGGTAAAAAAGTATTTAGTCAGCCACCAATTGTGCACGTTCTCCCACTTAAAAGATGAGAGAGGTCTCCAATTTTCATCATAGGTATACCTCAACTATGAGAGACAAAATGAGAAAAAAAAAAAAATCCAGAAAATCACATTGTCTGATTTTTAAAGAATTTATTTGCAAATTATGGTGAAAAATAAGTATTTGGTCAATAACAAAAGTTCATCTTAATACTTTGTTATATAACCTTTTTTGACAATGACAGAGGTCAAACGTTTTCTGTAAGTCTTCACAAGGTTTTCACACACTGTTGCTGGTATTTTGGCCCATTCCTCCATGCAGATCTCCTCTAGAGCAGTGATGTTTTGGGGCTGTTGCTGGGCAACACGGACTTTCAACTCCCTCCAAAGATTTTCTATGGGGTTGAGATCTGGAGACAGGCTAGGCCACTCCAGGACCTTGAAATGCTTCTTACGAAGCCACTCCCTTCGTTTCCTGGGTGGTATGTTTGGGATCATTGTCATGCTGAAAGACCCAGCCACATTTCATCTTCAATGCCCTTGCTGATGGAAGGAGGTTTTCACTCAAAATCTCACGATACATGGCCCCATGGCCATGGCCATGGCCCCATGGCCCCATTCATTCTTTCCTTTACATGGATCAGTTGTCCTGGTCCCTTTTGAGAAAAACAGCCCCAAAGCACGATGTTTCCACCCCCATGCTTCACAGTAGGTATGGTGTTCTTTCTCCTCCAAACATGACAAGTTGAGTTTTTACCAAAAAGTTCTATTTTGGTTTCATCTGACCATATGACATTCTCCCAATCCTCTTCTGGATCATCCAAATGCTCTCTAGCAAACTTCAGACGGGCCTGGACATGTACTGGCTTAAGCATGGGGGACACGTCTGGCACTGCAGGATTTGAGTCCCTGGTGGCGTAGTGTGTTACTGATGGTAGCCTTTGTTTCTTTGGTCCCAGCTCTCTGCAGGTCATTTGCTAGGTCTCCCCGTGTGGTTCTGGGATTTTTGCTCACCATTCTTACAATCATTTTGACCCCACGGGGTGAGATCTTGCGTGGAGCCCCAGATCGAGGGAGGTTATCGGTGGTCTTGTATGTCTTCCATTTTCTAATAATTGCTCCCACAGTTGATTTTTTCACACCAAGCTGCTTACCTATTGCAGATTCAGTCTTCCCAGCCTGGTGCAGGTCTACAATTTTGTTTCTGGTTTCCTTTGACAGCTCTTTGGTCTTGGCCATAGTGGAGTTTGGAGTCTGACTGTTTGAGGTTGTGGACAGGTGTCTTTTATACTGAAAATGAGTTCAAACAGGTGCCATTAATAAAGGTAACGAGTGGAGGACAGAGGAGCCTCTTAAAGAAGTTGTTTCAGGTCTGTGAGAGCCAGAAATCTTGCTTGTTTGTAGGTGACCAAATACTTATTTTATTGAGGAATTTACCAATTAATTCATTAAAAATCCTTCAATGTGATTTTCTGGATTTTTTTTTTCTCATTTTGTCTCTCATAGTTGAGGTATACCTATGATGAAAATTGGAGACCTCTCTCATCTTTTAAGTGGGAGAACTTGCACAACTGGTGGCTGACTAAATACTTTTTTGCCCCACTGTATATATATATATATATATATATATATATATATATATATATATATATATATATATATATATATAAGCTGGATGAAACATGGGGTTAAGACATACATCAGTATTTCACACATTAAGATATTTTTCCCTTCATGCTGTCATAGCACATATAAGGGAAGACCTAAAACAGAAATAAAAGTCTCAAGGTTATGAATCAAAATAATAAAAAACGAGCAATGGCTCTGTATTTTTATGCCCGTTGTTGTTTACTCTCTTGAGGGATGAAAAGAAGGACTTAAAATCATTTATAAACAAGTCAAAAGAGGGCTTACCGTTTCTGCACTTGCAACAATGAACATGGTATTTACCCATAAGGATAATCACGTTGATCATGTCAGAGCAGCTCTGCTCCAGCTGCTCCATATAAAACAAAATGTCAGAGATTAAAAGAAGGGATATTAACTAGTTTGAGAGACAACCAGTTATTTATGTCCAACCAAAATCTCTTTGAAATGGAACATGAGAAAAAGAAGGGTTTCATTTGATAAATTACAAAAGTTACAAGGAGCCACTTCAAACTTGAGACGTCTTTTAAAGAATTCTGCAATAAGGCAAACATTGTGAATGATTTTAAAATGTGTTTCCTTAACTTTTGGTGAAACAGGCCACTTTATAAATTTAGAATAAGCCTTTTCCATTATAGAAAATGTAAGTCTGTCAGACATTGGGATATATTGTAATCTGTGTAATCACAAAAAAAACTTGTGATTTTAATGAGGTACTAATAAGCCTGTTGTTACATTTACGATCATTCAAATTACAACCATTAAACACTAGACTTGGTAACGTAGGAGACACCTGGCAAACTCTGATGGTGTTTTAAATTAACTGGATCAGTGGTAGTAGAATAGCTTTGCACATCTTATTATATTCAATTCAGCTTTATTTTATTTATATAGTGCCATATCACAACAAAAGTCATCTCATAGCGCTACAAAATGCAGGGAAAACCCCAAAATTGCTGAAAGACCCAGCAATAAAGTATACAAAATCAAATCAAATCAATCAGGCGATCCCCTGTGAGCAAGCACATAGCGAGGGTGGAGAGGAAAAACTCCCATTTAACAGGAAGAAACCTCTAGCAGAACCAGGCTCAGGGAGGGGCAGTCATCTGCTGCGACTGGCTGGGGGTGAGGGGATAGACAGGATGAAGAGAACAGACATATTCATCCTGGGTACACTTCAGATTACATTTAGATAACAAAGACATGTAATTCAACAAGTTGCCATCAGCGACCATCAAGTCCATCACAAAAAGAATACCTTTCTCATACAAATGTCTTTTTTGAAGACGGATTTGTTCTTGACAGTTATTACTCTGTTATTCCACACTGTTGATCCATGGGGAGAAAAAGTATGTGTGAAGATCATTTTCCAAAAAAGGAGAACCTGTTTGTAAAAACTGGAGCGTTTAATGGGAATCTTTCTTACTTCAAAGTCGCATCTCAAAAGAAACTCAAGTCCGCCACTTTTTTTAAACAGGGATCTGGGAATATGAAACCACATGGAATTTGGATGTGCAAGGAAAGCTTTTATCAAGTTAATCTTGATGATTCCTACCATTGTCTCAAAATCTAATGCTTTAATACCCTCTTTTATCATAGGGGGTGGTCTCTACTAAGCCAAAAACTGAGGGATTTTTTCATATCTACATTACAACTGGCTGTATTGACATTTTCTCTTCTAATGCGATTTTTAAAAAGTGTTATTCCCAGGTGTTTCACTTCAGGTTCTACTCTAATAGATTCAATATTGGAGTCAATGCAGGTATGGATAGGAAGTAGTTCACATTTTTTGATGTTAAGGGGCAAACCAGATGCTTTGGAAAATACTGAGATTTTATCGGGGAAAAAAGATAGATGTGTCATCCGCAAACTGGCTTATTTTAAATTCTTTTTAAAAAAAATAATACCTTGAAGTTCTGGGGAATTAGTGATAAGCAGTGTGAGTCGCTGTGTTGTCAAAATAAACAATTTAGGTGAGATGGGGCAACCTTTTCTTATGCCACGTAATATTTTAGATTTGGGGGTCATGCCAGGATTTAACGACACAGAACTATAAATATCCATATAAAACATCTTAATTATATTATAAAAGTTTCTCCAAAACCTAAGAAGTGTAGTGTTTCAGTTAAAAAGAAATGCTCCACAGTGTCAAAAGCCTTGTAGAAATCAAGGAGCAACACAAACCCATCATCTTCTATAAATTCACTATTTAAGCATGTCAAGTATCAGTCTGATATGGTTGTGAATATTCCTGCCCTTAATAAAAGCAGACTGGCATTCATCAATAATGCGTGACAAACCGCGGTTAAGTATGTTTGCAAAGACATGGGCGAGTAATTTGTAATTGTTGCATAACAGGGTGATCGGCCTCCAACTGTGAAGTAACAATTTGTTTTTGTTGGATTTTGGGATTAATGTGATAAGACCCCGTTTCATAGTTGGAGAAAGACTTTTCATAGAAATACAATCTAAGAAGGCATCATATACAGTGGGGCAAAAAAGTATTTAGTCAGCCACCAATTGTGCAAGTTCTCCCCACTTTAAAGATGAGAGAGGTCTCCAATTTTCATCATAGTATACCTCAACTATGAGAGACAAAATGAGAAAAAAAAAATCCGAAAATCACATTGAAGGATTTTTAATGAATTAATTGGTAAATTCCTCGGTAAAGTAAGTATTTGGTCACCTACAAACAAGCAAGATTTCTGGCTCTCTCAGACATGTAACTTCTTCTTTAAGAGGCTCCTCTGTCCTCCACTCGTTACCTGTATTAATGGCACCTGTTTGAACTCGTTATCAGTATAAAAGACACCTGTCCTACAACCTCAAACAGTCAGACTCCAAACTCCACTATGGCCAAGACCAAAGAGCTGTCAAAGGACACCAGAAACAAAATTGTAGACCTGCACCAGGCTGGGAAGACTGAATCTGCAATAGGTAAGCAGCTTGGTGTGAAGAAATCAACTGTGGGAGCAATTATCAGAAAATGGAAGATATACAAGACCACTGATAATCTCCCTCGATCTGGGGCTCCACGCAAGATCTCACCCTGTGGGGTCAAAATGATCACGAGAACGGTGAGCAAAAATCCCAGAACCACACGGGGGGACCTAGTGAATGACCTGCAGAGAGCTGGGACCAAAGTAACAAAGGCTACCATCAGTAACACACTACGCCGCCAGGGACTCAAATCTTGCGGCGCCAGCTTAAGCCAGTACATGTCCAGGCCCATCTGAAGTTTGCTAGAGAGCATTTGGATGATCCAGAAGAGGATTGGGAGAATGTCATATGGTCAGATGAAACCAAAATAGAACTTTTTTGGTAAAAACTCAACTTGTCGTGTTTGGAGGAGAAAGAATGCTGAGTTGCATCCAAAGAACACCATACCTACTGTGAAGCATGGGGGTGGAAACATCACGCTTTGGGGCTGTTTTTCCTGCAAAGGGACCAGGACGACTGATCCATGTAAAGGAAAGAATGAATGGGGCCATGTATCGTGAGATTGTGAGTGAAAACCTCCTTCCCTCAGCAAGGGCATTGAAGATGAAACGTGGCTGGGTCTTTCAGCATGACAATGATCCCAAACACACCGCCCGGGCAATGAAGGAGTGGCTTCGTAAGAAGCATTTCAAGGTCCTGGAGTGGCCTAGCCAGTCTCCAGATCTCAATCCCATAAAAAATCTTTGGAGGGAGTTGAAAGTCCGTGTTGCCCAGCGGCAGCCCCAAAACATCACTGCTCTAGAACAGATCTGCATGGAGGAATGGGCCAAAATACCAGCAACAGTGTGTGAAAACCTTGTGAAGACTTACAGAAAACGTTTGACCTCTGTCATTGCCAACAAAGGGTATATAACAAAGTATTGAGATGAACTTTTGTTATTGACCAAATACTTATTTTACCGAGGAATTTACCAATTAATTCATTAAAAATGAAAAAAGCATTTGATACAGTGGATCATAATTTATTATTAAAGAAACTACAAAATTGTGGTATTAGAGAGGTAGCACTGTCCTAGTTATGTAGTTACTTAAAGAATAGATATCAGTATGTATGTGTTGGTAACAAAAACTCACAGTTACTGAAGGTTACTTGTGGAGTCCCACAGGGTTCAGTTTTGGGGCCACTGTTATTCAACATGTATATAAATGATATACAGTATGTAAAGTTTCAGAAAAAATGGACTTAATATTGTTTGCCGATGACACTAATCTATTATGCAGTGGAAGCAATTTGGAACAACTTTTGGATACACTCGGAAAGGAATTAGGAAAGCTTAACTGTGGTTTGATTCAAACAAATTAACGCTCAATTTAAGTAAGACAAAATTTATAGTCTTTAACAACCATCACAACAACTTAGTATCTAAAAGTGTAAATGGTGTAGAGATTGAAAGGGTATCCAAAACTAAATTTCTTGGAGTAATAATTGATAATAAACTGTGTTGGAAGTCACATATTAATTATATTAAAGGTAAAATATCCAAATCAATTGCAATACTACACAGAGTGAAATATTTGCTGAATCAACCCACACTATATACCTTGTATCATTCATTAATACTCCCGTACATGACATATTGTACTGAAGTATGGGGAAATACATATAAAACAAACATATATCCAGTCTTTATGCTTCAGAAGAGAGCTATTAGAATAATAAACAAAGCTGCTTACAGGGAACCAACAAACCCACTTTTTCTTAAATTAAAAAGCTCTCAAGTTGGAAAGATCTGGTTGACTTTAAAACTGCAGTAATAATGTTTAAAGTGAAGAATCTATCACTGCCCGCAAATATCCAAAAGTTGTTCCAAATAAGGAGAAACAATATCATTTCAGAGGAACATGTATATTTTCAAAAACCTTCAGTAAGAACTACCACCAAGCAACACTGTGTTTCAGTGCAAGGAGTCAGATTATGGAACGATTTTGGACCTGAATTAAAATCATGTACAACGCTTGGACAATTTAAACAAAAACTAAAGGAAGAAATACTCCAAACATATATACAAGATGACATGTAAAATCACATAAGGATTGTCATATCCAGCCTGCGTTGTGTTGTAGCTTAGTTTTTGTCCCATTTTGTCTTAGCTTTGGTTCTGAATTGTAATCGCTCTTGTTTTGTTTTTTCTTTTGAATTCTTGGATTGAATATGGGTGGGCAATATAAGCTGCGGCTTCAGCCATCACCCATTCGGATAACTTATGTTGAGATGTATAATCAGAGGAGTTATTGTCTAATTTGACCATGTTGGATTTTCTTTCCCCCTTTGTTATATTATTCAGTTTTCTTTTAACCAGTACTTTTAATCTATCCGAAATAAAGATTCATTCATTCATTCATTCATTCAAAAATCCTTCAATGTGATTTTCTGGATTTTTTTCTTTCTCATTTTGTCTCACATAGTTGAGGTATACCTATGATGAAAATTGGAGACCCTCGCTCTCATCTTTTAAGTGGAGAACTTGCGCAATTGGTGGCTGACTAAATACTTTTTTTGCCCCACTGTAATAATTTTTCTGACATTGGACCAAAAACATTTGAAAAACTCGATGGTCAAAAACATCAAGACCAGGAGATTTCCCATTGGACATTTGTTTAATTGCTTCGTCTAGTTCTTCAATTTTAATCTCTTCATCCATATAATGTTTGAATTCCTCATCTACCGTCGGACAAAATTTAGGCCGTATTATTAAAAAACAAATGACCAATTGCCTTTCAAAAAATGAGATCTGTATAAATTACTATAAAAAGATTTGAATTTCCTCATTTACTGTATCTTGGTCTTCAAAAATTTTGCCATTAACCTGTAACTTTAAAATCTTTTTTGTTTGTCTTTGTTTCTTCCAAGTTAAAAAATAAGATGAATTATTTCCCCCTTCCTCAATCCAACGAGTCCTAGAAACGAATGAAAGCCCCCTTTGCCTTTTCCATGTATAAACCATCTAGTTGGGATTGCAGATTATTTATTAAAACCTGTTCGTCCAGAGACAGCTCAGACTTGGAGCATAAATTATTTATCTCCTTAAGGATATCGTTATTCACCGATTCTTCATTCATGACAAACGTTACCTAATTGTTTGATCTCGTTGCAAAACTCAGTATTTTCCAAGAGATGGCTATTATATTTCCAGAACTGAGTTATGAATAATTTTAGCATGAGTCAAGGGACAGGCCCAGGGAAATAATACATATGATCAGTTAAGGGGCATGCAGAAATATCACAGCTAGAGACTCTGTCAATTAAATTATCAGTAATTAGCCAGAAATCTAACTTTGAGCTTATGTCGTTATTAGATGGGTTAAACCAAGCGTACTGAGTAGAAAAGGGATTTTCATTCTCCAAAAATCAATCAGTTTTTGTTTCAGTCACCAACTCAGTTAGAATGCTATCAAAATCTGATCCGGTGATAACTTTCTGATCCGGCCACACCTTTCACTCTATATATATCACGGACACACAGATCGCCCCAAAGGTCTCCCGAGTCCGGCGGACGGAGCCTCTGTTTACAGCAGGAGACGATACAGTAAGGGAAGAGCTAGCTAGCACTCAACTGCCACCCGGTGGCTAACGGAGAAACTCGACATAACCGGGGGAACTGAAGCGAAAACAACGTGGGTGCCGGGCTGGAGTTTAGGCGGCGTGCAAGAAATGTAAGACAGAATAATAAAGAGCGATGGCAAGAACCAAGCAGACCGCCCTGTAAATCTCTGGAGGAAAAGCCCCCCAGAAGTAGCTGGCCACCAAGGCTGCTCGAAAAAGGCACTCCGGCCAACGGCAGAGTGAAGAAGCCTCACCGTTACAGGAGGCCCGGGTACCGTGGGCTCTGAGAGAGATCCGTCGCTACCCCCAGAAATCCACGGAACTGCTCATCCGTAAGCTGCCCTTCCAGCGCCTGTGAGGGAGATCGCTCAGGACTTCAAGACCGACCTGCGCTTCCAGAGCTCCGCCGTCATGGCTCTGCAGGAGGCCAGCGAGGCCTACCTGGTGGGTCTCTTCGAGGACACCAACCTGTGCGCCATCCACGCCAAGAGGGTCACCATCATGCCCAAAGACATCCAGCTGGCCCCGCCGCATCCGCGGAGAGAGAGCTTAGACTTTCTGCTGCACATCCACCAACCACAATGCTCCGCACTGTGTGTCTCTCTTCTCTAATATATAATTTACATATGTATACTAGCTGCTCTTGTTTTTTTCTTGCCTTCTGATTGTTGCTCAGTGTTGCTATCCTGTGCTGTTGCAATCCTGGAATTTCCCATAGTGGGACTAATAAAGGCTTATCTTATCTTATCTTAAAATGATGCAGTGACCCCTAGTGGGCATCTGTCCGGCCATAGGTCTGGCACTAAATTGAAGTCTCCACCCATATAAATTTATCAGTCTTATAGAATATTTTTCCATTCCTTTAACATCTTAGACATCCGGTAAAAACAGTATCTTTGTTATGAGCTCTCCTATTGTATCCAAAAACATATAACAAAATGTGGTTGATACCATTAATTTTCAATTACCACCATTATCCAATTTCCATTTGAATCACTCTAATAGTTAATTACTGTACCTGGAAACCCTGTTCAACATAATCATCATGGCCCACTGAGTGTGAAGTTCCATGGCTAAAGAAAACAGTATCAACCCCATTGTACTTTCCAGAAATTAGCATCCGATAAGGATGAGTGAGTCTCTTGTAAAAAGCAACCATTATCCTTTGATCTTTACAAAAAAGAAAAAACTGCCTTACACTTAACATTTTCTTTCAACTCCCTAGTATTTAAGGAAATAAGAGAAGACAGTTCAAAAATGAAAGGGCTTGAAAAAGAACGAAGGAACGTTGGTATCATGCAGGGATTATTAAGTCCTTAGTCCTCATAACATACTCACAATACCCACATCAAATGAATGAAAAAGAAAGATGCAAGTCAACTATGCTTATTCAGTCCACCAGATCACAACAATAAGAACAATGGGATCCATACATATCCCCCATTCAGGAATGCTCACTTTCCTTTCTTGCTTACTTCCTGGACCAGTGGCCACAGCTTGGCACGTGCATCCTGGTCCTCCTTGGAGAAATCCTCCTTGAAATGGATGTGAATCCCATTACAGAGTCTTGCATCTGTTGATCGTCTCCATACCTCATCCCGGACATGTTCTCATTCCAAATTGAATTATGATAGCTCGGGGGAATTGTTGGGGAGGTAGCAGCTGTGCCCTTTTTTCCAAGACGGTGGACCGGGCATCCACCATTCTTTCAGACAGTCCACCGACAGTGGTACAACTCTCGTGAGAATGCCAATCACATCTTCTCTCATATTGTCTCCATCTTTTCAGGGAGGACCCATCAATTTTAGACTTCCATTTTCTCTTGTATCGATCATGTTCCTCACAAAGGTTTTTTTAGGATTCTGTTTTCTTTTGGGAGCTCATCAACTGTTTTCTCTTCACGCCACTCTTTCCTCCTTATTTCTTTAATCCCTGTAGTATTAGGCTTCAATATGTTGTTCAAATTTTTTGAGAAGTTTGGTCTGTTCATCCATTTTCTCGCGTCAGAATCTGTACGGCATGGAGGATAGCATCTCCGGTTTCTTCGTTCCATTCACTACTCTGTTGCTCTCACTCTTTTCTGTTTTGGGATTTTTAATGGTTGTGTGAGACAGTTGATCTTTTTTTCCTTACCCAGACTTTCATCCACTTCAGTTTCCTCAACGTCTGCATCATCACAGGCCTCACGGAGAGCTTTCAAATCGTAGTCGTGGTCATCCATGCTAACCAGAGTGTTGTTTCAAGGTTGGCCACAAAGTTGTTTTCAAGTCTATGAACTGGTATTTGAAGTTATTTTTTTGACAGAATTTAAGAGTTGCAACTCACTCTGGGTTTAGTTGTGCAGAAAAAGTCACATATGTAGCATGAAAAGGACTAAAAATAATATTATAATAGTATAATAATATTAAGCAGAGCCTGCAAGATTGAGACCACTCACTCCACCATCTTTAATCTTCCCTCATTTCTCTTCACATGTGTTCACTGGATCTGTGGTTTTTATGCTTCCCATCCATCATCTCTGTTAAATAAACTGCAATACATTCTGGGAGTAGCATGACTCTTTAAATACATTCAAACTAGTCACTGCTGATGTCAAATAAAAACTGAGTCACCATGTTGGATACTCCAGAAATCCCCAAACAGCCAACCAGGAGCAGGTCGGCATTTGCACAGCTACGGGAAGCTAACTTTCTACTGCTGTTTGAATTGATTGTTTACTGGGGCTTTAATTGTACTACTAATACTCACAATGCATGTGGCTGGGGTGAAGAACAACCAACAGTATTTGATGTATGGTCCTGGGCGGTAGCCAATCATGTCCTCAATGTTATCATAAAAGCGATCTGCACCTGGAAGAGCAGGGTAACAACACGTCTGTTATGCCTTTATTATAGCAGCAATTAGGTTGAAAATGCTGAAGGAAAAATGATTATTCACATGGACAACAAACCTGAACTTTACTTGTCTTTATTTAGTTAAGCTTTTAAAGTCCTTGACTAAAAAAAATATGTTTTGTAGGTCTTAACCTTCTAAATTGCATCTATTTGTCATGTGATTATCAAAAAAAAACATCAAAACACTCACTTAAAAAAAAAAAAAAACAACCCACAAAGCCTTTATATTGTTTTTCTCTCCAATAAGCCGTTTTGACTCGTCCGGGTTCACCTCGGGATGTCATTAAAATGGTTAACCAGCCCAGTGCCATACCCACCCACCGCTCTGTTATAGGCCAACAAAGCTGTCTGTCATTGTAGATTGGAAGTAGCTTCTGAGGCCAACAGTGCCAAGTGCAGTTTATAATATTATTGTCTTAGCTTTCAGTCACCCGATTAGATAACACTGTTTCCAGCTAGTTTCACTATCCACAGTCGATAATATATCTTGTGTCATTCTGACTATTTTGTTGTATTTTCACCTTGATTCTACATACAACTGTTAGCACTAGCATGCTAGGTTGTTGGCATTAGGTCTGTACTGGGACACAGGCTCACTTCAGCAGGGAGGAGGTGACAGACAGGTTGCCTGGATCTGGCTGTTTTTGATTGCTATTTTCTATAAATTCGATTCACCTCAGCAGAATCATTGTTCATCTAACAACACTTGACCATATATTTCATTAGATGTTATTTTAGCTCAAATTAAAAGCTTTTTTTTTCCCTCAGACCATGATCAACTCATTCACATAGGAGCTGTTTGCTGGCAGGAAAGGCAGGCTTGGGGCTCCAGGCCAGAAGGAGGCTCTTGAGGGCAGACCCACTTTGAATCACGACAGCAGTGACAATGTGGAGAGTTTGCAATGAGAGAGGTAGGCCAGTGCAGAACTCCCTAAAGAGGCCCCACCCCCACCTCTCACTCTCGCAAGTACCAGGGCATGTCTTATGTAAACAAATAAGTGAGAGTGGCTGTATCTAAATGAAGCAAAGTTACCCATCTGCCAGTGAAAAAAGAAAAGAAGAAAAAAGAGGAAACGTAGAAAAGAAAGAAAGACAGTGGTAAGTTGTGCAAATAATACAGTAGTTAATTTAGCTCAGAGCAGCTTAGTGTGTCCTGCCTCTGCTGGTCCTGATGTGACCATGCTGAGTACCTGGGTGTTGTGGTAAGGACACTGGTATACTCATCTTGTTTGCTCAGTTAGCAGGCTAAAAATAAAAACGGCTAACTTGAACAATACTTTTTCTTTAGTAATCAAATGAAAGCTATGTCCAGCCAAGCTTAACTGTCAAGCTAAGAATACCGTTATAGAATTTATATGCAAGAAATTTGGAAAATGTACTACTAAGAGTAGACATTGTGGTTTTATGGTACTGAAAACTGTATATTTGTATTATGTTGTAAATGTAATCATAAAAGTACCACATAGACGCATAGTTTAATCTTTTGTAATGGAACTAAGTTAAATCATATTGCCCCTGTATAATTAAAAGAAAATTGTAAAATGTAAAATTTATTACATACAGTAAGGGTGATGAATGCTGGTTGGAGAGGCCCTCTGTGAATTTTTTCCTAAGAGCCCAATAGACTCTAGAATCGCCTCTGTTCATTTACGTATGCTTCTGTGCTTACTGTACTCCAGGGACCGGTCATATTCTATTGACCAATAAAACCACACACCCCTGTCCACCAGTGATGCTTACTTCTTTCAGATTACATAAAATGGATATTGGTCTTTAAAAAAAGATATGTATGTTCAAGAGGATGTCAAAACCTAAAACAAATCCCTGGAAAATGCACAATATGACACCTTTAAATAAATTTTAACCCTTCAGATACCTAGCATAACGTTGCAGACTATCTGCTGTTGTGTGCTACACAAGAAAGGATAATTGCCTTGGACCGGTCCGATTTCTTAAAAAGATCATGCAATACTCTTATGTTGTTTGATTACCATAGATCCATGCAATGCAGACAGTCTCAAAGATGGCCATGAAGAGAAGACATATGCCACTGGCTGCATAGTAATCAAAGAGCTGAAAGACATACATGCCCCCCCTAGAGAGAAACAAAAGAATGAGCTGTGGTGTAATTATGCAGTGATAATTCACCACATAGTTTTGCTTTATACATACATTTCATCAGTTGGTTCAGACAACACAGCTGCTAATTCAATTCAGGTGCATCTTAATAAATTAGAATGTAATTGAAAAGTTGACTTATTTCAGTAATTCAATTAAAAAAAGAAACTCCCATAGTATATAGATTAATTACACACACAGTGATACATTTCAAGTAGTTATTCTTTCAAATTTTGATAGACTTGATAAAACAGAGTGGACAAACACCAGCAGATGATATGGCTCACCAAATCATCGGTGACTGTGGAAACTTCACACTGGACCTCAAGCATCTTGGATTCTGTGCCTCTCCACTCTTCATCCAGACTCTGGGACCTTGATTTCCAAAAGAAATGCAAAATTTACTTTAATCTGAAAAGAGGTCATCTGCTGGTGTTGGTCCACTGTGTGTTATCGAGTCCAAAGTCAGCGCAGTCATCTCCCAGAAAATTTTTAGAGCGCTTCATGCATCATAACACCTCAGTAGTACCACAGGCCTATCACCTTTATGTTACACTGCATTAATGCAGTAATTCATGCAGTAATTCATGCAAAAGGAGCCACAACCAAGTATCGCGTGAGTGCGTACATGGACATACTTTTCAGCTGGCCAACATTTCCATTAAAAATCCATTTTATAATTAAATTTATGTAACATTATAATTTTTTGAAAAACTGAATTTGGGGTTTTCATGAGCTATAAGCCATACCCATCAAAATTAAAAGACATAAACACTTGAAATATATCACTCTGTGTGCAATCAGTGTACATAATATATAAGTTTCATTTTTTGAATTGAATTACTGAAATAAATCAACCTTTCAATGACATTCTAATTTACTGAGATGCACCTGTATACTCTACATATGGTATCATAACACATACATAATTCTAATAAGAAAATCGACATAAATATAGTTAATATAATGAGAAATAGTGATACAGTTTTAGACCATCTCTGATTCTGTATTTAACTTGTCCACTTCCTTTAAACTTTGACTTTATAGTAATAGTGGTGATTTAATGACAGTGCTCATACTCAATAAATACAGAAATTGTAAATATGGTTTAAACTTTCAATATAAATGCAAAGATTTGGAGTCAAAACAAAACAGCAAAGTGTAAAATGTTGTGGCATTGTTTCATCCGTTGTCAACCTTTACACTCAAAAGAAAAAGTTACATTTAATATGCTACAATGCAACCACATTAAATCAAAATGTAGAGACGGTATGCACATGATGTCACAGAACAGAAATGGCAGTTACAAAACATTGAGTGGCAAAAATAAGTGACAGCATCAGGGTGTATGCAGTAAAACATAAAAAAACACAGTATTCAGTCACAGCAGTACACAGAGTGCTTGCTTGCATTGTGGAGAGCTAATCTTATCATTCTATCTTGTATTAATTGACAAAAAAATAGTTAAATAAATAATTAAGACTCAGATCCAGTTCTTTACTTGTGTGTTCTTACTCACACATCACTACAGTCAAGTAAACAGTGTGGTATTAACAGCTAAGGTTAACAAGAGCACTCTCAGGTGAGTGCAATATCCCGTCTCTGTTTTCTTTGAAGATCCCGAAACTTACTAACAGACAGCAGTTTTTCAACTTTTCAATATAATTACTGTGGCAGAACCAAATTATGAGCCCATCATCCACAAATATACTGTACAACAAAGTATACAACCCATAGCTGTAAGGCAGGCTCCCGAGATGAACCTGTGTAGCAAGTATGGTGACCCAAGAGAGCTTTACACATTCTATAATTAGAGAGCATAGGGAGTTCCAACCTTGATCTTTGACTTTTTGACACCAAACCTATAGTTAGAGGTAGGGCTGTCATGGTAGAGGAATTTCCCCTGCGGTGACGGTGGACAGCTCAACACCACGATATGAGGTATTATTGCAAATGTTTTTAGGACCCTGTGGTCTCTTAATTTAAACAGGGTTCATAACTTATGTGGCAAACGATGTAAGTTGTGAGAAACTTGCTGCAGCTCCACTCTCAACTTCATGTGCGTGTGTGACAATTGTGCGGAGCTCCGGTCTTACTAGGCATGAACTGCTGATTCTGTTTTAAAAAAAAAGGATCATTTTCATAAAGCTAACTAACTAACTAACTAACCTACACTTATATAGCGCTTTTCTAGTCACAAAGACCACTCAAAGCACTTTCACTAGTACTAACCCTCTATTCTAAGGGCCTATAGGAAACAGATACTAAAGCAGTGGCGGGAACTCCAGTATTTCAACTACGGCGTGTGTGGACTGGAGACTGCAGCGACATTCAACTTATTTAAATAGGACAGCCTCCATACAGCCCTTCGTGGCTCTTGTCTCTGATTTTGGGATTTTTGCCACCGTCCCAAAAATCACGTTCAAACAAGCAATGCACTATGCAGTAGTTGTTTCACTCTCAGAGCTCAATTATAAACACTCAGCTCAGAAGGAAATAACACGCTTTTGTAGTGATCTGAGCGCTGAGGTTGTCCGCGCCCGGGCCACTCAATATTCTCCCTCTTTTCCTCCCATTTATTTTTCCTGGTTATTATTGTTCTCCTAGGGCTTTTATTGTGACAGCGCCATGGCTGAACTTCCGGCTGTCAAAGCCGAGCCAGCACTGTCACAGCTGATCTTGATTTTGATAATTACGCTTCCCCCTTTCCTGTTTAGTTCTTTACTTTTGTCATCAGTATTTAAGGGAGCAGCTGAGGCTCACTTCTCGCTGCAACCTGCATCAACCAGGACTGGAGTCCCTATCCCCGGCTCCAGTCTTCTTTCTGTATTTGATCCATCTTCGCTTCAGCATTTGTAAGTATTTATCCTATAGCGCCAGGTTCTGCCCTCGCTATGCTCTTACATTTAATGTTAGCGTTCTTTATTTTGTGTTGTAGTTTAGTGGATGTGTTTTGAACCACGTGGCTCTTTATTTTGTTCTTTCTTTAATAAACAAGCAAACTCTCTGTGGCATCTGGCGCCTCATTTATGCCCTGAAAGGGGGCAAACACGATAGCTTTGTGCCTTTTCAGTGCTCACTGTCACGGCTGTATTTAGCAAGGAGTCCAAATGCTTCCACCACTAACTGCCTGCTGGAGTTTGTCTGGAGAGAGAGTGCGCCACATTGTGCTAACGGCGGCAGCACTTGGTGCTATGGAAGCTTCCACAGTACCAGGTGCTGCCGCCGTCAGTACCGGGTGCAAACATGCTGCTGGCAATAAAAATACACTGAACATTTAACAATTTATTTATTAATCAATAGGGGCACATAAGTGAACAACAAGATATAGCCACACACACAAAAAAGTGAGCACCGCGGCTGTTGCAGTTACTTGTTATCCTCCACGGTAGGCTTGTCCATAGCACGGTATTACATAATTGCGGTTATTGTGACACCCCTAGTCAGAGGTCATGGTCTCAGAGTGAACCTGTGTACGAGGTTTGATGACCCTAGCTTTACTCGTTATACAGTAATAAGGCATAGGGAATGTTAATGTTGACCTTTTGGCCCCAAATCCATAGTCAGAGGTCAGGATCCCAAGGCGAACCTCTAGACCAGGTTTGGTGGCCCTAGCTTTACTTGTTTTATAGGAATAGTAAATTTAGCATTTACCACACTGCAACTGGAACGTTAACTTTGACCTTTCACTCCTAAAGAACAACTCAAAGAATGACTCAAAGTTAGCACTCAGCTTCAATCAGTGATGCTGAAAAACAACAGCCAAGCCAGATATCTGGGTGTGATTCTGGACTCAGACCTTAATTTTGAACAGCCACATTAAGACAGTAGTGACGTCATCCTATTATCACTTAAAGAACATAGCAAGGATTAAAGGGCTAGAAAAACAGGAGCTAGAAAAACTTGTCTATGCAATAATCTTCAGTAAACTGGACTACTGTAAGGCTGTCTTCACAGGTCTCCCGAAAAAGTCCATCAGACAGCTGCAGTTAGTTCAGAACACTGCTGCTCGAGTCCTCATTAAGATCAAGAAAGTGGATCATATAACTCCAGTCCACAGATCTTTACACTGGCTTCCTGTCTGTCAAAGAATAGATTTCGAAATACTGCTGTTGGTTTATAAAGCTCTGAATAGTTTAGGGCCAAAATACATTTCAGATCTTCTGGTCCATTATAAACCACCCAGAGCCCTCAAGTCATCAGGGTCAGGTCGACTATCTGTGCCCAGAGTTAAAACCAAACATGGTGAGGCAGCGTTCAATTTTTATGCCCCTTACATGTGGAACAAACTCCTACAAAGCATCAGGGCTGCTGAAACTCTCAGCGACTTTAAATTGAGGTTAAAACTTTCCTATTTACTGCTGCCTTTTAATGGAACAATTGTTAATCTCCCACAATGGATTGTAACTTTTATTTCTTGCACTTTATCTGTCTTACTCCATTTCAGCTTGTTTCTGTTTCTCTTTAATGTAATTTTGAGTTTGTTTTTAAATTCTTATGCATTTCTTCTGCAACTTGCTGTAATGCTTTAATGTTTTATGTAAACCACTTTGAATTGTTTTGTACATGAAATGTGCTGTACAAATAAACTTGCCTTGTAATCCCAAAACCATAGTAACACTTCAGGGTCACAGGGTGAACCTGTATAGTAAGTTTAGTGACCCAACTTTACTCATTTTATTACGCCTCGGTGCAAAGGAGGCATACGGTAATCATTCAATGTGTCTGTGTGTGGTTGTGTGTGTGTGTGTGTGTATATCTGTCTGTTACCAGCTTTTCAGCTCGCCCAGTCAAAATTGAGTGGAACTAAAGGCTTGTATCGCCATATTTTCTCGACTTTTAATTTTCCAGAACTTCAAGATAAGGCATTGTTTTCAAAATAAACACAAATTTAACTCACCATTTCTGTCAATGCAGCTGTGAAAAAAAAAGTATTGTAATAACTATCCCGGGCCAGGAGAGGTCGGAGTGCCACTTTTTTTTTTTTTTTTTAACAGCACCCCCCCCCCCCATGCTACAATGCCACAGGAACCGAGGCACAGCACCTTGGTGCTTTCATAGTAATAGTAAATTTAGCATTTACCATTTACCAAAGTGCAACTGGAATGTTAACGTTGACCCCTTGACCCCAAGCCCATAGTTAGGTGAGGGTGTAAGTCGTCCAAGATGTGTATTAGATACAACCACTGTTATCGATTTGAAAAGCCTACATCATTTCTTTCAGTATTGTGTTTAGAAGATTTAAGGAAAATCTGACCTCTGACCTTTGACCTCAAGGTCATCCAATGAGAGTGAAATTGCAATACGCGCATCATCAAAGTATATCAAAACATGGTACCAAGTTTCAAAACAATCGGAACAAAACTGTAAGACGAGTTGATTTCACAAGACAGTTACTGTCTATGAAGTGAGGTGAAATAAGAAGTCATAGGTCAGGGGCTACAATTCCTGCAAAAATCATCTGATCAGAACCATATTGCAATATGTGCATCATAAGTGTATGTCAAACCATGGTACCAATTTTCAAAACAATCAGAACAAAACTGTAGGAGGAGTTGATTTCACAAAAGTGGGACGGACTGACACATAACATAATCCCCCACCGATCGAAGCCCAAAGGGGTTGAAGAGGTACTCTGTGTACTGCTGTGACTAAATATTTTGTGTGATTTTTATGTTTTTCTGCATCCAAACTAAAGCTGCCACATGTGTTTGCCACTCAGTGCTGGGTAACTATGGTCACTGCCCTGCAACTGCCAAGAATTCTTTTCTAATGCATCCCCTCTGTAGTAGCACATTACACATCACAGATGTGTTTTATAATATCAAGTATTTTACTGTTTGCATGAAATTTAGCACCCCCAAAAATGGACTTAGATGAGACTTGGTAGCATTGCTTACCACTGCTTGTGGCTTACCTGAGAAACCTTTGGAATGTGTGTACTTACAAAATGATGACTTGTTGACACCTCTGCAGAGCCTTCATGTTTCCAGCTGTGCAGAGGTGATACCATGTCAAGTATGTTGGACTCTTACGAGTTTATTTCAGCAGAACAAAAGCATCTAACCACTCAGTGCAACCCCCACCCCAGCAATAGCATGTCGTGTTGAATACATGTGTAGGAAGCTAGGTATTTTAGCATTTCAGTAGCCTATGAACATCTAAATACAGCTAAAAGGCATTTGATCCTGTCAGGAAACCAGAAATGGCACCAAAGTTAAAAAGAAAATAAACCGAGACACTATTTAACGAACAAACTATGTCTTTACTATGAAAACCAGAATTGTTGTTGGCAGATTTTTTTGTGTGCTTTCTACCTCCATCACCATGATGAGGCCCACGAGGAAGGAGACAAGAACAACGGCAAGCAGGAAGAGCTCCCTGCGGTTCTTGCGACGGAACACAGTGGGGTACATGTCCACTATGGCGGTCACAAGGGTCTCAACACACACAAACTGAGAAGAAGGAAAGAACATACAAGTATGAGAGAGGAAAAAGTGACAGAATCTACAAATCCCAATTCCAGTGAAGATGGGACATTGTGTAAAACGTAGATAAAAACAGAATACAATGATTTGCAAATCCTTTTCAACCTACAGTATCTCACAAAAGTGAGTACACCCCTCACATTTTCCCCCCCTTCCTGATTTCTCATTTTTTTTGTATGTTGTTACACTTAAATGTTTCAGATCATGAAACAAATTTAAATATTAGACAAAGACAACACAAATAAACACAAAATGCAGTTTTTAAATGGTGTTCATTATTAAGGGAAAAAAGATCCAAACCTACATGGTCCTGTGTGAAAAAGTGATTGCCCCCTAAACCTAATAACAGGTTGGGCCACCCTTAGCAGCAACAACTGCAATCAAGCATTTGCGATAACTGGCAATGAGTCTTTTACAGCACTGTGGAGGAATTTTGGCCCACTCATCTTTGCAGAATTGTTGTAATTCAGCCACACTGGAAGGTTTTTGAGTGTGAACTGCCTTTTTAAGGTCATGCCACAGCATCTCAGTCAGATTCAGGTTAGGACTTTGACTAGGCCACTCCAAAGTCTTCATTTAGTTTTTCTGAAGTAATTCAGAGGTGGACTTGCTGGTGTGTTTTGGATCATTGTCCTGCTGCAGAACCCAAGTGCACTTCAGCTTGAGGCCATGAACAGATGACCATTAATGTCTAAACCGCTGGCAACAAAAGTGAGTACACCCCTAAGTGAAAATGTCCAAATTGTGCCCAAAGCGTCAATATTTTGTGTGGCCACCATCATTTTCCAGCACTGCCTTAACTCTCTTGGGCATGGAGTTCACTAGAGCTTCACAGGTTGCCAATGGAATCCTCTTCCACTCCTCCATGTCGACATCACGGAGCTGGTGGATGTTAGAAACCTTGCGCTCCTCCACCTTCCATTTGAGGATGTCCCACAGATGCTCAATAGGGTTTAGGTCTGGAGACATGCTTGGCCAGTCCATCACCTTTACCCTCAGTTTCTTTAACAAGGTAGTGGTCGTCTTGGAGGTGTGCTTGGGGTCGTTATCGTGTTGGAATACTGCCCTGCGGCCCAGTTTCCGAAGGGAGGGGATCATGCTCTGCTTCAGTATGTCACACTACATGTTGGCATTCATGGTTCGCTCAATGAACTGTTGCTCCCCAGTGCTGGCAGCACTCATGCAGCCCCAAACCATGACATATTAATTCAATCAAACTTTATTTGCATAGCATGTTTCAAACATTAGATGCTGCGCAAAGTGCTTCACATAGATAAAAATGGTAGACAGGTTTAGCTACATATACAGTGGTGTGAAAAAGTGTTTGCCCTCTTCCTGATTTCTCATTTTTTTTGTGTTTGTCACACTTAAATGTTTCAGATCATCAAACAAATTTAAATATTAGACAAAGATAACACAAGTAAACACAAAACGCAGTTTTTAAATGAAGGTGTTTATTATTAAGCGGAAAAAAATCCAAACCTACACGGTCCTGTGTGAAAAAGTGATTGCCCCCCATTAAAATATAAATTAGTTGTGGTTTATCACATCTTTGGAAAGCTGAGTTCAATTTCTCGAGCCACACCCAGGCCTGATTGCTGCCACACCTGTTGTCAATCAAGAAATCACTTAAATAGGACCTGCCTGACAAAGTGAAGTAGATCAAAAGATCCTTCAAAGCTAGACATCGTGCTGCAATCCAAAGAAATTCAGGAACAAACTAGAAAAGCACTCGGAGAGCGCAGACCTCCGCCAAGCGCCACAGTTCCCCCCCATACAGTGTTTGTGTGTACGTTTTCAGATTCCTTGACCATGAAAACATATGACTAGCAATTGGATTCACAATGATAGGATTAGTGGTTCAGTAGTAAAAGCATTACCTCCTTGGCGGAGGTAATAAACTGAAGTGTTGGTGTTGTGTCCATGTCCTCCACTGAAAGCAGCACTCAGGGCTTCACTGACGGATGCAAATTGGGTAGACAGGTTGCCGTGGGTTTTATATTGGGGTTGCGCTCTACGGCAAAAGAGGATTTAGAAGCTTCCCCGGCAGAGAGCTGGTTTTTGCGCAGCCCCTATGGCTGCCGGGGAATTTCTGCCAAATAATCCGGTGGCGGACAGCTGCCCGTCTCAGCTTTTGCAGCATCGCGCAAACACAGGCATGCTGCCGGGCCCTGCCCACCACTGTTTTCTGCGTGCTTTTGTGCCTAAAACTTTGAAGAACGCAGAGTTTGTGTTCGTCAGACACGACGACCAGTGCCCTCCATTGCGCCTGCGCACATGTTGAAAATGACCGTATCTCACAATGTTAAAGAATCCTTTAAAAAATTCCTGTATCCAGACGGTGATCCGGATCATCCCCAAAATTTAATCAGTTCTTCCTTGTACCATTTCCAACAACGCCTGAAAGTTTCATCGAAATCCGTCCAAAACTTTTTGAGTTATCTTGCTAACCAACGGACAAACAAACAGACAGACAGACAAACAGACAAACGCTGACAAAAACATAACCTCCTCCTGGCCTGCGGCCTGGCGGAGGTAATGAGAAACAAAGTAATTGAGATCAATCAGTCTGGAAAAGGTTATAAAGCCATTTCTAAAGCTCTGGGACTCCAGCAAACCACAGTGAGAGCCCATCCATCCATCCATCCATCCATCCATCTTCTACTGCTTTTCCGGAGGTCTGGGTCGCAGAGGCAGCAGTTCAAGCAGAGAAGCCCAGACTTCCCTCTCCCCCGCCACCTGCTCCAGCTCTTCAGAGAGGATACCAAGACGTTCCCAGACCAGCTGGGAGACATAGTCTCTCCACTGAGTCCTGGGTCTGCCCCAGGGTCTCCTCCCAGTAGGACGTGCCCGAAACACCTCAAGTGGGAGGCGTCCAGGAGGCATCCTAATCAGATGCCCATACCACCTCAACTGACTCCTTTCAATGTAGAGGAGCAGCGGTTCTACTCTGAGCCTCTCCCGGATGACTGAGCTCCTCACCCTATCTCTGAGGGTGAGTCCAGCAATCCTATGGAGAAAGCTCATTTCAGCCGCTTGTATCCGCGATCTCGTTCTTTCGGTCATTACCCAAAGCTCGTGACCATAGGTGAGAGTAGGAACGTAGATTGACTGGTAAATCGACAGCTTTGCCTTAGAACTAAGCTCCCTCTTCACCACAACAGACCGGTACAACGTCCGCATCACTGCAGATGCTGCTCCAATCCGTCTGTCGATCTCTCGCTCCATTTTCCCCTCACTCTTGAACAAGACCCCAATGATCCACAAATGGTGAAAACATGGAACAGTGGTGAACCTTCCCAGGAGTGGCCGGATGACCAAAATTACCCCAAGAGCGCAGCGACGACTCATCCAAGAGGTCACAAAGGACCCCATAACAATATCCAAAGAACTGCAGGCTTCACTTGCCTCAGTTAAGGTCAGTGTTCATGACTCCACCATAAGAAAGAGACTGGGCAAAAATGGCCTGCATGGCAGAGTTCCAAGACAAAAGCCACTGCTGAACAAAAAAAACAGAGGCTCATCTCAGTTTTGCCAGAAAACATCTTGATAATGCCCAAGACTTTTGGGAAAATAGTCTGTGGACTGATGAGACAAAAGTTGAACTTTTTGGAAGGTGTGTGTCCCATTACATCCGGTATAAAAGTAACACAGTTCCTTTCAGAAAAGGAACATCATGCCAGCAGTAAAATATGGTGGTGGTAGTGTGATGGTCTGGGGCTTTTTTGCTGCTTCAGGACCTGGAAAATTTGCTGTGGTCAAAGGAACCATGAATTCTACTGTCTACCAAAAAATCCTGAAGGAGAATGTCCGGCCATCTGTTCATGACCTCAAGCTGAAGCACACTTCGGTTCTGCAGCAGGACAATGATCCAAAACACACCAACAAGTCCACCTCTGAATGGCTTAAGAAAAACTAAATGAAGACTTTGGAATGGCCTAGTCAAAGTCCTGACCTGAATCCGATTGAGATGCTGTGGTATGACCTTAAAAAGGCAGTTCACACTCAAAAACCTTACAATGTGGCTGAATTACGACAATTCTGCAAAGATGAGTGTGCCAAAATTCCTCCACAGTGCTGTAAAAGACTCATTGCCGGTTATCGCAAACACCTGATTGCAGTTGTTGCTGCTAAGGGTGGCCCAACCTGTTATGTTTAGGGGGCAATCACTTTTTCACACAGAACCATGTAGGTTTGGATCTTTTTCCCTTAATAATAAACACCATTTAAAAACTGCATTTTGTGTTTACTTGTGTTATCTTTGTCTAATATTTAAATTTGTTTGATGATCTGACACATTTAAGTGTGACAACATACAAAAAAAAAGAGAAATCAGGAAGGGGGCAAACACTTTTACACACCACTGTATTGACACAATATATCCCCATCCCTTCCAACCCTCCCATAAACATCCCTACAAAACACACACACACACACACACATACACCACCTCTACTTCTCTAATAAAATAAAATAAAATAAAAGGGACATTGGTCGACACCGAGGCACCATGTGAAGGAGCAACTATCCTGTGGAGCCCCCCACGCCGGGAGACCACACAGCCCATAACCACAGAGTGCACCACAGAGGCCACCCCAACCAGGACAGGCCGGGGCCCACACCACAGCTGTAGGCAATGGCATAAAGCCCCCATCCACCCAAGCTAGAGTGACCCACAAGACCAACACCCCTGCAGATGGGCCAAGCAGCATCCGGCATGAGGGTCTCCATTGATGAAACTGTAATGTCTGTATTTGGAGACAAGGACAAGGCCAAGTGTCAAACTGAACACACGTTTATTATAGAGGCACTAAACAGCACTCGCGCAGCTGTCAGGCAGACGAGGTGGCGGCGCAGTGGTTAGCACTGTGGCAGCACAGCAATTCACCCTTGGCCATGGGATCCCGGGTTCGATCCCAGCCCCTGACCAACAGTGATCTGTGTGGAGTTTGCATGTTCTCCCCGTGTCTGTGTGGGTTTACTCCGGGATTTCTCCGGTTTCCTCCCACAGGCCAAAAACTTGCAGGTTAGGTTAATTGGAGACTCTAAAGTGGCCCTAGGTGTGAATGTGTGTGTGAATGGTGAAGGGATAGTGCCGTACTGTGGCTGCTTCATCCATCCAGGTGGATTCCCTGAATTTCTCCTCTGGGGATAAACAAACTACACAAAATTAAAAAAAAAAAGAGAGCGCCCCTCCTGCCCGCTGCCCTCTGATAGCTGCAGGTGGTGGCGGAACCAGAAGGTGGAGCCACCATCTGTACCACACAAATAAGAGACCAAACTCAAACACAACCTCCCCCCCCCTCACAAAAGCCAAAAACACACACACAATTCGGACCCACCCTAATTTGGAACCCAAATCACGTACTAACAACAATGATAAAACACAATACAAATGGCCTAACTCAGTCATTCCAAAATAACTAAAATTAGGGGAGACAGGTGGATTGCTGTCCCACCCCACATGGCGAAGCGGATTATTCTGCTGCTTAAACTAAATGAGTCCATGTAAAACTAAAATACTGCCGTGTCTCCTAAATTAAAACAAATTAATCCCACAACTACGTACATAGAAACAACAAAACATTCTGAACACCAACATAACCATCAACTTATAATATACACACAATAAAACATTCCAAATACATGCACATTAATCAACCCATATACATACGGCAGGAGAAAACAAGTCCGTGGGCCCCCTGGACCGCCCTGTCATCAGTCTGCCCCTAGAGGCAGCCAGCCTCCCAGGCCGCAGCAGATCGCCTCAGCACCGCTGCGCCTCTTCATCACCACCGGCTGCTCCAATCGTCCAGGCCCACGTCCCTCAGTCCCCTCCCGGGCACGCCGCAGCTCATTCAGGTGCCCCCACGAACCGTCTGGCAGCTGGAGATGAGTGTCCTCCCGTCTGGCCACGACGCGTAACTGTCCCTGGCGCTCCTCCAACCACTGATCGGCCGGTACCTGCCGTGGTCGCCTCTCCTCCCAAATCCAGTCCTTGACCCCAAGAGGGGTTTTGCTTGGCTTGCAGGGTCTCTGCATGGCACGTCGTTCTACCGTGCCTAACGGTCCGGCTCCAACCTCTGAACTTTGCCGCTGCCGTCACTGTTGTGACTCCTTGTAAACCGGTACCTTCCAGCCGAAATCCAGCAACAGATGGAGCCAGCCACTTGGCGCCACCCGCCGTCACAGGCGTCCCGCTGTGCTACCCAGTTCCCTCATCCCGGGCTACTTGGGCTCTGGCACAAGATCCCTCCTGCAATGGCCGTGGGTGGGGTTTGTCTAGTTCACTCTCCAGCGTGCCAGGCAGTTCCTCATCCCACACTACACCGTCTATCACTCTCAGGATCGGACAGCCCCACGTCTTGACCGATTTGCGCCGAGCCGTCAGTTCCAACGTTTCCACAGTGGCCAGCCTCCCTCCTCCACAACCACAAAGTGGCACCGGGTCTCCCTCAATTCTGAAGTATGGGGAAAAACATCTCGTCGTCCAGTCCGGCACGGAGCCCACCGCTCCCATGTCAGTCCACAACAACACTTCAATCCTGTCCAACTCCATCACACAGTATGTGTGACCGCTGGTGCTTAGAGACACAGTATGAACAACCATGAGGGTGTGAGAGTCCTGTTTGTACCACGGACCTCCTTGCTCGGATCTGTGGCATACCCGGATGACATGAAGCAAGTAGCCACACGCTCCGCTCTTGCCGAACATATCTCCGTCTCTGAAACGGTGCTTCATGGACCCACGGCCCTCACTTTTGGGCTGTCCTGGGGCAGACCTCACAGTCACAGCGCTGGCGTCATCCTCCACGCTTTCCACACTGACTGGGTCCACTGCATGAGTGGTCAGCGGTGATCCCAGATGTCGGTGCAACAAGCACTCACTCAGCTCCCGTGACAGTTCATCCACAGCTTCCAGCTGTTGAGCTAACCCAATGACTGTGGGCAGCCCGATTCGCCCAAAAACGCAAGCAGCCTCGACCCCATTGCAGCGCCACTGGTATACTCCGCCAACTGGTCGTGAATCATCTCCTCTCCCACTAATCCAAACTGGCACTCGCTGACCACCAGCTCCAAGTCTGCCACAAACCGCTGAATAGACTCGCCCACCCGTTGGCGGTGCTGTCAAAACCGAATCTCGCAAACTATGACGTTTTCCAGGGCACGAAAATAGCACGCCATTAGCTCAACAACTGCACCCAAGCTATCACAATCACTCAGTGTGCTCAGGACACGCTGTACCTCCATCTCAGTATTGTGCACCAACAACTCACATACCCCCAACTCCTCCAGCTTCCCGAGGTCCAGTGTCATCACGTACGTCCGGAAAACAGCGCACCACCTCAGCCAGGGGACCGGTGGCTTGCCGGAGAGATCCAAAAATGGCCGAATTCTAAGCCCACATGATTCCATACCTTGTTTTAATCCACTTTTACCCTCATTGCCAAATGTTATGTCTGTATTTGGAGCCAAGGACAAGGCCAGGTGTCAAACTGAACACACGTTTATTATAGAGGCACTACACAGCACTGGCGCAGCCATCAGGCAAAGGAGGTGGCAAAGAGAATGTCCCTTCTGCCCGTTGCCCTCTTATAGCCGCAGGAGGTGGCAGAACCGGAAGGTGGAGCCGCCACCCATACCACACAAATAACAGACCAAACTCTAACACAACAGAAACACTGGAGCTAAAACACATAAAATACAAGATAAAACTAAGAACACATAGAATAAAGGGAGCTAAAAATCCATACTTATAAAGTGAGCTAAGAACACATCAAAATAAGAAAATCTAAAAGCAAATGTTGCTTAGAAGAATGTAAAACAATGGAACATAAAGGACTACTTCAATAACAGTTAAACAGGTTTGTTAAAAGCCAAATTTAAAAAGGTACAGAAAGAAACTAAGAACACACAAAAACAAAAGGAACTAAAACCCCATAATTAAAAATTGAACTAAAACACATCAATAGGAAAAGATGAAAAAAAAAATCTAAAAACAAATAGTGCCAAGAAGAAAATATAGCAATGGAACATAAATGACTACTTCAATAATAGTTAAACAGGTTTGTTAAAAGCCAAATTAAAAAGGTGAGTCTTTAGCCTGTTCTTAAAAACATCTATTGACAGCAGCCCTGAGGCTCTCTGGCAGGCTGTTCTATAGACGAGGACCATAATAATGAAAGGAAGCTTCACCAAAGGTCTTGGTCTTGACTTTGGGAACCATTAAAAGGCCAGTACCAGAGGACTTCAGGGTCTGCAAGGTGCTCATAAATTTTTTTTAATTTTATTTGTTTATTTGTCAGGGACAGTGCAATAAAGCTGCAGCTACGGTAGCAGCTCAGATAGATAAGAAGGCCCAAGACCATTAAAGCACTTAAAAACTATTACGAGAACCTTAAAATTGATCCTAAAACGCATGGGGAGCCAATGCAGTAATTCTAAAACTGGTGTAATATGCGCCCGCCCCTTGGTCCTCGTCAACACTCGTGCAGCTGAATTTTGGAGCAGTTGGAGATGTGACATCCTTTTTTGGGGAAGACCAGAGAGCAGGGCATTACAATAGTCTATACGACTGGTAATAAAAGCATGCATCAAGACTTCCGTGCTGGCAAGAGAGAGAAAAGGTGGACTCTGGCTATATTCCTAAGATGGTAAAATCCGATTTTTGTTACATTTTTAATGTGTGAAATAAAATTAAAGTCAGAGTCTAGAAGAAGGCCCAGGCTCTTGACACAATGTGTAGGTTTTAGACCTAGCAATTTGGGTAAAAGTTTCTCTCTCTTGTCTTCAGGACCAATGATTAAAACTTTTGTATTGTCCTGGTTGAGCTGTAGGAAGTTCTCTGCCATCCATGACTTCATATCTAAAATACAGTTCAAAAGGGCATTAATTGGTTTTGTGTCATCAGGAGACATGACAATGTACAGCTGTGTATCATCAGCATAACTATGAAAATTGATGCCATGTCTCCTGATAAGATCCAGCAACTCCGGCACTGACAGTTTGTGGGAGTCCATGTTGCACCTGATATCATTAACGATTTTTAAAAGGGTTGTCTCGGTAATGTGGTTTGTCCTAAACCAGAGTGAAGTTTTCCAAAAATGTTGTGGTCAATAAGAAAATTGTTTAACTGGATAAAAACAATTTTTTCTAAAACTTTACTTAAAAACAGTAAGTTGGATACAGGTCAATAGTTATTGAGAATATCAGGATCTAAATTACTCTTCTTCAAAAGGGCTTCACCACAGCCTTTTTAAAGGCTGTGGGGAAAACACCAGTTCAAAGACAGCAATTTACAATGTTTAAAATCTCATGTTCAAAGAATCCATAAAATGTTTTATAAAGTGATGTGGGAATCGGATCTAAAAGGCAGGAGGTCAAGTTTACCTGGGAGAAAACTCTACCGAGCATCTTAGCATCAACCAGGGCAAACCAGTCCAGTGTTTCCTCAGCTAAAGATGAGTCCAAGACTCCATTAAAAGCAGTCCTCTGGTCAGACGGAATGTTGAATCTAATAGAATCAACCTTGCACCTGAAGTGGTCTGCAAAACTCTCACAGAGAGAGTTGGGTGGCAGGTTTGTGTGTTTATTAAAATCTGGGTTGATTAAGTGATCAGTGGTTGCAAAAAGGACTTTAGGGAGATTATGTTGGCAAAATACTCTGTTCTCGATGTTTTGACTGCATTATTGTATATTTTTTATTTATTCTGTAGTATTTCGTAATTGATAGTTAATTTGTTTTTCCTCCTATCCTGATCTGAGCACAGGGGTTTCTGCCGTGCTCAGTCTCATGGTCTTTTTCCATATTTGTATATTTGTTGTATTTTGAGTTCTTTGGTTCCTGTCATTTTATCCTTGGTTGGTTTTCATATATCTTGTATTGTTTCTTAATTCTACTCATTCTCCTGTCTATGTTCATCATAGTCTTGCTACTTATTTATTTGGTATTTGTTTGTATTTATCCCTCAGTCTTTATTTGCTGTCATTTTAGTTCTTGCTCTCTCTCCGGGGCTGCAACTGTCAGTGGCACTTCCAGGTTTTGCTCTGTAGTGGGCAGTGCTCCTGTCAAGCTGTCAGTCCCATCTCCTCCCCTCTCATTACTCACAGCTGATCTCAGTTTGTAATCACTGTCACCTCCTGCCCGCTCATGTGATTCACACCTGGTATCATGTGTTATGATTGATTTCCTGCCTTATTTAAGAGGGGCCTTTTCATTCACTCCTTGTCAGAGTCTAATCAACGTTACTTCCTACTCCGTTAGAACCCACTCCCAGTTCTAACGCCATCCTGTTCTCTACCCATTTTCGCCTCATTGTAAGTTTATGTTTGTGCACCGTTTGAATTTGTGTTTTCTTAATAAATACCACAAACTGCAGTCCAGCGCTTGGGTCTCTTTCTCTGCCCTGCAGGGGCGATTCATGACACCTCCATTTCCTCTCAGCCATTCTGCACTCTCGTTTCAGTTTTTGGATTTGGTTATTTCTCCATGGAGGCTTTGGTTTATTCCCAACTGTCCTTGAGATTATTGGGGAAACTCTGTCAATAGTTGATCTTAATTTACTGTTAAAATTATCAACAATAAAATCACAGGATGCATATAAAATAACTGGGGGAGTGTTGTGTAAGAGTTTGATAAAATCAGCAGCCATTTCAGGTGTCAGATGGCACTTCCTCACAGTTCGCACCGAGGTCTCCCGTTGCATAAAACCAGTGATGTTAAAAAACACACAGTAATGGTGTGTAACACTTCCACCACCATGATTGACTGTAGGCAAGACACACTTGTCTTTGTACTCTTCACCTGGTTGCCACTACACATGCTTGACACCATCTGAACCAAATAAATTTATCTTGGTCTCATCAGACCACAGGACATGGTTCCAGTAATCCATGTCCTTAGTCTGCTTGTCTTCAGCAAACTGTTAGCGGACTTTCTTGTGCATCATCTTTAAAAGGGGCTTCCTTCTGGGCCAACAGCCACGCAGACCAATTTGATGCAGTGTGCAGCGTATGGTCTGAGCACTGACAGGCTGACCCCCCCACCCCTTCAACCTCTGCAGCAATGCTGGCAGCACTCATATGTCTATTTTCAAAAGACAACCTCTGGATATGACGCCGATCACGTGCACTCATCTTCTTTGGTCGACCATGGTGAGGCCTGTTCTTAGTGGAACCTGTCTTGTTAAACCCCTATATGGTCTTGGCCACCGTGCTGCAGCTCAGTTTCGGGGAGTTGGCAATCTTCTTATAGCCTAGGCCATCTTTATGTAGAGCAACAATTGTTTTTTTCAGATCGCTCAGAGAGTACTTGGCCATGAGGTGTCATGTTGAACTTCCAGTGACTAGTATGAGAGAGTGTGAGAGCGATAACACCAAATTTAACAAACTCCTCTTTCACACCTCAGACCTTATAACACTAACGGGTCACATGACACTGTGGATGAAAAATGGCTAATTGGGCACAATTTGGACATTTTCACTTAGGGGTGTACTCACTATTGTTGCCAGTGGTTTAGACATTAATGGCTGTGTACTGAGTTATTTTGAGGGGACAGCAAATTTACACAGTTATACTGTACAAGCTGTACACTGACTACATTGTATCAAAGTGTCATATCTTCAGTGTTGTCCCATGAAAAGATATAATTATATAATAGATATAATAATAAAATATTTACAAAAATGTGAGGGGTGTATTCACTTTTGTGAGATACTGGCAGAACTAAAAACAATATCTGTCACAGGTCTGTGGTGGACCACTCCCAGTTACACGGGGTGAGACTGGACATCCTGGCAGATAAGCACATCTGTTGCAAGGTCTGTGGTGGACTTTTGCCAGTCGGTGCTTCGTGACATGCACTACACAAAGAGCAGAGATAAACAAACCTATCATCTGGCCCAGTCACTGCAACAGATACTGGAGTCAGTTTGTCTTGGCCTGTCCTTGCCATTGATAATACCTCTATCTGCCAAGAATGTGCTGCTAGTCCAGCAAAAGCTAGCGGTACTCAAATACTTTGCAAGCAGTTTCATGAAATGGTCAGTCAGAAGGCAACTCATACCAGCTCGGACGTCACCTGGGCTAACAAGGTCAGGAGTTCCTGGCAGCGGAAGGCAAAGGACAGAGCTGCGTGGAGGAAACTGATCAGACCTAAATGAAACAGTCATTGTCGACCCTGATAGACTGCTATGATGATGATGATGATGATGATGATGTATATTCAATTGAATACACTCCAAAGATATTTAATGTTCAAACTAATAAACATTGTATTTTTTTTTTGCAAATATTCACTGTTTTTGAAACTGATACCTGTAACATATTTCAAAAAAGCTGGGACAGGCATGTTTACCACTGTGTTACATCAGCTTTCCTTTTAACAACACTCAATCAGTGTTAAGGAACTGAGGACACTAACTGTTGAATCTTTGTAGTTGGAATTCTTTCCCATTCTTGCTTGATGTACGCCTTCAGTTGCTCAACAGTCCGGGGTTTCTGTTGTCATATTTTGTGCTTCATAATGTGCCACACATTTTCAGTGGGAGACAAATCTGGATTGCAGGCAGGCCAGTCTAGTACCCACACTCTTTTACTATGAAGCCACACTGTTGTAGCACCTGCAGAATGTGACCTGGCATTGTCTTGCTGAAAAAAGCAGGGATGTCCCCGAACAACATGCTACTTGGATGGCAGCATATGTTGCTCCAAAACTTGCATGTACCGTTTAGCATTCATAGTGCCTTCAAAGATGTGCAAGTTACCCATGCCATGGGCACTAACATACCCCTACACCATCAAAGATGCTGGCATTTGAACTTTGCACTAATAACAATCTGGATGGTCCTTTTTCTCTTTAGCCCGGAAGACACAATGTCCATGATTTCCAAAAACATTATGAAATGTGGACTCATCAGACCACAGCACATTTTTCCATTTTCCTTTTCAGATGCTCAGGCCCAGAGCAACAGGCAGCGTTTCAGAGAGTTGTTGATATATGGCTTTCACTTTCCATGATAGTTTTAATTTGCACTTGTAGATGTAGCGAACTGTGTTAACTGACAATGGTTTTCTGAAGTGTTCCTGATGCCCACGTGGTAATAACCTTTACAGAATGATGTCAGTTTTTAATGTGGTGCTGACTGAGGGAATGAAGATCACTGGCATTCAGTGCTGGTTTTTGGCCTTGTCGCTTATGTGCAGAAATTCCTCCAGATTCTCTGAAACTTTTGATGATATTATGGACTATAGATGATAAAATCTCTAAATTCCTTTCAATTGTACATTGAGAAATATTTTTAAACTGTTGGACTATTTTCCCACACAGCTGTTATGCCTTGGTGAAACTGAGAGGCATACGGTAATCAGTTAATGCGTCTGTGTGTGTATGTGTGTATCTGTCCATCTGTCCGCCTCTCTGCTTCAGCTCGCCCAGTCAAGATTAAGTGGAACTACAGGCTTGTATCATTGTATTGCCATATTTTCTCGACTTTTAATTTGCCAGAATTCCGAGATAAGGCTTTGTTTTCGAAATAAACACAAATTTAACTCACCTTTAATGTCAATGATGCCAGGGGAAAGGGTATTCTAATAACTATGCCAGGCCACTAGAGCGGCAGTGCGACTTTTTTACAGCACATGAACGACTTTCCATCACAGTCGATCTCTAGCTGAACTGTTATAAAATAGTGGCTACTGAAAAAAAAAAAATGTATTCAGCAACTACACCATTTATTCATCACATCGATTGTTTTCACACTAGTTTTGCTGTTAGTTTTCCAGAGGAAGGATGAGGTAAACCTTGTTAAAAACTCACTAAAAACTCCAAGTCCCAACATTTCTCACTCGCAAATGGTTGCAGTGAACTGCGCATGCACCTGGAAACTCCTGCCACAGGGAAGTACTGAGCAATCCGCTAATACTGGGTGAATAAATGTCCGTCTTTTTGCCCATCTGTTTTCTTCCTCTGCCACTAAAAGGCAAAAGCATCTGTTCGTCTTGATTGTCATTGTATTCATGTACCTCAATCGCTTCCGCCATTTAAAATGTCTGACACCGTGCTCTTCTTTTGTTTGGATTGCAGCTGTTCAAATCAGTTTAGTGGCTCTTGGCTACCGCCGACTGTACGGGCATGTGAACTGCGGATTGTTTTCACTGCATGCGCATACTCCAAAACTACTGGATGGATTTGGATGAAATTTTACCAGAGATGGTCCTTGGGCGAGAGAGAAAGCCATAACACTTTGGTGATGATCCCAGAACGCATACCTCCAACCAAGGCTCTTACCTTCTTACAGGTTGTTAGCAAGAATTCTCCAAAACTACTTGATGGATTTTGATGAAATTTTTACCACAGGTGGTCCTTGGGCTAGAGAGGAACCCATAATATTTTGGTGATGATCCAAGAATGCATACCTCCGCCAAGGCTCTGGCACCGAGGCATCAGCACCTTGGTGCTTTCATTAACAAAGTGGTGAACCTTGCCCAATCCTTGCTTATGAATGACTGAGCCTTTTGGGGATGCTCCTTTTATAGCCAATCATAACACTCATCTGTCTCCAGTTAACCTGCTCCCCTGTGGAATGTTCCAAAAAGGTGTTTTTTTAAGCATTCTTGAACTTTCCCAATCTTTTGTTGCCCCTGCAACAAAAGTTTATCAGTGTAAACAATAAATATCTTGTCTTTGTAGTGTATTCTATTGAATATTGGTTGAAAAGTATTTGCAAATCATTGTATTCTGTTTTTTATTTATGTTTTACACAATGTTGCAACTTCACTGGAATTGGGGTTTGTAACAGAAGCAGCTATAGGTTATAGCTGCCAGATAATTCATCCACAATAGCAATTGGGGTTTTTTTTCTACCTGACTGTCCAGTCCGAGGAAAATAATCATGACAAAGAAGAGGACAGCCCACAGAGAAGACATGGGCATCATGGACACTGCACGGGGGTAAGCAATGAAAGCCAGTCCAGGCCCTGCACAGAGATAATAATCGATTGAACACGAGCTGGAGAATGAAAGTTAGTGAGGATTGTTGGTAGTTAATAAGTTAGTTTCACCAGATTCTGCTACTTCTGAGATGGGAATGTTCTGCTCATAGGACATGAAACCCAAGACAGAAAAGATGGCAAAACCGGCCACGAAACTGGTGCTGCTGTTCAGGGAGCATAGCGCCAGACAATCTCTGCAACAACAGAAAATATTCAGAGTTGTTTGAGGCACTGTTTAATATGTAAATCACATTTTTTCTATTAATCCTGTGTTCTCCAACCTGCAGCTATTTTTGCTCTAACCAGTGGCCCTTACCCCTTTGAAAACCAGACCATCAACAACAGTCATTCCAGCCCAATGAATACATGGCAATGTCACTGAGAGCCTGACCCAAGTATATACTGTACAACCTGAGTTGAGTGAGCATTGGGGAAACTGCCCAAGAGAAGTAGAGATTTATGTGAAATCACATAAGAACCCACACCTTTTGAACCCTGACTTTGACCTTTAGCACACCCGGATGCAGACCCACCTGAGGGTCAGCGTGTGTGAGTTTGGTGAGCATCTGGGCAATTGGCTAGCAATTCTCCTGAAACACTGGTGGAAGGATACAGTGCCATGGCATTAGCTAATTTCACCTTCACTGGAGTGAGCTAAAATTTGAAAAGTTCATAAACCTAAAAAAAAAGTTGTGACAGTTTTAAAAGAATTTTGGAAATTTATGTGAAGATAAGATAATTCTTTATTAGTCCCACAGTTTACAGTATTGCAGCAGCGAAGGGACAGCATCACTCAGAGCAATCATAAATAATAAATAGTGCAAAAAACAATATATACACAGTGCAAGAAGTTAAAAAGTAAAATAATTTTTACAGTTAAAAAAATAAGTAAAATATCATTTACAGTGCTTGTAAGCAGTTAAATTATTCAGCAATATATGCATTAACAGTATATTTCACAGTTGAATGAGTACAGTGTTGCAACCTTCAATAATAATGATATTAACAGTGTACTGGAAAGGAATGATCCTTATTTGTGCATAGTAGTGTTATGTGCGGTCTCTATGAGCAGTGAAGATTGTAAAGTTTGACCAGCAGTGAAACAAATCAGGATTTGGCCAGAGAGTGCAACCTCTGCACTGAAAGACTGTTTTCTGCACACAGACTGGGAGGTCTTCAAAATAGCAGCCTCCCAGGAAGACAAGACAGATGTGGAGGAGTATGCTGATACAGTCACCAGCAACATCGCGAAGTGCACAGAGGATGTCACTACAGTGAAGACCATCACTATGCGGGGTAATCATAAGCCCTGGATGACTGCAGAGGTGCGCTCGCTGCTTACAGCCAGAGATACAGCCTTCAGAGCGAAGGACAGGATCGCCCTCCGCTCAGCCAGGTCTGCGCTCTCAAAGGGAATTAAGGCGGCAAAACGCGCCTATGCGGAGAAAATCCAGGGACACCTCTGTGACACTAGGAACACCAAGCAGATGTGGCAGGGAGTTCGGACACTGACGGGCTATAAGTCTAGGCAGGGGGTCGATGATGACGACGCTTCGCTTCCAGACAGGCTTAACGACTTCTTTGCACGTTTTGAAGCATCAAACTCGACAATCAGAGGGAGGGCTGGCCCACCCCCACCATCGGTCGGACCAGCTTTTACCATCAACACAGCGGACACATGGAGGACCCTAACCAGAGTCAACCCACGCAAAGCTGCAGGTCCGGACAACATTCCGGGACGTGTGCTCCGAGACTGTGCGAGCGAGTTGGCGGATGTCCTGACTGACATTTATAACATCTCCCTGAGTCAGGCCATCGTTCCCAGATGCTTCAAGACCTCTATCATTGTACCGGTGGCAAAGAAACCAGTTGTGTCTTGTTTGATTGACTATCGTCCTGTTGCACTGACACCAATTGTGATGAAGTGTTTTGAATGGCTTGTCAAACCACACATTACAGCCTGCCTCCCTGCATCACACGACCTGCTCCAGTTTGCATATCGTTCAAACCGCTCCACGGAGGATGCTATAGTCACCACCCTACACTCTGTCATCACCCACCTGGACCAGAAAGACACCTACGCCAGACTCCTGTACATTGATTTCAGTTCAGCATTCAACACCATTATTCCCCAGAGACTGATGGAGAAATTACTCCTTCTTGGTCTGAACACCGCCACATGTCTCTGGATCCTGGATTTCCTAACTGAGAGACCTCAGTCTATCCGGGTTGGAAACAACATCTCCAACTCTGTCACGCTGAGCACCGGATCCCCTCAAGGCTGTGTACTCAGTCCACTGTTGTTTACACTTCTAACACATGACTGTGTATCCAGACACGAGGGGAACCAGATTATTAAGTTTGCAGACGACACCACAGTGGTGGGACTTATTCAGAGGGATGAGGAGTCAATGTACAGGGAAGAAGTGAGAGACCTGGAGGGCTGGTGCAGGGAGAACAATCTGGTGATCAACGTGGACAAAACGAAGGAGATGATTATCGACTTCCGGCGGTCACAGCCTGAGCACGTCCCCCTCAACATCGGCGGCCGTTTAGTGGAGAGAGTAGAGAACATCAAGTTCCTCGGAGTGCAGATCTCGCAGGACCTGACCTGGAGCAAAAATTCCTTGGAGATCAGGAAGCGGGCTTAGCAGAGACTGCACTTCTTGAGAAAACTCAAACAGGCCTCTCTCCCCATCTGCATCCTCAGGACCTTCTACAGAGGTGTGGTGGAGAGTGTTCTGACGTACTGCATTGCTACATGGTACTCCAGCTGCAGTATGTCAGACAAAAAGCCCTGCAGAGGATAGTCAAGGGGGCTGAGAGGGTAATTGGAGTCTCCCTCCCCTCTGTCCAAGAACTTTTTCAGAACCGTTGTAGGAGCAGGGCACTGAACATTGTCAAGGACCATTCTCACCCTCTGCATAAACACTTTGAACTTCTTCCATCTGGTAAACGATTCTGGAGCATCAGAGGCAGAACCACCAGACTGATCAACAGCTTCCTTCCACAAGCTGTCAGGATGCTGAACAGTTGACCCGGAATCTCTCATACACACTACTGCACCTACAGACATTTTGTATATTATTTGTATATTATAGTTAGGTTTTCTTTTCCCCCAAGTATGTCTCAGGGATGTGTGAATGGATGGGGGGGTGGGGGTGGGGGGTGGAGCTATGTGGGAGTGTGTCTTAAATCATGCTGCTTCTATTTATATGGATGTTGAGAGAAACACAATTTCATCTTGCCTGCACTACAGTTGTATGTACAGCAATATGACAATAAAATTTGATTTGATTTGATTTGACAGCGTCACGTAGGAAGGACCTACAAAACTTCACCCTCAATGCACTTTGGATGAGACATCCTTCAGCTAAATGAGCTGCTCAGTGCATGGGGTGGGACTTGGACTCCAGCAGAGAGGACAGCTTAGCCACCATCCTCCTCTCTCCTTTCACCTCCACTGGGTTAAGGCGGCTCCTTAGAACAGGGCTAGCCTTCTTGATCAGCCCGTTCAGTCTCTTCCTGTGAGCAGCTGTGATGCTGCTGCCCCAGCAGACCACTCCATACAAGATGGCTGATGAAACCAGACCACCAACCACGGAGTAGCTCATTCCGGTTTGATGAAATCCTCCGAAGAGCACCCTGACCCTAACCTTGACCTTGAACATATTGTGTCAGGAGGATCACTGTGTGTGACTTTGGTGAGCATCAGGGTCATTACCTAGGAGAAGTAGCAATTTTTCTAAATCACATTAAGTGCTCAGATCTCCTGACCTTTGACCCTGACCTTGAGCACAACCTGGATGCAGACCCCACTGAGGATCATTGTGCGTGAGTTTGTTGACCATTCAGTTCAAATGCCTAGGAGTATCAGCGATTCCCATGAAATGTTGACGGATGGACGATGGATGCCATGGTATCGTATTATCTCCTTTCGGCTTCACCAGAATGAGCTAAAAAAAAAAATAAATTGGTGGGGAAAAAAAAGTCACAGATTTATGAGTAAAAAAAAAAAAATCATACTATTAAAAAAGTTTATTAGAAAAAGATAAATTTTCATGGAAAAATGTAACTTGTTCCTGAAAAAAATGCTAATTTATGTGAAGAAAAAACTCAGAAATTTGCATGAAAATAACTGAAAATTTTAGAAGACAAAAGTTACTAATGCAAACAGGACATTTTTTTCTTAGAACTTGGCTATTTTGACATGATCATTTTGCAGCTTGATGTAGATTTCATTGGCCAAAACTTGCTCAGAACTGATCTTTCCAGAGTAGAGATAGCTTTAGGTTAGTTTCTTAACCTAGAGCTAAATATTTAGAAGAAACCTCCCAGTGATGCCCAAAGAATAATAATAAAAAAAAACACATCAATTTTGAGCAGAAGAAAGAACAACTTGATGGCAAATGTAAGCTCAGTCATGACAAAAGATCTGTCTAACAAAGGAACGTCAATCTGTCTAATCATGAAATCGGGTTAGGATTTATGTAAAAACCGCTTTATTAAGTAACTACTCATTTACCTATAGGCGTTATTGTTGTATTTGTTGTAGCTGCCCAGTGCAGTCAGTGCCCCTATACAGATGGCATAGGAATAGAAGATCTGGGTGCCGGCATCCATCCATACCTGCCGAACAAGAGATATTCAGAGACTCATTCAGGTCACACTCACTTCATGTTGATACAAACAGGATTACACAGTGTTGTGAACCAGTGTTAGTTTTTCATAATAAGTGACAACTACATTTACAAGCTTGTCTCATCTTAATGCTTATCAACCAGGCCTCTGTAAATAGTTAATATGACAGTCTTTTTTTAAACAAACAAGGACAGATAGTAAATATTTATCATGAGACAAGACATTACAACCAGGTGGGGAGGACGGATGGATAGACAGACAGACATTATTGACCCCAAACTGTTAAATTACAGTGTAACAACAGCATGACAGTAGACGACCAAAACGACAGAAACACACACACAACATAATAGACAAACGAATTATCCAGGAAAGTAAACCTGCCTAGATAACTTGATATACATCGCAAATGATGACCCGTATAGACACATGAATTGTACTAGCTCTACAATACTGGACTATCAGGCGTAGGTTGCAATGTGAGGTACCAATTAGATTGCAAGGTGCAGTATAGCAGCATAGTTATGACCAGAATTCAACCATCTCAGCCTTGCCTCTCTTACTTTGTCTCCAAACCGCTCAACCTGAGCTGTCCCTCTGATATACTCATTTCTAATCTTGTCTCTCCTGGTCACTCCCAATGAAAATCTTAGCATCTTCAGCTCTGCCACCTCCAGTTCTGCCTCCTGTCTTTTTGTCAGCACCACCGTCTCCAAACCATATATCATAGCAGGTCTCACTACCGTCTTGTAAATCTTCCCTTTCACTCAAGCTGGTATCCTTCTGTCACAAATCACCCCGACACTCGTCTCCACCCTGCCTGTGCTCTCTTCTTCACCTCTCGTGCATTTTCCATTGCTTTGGATGGTTGACCCCAGATATTTAAACTCATCTACCTTCACTACCTCTACTCCTTGCAAGATTCACCGTTACACCTGCCTCCCTCTCATGCACACTCATGTATTCTGTCTTGCTTCGACTGACTTTCATTCCTCTTCTCTCCAGAGTATACCTCCACCTCTCCAGGTTCTCTTCCACTTGCTCCCTACTCTCACTACAGATCACAATGTTGTCTGCAAACATCGTGGTTCACGAAGACTCCTGCCTGACCTCATCTGTCAGCCTGTCCATCACCATGGCAAACAAGAAGGGGCTCAGAGCTGATCCCTGATGTAATCCCACCCCCACCTTGAATCCATCTGTCACTCCTGCAGCACACCTCACCACCGTCTTGCTGTCCTCATACATGTCCTACACCACCCTCACCTACTTTTCTGCCACTCCTGACTTCCTCATACAGTACCACACTTCCGCTCTTGGCACCATATCATATGCTTCTCTAGATCCACAAGGACATAGTGCAGCTCCTTCTGACCTTCTCTATACTTCTCCATCAACACTTTTAAAGCAAACATTGCTTCTGCAGTACTCTTTCTTTGCATGAAACCGTACTGCTGCTCACTGATTGTCACCTCTGCTCTCAACCTGGCTTCAACAACTCTTTCCCATATCTTCATAGTGTGGCTGATCAACTTTATGCCTCTGTAGTTACTTCAGCTCTGAGCATCACCTTTGTTCTTGAAAATTGGAACCAAACCACTTCTTCTCCACTCCTGAGGCATCCTCTCACTCCCCAAGATTGTGTTAAACAATCTGGTTAAAAAAGTCCACTGCCATCTCTCCTAAACATCTCCATACCTCCACAGGTATGTCATCTGGACCAACCACCTTTCCATTCTTCACCCTCTTCAAAGCTGCCCTCACTACCACCTTGCTAATCCTCAGGACTTCCTTGTTCACCATCTTTCTTTCATCCAGCCTTTCTTCCTCATTTTCTTCATTCATCAGCTCTTCAAAGTACTCCTTCCACCTTCTCAACACACTCATCACTTGTTAGTACATTACCATTTCTGCAATTAATCAACTTAACTTGCTGCACATCCTTTCCAACTCGATCTCTCTGTCTAGCTAATTGATACAAGTCCTTTTTTCCTTCCTTAGTGCCAAGCCTCTTATACAATCACTATATGCTTCCCCCACTTAATCTTTGGCTCGGCCTTCACTCTCTTCCTCATCTTGCTTTCCAAAGTCATCCTCCAGACTACCATCCGATGCTGCCTAGCCACATTCTCTCCTGCCACCACCTTGCAGTCTCCTATCTCTTTCAGATTTCTCCTTCTACGTAAGATGTAGTCCACCTGTGTGCACCTTCCTCCACTCCTGTAAATCACCCTATGTTCCTCTCGCTTCTTGAAATATGTGTTCATCACAGCCATTTTCGTCCTCTTAGCAAAATCCAAAACCATCTGTCCTTCCACATTTCTCTCCTTCAGGCCATACCTACCCAGAACCTCCTCATCACCTCTGTTCCCTTCACCTACATGTCCATTAAAGTCCACTCCAATCACCACTCTCTCCTCCCAGGAACCACTCTCTACCACTTCATCCAACTTACTCCAGAATTCTTCTCTCTTCTACCTGGCACCCAACTTGTGGGGCATATGCACTGACAACATTCAGCATCACACCTTCGACCTATAGCTTCAAACTCATGATTCTGTCTGTCATGTTCTGTCTTTACCTCCTGAACACCCTTCACATACTCTTCCTTCAAGACTCCTACTCCATTTCTCTTCCTATTACACCATGGTAGAATAAATTAAATCCACCTCCAATGCCCCTAGCCTTGCTTCCCTTCCATCTGGTTTCTTGGACACACAGTATACCAAGGTTACAGGGTCATAAAGGGTCAAAATCCATTTTGACCCATAGTGACTTCAGAAGGCATGCAAAAGCCTGCAAAATGCATGGGTCTGTCTCTCGGTTGAGTGCATCCTAGTTTTCTTATACATTTATAACTTTTGTGTTAAATTTAATACCCTTTTCACACAAAATCACATTTATTTTGCTAATTAATTTCAACAATTTTCTTGCAAATTTGAAACTTTTTCCTCACCAATCAGTGAGATTGTTTTTCTCTTAGATGTGTTAATCAGGGGAAAATTAAGCTATTCACATACGCCCTCTAATATAATCTAAACCCTATAAACAGTCCACAATAATCATTCAAATGTTTCCTGGAGCAGAAGAAAGAAAAATAAAATTACTCAAGAAACCAAAGTAAACCAGACCGTCAATGACAGAGTAGCTCATTCTGGCCTGATGAAATCCCACAGAGTGTTTAGATCTCTTGATCACTGAGCACAGCCCAGATGCAGACCCATCTAGGGTGTGCTTAGTTACGGTCAATGACCTAGGAGGAGAATAATTTTTTGCAAAATCTTAAATGCCCAAATCTTCTGACCTTTGACAATGACCTTGTCCTCAACCTGGATGCAGACCTACCTGAGGGTCATTTTAAGTTTGGTGAGAATCGAGGCAATTGCCTAGGAAGAGTAGTGATTTTCCTTAACCTGTTGAACTCTGTGAATTCCGCGGGCGGTCATGTCTCTGCGTCTTAGTGCGTCTCAGTGCGCACTGAAAAAAAAAGCTGTATTTCCGGTCTTCCAGTACAGACACGGCCTTGTTACAACCTGAGAAAAAAGGTGTTTTTGTGGTATTTTTACAAAATTTTCACCTGAGCTTGAAAACACTTGGTTCTACATTTCTGCTGTGTTTTCCAGCCAGTATCTGACAGCTGTATGTTATTTGCAAGCATTTGTATCTAAAAAAACACCCAGGTGAACTTTCTTGTTACTCAGTGGCAGGAGCACTTAGAGAGATTATGACTGTTTTGCCAAAAAATTCAGTGTTTTCTTTTAAATAAGACCAACCCCATGAAGATGCTGCAAAGGGTTGAAGAACAGCTTTTGATTTACTTTGGGCATGTTATTTTTAAGCGTTTTTAGGGAAGTTGAACAGAGTTCAACAGGTTAAACAATGTAAGAACCCAGATCTCCTGACCTTTGACCTTGACGTTGACCTTGAGCACAACTTTGATGCAGACCCCCCTGAGGATCCTTGTGAGGGAGTTTGGCGACCACTGGGACAACTGCCAAGAACACGGGTCACCAACTGGCAGACTCCGATCCAGATCTGGGCCTCGAGAGTCCTCTGTCTGGACTCCGAAGCTTTTTAATATAATTTCGGGAAAAATTATACTGTTTTGTTTTAACCGAATGAAAAAGCAGAACTGAAGTACTGTATCGCCAGCCGCTGCATGGACATTTTATGGCGTGGGACCTTAGACGTTCTCCATGGGACACAGCAGGTGGACAGCCACGCTTCCTTCCCGGTGTAACCCACAGAATGAAATGCTGCTGTGAAACTGTGTCCACCGCCACTCTGGCTGCCTGCGATGGTACGGGTCCACCTGGGGGTTTGTTGACGGAAGGTCCCCACAGCTCCCCCACACCTTCCTGGGACAGCTTCCCTGTTGGGCTGCACAACGTTGTTTATGGAGGTAATTTCCGCGACCCTCTGATATCATGTCAAAACTACCATTTGCTCTGTGTGTTATTGAACATGAAAAGTTCCACTCACATCCACTTCCTCTCTCCCTGTGACAGCGTGTTACCCAGACAGACCCAGACGAGGTTAAAAAGATAAAAACATTGTTGACATAAAAAAAAACCCTCAAAAGGAATTCTGTAGTTTGGAATTAATTATGTTTTCTGTCCCTTTTTTAGGCTTACAGTTTGAAACTTTTTTTAAATACTGAAAATATAGTATAGAGGCAGACTTTTGTGCGATTTTGTTTTGTAAATATTAATCTTTTTAAATGTATATAATTTAGTCTGTGTTCTCCTGTAAAACTTGCAATTTTTAGGGTTTAAGGTGTAGATTTTAGAATTTTAGAGCTATTTATTTGGAGTCAAAAACACATTTAGTGTTCCCCTGCATTATTATAATTATTACGTTTTATTTGAAATTGAGCAAAGAATTTATTTGATTTATTTTTGTTTAAAAAAATACACAACTAAAAGCAGCTAAAACATCTGCTTAATAAAATAATGTATAAACGCAAATGATACTGGTCTGCTGAGAGAGCTGTGGTCTTCTTAAAGAATGTCCATGAAAAGATGACAGTTCTTAAAAGCACATTTTCAGATAAATTTGCCCATGTGACTGACACATTGTTCTTCCATTTCTTTTATTAAAAGATGTTTGAAGTAAATTTATGGATCATTGTAAACACTTAGCTTTAAAAGTACCAAGCTGTCACACAGTGAGAGGAAAAAAATCCTGAAAAAAACAAAAAATGCATCGAGAATCCTTTTAGAACCAAATCGGAGACCCTGAATCATAGTTGTATCGTGAGGTGCCTAAACATCCCCAGCCCTAATTCGTACCCCAGCTGGGGAGGGGGACTGACTTATCGGACCACTTTTAGTTGGTGACCCCTGGCCTAGAAGGAGGTCACTTAGGTGATAGGTGGGATCATTGAGAGTGAGTTTGGCGAGCACTGGGGAAAATGCCTAGGAGGAATAGTGATTGTCGTGAAATGTGGATGGATGGACAGACACATGGACGGTCAGACGGACGCCACATCATCACATTTCTGGTGTGAATGTGTCACTGTGTGAATGTGAACAGGGTGTCCTTGAAAAAGAGAGGTTGCCCCTCAGTGGAACTACCCCGTATAAATAAAGGTTAAATAAAAATTTTTAAAAAATTAAAATGAACAACTATTCTGCAATAAAACTGCTTACAAAAGTACAATTTTGTGAAAGTTACTTGAGCACCTGTACTTGGGTAAATGTAACTCATTACTACCTACTTCTGATTATAACATTGCACATACTTAGTTTAATTTTATTTCAAACTAAAACACAGCCAAGGCTTGACATTAACACATGTAGATTTACAATTTTTTTCCTCATAATTTTGCTATTACTCTTCTAAACTTGTGATTTTTTTTAAAACAAATTTATGATTTTTGGACAAAGGAACATAAACTATAAACTATCCACATGTGCTACATAATCCCAGTCATTTAAAGAAAAAGTCTTTGAGCAAATTTAACTGGTTATTTTCTATCTCTGCTCATTGGCTCATGAAAAGGCCGTGCAGCTAGTAATTCTGGAAAAGTAGCAGCCACAGCACAGAAGTTAATGTGAATCCCTGGACATGATTATCGGATTGGATTGGATTATCATGGACAGAGACAACAGTATAACAGAACTTAACTATACAGACCTTCAGTATTTTGCTGAGCTAAGACGGGGACTCAGACTGACAGTTTGACCAATGCTAGTCAGAGCCAAATAGATCCAGCTCAAAATCTTGCAATGTCTCACAGTTGGGAGAAACCTGGCTGCAGCTCAGTCTTGGTACAACCCGTGTTTAGAGTCCCAGTGGTGTCCTGGCCTTCGTTTGATCCCTGTGGTCTCTGCCTCTTTCATGGAGAGCAGATGGACCCAGCAGAAACAATTCTCCCCAGCAGAGAGCCGTGGGATACCTCCTCTTGGTTCACCAAGGGACACAACACAGCAAACGACGCACTTTGGCATGCCAAGTTTAAGCGTTTTGTACCATTAACAATCGTACCTGCGGGTCCGCCAGTCGCCCCAGGTCAGGGTAGAGGTAGAACTGGATGCCAATAAGTGCACCGGGCAGCGTGAGTCCCCTGATCAGCAGCACAATCAACATCAGATAGGGAAAGGTCGCAGTGAAATAGACCACCTATGATCACACACACACATTGGTGAGGGGGTTATGTGAGCAAACAGGAAGTGTGGTAATATAAATACCAGATGTCATGCATCATGTGACTCAGAGCGTTCTCTTGTTAAACAAATAAAAGCGTGATCACTTCTCATTTGACCTCACAGCCGGGCTGGGTCAGAATGAGACTGCCGGGTCTCGCCTTGCTCACCTTTCCTGTGGATTTCACCCCCTTCCAGATGCAGAAGTAGCACATGACCCAGGCGATGAGCAGACACAGGGCCATGTCCCAGTTCAGAGTGCCCATGTCGTCGATGCCTGTGGAAATCCTCAGGGCTCTTCTCCTGTAGAGACAAGAAACAAAAGACGTTATCAGATCACCATCGGCAGATTATTGAGATGAGGCCGGGCCGTCTGAAGACTCACTCCCAGAACTCGATGACAGGAGAGGTGGCATTTGGGTTTGCTGTTTGGTTGATGGAGGCATTCCTCCGCTGGAACTCCACACAGCTTTCTGTCAAGACAAAAAAAAAAAAATACATAAAGGTCTACTTTGCAAAGTAACAAAAACATTAAATACAAACATCAATTCCAGTGAAGTTGGGATGTTGTGTAAAACAAAAACAGAATACAGGGATTTTGTAAATCCTTTTCAAATTACAGTGGGGTAAAAAAGTATTTAGTCAGCCACCAATTGTGCAAGTTCTCCCACTTAAAAGATGAGAGAGGTCTCCAATTTCCATCATAGGTATACCTCAACTATGAGAGACAAAATAAGAAAGAAAAAATCCAGAAAATCACATTGAAGGATTTTTAATGAATTAATTGGTAAATTCCTCGGTAAAATAAGTATTTGGTCAATAACAAAAGTTCATCTCAATACTTTGTTATATACCCTTTGTTGGCAATGACAGAGGTCAAACGTTTTCTGTAAGTTTTCACAAGGTTTTCACACACTGTTGCTGGTATTTTGGCCCATTCCTCCATGCAGATCTCCTCTAGAGCAGTGATGTTTTGGGGCTGTCGCTGGGCGACACAGACTTTCAACTCCCTCCAAAGATTTTCTATGAGGTTGAGATCTGGAGACTGGCTAGGCCACTCCAGGACCTTGAAATGCTTCTTACGAAGCCACTCCTTTGTTGCCCGGGCGGTGTGTTTGGGATCATTGTCATGCTGAAAGACCCAGCCACGTTTCATCTTCAATGCCCTTGCTGGTGGAAGGAGGTTTTCACTCAAAATCTCACGATACATGGCTCCATTCATTCTTTCCTCTACACGGATCAGTCGTCCTGGTCCCTTTGCAGAAAAACAGCCCCAAAGTATGATGTTTCCACCCCCATGCTTCACAGTAGGTATGGTGTTCTTTCTCCTCCAAACACGACAAGTTGAGTTTTTACCAAAAAGTTCTATTTTGGTTTCATCTGACCATATGACATTCTCCCAATCCTCTTCTGGATCATCCAAATGCTCTCTAGCAAACTTCAGACGGGCCTGGACATGTACTGGCTTAAGCAGGGGGACACGTCTGGCACTGCAGGATTTGAGTCCCTGGCGGCATAGTGTGTTTCTGATGTAGCTTTTGTTACTTTGGTCCCAGCTCTCTGCAGGTCATTCACTAGGTCCCCCCATGTGGTTCTGGGATTTTTGCTCACCGTTCTCATGATCATTTTGACCCCACGGGGTGAGATCTTGCGTGGAGCCCCAGATCGAGGGAGATTATCAGTGGTCTTGTATGTCTTCCATTTTCTAATAATTGCTCCCACAGTTGATTTCTTCACACCAAGCTGCTTACCGATTGCAGATTCAGTCTTCCCAGCCTGGTGCAGGTCTACAATTCTGTTTCTGGTGTCCTTTGACAGCTCTTTGGTCTTGGCCGTAGTGGAGTTTGGAGTCTGACTGTTTGAGGTTGTGGACAGGTGTCTTTTATACTGATAACGAGTTGAAACAGGTGCCATTAATACAGGTAACGAGTGGAGGACAGAGGAGCCTCTTAAAGAAGAAGTTACAGGTCTGTGAGAGCCAGAAATCTTGCTTGTTTATAGGTGACCAAATACTTATTTTAATGAGGAATTTACCAATTAATTCATTAAAAATCCTTCAATGTGATTTTCTGGATTTTTTTTTCTCATTTTGTCTCTCATAGTTGAGGTATACCTATGATGAAAATTGGAGACGTCTCTCATCTTTTAAGTGGGAGAACTTGCACAATTGGTGGCTGACTAAATACTTTTTTGACCCACTGTATATTCAATTGAATACACTACAAAAACACAATGTTCAAACTGATAATTTTTTTCAAACCTTCACTCATTTTGAATTTGATGCCTGGAACACTTATTGTGTTTCAGCATCTAGTTCAGGTTCAGGTTACTTTATTTGTACCCGTAGGTAGATTTGTTTTGCAGTCTGGTGACATCCATATTTACAAGCCACAATTACATTCAACATAGACACAAACACAGGCACATATGAAGCTGACTATAAACATGATAAAAATATTCAAGGCTCCATCAATCAGGGTATAAAAAGACAGAGATGGGAGAAAAACCACCACCAAGCATCTAGTTTCCACCTGTATTCCACGTGTTGTTGCAGGATGACCATGGAAGGTCCCACGAAAAGGAGAAACCAAAGTAGAAAATCCCCCAGGCCAGAACAATGATGTAGTATGAGTTCAGCAGCGTCATAATCACTTGGGTGGCGTAGCCAAGACCTGCAACAAAAACATTTGACTATTGAGGGATGTGTTCATCTGTATCATATGATACCCTCTACCTCGGTGCATCCTCCTCACCTTCAAACAAGGGACAGATTTTCCTCCAGCAGGTGATGCCTCCCTCACTGGTGTACTGACCCAGTGCAACCTCCAGGAAGAAGACAGGAACACCACAGGTGAAGAGGAAGATCAGGTATGGGATGAGGAAGGCACCTGGTTGGAATGAAAAAGAGCAAACGATGAATGAACGAATGAGGGCCTGTTGGTGCGTGTCACTTATGATTTAATATGACTGTCAGCTACTGCTTTGACTGATACTTGATCTAAACAGAGTTGATGCAAAAATACCTGAGGGTGAAATCGAGGTACACTGTAAATAATTTTTCTGGAAAATAATGGTAAAATGCTGAAAGCTTTGTTACTAGCAATTCACAGTTATTTTACAGTATTCTTACTGTGAAATGACTTTACAGCTTATTACTGTAATAGTGAAAAACTGTACATTTCTTTATTTAATTTACAGTAAAGTATTGACAGAAGAGATGCCAGCAATATACTGTAATTTTACAGTATTCATACTGTTAACTACATAATCACATCCTATTACAGTAAAACTAAAATGCAGTATATTTCTGTGACTATTCTAATTTACAGTAACATTCTGGGGTTACTTTAAATTTTCACTGTTTACTGTAGACAGGCATAATACAGTGAATCAGTTTAGCACATCTAAAATCCCAATATTTATCTTCTACCACTTAATCCTTTTCAGGTTGTGGGGGCTGGGGGCGCTATCCCAGCGTCTTTTGGGCGAGAGGCAGGGTACACCCTGGACAGATCGCCAGTCCATTGCAGGGCCAATACAGAAAGACGGACAACCACTTACTCTCACATTCATACCCAAGGACAATTTAGAATCCCCAGTTGATGCCAGTTAACCCAGCGTGGACATCTGTGGCTTGTGGGAGGAAACCGGAGTATCTAGAGAAAATCCACGCAGACACGGGGAGAACATGCAAACTCCACACAGAAGGGTCACCGATGGTGAGGGGTGGGATCGAACCTGTGACCTTCTTGCTGTGCTGCCACAGTGCTAACCAGTGCACCACCAAGCTGCCAATTAAAATTAGAAATGTCCTGTGGGCTCCAAACAGGTGTTTAAACCTGCTAAATTATAAGCAACTTACAAAGGGATTTAATGGCACAAATGTTTATTTAAACAGGCAGTATCAACATGAATACAGTAATTATAAAAAAAATACAAACTGTTAGATGTCCCAAATACACAAGCCAAAGAGATTCTGAAAAAAAAAAAATAGATGCAATGGCAATAAACTAACATTCTGCATGTCAGAAAACTTACCAAACATAAAAACATAACAAAAGTTGTAACTACTTCAATACTATTGTCTGTCAAAGAGAGATGATCACCACCGTGCTGGTCATTGTTCCTCTCCCTGGCTTTATTCTAGTACTGCCACTGTAAAATAACAACAAACAAAATAAAATAACTTAGGGGTGTACAATAACAGTACATGCTTATGAAGCTGATAATATCGACTTACCAAAACTACACCAACATATGGCCTTTCCAACAAGAGGGGACAATTTCCTGGACCTGGTGTACACAACTCATAAGTGAGCATAGAGAGCCCCCCCCCTTCCCCACCTGGGTCTCTCTGTACGCAGGCCTTAGCAAGATGGTGATGTAATCAGATCCAGAGAGAACGCCATCAGACCAACAAAAAAGCAGGTATGTGTGTGACCAGAGGGGGCCTCCAATGGTCTGAAAGACTGCTTCAGCACTTCAGACTGGGACACTTTCAAGCATGCAGCCACTCACAATGGACACACAAACCTAGAGGACTACACTGAGGTTGTTGTAGCATACTGTACATAGCTAAATGCACTGATGATGTCACTAACTGCAAAACCATCACTGTTCATGCTAATCAAAAGCCATGGATGATAGTAGAGGTCCATAGCCTCCTGAGGGCTCAGGACGCAGCCTTCAGGGCTGGCAACACTGCAGGACTAACAACCACTCGGGCCAACCTGTCCCGTGGTATCAAGGCGGCAAAATGACAGTACAGCAAGAAAATATCCGGCCACTTCAGCAACACCAGAGAAGCATGTTTCCTCTGGCATGGCATACAGACCCTCACCAAAACCTCCACCTCAGACCTGCGCGAGTGATATCACACTGATAAACAACTTAAATGACTTCTTTGGCAGCTTTGAAACACCAAACAGCACATCAGCACAGAAGATCACTCCACCCCCAAACGAGCAGGCCATAAATCTGGATCCGGCTCGCATGAAGAGGACCTTCTCCAGGATCATCCTATGCAAAGCAGCTGGACCAGACAACATACAGGGTTGCGTTCTGAAGGAATGTGGGGAGGAGCGCAAGAATGTCCTAGCCAACGTCTTCAGCATCTCCCTGAGTCAAGCTGTTGTCCCCACATGTTTCAAAACTGCTACCATAATACCAGTTCCAAAGAAGCCCGTTCCATCCAGCAACAACGATTACCAGCCTGTAGCACTGACCTCCATCATAACGAAGTGTTTTGAGCAGCTGGTCATGCAGAACATCAAGTTCATGCTCCCTCCCTCCCACAACCCATCTCAGTTTGCATACAGGTCAAGCAGATCCACAGAAGATGTAATCTCTGCTGCTCTCCATCCAGCGCTCACCCACCTGGACTCAAAGAACTCCTACGTGCGAATGCTGTCCTTGGACTTCAGTACGGCATTCAACACAATCATTCCCATGCACCTAATACAAAAACTCAGATACTTGGGACTCAAAACCTCTCTCTGTAACTGGGTGCTGGACTTTCTCAGAGGGAGGCCACAGAAGGTGTGAGTTGGCAGCAACACCTGCAAGACCATCACACTGAGCACAGAGGCCCCACAAGGGCCGCTGCTCTTCACCCTGCTGACCCATGACTGTGTACCAGCCCACACCATCAACCACATCATCAAGTTTGTGGATGACATGATGGTGGTGGTCCTCATCATCAACAATGAGGAGGCCAACTACAGAAATGAGGTGAGCCAACTGGTCCAGTGGTGTAAAGACAATAATCTCTTCCTGAACGTGGGAAAAATCAAGGAGATTGTGGTCGATTTCAGGAGGGGACACACACAGCATCCTCCTCTGATCATCGATGGAATAGCTGTGGAAAGGGTGAGGAGCACCAAGTTCCTGGGGGTGCACATCTCTGAGGACCTCTCCTCGTCCAACAACACCACATCATTGGCCAAGAAGGCTCAAACTCACCTCTATTTCCTCCACAAACTGAGGAGAGCACAAGCCCCACCCCCCACCATGTGCTCATTCTACCGGGGCACCACTGACAGCATCCTCACCAGCTGCATCACAGTGGTATGGAAGCTGCATCACTTCCTGCCGGAAGACACTACGACGCACAATGAAAGCTGCTAGCAAGATCATCGGTGCCCCTCTGCCCCCCCCCTCTTGGACATCTACCTCACCCGCCTCACCTGCAGAGCCATCAACATTGCAGGCGACATTTCCTACCCCTCACACTCTGTCTTCAGCCCCCTGCCCTTGGGGAAAAAGTACTGTAGCCTTCGCACCCATTCCACGAGACTGCTAAACAGCTTTGTTCACCAAGTGGGATGAACAAAGCTTTCAGTGGTGCCCCTCATACCGGATGCTGCCTGGCCCATCTGCAGGGGTGTTGGTCTCGTGGGTCACTGTAGCTTGGGTGGGTGGGGGCTTTATACCACTGCCAACAGCTGTGGTGCGGGCCCCGGCCTGTCCTGGTTGGGGCAGCCCTTGTGGCGCCTTCTGTGGTGACTGGCTGTGTGGTGTCCCGGCGTGGGGGGCTCCACAGGATGGTTGCTCCTTCACGTGGTGCCTCAGTGCGGAGCAATATTTCTTTTATTTTATAGGTGTGTAAGAGAAGTAGGGGGTGATGTATGTGGCTGTGTGTGTTGTGTTTGTGGGTATGTTTATGGGAGGGTTGGAAGGGGTGGGGATGTATCATGTAAAATATGTAACTAAATGTGTCTATTGTTTTTATCTATGTAAAGCACTGTGCACAGCATCTGATGTTTTAAAAGTGATATATAAATAAAGTTTGATTGACTGATTGAAGTCATCAGGACCCTAAACTCTGTCCACTTCCTCCCCACCCCTGGACTGTAATGCACTCACCAGGTTCAAGTTCAGGTTACTTTATTTGTACCCATAGGTAGATTTGTTTTGCAGTCAGGTGACATCCTTTTAGACACATATTTACAAAACACAATTACATTCAACATGAACACAAACACAGGCACACATAAAGCTGACTATAAACACGGTAAAAGTACTCAAGGCTCCACCAATCAGGACATAAGACAAAGAGATAAGAGAGAGAGAGAAAAAAAAGAAAAGAGAGAAGAGAGAAGGGTCATAGTAAAAAGTTAAAAGCTAAATCAAAGAGATTAAAAACTCAATAAAAGTCTAAAATCCAAAAAAAGATCTAAAACCCAAATAAAAAAAACATACAAAAATAAATAAATATAAAATAAAATTCATAAATAGATAACTAAATTATGTGCAATATATTGCTACATCTTGTTCAACTCTTTGACAGCAGCAGGAACAAATTTGTTTTTGCAACTCTGGGTTTTACATTTTGGGACAACAAACCTCCGTCTGGAGGGAAGAAGCTGAAAGTGACAGTGCAAAGGGTGGGATACATCGTTTAAAATGGAGGTAGCAATCCTCTGTACCTGTCTGGTGTACAGGGATGTCAGGCTCAGCTGTGACTCACCAAGCAAACGACTGGACCATCTAACTACCTGGTCTAAGGATTTCCTGTTTCAGTTTTGTCTGACCAAACCATTACACTAAAGAAAAGGATAAAACAGATTCAATAAAAGCCCAATAGAACACTGTCATTATGGTTCGGTCAATATGAAAGTGTGCGAGTTTCCTTAAACAATGCAAATGTTGCTGACCCTTTTTGCACACCCTTTCACAGTTTTCTTCAAAGTTTGAATTATTATCAATGGTCGTCCCAAGATATTTGTAAGATTGCACACATTCAATGGTCTGGCCTTTTAGTAAAGTGACTTTGTGCCTGAGAGTTTTCCTCCTAAAGTCAATAATCATATCTTTAGTTTTTGTCGTATTCAGCTGCAGGTAGGAATCCTCACACCAGCGAACAAAATCATCAACTACTGGGCCGTGACTACTTTCACCATCCTGAAGGAGACTGACAATAACTGAATCATCAGCACACTTTATAATGTGTCTGTTGTCATGTCTGCTCTGACACATGTTTATGCACAAGATGAAGCGTAGTGGTGACAACACACACCCCTGAGGAGAGCCAGTAGAAGGACACTTTTGGTCAGACAATGTACCATTGACCCTTACTCTCTGTGTCCTGTTGGTTAAAAAATCCAGAATCCAACCCACCAGATTATTACTCAAATCAAATTGTTGTAGGAGCCTTTCAACTAAAATGTGAGGTTGGATTGTATTAAAAGCAGAAGAAAAGTCCACAAATAAAAGCCTGGCATGTGTCCCATTAAAATCCAGATGTTTAAAAAGCATGTTAAACAGAGTGACAGTGGCATCCTCCACTCCTCTGTGAAGCCTGTAGGCAAACTGCAAATGATCCAGTGCGTGCTCAGTCTGCTTTAGGATCTCAAATCTGACCAGTGTTTCAAAAATTTTCATTAAAATTGAAGTCAAGGCAACTGGTCTAAAATCATTTACCATTTTAGGTCAGCTGGATTTTGGAACAGGGACAACCACAGCATCTTTCCAGACCTTAGGTACATGTTGTGTCTGTAAGGACTTATTAAAAATGCAGTGAAACACAGAACTCCGTTCATGTGCACAGGACTTTACCAAGTACCTGCATACATACGTATATTATCAGGGCCCTGACTTTTGTTCACATTTACAGCACAGAACGCCATTTTAACATCCTGCAACTCAATATTAAAGGCCAAATGTCACGTAATTTTTTTTTTCTAAATGACAACGAATTTTGATAAAATACACATAGCTTAAACCAAATATTCATACCGGAGACCATATCACCCACCCGTATTTACATAATTGCACAAAATACACCAGGCGAAGGCCCCGCCTTGCTCACTGGCTTGTGACAGCCAATCCAGACCGCGGCCATGATTTTGACGTCACAAATTTCACCCTGGCTGCCCTGCCTATCCACATTTACACTTATCAACATTGGACAATCATGACGGAAAGTGACAGCGATTGTGAACAAATTAGTTTAGTTTTGTCTTTTTTTTGTCTTTTCTTTTTGTCTTTTTTTTGTCAGTGGTTCAGACAGTGACAGAGGCATAGAACCTTACAGGTTCGAGCCGTCCGAGACGGAATCAGATGCTTTGTCTGATGACAACAGTTCCGACGATGACCAGAGAGCAGAACCAGTGGAAAATGTCATTGAATTGGACATTAATCGCCTCCAGAATTGGGAAGCCGAAGGGGGTCTGTCGAGGGCGCCCCATAAATATTGATTTTTCGGAAGTCATTATTATTACAGTGGAGGAGAGCCGCTGCTGTCAAGAAATTGACCAGATGAATATGAGAATGGAGGTGCATACATGTCAAGAGAGACGTTTTCGCCGTATTTTAATACGGGGAAAATGCAATTTTAGCAAATACGGGCGTATTGCCATTTCTGTACGCCCAAAAGAAAAATATACGGGAAAAAAAATTATTAAGTGTGTTGAGAAACACGTTGTGTGTGTGAGCTAGGGTGCTGGCAGATCGCTCAGCGGGAGCTATTCTCACTACATTGAGAAGTGTGGACTCAATCATTAAGCTGATGGCCGCCCCGGGCAGATCGCTCAGCGGGAGCTATTCTCACTACTGTTAGAAGTGTGGACTCAATCATTAGGCGATGGCCGGGGCGGGCAGATCGATCAGCGTGAGCTATTATCACTACAATGAGAAGTCATTAGGCTGATGGCCTAACACTTTCAACTGTCCTGCGGCTGCGGGACAGAGAGGAATCGCCTTCCAAATCCAGAATTCTGCTTTTTTTATTTTGAGCCGGACGCTGAGTTGTGTTGTTATTGTCAAATATCCATGAATCCTTAAAATATTTGACAATAACACGAATTACATTTAAAACATTTCCCAGAAAAGTGTCCCGTATTACTCCGCCGTCCCTTATAGCCGCGTTTTACGGTATTAAAATACGGCGAAAACGTATCACTTGACAGGTATGAAAACATTTCCCAGAAAAGTGTCCCTTATTACCCCGCCGTCCCTTATAGCCCCGTTTTACGGTATTAAAATACGGCGAAAACGTATCACTTGACAGGTATGAAAACATTTGGGCTGCACGGTGGCGCAGTGGTTTAGCACTGTGGCAGCACAGTTTTAGCCTCGGCCGGGGGATCGCGGGGATCATGAGATCGTGGGTTCGATCCCAGCCCCCGACCAACAGTGAGCTGTGTGGAGTTTGCATGTTCTCCCCGTGTTGCGCGGGTTTACTCCGGGATTTCTCCGGTTTCCTCCCGCACACCAAAAACATGTAGGTTTAGGGCGCTCGCGCACGCAGCGACCAGCAGCCGGTGGCTTGTCACCAGACTGCAAACCAAGTCTACCTACGGGTACAAATAAGTAACAAAAAAAAAAAAAAAAAAAAAAAAAAAAAAAAATTCGCAGAAAAGTGTCCGTTATTACCCCGGCGTCCCTTATAGCCCCGTTTTACGGTATTAAAATACGGCGAAAACGTATCACTTGACAGGTATGAAAACATTTCCCAGAAAAGTGTCCCTTATTACCCAGCTGTCCCTTATAGCCCCGTTTTAAGGTATGGGTGAAATATCCAATTTTTTCTTTCTTGTTGCTCACTTCAATCTTCCAGTCTCCATATAAACAATCAATCGGGATACCCCAAGCATCAAACTAAGGTAAAATCAATTTCGTCACTTCCGCCTTCTTCCCCAGGCGATTCCGGGGGCCGTGAATAGGAACGTCAGGCCAAGCACGGCAGTTTTAAATTAATGAATATTCCGGCGTTATTGAAGCATATGCACCAAGACCCGAACGGATCGGTTCCCTTTTATATCTAGTTTCAAGACATTTTAAGGACCCTGTTACGTGACATTTGGCCTTTAATGTGATGAATGTCTGAGTTTCTGTTTCAAATCTTGGGTTTCTGTACTAAAATCAAAGGAATCAAAATGACCATAAAAACAATTAAGAGCATTAGCCAGCTGTGTCTGAATTAAAACCATCTAAAAACAAATGATTACTGTGCTCTGTAGGCCTGCAATAGTTTTCATACGAGCCCAGGCTGAACCAAGCTTCTTTGCTGCCATCTTGCTTTCCAATTCTGATTTATAATTCTGTTAAACACTCGCACAATAACTACCTCAGCTGTTTGCACAGAAAGACTGGCACACCAACAGTAATACATCTGCTGCTGTATGTCTCTGTACCTTATTGCAACCATTTGCACAAATGCCATTCCTGCTGCTGTCTGTTATTGCAATACTGATCATGTGCAGTCCAATCTGTCACTGTCTGCATCTACACTACCTCACTGAACTCGCAACTATGAGTATTAGTGCTCTACCTTTTTCTGTATATAGGATTGCTGGGTTTTATAGTTTATCTTTATTTGCACTACAGGATGTCTGGGTTTTTATCTTTTATCATTATTTGCACTACGGGTAGCATTACTGTACACAGACTGCTGTTGTTTTTCCAGCCTTATTCCTTTTTTTATATATTGCACACACCACTGAAGAGAGAGAAATGGCATTTCAATGCTCCTGTCTGTCCTTTACGTATAGTAGTACTGACAAATACAATCTTTGAATCTTATGGTTTGTCAGAACAACATGTGAAGTTAAGAGCAAGACACAAGAGAGAGCTCACTGACCTTTTCTAACATCATTTTTGGTAATACTCTACTGGCAAAGAAATAAAGATAAGTTAGTTTTTAATTATCTTGTTACTTGTAGATGCACAATCCAGTTGATGCAGATTAAGCAGGATTTCTTGTTCATGAGTAGCAGCACATGTTCTAATGCTCTGACAGGCTTTCCAAATCTTCCCTCGTGAGTTTGCCACACCCATTCTAAAAAATACTGTAGTTTATTGTATTTTAAAACATTTGGGTACTGTTGATGGTCTGTGTGCTGTTGCTTCACATTGAACAGCCAACAATGCATTGCAAATTGCAGTACAAAACTGTATTACATTAATATCGTATACTACTATTGGAAATTGGCTGTAAATTAACAGCAATTGCTTACAGTGTAAATGTTATTTTGAGTTGATAAGGCCCACTAATTGGATATCTTGCAGGATATTGGGCACACTGTCCCCCAGGATATTCCCCTCTAGGAATATGACCCCCTGTCTATTCCTCCTTCATGCAGATCCATATTATTCCAATTCATGACTTGTTCTACAATTACACTGTGGTTTTAATGTTTTATTGATTGATTGATTGATTGTTGGAGGGAAAGACTCATCTATTATGGCTGCAACTAAAGACTATTTTTGTTACTTTGTTACTTAAGATACTTAAGAATTATCTCACAAACCAGAAACAGTTTGTTAAGTATTGTGACTGTTGCTCCTCAAAACTAAACATTACTTGTGGTGTTCCCCAGGGGTCAGTGCTGGACCCCAATTTTTTTATTCTCTACATTAACGACATATATAATGTATCAAAAATATTGAAAACGGTTTTATTTGCTGACAGTACTATTTTCTGTACTGGAAACCAATTGGATGCACTACTTGTAGCTTGTAACACTGAAATGGGAAAACTAAAAATATGGTTTGATAGAAACAAATTGTCAGTCAACCTCAGTAAAACAAAATTAATGATATTTGGAAACAGTAAATTGAATTTACAGACAAAAATTCAAGTAGATAGTGTTACCATTGATAGAGCTGGGGAAAATAAATTTCTGGGAATCATAACAGATGAACAACTTAATTGGAAATCACATATAAACTACATCCACTCCAAAACAGAACGAAGCATAGAAATATTAAATAAAGTAAAGTTGGTTCTTGATTATGATTCACTCTGCATTATGTACTGTTTTCTGGTTTTACCATATCTGAGTTACTGTGCAGAGGTTTGGGGCAGTAACTATAACAGCACAATCCACTCACTAATCACTCTCCAGAAGAGAGTAATAAGAATCATTCACAATGCAGGGTATCGGGATTATACAAATGTTATTTTTACAGTCAAAAATATTCAAACTATCAGATTTAGTAGATTATCAAATAGCACAAATCATGTTTCAAATAGTATAAATCATGGGGCAGCTGTGGCGCAGGTGAAGTGTGGCCGACTACTGATCGGAGGGTCAGGGGTTCGATTCCTACTCTGTCTGTAGTCTGCATGTCGAAGTGTCCTGGAGCAAGACACTGAACCGCCAGTTGCTCCTGGTGGGTCAGGCCAGCACCAGTGCATGCCAGCTCTGTCGCCATCTGTGTGTGAATGTGTGTGTGAATAGGTGGATAGCAGGATCTGTAAAGTGCTTTGGACATCTAGAGATGAGAAAAAGCACTATATACAGTGGTGTGAAAAAGTGTTTGTCCCCTTCCTGATTTCTCATTTTTTTGTATGTTTCTCACACTTTAAATGTTTCAGATCAAACAAATTTAAATACTAGACAAAGATAACACAAGTAAACATAAAATTCAGTTTTTAAATGAAGGTGTTCATTATTAAGGGGGAAAAAAATCCAAACCTACATGGCCCTGTGTGAAACAGTGATTACCCTCTAAACCTAGTAACTGGTTGGGCCACCCTTAGCAGCAACAACTGCAATCAAGCGTTTGCGATAACTGGCAATGAGTCTTTTACAGTGTTGTGGAGGACGTTTGGCCCACTCATTTTTGCAGAATTCTTGTAATTCAGCCACATTGGAGGGTTCTTGAGCATGAGACACCTTTTTAAGGTCATGCCACAGCATTTCAATCAGATTCAGGTCAGGACTTTGACTAGGCCACTCCAAAGTCTCCATTTTGTTTTTCTTAAGCCATTCAGAGGTGGACTTGTTGGTCCGTTTTGGATCATTGTCCTGCTGCAGAACCCAAGTGTGCTTCAGCTTGAGGTCACAAAGGGATGGCCGGACATTCTCCTTCAGGATTTTTTGGTAGACAGCAGAATTCATGGTTCCATTGACCACAGCAAGTCTTCCAGGTCCTGAAGCAGCAAAATATCCCCAGACCATCACACTACCACCACCATATTTTACTGTTGGTATGATGTTTCTTTTCTGAGACGCTTTGTTACTTTTACGCCGGATGCAATGGGACACACACCTTCCAAAAAGTTCAACTTTTGTCTCGTCAGTCCACAGAGTATTTTCCCAAAAGTCTTGGGCATCATCAAGATGTTTTCTGGCAAAACTGAGATGAGCCTTTATGTTCTTTTTGCTCAGCAGTGGATTTCATTTTGGAACTCTGGCATGCAGGCCATTTTTGCTCAGTCTCTTTCTTATGGTAAAGTCATGAACACTGACCTTAACTGAGGCAAGTAAGGCCTGCAGTTCTTTGGATGTTGCTGTGGGGTCTTTTGTGACCTCTTGGATGAGTTGTCGCTGCGCTCTTCGGGTAATTTTGGTCAGCCAGCCACTCCTGGGAAGGTTCACCAATGTTCCATGTTTTCGCCATTTCTGGATAATAGCTCTCACTATGGTTTGCTGGAGTCCCAAAGCTTTAGAAATGGCTTTATAACCTTTTCCAGATTGATAGATCTCAATTACTTTGTTTCTCATTTGTTCCTGAATTTTTTTGGATCACAACATGATGTCTAGCTTTTGAGGATATTTCAGTCTACTTCACTTTGTCAGGCAGGTCCTATTTAAGTGATATCATGATTGAGAACAGGTGTAGCAGTAACCAGGCCTGGGTGTGGCTAGAGAAATTGAACTCAGCTTTCCAAATGTGATAAACCATAGTTAATTTATGTTTTAACAGGAGTGGCAATCACTTTTTCACACAGGGCCATGTAGGTTTGGATTTGTTTTTTACCCTTAATAATAAACACCTTCATTTAAAAACTGCATTTTGTGTTTACGTGTGTTATCTTTGTCTAATATTTAAATTTGCTTGATGATCTAAAATCATTTAAGTGTGACCAACATACAAAAAAATGAGAAATCAGGAAGGGGGCAAACATTTTTTCACACCACTGTAAGTGAACGCCATTTACCATGTTTAAAGCAAAATATAATCACCTACGAATCAATATTCAAAACATATTCACAGAAAGAGAGGGTGAATATAACTGAAGGGGATTATTTAAATTTAAATTGGCACAGGTGAGAATGAAAAGTTTGTGTTTCAGTGGATGGGGTGAAACTATGAAACTGTATGAATGTGGAATTAAAGAAATGCACAAACATCACACAGTTCAAAAATATGTACAGAGGGATGATATTCACTAAGTATAAGGAGAAGGGGTTTGAATGACACCTGATATGCACATTAGTTTTAGTTTTTTTTGTCTTGTTTATTTTTCCCCTTTTTGCTCTTGTTTTATGGTCAGATATACTGGTATAAATGACATCTTCATATTGTACTTCATATAAATAATTGACTATGGAGAACATATATTAATAATATAGTACATTATACAATAATAGAAGAAAATATAATATATTGTGGTGAACACTCAATGGACCTGTTGGACCGGTTCTGTGACTCGCATTTCAGGTCAGAACAAAGGCAGGAAGCTTAGCCATGTTATGCAAGGCTGGAGACTGTGGGGGGTCGATTAAAGGATGCGTGGGAGACAGTGGAAGTGATATCATGGAGGGAAATGCATTGTGACTGTCTTTATTATGCCAGCTGGTGAAATGCATTGTGACTGTCTTTATTATGCAAGGTGGTCTGTGGGACATGTGATCTATGAGGTGTGAAGTCCCTGATATTTAAGGACGAGAGTTACTGTTTCATGTTCTCTCTTTTTTCTGCTGTTGAAATGATGGAGATGTGAATAAAGCTGACTCTGAGAAAGAACGCTGCCTCGTCATTTTCACATCTTCCACACTGGTGACCCTGAGACCTATCATGAAAGAAAGAAATTCCCCCGGGCCAGCCGCGTCAGGAGCCCCCAGCCAAGTGAACGCCGCTACAGTTCAGCTATCGGACTTCTGGCAGAACAATCCGCGCTCCTGGTTCAACGCAGTTGAGGCGCAGTTCAACCTCCGGGGGATATCGGTAGATGTCACGAAATTCTACCACGTAGTCGCAAAGCTGGACAACAACACGGCCCAGCATGTGGAGAGCCTGATCGACCAGCAGCCGGAAAGCGACAAATACGGCGCGTTGAAGGCTGCACTCATCCAGCAATTCGCCCCCTCGGCGGAGGAGTGAGCAGAGAGGCTCCTGGCGCTGACGGAGGGGGAAAACGACATGCCCGCCAGCCTGATGGAGAAGTTGTTGAGGTTGAAAGACTCTGACAATGATCACTTCATTTTCACCCACCTCTTCCTCAGGACTCTACCGTCAGCAGCGAGAGCGGCTCCGGCCAGTTCGCCACTGTTGGCCCTACGGGACTACCGCGCGCTGGGCCGAGAGGCGCAGCGGATTGTCAACGCCACCAAGCGGCGTTCAGCCACGGCCGCTGCAGCGGAACTCGGCGCGACGACCGCAGACAACAGGAGGCCAGAGACAGCGGTGCCAGACTCACCGACGACGGCGGCGGCAAGGGCCAGGGAGAGTGGACCGGACGTCTTTTGTTTCTACCATCGCCGCTTCGCAGAGAGGGCACGCAAGTGTGTACCGCCGTGCCAGTTCGGGCGTTTGGGAAATGCCAAGACCGGGGGTCGGTAGCAGCCGCGGCCCTCGGGGAAGAGAACAAGCTGCTCTACTTGTCGGACGCACGCTCCGGGAGGCAGTTCCTCGTTGACACAGGCTCCCAGTTGAGTTTCATCACTCCTTCCTTCGCGGACAGACTGGCGGGTTCCGGAGGTCCCCTGGTGACAGCGGCGAACATCTCGGAGATTAAGACCTTTGGTGAGAAGACTCTGCTTCTGTCTCTACACGGCCGTGCATATGAGTGGACTTTTGTTGTAGCAACAGTAAATTTCAATATGCTGGGGGCTGATTTTTTGTGCTCACATGGGTTGTTGGTTGATCTCGCTAACAGACGCCTGGTTAATGCATTTTCTTTTGATTCTGTCCCCTGTGCAGCGCGAGTGGCCCCGCCTACAGCACAAGCCAACGTCACAACAGCAGGCGGTAAGTTCCACATACTGCTCACTCAGTTCCCAGCACTCACGGTCCCCACATTTTCGGCAACAGTCGCTAAACACAGGGTGGAGCATTTTATTACCACTACCGGACCGCCCGTTTTTGCAAAAGCTCGGCGCTTGGACGCAGTTAAGCTGGCCATAGCGTGCGAGGAGTTCGCCAACCTGGAGAGGTTGGGCATTATCCGACGTTCAAACAGCCCGTGGGCTTCCCCCCTACATATGGTCCCGAAAGCTGACGGATCATGGCGTCCTTGCGGGGATTTTCGCAGGTTAAACAACGCTACAGCGCACGACCGCTACCCAATCCCACATATCCAAGATTTCTCGGTTCATTTGGCAGGGGCGCACATTTTTTCTAAAATAGACTTGGTCCACGGTTACCACCAAGTCCTAGTGCGCGCTGAGGACATACCCAAAACAGCGGTAATAACTCCGTTTGGTTTATTCGAGTTTTTGCGCATGCCATTCGGACTTAAAGGGGCTGCTCAGACGTTCCAACGCATGATGGACGCGGTGCTTCACGATCTCCCTTTCGTGTTCGTTTACCTGGACGATATTTTAGTAGCCAGCGCGTCCGAAGATGAACACGAAAAACACCTGGCCACAGTTTTCCAAAGGTTGGGAGATCACGGGTTAATAATCAACCCAGCGAAGTGTCAGTTCAGGGTGGTGCAGATCGATTTTTTAGGACACTGCGTCTCCCCCGAAGGAGCAGTTCCGCTGCCTGACAAAGTGCGCGCTGTGGCAGATTTTCCCCGGCTGCAGACAGTCAGGGCGTTGCAGGAGTTTTTGGGAATGGTGAATTTTTATAACCGTTTTCTCCCCCGCGCGGCGCAGCTCATGCAGCCGCTGTATGCCGCGCTCAAAAAAAAGAAACCCGCGGATAAGATCGAGTGGTCCCTGGAGCGGGACCAAGCGTTCTTGGAGGTGAAAGCAGCCTTGGCAAAGGCTGCGTTGTTGGCACACCCAGACCCAACGGCCCGCATAGCGCTCACCACTGACACGTCAGATGTGGCCATAGGGGCGGTCGTGGAGCAACATGTAGCCGGGGTTTGGCAACCCCTCGCATTTTTCAGCAGGATCTTGCGCAATAGCGAACGTAAATACAGCGCGTTCGACAGGGAGCTGCTCGCTCTCCATTTGGCCATCCGCCACTTTCAGTTCTGGCTGGAAGGACGCGCTTTCACCGCGTTCGTTGATCACAAACCGCTATCATTCGCGATGGCCAAGGTCTCGGAACCGAGGTCAGGCCAGCAGCAGAGACAGCTGGCCACGATACCAGAGTTTACCACTGATATTCAGCATGTGGCGGGCAAACTCAATGTAGTGGCAGATTGCCTCTTGCGCGCTGTGGCGGCCCCAGTCAGCGTAGGGTTAGATTATGCAGACATGGCCGCAGAGCAGGTTAATGAAACAGACGTGCGCGCGCTCCAGTCTGGACCAACAGGGTTAAGGCTAGAGAGCAGGGTGCTGCAAGACGGTATGCCCCCCCTAATCTGCGATGTCTCCACTGGACGGCTGCATCCAGTAGTACCGGCCGCGTGGCGCTGCCGCGTTTTTGACTCGGTTCATTCTTTGGCACACCCTGGAGTGCGCGCATCGGTCAAAATGGTGGGAGAGAAATTTGTTTGGCCGAGCCTCCGCAAACAGGTCAAAGAGTGGGCAGCAGCCTGCACGGCATGTCAACGAGCCAAAGTACACAGGCACACCAGAGCTCCTTTGGAACCGTTTCACATTCCGGCCAAGAGGTTCGATCACGTTCATGTGGACCTCATTGGACCCCTCCTGCTATCACAGGGGTGCACACATCTTCTGACAATGGTAGACCGCACCACGCGCTGGCCTGAAGTGGTCCCGCTGGCATCAACCACGGCCGAGGAAGTGGCGCGTGCATTTTTAACAGCTTGGGTGGCGCGCTTCGGCGTTCCGTCGGACATTACGTCTGACAGGGGCCCTCAATTTGTTTCCGAGCTTTGGTCGACAATAGCCCGCAGCCTGGGTGTCACAATTCACCGCACAACCGCGTACAATCCGCAGGCTAACGGGTTATGCGAACGTTTTCATAGGTCATTGAAAGCAACTCTCAGAGCGTCACTGACGGATACAAATTGGGTTGAGAAGTTACCATGGGTGTTATTGGGGTTGCGTTCTGCACCTAAAGAGGATCTAGAAGCCTCCCCAGCGGAGCTCGTGTTTGCGCAGCCACTCCGGCTGCCTGGGGAGTTTCACCCAGATAACCCTGCGCCAAACGCCTCCCCGTCTCAGCTGTTGCGGAGTAACACAGAATCAAGCACGCTGCCCGGCCCCGCGCACCACAGTTTTCCGTGTGTTTTTGTGCCTAGAACTTTGAAGAACGCAGAGTTTGTTTTTGTTAGACACGATGCGCATCGAACCCTGCTGCGACCGCCTTATGACGGACCATTCAGAGTGCTAGAAACAGGGGACAAGCAGTTTTTGCTAGATTTGGGGGGTAGGAAAGAGAAAATTGGCATAGACGGACTTAAACCCGCTTTTGTGGTGGCAGAGGAGGAAGTGCTGTTGGCAGAGGAAGTGCTGTTGGCAGAGGCCCCGCGGCGAGGTAGACCACCACGGAGGGTTTCACACAGTAATGTTTCCCAAAGTAATGTTTCCCCAGAACACCCGCAGAGAGTGACGAAGGGTTTCAGCCCCCAGATGGCAAATCCCCAGCAGGACAGCACCGCAAAGACGGTGAACCCCAGCTACAGCAGATTCGGCAGGAGGCTGAAGCCTATTCAGCATGTGGACTGATGTGTATTGATGCTATCACGGCATGCATGTGGTTATTTTCTTGTTGTTCTGTTTTTCTAAAATGCTGGGGAGGCTTGTGTGGTGAACACTCAATGGACCTGTTGGACCGGTTCTGTGACTCGCATTTCAGGTCAGAACAAAGGCAGGAAGCTTAGCCATGTTATGCAAGGCTGGAGACTGTGGGGGGTCGATTAAAGGATGCGTGGGAGACAGTGGAAGTGATATCATGGAGGGAAATGCATTGTGACTGTCTTTATTATGCCAGCTGGTGAAATGCATTGTGACTGTCTTTATTATGCAAGGTGGTCTGTGGGACATGTGATCTATGAGGTGTGAAGTCCCTGATATTTAAGGACGAGAGTTACTGTTTCATGTTCTCTTTTTTCTGCTGTTGAAATGATGGAGATGTGAATAAAGCTGACTCTGTGAAAGAACGCTGCCTCGTCATTTTCACATCTTCCACAATATAAGAATATAAGGACATGCAATATAATATATAAGGGAATATGTTTCCATAGATTAGAACATAAAAAGTATATAAGAAAAATGAAAAATAAGAGTATAAGGAAACATAAAAATTAAGAATATAAGGAAACATAAGTATATCAGGAATGGAGCTCATCTAATATATTGGTGTCTAAACTGGGGAGAAGGGGCGGAACTAGATAAGTTTGTTCTTCTTCCCACCCCTTTTTGAATGTGTGATTTTGGTTGCACTCATCATTTTTTTGCTGTGATTTGTTTCTTTTATCTTGTTCTGTTTGCTTATTTACTACTATTTTTGACATTTCAGTATATGGTATGTAAAATTATAATTTTGGTACAAATTCAATGTATGGTTACAGGTTCAAAATAAAACTAACTGAATCGAAAATTAATCTACCATTTTGTGTTTTTTTTTTTTTTCCTTGATTAAATAACTAATCATTTGGACATTTGTGTGCCTTTTTTTCTTCAGAATTTTAAGATTATTATAATATTCCCCGGATAAGTTTACTTTTTCATGTAAGCCTGTGATTTTTTTTTTCTCAAAAATTGCAGCCTTTTTCTTGTAAATGTGCAACTTTTTTCTCAGAAATTTGCTGCTTTTTCCTGTCTTGCAAAATTGTAACTTTTGGGACATTTGTGATTTATTTTTTTTCCTCGAAAATGTGTTATTTTGTTAATTCCCCTGTTAAGTCTGTTACTTTTTTCATGCAAGTTTGTGATGTTTGTGACTTTTTGTTGCAAAATTTTGTATTTCTTTCTTCCTGGTAAATTTTCTTTAAAAGTAAACAAATTTTTTTTCTCTGAAATTTGTTCATCCATCCATCTTCTATCACATACCTGGGAGTCCAGGTCATGGAGGCAGCTGACTTAGCATAGAAACCCAGACTACCCTCTTCCCAGCCACCTAATTCCAGCTCTTCAAGGAAGATACGAAGGCATTCCCAGGCCAGCTGAGAGACATAGTCTCTCCAGCGTGTTCTGGATCTGTCCCGGGGGCTCCTTCCAGCGGGATGTCCTCAAAACACCTCACATGGGAGGCGTCCAGGAAGCATCCTGATCAGATGCCCAAATCAGAGTAATGACTACTCTGAGTCTGTTCCTGATAACTGAACTCCTCACCCTATCTCCCTAAGGGTGAGTGCAGCCACCCTGTGTAGAAAGATAATTTTATCCGCTTGCATCCATGTTCTCATTCTTCCAGTTATTACCCAAGTTTGTGATCATAGGTGTAAGTAGGAACATAGATCGACCAATAAATCGACTCCTCGACCTCAGCCCAGAGTGGACATGAGGACCATGAACTTGGACTTGGAGGTGCCTCATCATCACAGGCGATTAGTCATTTATCAGATTAGTCAATTTTCTGTTGAGTTTATTGAGTAATCATTGCAGCACTATTTTCAAGTCACATCTCCATCTTAAGAGACAACTGTTACTCTGGGGGTAGATGAATGTTAGCCACACACCAAAATGACCACACTATGCAGTATTTACAAAGAGGCTCCAGATAACAGTCTAAGGCTTCAGTGACAGATCATTCCTGGACATCCTGCAGGGCATTGCTCATAATGTAACATTTTAGATGTACTTGTCTTATGTGTGTGATCTCTGACCTGTGAATTATCTGTGTTTCCACCTTTCTATATTTTTTCTGTTTTCAATTTGCTGTGTCAAGAATGCAATTCAAGATAGACTTACTTTATTTTGTCATGTGGATTAAAATGAGAGTATAGGGTTAAATAAGAGGCTTCACTTTCACTCTGGTTCAGTGAAAATGGCTAAGAGGGAGGACCCAAGGGGAGATATTCCTAGGAGGGAATGGCCGGGAGGAAATGGACTGACAACCCTCAAGCTGAATAGCTCTAGATCTATGAAAATTGGCCTAATGACACTTGACTGGTCAGAAGTTGGTATTGGTATTGAATAAACTTGATCATCCTTGAAGGGAAATTTGTCTTGGGCTCAGTGCCACATCCCGTTGCCACATAAAAGACATTCAGACATAATACATAAAACACAACATCAGCTAAATCTCAAGTTTCATGGACACACAACCACATAACATTTACGAGCAAGTCATGCCAGTGCAATTGGCCAAACAGTTCAAAGTCAGTTCAAAGACCCAACGTGCAATGGGTGCTGTACTTGGGGTTTCTGAGAGTTCAGCAACTAAATAGATGTTGGGATAAAAGATTGCTTCAAAAGGTTGGAACTGATGATGGGAGTCTGCTGTAATCTGTTGCTTGTCTCATGACTGTGTAGCATCACCGTCTCCTCAAACCAAGACAGAAGATCACTTCTCTTCATTTTATAGGAATTTCACTTTATTCATTACACAGGAATACCACTTTTCTGCCTTTTCAGGAATATCACTGGCTTTTATGTCGACTCATGTAGGCCTCTTCCAGGCCTGACCAAAGATGCTTGCTTTCCCAGGACCCCAATGTAAACAGTTGCCTCTTGCAGAGATTGTAAGGATCAGAATTTGC